>JAQQTO010000057.1:5604285-6226428 GCA_029884595.1 Ormosia semicastrata | reverse complement strand
TCGAGAATGGGTCGGTTATTACTATACACGGAGAAGAAGAAATCATGGTGTCAAAACCGATTTCAATGCCGTATGTGGAAAGTGCAGAGAAAGATGAGGAGAATTTGTGGCATAGCTTTGAGGTAGTTGAAATCGAACTCGGTGGGGTGAGCCCTCGATGCAACCGTGAATCGGTGGTGGCCCGAATTATGACTAATAATGGGTACCAGAAAGGAAAAGGCCTGGGCTCAAAATTGCAAGGAACTCGGACACCGATTTCACTTCCCGAAAAGTTAGACAAGTTCGGATTGGGGTACGAAGCAGCTCTGGAAGAGAGAATGGAGAATATGACTTTGGGAAAAAGGAGTGATAAGGGCGAAATGAAGCATATTCCTCACCTGAGGGAAACATTCCCGGCACCAACCAAAGTAATCATGCCTGAAGAAGTCATTCGTCCACAATACCATCTTACTATCAATGCATTGCATGAAGAAAGCCCTGAAGAGTACAAAGCAATTCGGCCTTTCACTGAAGAGGAGCCATTGAAGAACGCAATCAATCAATGATTGATGTTATTGCTTCCAAGTAATTGTCTAGTCATGTTTGTAACAAGCGAGATATTTATGTCTAGCTATGTTTTTATCTTACATTTATGTTATTTGAGACAATTAACTAAATAAAGTTGCATGTTTATTCAAAGATTCCTCTGTGTCACTCTCTTTGCTTATCTTCTTTTTACATTTATTAGTTTCATTTTCTTGTGTTTCTCTTAAAAAAAAAAGGACTTCCTTATCTTGCTTTATCATTTCTACTCTATTTTATCTTTCCAACTCCCCATAAATTACTTTCCAGGATGTGAGTCTTGTAGAAAGTTCGTCGTCTATGAGAGGGACCTTGAAAACTTGTCAATTGATTCCCCGCAATGTTTGATGAAGAGGATCTAGGATTTGGTGAAGAGAAAGAGATTGTTGAAGAATTTGAAAAAATGCTTTGGAATACTCGTAGAGAAGTTTGATGTGACCAATGAGGTAATAGAAGTAATTAACATGGGAACGAAAGAAGATAAGAAAGAGTTGAGAATAGTAGATAATCCCGAGCGTATAGAAATGGTGGCACTATTGAGAGAGTTCCTTGATGTGTTCGCATGGTCCTACTGAGAGATATGCCTGGATTAGACCCTGGAATAGCATCACATAAAATTCCACTATATCCGGATGTAGAACCAAAAAGGCGAAGTTGAGAAGAATGCACCCTTGGATATGTCATTAAAGATCAAAGAAGAAGTGACTAAGCAGCTAGAAGTTTGGATTTATAGAGGTGTCAAGACACCCGCAATGGGTAGCAAATATTGTGCCGATTACCAAAGAAGGATGGGAAGGTCGGGATGTGCATGGATTATAGAGATCTAAATAAGGCCAAATCCGAAAGATGATTTCCCGCTCCCCCATATTGATGTTCTTGTTGACAATACAAAGAAGAAATCATAGGTTCTCATTTATGGATCGGTATTCTGGTATAATCAGATCCCCATGGATGTTGATGACAAAGAAAAGACGACTTTTATTACACCTTGGGAACCTTTTGTTACACAATAATGTCCTTTGGATTGAAGAATCTTTGGGACTACCTATCAACGTGCTATGGTTGCATTATTTCATGACATGATGCATAAAGAAATTGAGGTTTATGTAGATGATATGGTAGCCAAATCCAAAGAAAAGGAAAGTCATGTAGCATCTTACGGAAATTATTTGAAAGACTCGGGAAGTATAAGTTGAGGCTCAATCCTAATAAATGCGTTTTGAGCATCCACCGGAAAATTACTCGATTCATCGTTAGCAGAGAAGGGATAAAGGTGGATCCTGGATAAGGCAAAGGCAATACAAGAGATGCCTCCTCCTAAGACAGAGCGAGAAGTGAAAAGTTTTCTTGGGAGACTTAATTACATCGCTAAGTTCATTGCTAACTCCGACCAAAGACACTCAATGAGCCTATATTCAAGTTGTTGAAGAAGCATCACCAGGAAAATGGGATGAAGAATGTCAAGAAGCTTTTGATAAGATAAAGGCTTATTTGATGAACCCTCCTGTGTTGGTACCCCTACACCGGGTCGTCCTTTGATATTATACTTAATCTGTCACAACCTCATGGGGCAATGTTTGGGGCAACGATGAATCGGGAAAAAAGGAGCAAGCGATTTATTACCCGAGTAAGAAGTTTAATGATCGTGAAGCCGTTACACGCTATTGAGAAGACTTGTTGTGCTCTAGTATGGACCTCAAAACGATTACAAGCGGACATGCTCTATTACACCACTTGGTGATCTCCCGAATGGACCCTCTCAAGTACATATTTGAAAGCCCTCATGTCTCGTTAAGGGTTTCAAAATGGCAAGTGATATTATCGAGTTTGATATCAAGTACATGACTCGTAAATCCGTCAAAGGGAGTGCAATTGCGGATCATTTGGCTGAAAATCCTCTTGAGGGTGGACAATTAATGACATCCGAGTTCCCAGATGGAGAAATTTTGATGGCGAAGGAAGGAGAGGAAGGAAAAAAGAGTCTGGTGGAAGATGTATTTTGATGGAGCAACCAACATGTATGGCAAAGACATAGGAGCTGTTGTTGTCTCGCCGATGGAAAACAAGATCCAGCTGCTATTAAGTTGGATTTTGAGTGCACTAATAATGTTGCGAAATACGAGGCCTCGTGCTTGTGGTTTACAAGTAGCAATTGACTTGGGGATCAAGCAATTAAAAGTATTCGGAGATTCGGACTTATCATTTATCAAGTGAATGGTGAATGGCAAACTAAAGACCCAAAGTTGGTAC
Source organism: Ormosia semicastrata (assembly GCA_029884595.1). Lineage (NCBI taxonomy): Eukaryota > Viridiplantae > Streptophyta > Magnoliopsida > Fabales > Fabaceae > Ormosia > Ormosia semicastrata. The sequence continues at coordinate 6,223,617 of JAQQTO010000057.1, read as the reverse complement.
CCTATCAAAAGTATTTGACCAAGTTGACCGAGAAGTTTGAAGAGGTGACCTTTTCCCATATGGCTCGAGACATGAATCAGGTTCACGATGCTTTGGCCACTTTGGCCGTAATGACTAAGTTGGATATCCACAATAATGTCCACCATCCAAGTAAAAGTACATAGTGAGCCCGCGTATTGTGCCAATGTGGAGGGTGAGCCGGATGGTAAACCTTGGTATCATGATATCAAGCGATATCCAAAGATAGAGAATACCCAATGGGCAAGTGAAGTGAATAAGAAGACTATTCGCGGTTGGCAATGGCCTTTTTCTTGAATGGGGAAGTTCTATACAAGAGAAGCCATGATGGCACCTTACTCAGGTGTGTGGATGCTCGGGAAGCTCGCTTAATCATGACTGAAGTACATGAAGGAATTTGTGGGACTCATGCTAATGGTCATATGATTGCACGAAAAATTTTAAGGAGCGGTTTTTATTGGTCCACCATGGAAGCGGACTGCATAGAATATGTTCGAAAGTGCCATAAATGCCAGATATATGCAGATCGAGTCAATGCACCTCCATTCCCCTTGCACAATATGGTATCTCCATGGCCTTTCTCGATGTGGGGAATAGACGTCATTGGGCCGATTAACCCCAAAGCTTCCAACGGTCATCGTTTCATTTTAGTAGCAATCGACTATTTCACCAAGTGGGTAGAAGCTTGCTCGTATACCAATATTACTCAAAAGGTATTTTTGAAATTCCTCAAGAGGGATATTGTCTGCAGATACGGAATCCCAGAGAGGATAATTACAGATAATGCTACTAATCTCAATGGTGTCGAGATTAAGAAATTCTGTGAAAATTTCAAGATCAAGCATCATAATTCACTCCTTACAGTGCCTCGATGAATGGTGCGATTGAAGCGCAAATAAGAATGTCAAGAAAATTGTGGCTAAGATGGTTGTTAACTACAAGGACCGGCACGAAATGTTACCCTATGCTTTGCACGCGTATCGTACCAATATACGATCAAGCACTTTGGGACAACGCCTTTCTCCTTGGTATATGGGATGGAAGTTGTCTCTCCCGTAGAAATTGAAATTCCTTCTCTAAGAGTATTGATGGAAGCAGAGTTGGAAGAATCTGAATGGGTGAAGACTCGATATGAGCAATTGAATATGATAGAAGAGAAGAGACGTCACTATTTGTCATGGACAATTGTATCAAAGCAGAATGGCCAGAGCCTTTAATAAAAAAGTCCGTCCTAGAGAATTCTGTTCAGGAGATTTAGTATTGAAGAAGATTCTCCCTAACCAAGAGGATACTAGAGGAAAATGGGCTCCGAGTTATGAGGGTCCTTACATCGTTAAGCAAGCATTTTCTCGGAGGGGCTTTAATTTTACAGAATATGGATGGAGAAGAATTGCCAAGGCCAAGAATACCGATGTTGTCAAGAGATTCTATGCCTAAAAAAAAGGAAAAAAAAAAGAGGAAGCTCATTAGGTTGAAAACCCGAAAGGGCGGCCTAAGCAAAAGTTAGAGTATAAAAAAAAAAGAGGTCTGTTAGGTCGAAAACCCGAAAGGGCGGCTTAAGCGAAAGTTAGGGCAAATAAATAGGCGAAATCTCAAAGAAAAGGAGGTTTGAAACTCCAAACTGGGGCAATTTTTATTCTGCATTCAATTGGCCATACTGGGGGAAAATATCTGAAAGATTAAAGGAAAGATGTGTTGAAGAAAGTAGCAACAGAGACAATAGTTGGATTATCAAATGGTTGCAGAGAATCAATTGAATGAGGAACAAGGAACCAAAACTGGGGCAAATTTTCTTTCCCTTGCAATTTTCTTTTGTTTCTATGTTTTCGTCTTAAGCATGTGTCTTACCAGATATTCATCATATTACCAAAGTAATGAAAAGAAGTTTGTTCATTTAACGAATTTCTATCCATACGTGAATGCATGTTTAACTCATTAAGTTAAGTTTCAAATAACATAAATTCAAGATCAACAGCTTGATTCTGACATTTCTACAGCAATCCTTCAATGATTGAGCTAGATTGAAAGATCTCAGTAGCTCAAAGTATAGTTTGCAATGTGACATTTGGTCGAAGTGATTTGTTGCCAAGAAAGAAAGGAAGAGTTGAAAACAAAGGGTCTGATGAAGAAAAGCCGGTGAACAAGGGTTTGATTGATCAAAGCTTTCCAAAGTCGCCGCTGGTTCGAATGATTAAAAGAAAGAAAAAAAAAGGAAGGAAAGAAAGAGAGAACAAATATAAAAGAAAAAGAGAGAAAAAAAGAGAGAAGAAAAAGAGATTTTAAGGCATTGTCTAACTGTCATGAATGTTTCCATTTCAGCGCATCAGCTCCATGCATTTGCATTTTAAGTTTTTGAGTGCATCAGCTTCTTGTATTTGCATTTTTACTTTTGAGCGCATCGGCTCCTGTCTTTTACTTTTTGAGCGCATCGGCTCCCTGTCTTTACTTTTGAGCGCATCGGCTCCTGTCTTTTACTTTTTGAGCGCATCGGCTCCCTGTCTTTTAACTTCTGTCTTTTACTTTTTGAGCGCATCGGCTCCCTGTCTTTTAATTCTTGCCTTTTACTTTTGAGCGCATCGGCTCCTGTCTTTTACTTTTTGAGCGCATCGGCTCCCTGTCTTTTAATTCCTTGTCTTTTACTCTTGAGCGCATCGGCTCCCTGTCTTTTAATTTCTGTCTTTTACTTTTGAGTGCATCGGCTCCTTTCTTTTACTTTTTGAGCGCATCGGCTCCCTGTCTTTAATTCCTGTCTCTGATTCTTGAGCGCATCGGCCTTTGTCTTTTAAGTTTCTTTCATTGAGCGCATCGCTCTTTGCATCGTTTTGTTTCTTTTCGCTCCCGAACAAAATTCGAGTTCATGTCTTTACTCGTTCCTTACCATGATAAAATGAAAAACTACGGTTATTCTTTTTATCTAATAAGAAACAAGTAAAGAGGGGCAACTGTGAACACCCAATTTTGTCCGGGGCGTTTTGTGAATAAAAAAATAAAACAATAATCTTTCAACCCATTGGTCCATTAACCCATTAACCCGTTAACCCACAACCCATCAGCTATCCTTACACTTAAACTCATCACTTATCCTAAAACAGACTCCATCAGTTATCCTAATCCCTAAGCACTTATCCTAACCATCCCAAACAAACCTATCCTAAACTATCATAAACCCATCCCGAACAAACCCTAATCACATCCTAACTCAAACACCTCACCTAATCCTCTCCTATAAAACACCTAACCCATACATCAGAACATAGACACAGAACCTATACTGAGAACTTGATTTATTGGCCAGCCTTGAAACACATTTTTACTCACGTAGCCTCCCGTTGCACAGCAACCATAAATCACCTCAAGCCACCATCTCCACTGTGAACCCCTTTTGCCACGAAACCATCACCTTTCCTCTGCCATAGTTTTTTTTTTTTTTGCTTCATCTTCACCACTCTAACCTTCACCCACACTATCAGAATCACCCATATACTTTCATCATCACCATTCTCATCCCTCCATAACTTCAACCCCTGCCTTTCACCTCCACAAACTCCACCAACCGAACCCACTTCACAATCCCATCCAAACCATCAAACATAACAACCGTAACGTGTTTGCCCCCTCGCCATAATCATCACCACCGTGGCCCTCTATCCCTTCTCACTCCATTTACGCGCACCACCCAACAGGACCCCAGCCAACCCGGTCACCGAACTTGCAAAGCCAGCCCGCCCAAAGACCCGTTCACCCGGTCATGACGGTGTAACCTCGAACCGAGCCACCATCTCTCCGCCCGTCCACGAATCGGCAATCGGCTACCGATCTCTCGCCAAGCAACGTCGTTCATCCGGATCGCACCACCGTGAAGAAACACCGCCTCCACCGTCTCACTTCCACGATCCAATCCGTCCATCGCACCGCCGGTTCGCCGATCCAGGTTTGAGACCCGGCGCTCCTTCACCATCAACTTCCGTACCAGGCCGCGCCACCTTGACCGGCCGCATCCGAAGAGCCGCTTCATTGCCTCTTGGGTCTTGGGTCTCTTCCCTTGGTTCCCCTCCTAACTTAAACACCTTCTCCTGCTCTCTGTTTTTTGTAAGCTTTTTTTTTTGTTTATGATAGGTTAGTTTTTTTGGGGGAAAATAGTTTGGGTTAATGGGCTTATTGGGCTAAAGGAAAAATAATAAAAAAATATAATAAAAAACGAAGTAAAAAGAATGATAAGAATAAAAACATAAATATGAATAATTGAAATTTTCTTTAATAATAATAATATGGGTTACTTGAGTTATGACAACTAGTTAACCCTTGTATTTTGTAAACATCCGAGTTGCATGACAACTTGATGGTTTACATTATCATTATTATTATTAATATTATTCAAATTATATTTAAATCATTACCATGTTTTTAATTTTTTAAGTTAAATCGCTAATTGATAATCTTAAATAAAAATTTCAGTAACAAACTTGATGAATAATGGGTGACGTCTCTAGCGTGACGCGAGCTTCACATATTCAATCCTTAATTTGATTAATTGAGTCGCGACGACTTGTTAAATCAAATTTTTAAATAAATAAAAATAAAATCAGCCATTTTTTAGATAATTTTTCAATATAAATTTTGTAACAAATTTGATAATCGGTGGGTGACGTCTCTAGCGTGACGCGAGCTTCACCTATTTAATCCTTAATTTGGATAACTAAGTCACGACGGCTTGTTAATTCAAATTTTCAAAATTATTTTAATTAAAATCAACCAACCCACAAATATTTTCTAAAGAACTACGTGACTTTGATTTCCTCATTGCACCTGAGGATACGTAGGAGCGGGACTTTTATTCCGTCAAGCCAAAATTTAATTTTTTATAATTTATTTGTTGATTTCATTATTTTATTTTATTTTTTAGGGGTAAAATAAATATTTTCAAAGATTATTAAGAATTTGCATAATTAACTTAAGGTACCGTTTTAGGACGGGTGTGTTAGGGGTGCTGTGGGATTAAGTTTCCACCCTTCCCTACACATAACCGACTCCCGAATTCAATTTGGTTTCAAAGACTATTTTTCTTGGGTTTTCCAATTTTTCCTAATAAAAAAATAATAAAATTGGTGGCGACTCCTAATTAAATATATTTTTTAATTTAAGTTGCTATTTCACCGCAATTAATTCGATCGCGACAGGGTCGCGGTGAGCGGAGCAACAACGTCTCTGAGTCACAGACCAGCAGCAACATCGCGATCTGCCCGTGGAGCAGCGGCGTCGCAATCTAGCATAGAGCAGCAGTGATAGTGCTAGACCTCGACAGCGATGCGATCTAGATTTTGGGCAACTAGGGTTTTTAGTTTTCTCACTCAAAGACCAACTTGTGTCTTCGACTTCGTGAAGCCAGTTTCCTTACTTTCTTAATTTCCATTTAGGTGTCGTTTTGTTATTTTTTTAATAATCAAAACGATGCTGTTTTGATTGATTTTTTTGAAAGTTCATGACTCGGTCAGTTTGATAAAAAATCACTGAATCACTAATTTTTTGCCATAACCAGTCGAGTCAGACCGAGTCACACCGATTTTAGTGCATGGCCGATCCGTTAAGTCACTCGAACTAGTTACCTGACCAGTTCACTAGTTGAACCGGTTCGATCCAGCCCAGTCTGAGTTTTTGAACTATGGTTCCACTCCTTCAATTTGATCAAGAGAGTTTTATACAGTTACTGTTAGTGAGCCCAATGCATTGTTCGTGTGGCCCGATTTGAAAATTTACTTATTATATTTTGTTATAAATTTTGGTTTGAACACATTGTGGATTGTTAATCTTAGAATTGCTCCATTATTTCTACAAGTAAGATTTCAGATAGATAATAGAGTTTTAATTGATATTTTGGTAAATTACAATTATTAAATTTTGGTTAATTATGAATATTGAAAGTATGGTATTTTTTATATTGAACTATGTTTTGAGACCCAATGGTGACTATTGTTATTGTTATGGAATGTCAGCAAGAATTGTAGAATTGGAGGCTTGTGCAACTTGAGCTAGCCTATGATTTGCCTTTGTTACACGTCAGTCATGAATCCCGAGTTCGGGTCTTGACACAAACGCTACGTAAGATGCACATAAAAATATGAAAGATCATATATAATGGATAAACTATTTAAAAAGTAAAATTCAGATGTTGAAAAAAAAAGAATTACTATAAATTCACATTTAAATTTATTCCACAATTTATTATTATCTAAAGTTCAAATTATTTTTCTTACTTATTATATCTTACATATGTTGTCGTTTCAGTGAGATACATAACAATATGTTATTGCAACATTTTACTATTGGATTTTCTCTTTATATATTCTATAGATATACATAAATTTAAATTTAAATTTGTAATAAGATATTAATGATATAATCTAATGATGACACTTGACAAAATTCTATAAATCTGATTATCTTTTTTATATATTATATTGACAGATGATGAGTGAAAATGAAAACCTAATAAATTTGCCTCTTATTCAAAATGCTTGTCCTTGTGTATGCGGCTCCTATGCTTTTTTTTTTTTTTTTTTGGGGAGGGGGGGGGGGTGGAGTGACATTTTAGTTGTTTTCCTTTTTTGTTAATTTTTTTTTTGGGTACATTTTAGTTGTTTTCCTTTTTTGTTAATTAATTTATTTTTCTTTTTTATTTTTGCTCTCGAGTGTTCACAATGTGGGTGGTTAGTCTTTTCAATACGCCCAAAATGATAAGTTGATTGCCTCTGAACGTAACTCCTCTTCGTTGAGCTTGTACAGCCGCTCTTAAGTAACTAACAAAAAGTTGAGGCAACACTACCTTTTCATCACCTGGAGAGTTGTTGAATGAAATAGAAATCAGAACAAAATGACCATAGTACTGTGAAAGAAAGAAACATAGCCTATTTTGCCTGATTAAAACTTAAAATAATAGGATGAAGATTATCGGTCTCAATTTCTTATTCTCTTCTGAGTCCCTACACTTAAATTATGTTAAGTAAAAAATAAATTAAAATAAAAATAAAAAATAATGAGACATATAATTAAGTTTAGAATACTTGACATAATTTAACTCTGTGTTTAGAAATTTTTTCATTAATAGAACGGAACAGAATAAGTGATGATGGAGCGGAAAGGAAATGAAAGGAATAGAACATAATTTTCATTCTCTTTGTTTGGAAGTTTCATTAATGGAATTTCATTACCCATATGTTCTCCCAATTCTACCTCAAATTTAGGAGATAAAAGTTGGGCATTTGAAGAAAATATGAGAAAAATAATTTTTTATGTGTTCCGTTCTTTTCTCATGTATTTTAAAACTCCAAAACAAGATAAGTTACTTATGTTCCCCTCATTTCCTTTCCGTTCCTCTCATCACTAATCATCTAAACATAATATAAGTGAGGGGACATGAAAAGAGACAAAAAATGAGAAAAAATTATGATCCTCATCCAAAATAATAACCATTTATGAAAATGAAGTTTTTGATTAAAATGAAGGCTTAAAAACGTAGCTTGATTGTATTTTATTGTATCGTTATTTTATAAAATATTAATGTCTTTATTTTAATTTAAAATATGTGTTATTGTATTATATTATATTAATTTTACATATAATATCTTACTGTATCTTGTATTATAATTTTTAAAATTTGCCTATGCACTTATATTTGTGTCTAGTGTTTGCGTCAGTAATTCCTAAGCTAAAAGCATTTCTCACTAAACCTGATTTCTTAAATTTTTCCTTTGAAGAAACTCAAAAAAGTGTAAACTGACGCACAACATGAAACAACTAAGGAAGGCGTATTCTGTGAAATGTACATCAATATCAATATCAATTCAACTGACCAGTCGGCAGCCACTCAATAATAAAATGACATAACACCAGTCAAAGCAATAATATATAAATAATAAGATGACATAACAAATGTATTAAACTAGTGCATTCACATGTGCAAGGCACAGATCAAGAATATCAACTGATATTCCAATTATTTATTCATATATACTATTATAATTGACATCAAATTTGAGAATATTATTTTTATGAGTGTAATTCAATTCAAATAAAGAATTTTTAACATATATATGTAGTTGTGAAATATACACTAACTTATGATATAATGAAATTATATATCTTGAGGTTCAACAATAAGTTGCAATTATCTAACGCAGTTACCCGTGCGACATGGGATAACTATTGCGATACATCACATTATTTCAAACAATATATATTTATAGCAAACTTTAAATAATAATAGATAGTTTAAATATATTTTTAGTTCTTAACATATATCACTTTTTGATTTAAGTATCTATTATTTTTTTTAATTTTAATTCAAGTTTTTATAAATATTTTTTGTTTTAGTTTTGACCGTTAATAAATCTTTGTTAATTACTTATATGACAAGCAAAAGTTTCACTCATTGATATTACGTTTTAGTGATTCTTTTTTTCACATATACACTTAACATAAACTTACTAAAAATCGGGACCAAAACAAAAAAAAAATTGAAAAGCTTTGACCGAAATGAAAAAATAAAAATAATAGAAACCTAAACTAAAAAGTATTATATTTTCATGAACCAATAAAAATTTAAACCATAATTAAATTCCAGCATAACAAATGTATTAAAAATAAAAGACTAAATAAGCTCCTACCAAGAAATAAACTACTTGATTAGCGCTGTCCTGTTGCTGTTAATGGCGTAACTATTAGGATTTAATTCATTATAAATAACTTATCTTTAGGGTATATTTAAAGAAAAAAAGAAAAAAAGGAAAAATATAATATATGAAGAATGAAGTACTTATCACTTTTCTTATTTAATATAATTCAATAAAAAAATTCCTTCTTCTATTTGATTTCATAAAAAAAATAAAAATATATATAAATGAATAAAAATTTATATAAAAATATTTGGTAGAGCCAAAAAAATGCTTCTCTTTCCTTCCTTTTTTTTTTTATCTATCAATCAAGAAATGTAAAATGTGTGAATCACATAAAAAATATATCCATCTAAATATCTTCCTTTCTACTTACCAAACAAGAAACGTTTTAACCCTTCCTTGTTTTCTTTTCCTTTTCACCAAAAATTGGAATAACAAAACGAACCTTATTTACCATTGGACCGCACGACCTGTGTTTTTAGTGGCGCTTTTGAGGCTGAGATCATGTACGCCTCAGACCTCAACGTGTTTGCTATACTATTATAGAAGGCTATGCCTACGCTGACTGGCTGTAGATTCAATTGTCCCTTTATGTTTTCTCTAATGTTTATAATTATTATTATTATATTGAAACATAGACACTTGAAAAAAAATTGCGTCTAGGTCAGCACATATAAAGTTTTGATGAATTACTTGAAATTTTCTCTTTTTTAGTGTTCGTTAGGATGTATTTTTCCATAAAAAAATTTTAAAAAAGGTTTTTATTACATTTTACAGTGTTTAAATAAGCCATCTAAAAAAAATAAAGTACAAAAAAATTACATTTTGTTATTTTTTCTAAGTATATATATATTATAAACAGCAGGGCAAAAAGCTCAACCTAACAAACTATAAAACAATAGAAACTAACATGACTAATATCAGCAAGAAAACAAACAGAAAGGAAAGGAGGCAAGACTTGGGTGATCAACCTGAACCAACGACCCGAAAATCCGATCGACCCGACCTGACTCGATTACAAATATTTAGGTTGGTTCGGATGTTCGGGTCAGTTCAGGTCGATCTGATTAAACCCGAACTCTTATTGGTTCAGATTACGGATTTAAGTTACTGACCCAATGATCTGACCTGATGACCCGTAAAATGACGTCATTTTACTTAAATTTAATCATTATTTTATTTAATTTCTATAATCCGACTCAGTGACCTGACCAACCCGATTATCTAATCGAGTTAGTTTGGTTCGGGTTGCTAAAAAAAAATCACAAACCCGACCCGAACCGATCCAACCTTACTTAATTAATTTAATTTTTTTTTCTCCAAACCCCCGACCCGTGATCACCCCTAGGCAATACATCAAATTGGTGACAGCTCAGGGGAAGATCATGAGCATGCTAATTTAAAAAAAATCTGATATCTTTATGCTTATGAAAAAAATCTTAATACAGAGAAGATATTCAAATATTAAAAAAATATTTCTCAAATATTATATCTAAATATAAAATAGTTTATTTTGTTTAAAAGATCTTAAGAAAGTTCATATAAAAAAAATCCTTTTAAAAAGTTAATCTAAAAGAGCCCCTTATATATAATGTTGACTAATTTAGAATTATAAAACATTATCATTTTTTAATTTAAAAAGAACCTACCCAAGTTGATACCATTATAATGAGACACTTTAAACCTTATTATGTTCCTACATCACTTTTTTTTTTGTCAAAAGATAGCTAATTATTAATAAAATAAAGTGAGAGGAATACATTATTCTATAAAAGAAAGAAAAGGGGATCTCCCAAAGTCACTTTCAAAGGTACCGGCAGGACAAAAATAAAAAAAAAATGTGTTGTGCTACATCACTTTGATGTGTTCAAGTTTCTTAAACTAAGAAAAAAATCTTTTAATTATAAATTTCACTTTGGGAGAGCAATTTGTATGCTAACTTTGTTTATCGGATATTTGAGATCAATCTTTGGTATGGACAATCATTTTTACCTGATAATTTTAGTTGAAAATAGTGTATATGTGTTTTAGACAAAAAATGCAATTTCAAATTAATAATTTTATCAATTAAGATTAATTTTATGAATTCACAAATAATAATTAAAATTACTTATTTATAAAAATAATGTTTATTAAAACATCAATAAATGGTACCTCTCTTAATAAACAAAATTGTAACAATAAATTAAGAATAAACTCAAATTAGAACTTAAAATCTTTAAGCTACAAGTCTTTATTATATAAAAAAAGCTACAAGTCTTTATTTAAACCAATTCTGTTTGTATTTCTATTCTGAATGACATTGACAATAGGGGCCAAAAACAGAAAATTAAAGAGTAGTGATTTTTATAGACAAGTAATATTTACACACTTAAAGAGAGAAAATTATATGCCTCAACTAGAAAGTGGAAACTTAAATGGAGTTTAATTAATTCACACACAAATTAATGTTTGATTAGTTTAAGTAATTTGACATTCATTTATTTTAAGTAAAATTTTAAATTTAAATTTTGTAAATAAAAAATTTAATATTAAAAAACTTTTACACTTTTATCATCAAACTTGATTCGATTTTAGATTAGTGACATCCAATACGACTTTTAGACGGTGAAGAGCGTTTAAGAAAAAAATCACACACAATCAAAATAGGTTAAGACAATGTGGCAAATGGCAAGGACCAAATGACACGTATGGGCGTGGCACATGCCCCAGTGTCTCCTCACACTGTACCTGCTAAAGACAAAATAAACTTTGTTATCACTCTCCAATCATAGATGCACGACAAAGAGTACTTTTGTACGTGTTTATTTTGATTAAAAATTTTTATTGAAAATGTCTTTTTTTTTGGTATTTTTCATCAGTTTAGATGAATTTTTAGAAAAAAGATAAAACACTAAAAAATATTTTTAATTAAATTTTTGTGCTTCTAAAAAATATTTTTATAACATAAAAAATTTATTCAAAATTTAAACATAAAAAATATTTATAAAATATTATATCTAAATATAAAATAAATTTTACTTTTTTAAAAATATTTTTTTAAAAATCAAATAAAAAATATTTTAAACACTCATGCAAATGAGCCCAATTTTTTTTTTTTTTATGTGAGCCCAAAGTTGACCACAGTGGTAGCTTCAATCACGTATCCTTGGCTAGAATTTAGGCCCTTCTTATATGCAGTTATGCACCACTCCCCAAGCATAATATATATAATAATATATAATATATAACCCTTGTAGCTCCTTTTAATGTAGTTTTCAATTTTAAAAGCAACTTCCCAAGTTCTATAAAACGATAAATTTTAATTACACATAATTATATTATATTATTTTTATATATATTTACAAAAAATTAAAAAAAAAAATAAGTTTTTATGATAAGTGAATTTAAAAAATCTCATTCTTTTTTCTCTTCAATTTTTTATAAATATATATAAAAATAATATAATAAAATTATGTGTAAGTAAAAATCTCTCCAATGCCACGGTTAACATAAACAAATATAGCTTAGTCGGGTAGTAAACTCCTTATCCTATGTAGCTAGCTAGCCCGCTAGCTCTTTTCTTTGTTCTTTCCGCTCTTTGGTTTCAGATGACGAGCTCTGCTCAATTAGGAATCTCAAATACACGTTGGAGAGCTCATCCTGTTTTATTTTATTAACTTCGTTTTTCATGTTCATAAAATTTAATCCTAAATTTTTCGAAATAATATACTTAATTATCTTGTTTAAGTGTTGATTCAACGATTGAACGAGTCCCTACTAATTCTAAAGAAACCCATGTCATGTCTAGTTTTTCTTTTCCCCGTTCACAGTGTTTGGCTTTCTGAAGAATGGCATCTTTGTTTAACTATAAGTTTTATTAATGCACAAGGCGAAATGAGAGACATTTTCCCCCCTTTTCTGATCTCATTGGCTATGCATATATATATATATATATTTTATAATCCTGAGAATATCATACTCCGATCTGTCTAATAAATAATAAATAATTATATAATAATAATTATAATTATATTCTGTAGTGCTTTGCTTTAACTTCTGGTATTTATTATAAGATGATATTTACCATAAATTAATTAATTAATAGTCATAGCTGCCACATGGTGAAGGTTTCTCATTTTCAGGAACATGTTTAACCTACTAATTAATGTGTTTGATACTTTCATTAATTACTTCCAATCACTAAAGCTGAAATCTAAATTAAAGTTATTTTTCTAACAAAAAGTTTAGAAGCAACACTATATTATGTTTGTGTTTGTCACGGAACCATTCCATCATTTGTATGCTATTTTATTATATTAGCTTGAGAAATGTAAATAGCTGTGAGATTTTAACTTAAAACTAATTAATATTAAGTAAAGTGACCTAATAAATATATAAATTGCACTCGAAATATTAAGACAAGCGATGTGAGACTCTTAACACATCTCTTCACAAATGTCTAGATAGAACAGGTAAGCCTATCGGAGTAGACAAAAACAAGTCTAGCGAAGTAGGCAGAAATAAACTTAATGAAGTAGGTGACAAAATGAGATCTTAACTCTAATATTATGTGATATTCCAACTTAAAACTAATTGATATTAAATGAAGTGATCTAACATATATATAAACGGCACTCAAAATATTGAGATAAACGATGTTGGACTCTTAACAATATCATTTTCTGTTCCTTACTTGTTTTGAGTATATACTAGTTTCTTATCAAAATTATCATGAAAAAAAGAAAACAAAAAATCAGCATATATAACAAAAAGAAGCCGAAATATAGGATCATTTGCTCATAGTATAATCACTCTAATGCCCATTAATTATTAATTATAAAAACACAATTCAACATTACCAATTCAACAATAATAACCAACTAGGACTGCTGGGGGTGGAGGCTTATTGAGGAATTCAGATGTTCAATGGATAGCAGGATACATTAGGAGCCTCTCTTTTACCACAACGTATAAAGCTAAGCTTTGGGGTATTCTTGATGGATTGAACTTGGCTTGGACTATGGGCTATAAGTAGGTTGAAGTGCCTTTTAGACTCTGAGGTGGTGGTGCGTTGTCTTCAGGGTCAGTCATTCTCTTGGTAGTTATTAATATGATTCATTATAATTGAGATTATGATTAATCATGATTAATTTTAAAGATGATTATAATTAATTTAATACAAATTTAGTTTGATTTAGTACATAATTATAATTTATTATTTTTCTTTTCTGTACAATAGCATTCTTGTATAAATAGATATTAGTCCTTTTGTATACATTCATTTAGAAATATACACAATTTATAAATATTTGTTTCTCTATTTTTGTTTCTAACATGGTATCAAAGCCATGATATCCATATTGATGAATTTTTTTCCTTTTCGCTATGTAAAGTTCGTGGAACTTATTAAAATCATTACTAATCACCATCAAACCCAGAGTTTTTTCAATATCCGCTCCATTCAGATACTGTTCTAGACCTCCGTTCAAACTCCATTCCAGACACTGCTCCAAACCACTGCTGTCTGCTCCGTTTAGACACTGCTCTAAACCTTCGTTTTAGACTCTGTCTTAGATTTCAGACTTTGTTCTGATGCCAGATTTCATTTTAGACTCCGTCCTGGATTTCAAACTTCGTTCTGATGCCAAACTCCATTTTAAACTCTATCATAGATTATGGAATTCGTTCTGATGGCAGGACTTTGTTTCAGACTCCGTCCTAGATTCCAGACTCTAGATTCTAGACTCAATGATCATCCTAACTGATTCTGTACTTTAGTTTCCAAATTCAAGTTAGTTTCTTCTATACCCACTTGAGTTTGAGGGGCTTTGAAGTTCAGTTATCAGTTCCTGTTGCTGAACGATCTTCTGACTCTGTTGTATTGCTACGTCAGTCATCCTCTGCATTACACTTCTTGCTGCGACCATACGATCATTATCACGTCTCACGTCCACATGCCCACGTCTGCTACGATCCATTGTCTTTCTTCAAAGACAAACAAAATCAAAACACGAGGTAACCAAACGTAACCATTTCAAACAACATTGTCTTATTTCGAAAACCAAACAATATAACTCTGTATTCAGTGTCAGAGAAACACACAGCACAAACAAGATAAACCTACCTACAAATCCAAAAGACTCTAACCTGGGCTCTGATACCAACTTATGTAACACTCCCTCCGAATGGTATCACATTCATACCAACTTCTTATAAATAATTAATTTCCCAAGTTATAAAATATTTAATCTCATTTAAATACGGGTTTCAAAATGTCTTTTTCGTGAAAAAATCAATTGATCAAATTAAAGTAACTCAAAATATAAAAACTGAACAAATGTACTTTTCATATAAACAGAATTTACTACAACTATTCATTCATTATCTTTACATACCCAAAAACATAACACCAAAGATATGAGTCCTTGCCAGAAGTCAACTTCCTTAGTCAGGAATGTCTCGATGGATAGAAATCCGACCCAAAGATATATCGAAGTTCTCTCTATGAGTATAGTGAAATTCATTCCACAGCTCCCTGATAGGCAAAATAACCTCTACATAAGCAACCGTATAAAATGAAGTATTGATCCCCTGGTGAGTCCTACTTACTGATAAAGCAATGTCACCACAATACTCTATATGTCCTGTGTCCCAATGGACACGCCAAGCAGCAGCGCCTTCAAGAAATTGTAGTCTAAAGAAATCTAGCTAATTCCTCCTTGTAGCCATTGCAGCCTTCAGAAGCATAAACATAAAATAAAAACATACCAAATAAAACAACAAAGAGGTGAGATTCCCTACATCGTATACCAACATGGCAGCAAAGAAACGACATACATGCCCAAAAGAGTTCAACATACAATCCACAAAATATCATATAATCAGCAGATAGTTAACAAATAAATAGTCTAATAAACTTGCAGCATATTATCAGGCATAATGATAATTCCACAATAATATTATACCATCATAATGTTATAACGTGATATATATAAAAGCACATTATTATTTTTCTTTACAATTTAGGATGAAGAGAAGTTCTCCTAATTTTAATGGCAAACACTAACCTTGACAAGGTTTACGGTGGAATTACAGATCACCTACTAACGTGGATTCTTGAATTCGAACCCAAGTCATACAATTGTCATTAGGGATGGAAATAAGTCAAGAGACTCGTCGAGGGCCTATGGCCTGACCTAACTTGTTTAATAAAACGGTTAGGTTAAGGCTTTTTAAAAAGTCTATTTAGTTAAACAGACCAGGCTTTAGACATTTAAAAAAGCCTTTTAAGTCTAGTAGACCGACCTATTTAATTATATATATTATTATTTTATTTATATTATAAATTTTTAATATTTATATAACATAATTAATTTAATAAATAATATAATAATTTTTTAAAGACTAAGTCCATTAACTTATATAAAGGCCTATACTCATTAGCTTATCTCGTTAATTTATTTAGAGGTAGATTTGTTGGCTTATTTAAAGGCCTAATTACAAAATAGACATTTTAATAGACTTTTAAACTAAACTAGACTTTTAAAAATGTTAGGTCATACTTTGAAAAATAGCTTATGTCAGGTCAATAGGTTAAACTCAGGCCTTGCATTTAATAAACATGTCAGACCCGTTTAAGGCAATATCTGACTTGGCTTGACCTGTTTCTACTATTAGTTGTCATGAGCTTTTTTTTTTTAGAGTATCACTATACATTTTAGATATGAAATTAATATCTTTAGACATGATACAGTTAGACTATCTTAGGCCTTACAATTGAGAAACAGATCAGACCTGTTTAAGACAAAACCTGACCTAATCTGACCTGTTTCTACTTCTAGTTGTCATGAACATTTTTTTAGAGTATCACTATACATTTTAAACGTGAAATTAATCACTTTAGACATGATATGGTTATACCATCTCCCATTAGTGATGTTTCCACCCTTATCCTATCCTAGGAATGCATTTGGCAAGATTTAGAATTAACTATCGTTCAAAGTCATGTCTATAAAAAGTTATGAATCAATTATGTAATTTTATAATTTTTTCTCGTTTGTACAACAACCAACTAAGAACAGAAAAAAATGTTCCGTTACTTTCTTTTAAAATTTATTTCCCACTCATTTTGTTTCAATTATGTTTAATTTTGTTCCGAAACAAAGCCAAAAACAAAGATGAGGAAAAAAAGAAGAGGGCTGCATCCCATGGTGGCATTTACTTATTTGTTCCCATTTTAAATTCTTTGGCTGCGTGTGTGTGGGATCATAAACTCCATCACATGATGAGTGTGAGTGTTTGAAAGTTACGTACACTTTACTGCGTCTGAGTTGCGACAAAGGTGGAGATTATATGACTTGAAGGGTCAATTTCGCCAGCTAGTAACATAAACGAACACAGGGAACTCGGAAAAGTCACTTGAACAATGGACAGCACTTGGTGAAGATTTGAGAGAGAAGACAGGTAATGAATCCCCTAACTGGAAGTCAGGAATTAAAATAGAAAGAGAGGTGGGGGAGAGAACTTGGGGTGCATTAGGTGAGGTTGGTTCCCTACCACAACAACTTTTAGTAGAATTCTTAATCTGTCATTAAAGAAGGATAAACAGAACTTGGTTGGTTCTATCAACTATTTAAGGGGGGGGGGGGGGGGGAACTACCGAATACACTCAACTAGATATTGGGGCAGATTTTGTTGGTGAGGGTCCAAAAGTTCATTTACAAAATTAATTTAGTGATTACTTTTTGCTGCAACGACGATTAGTACCAATTGTCACCTCCTTTTTCTTCTTTGAAAACTCTATCGCAAACAATTTACAGTTCATAAGCTACTAAAGATATTAATGCAAACATGTTACATTGTTACTTACCAAATATGGGTTTTGGGTAAAACTTAATTACAAACCATACAGAGAAAACCTTCTAAAAATAGAATCAAAGCAAACACACTAAAAACCCTTCTAAGAGATATTATTGTGATCATCTCTTTCTTCATTCATTTTTCTAATAACTTAAAACACTAAATATTAAATGAAAAAAATAAGTATTTAATATCTTGTAAATTTTAAAAAATCAATATTTTCTTATTTTTAAATAATTTAAAAATTTATTAAGAAAACTCATTAGAAAGATATAAAATTAATTTTTTGTAGTAAATCTTATGATCACATGAACAAAAACTTAATTAAACAAGATACTCTTGTAATATCACTTCATAATATTGTCTTTCTTAATTTATAGAGCAATTTATTGTCCCTTAGATTCAGCATCCCACGGGGGATAACACTTAACAATTTTATTTTATTTTTCAGAAGGGGAAGAGTATTGTTTAATAACACATCGTGGTAATGTTGCAACAAGGCCGAGCCTTTGAATTTTTCAGTAGACGATGAAGAAAGGACTTGGTTTATGTCGCCGTTCGAAACTGATGCAGGCCACTGGCCAGAGAATAGTAGTAGAAGTCTAGAAGGGGGAACCTTGCTTAGGTATGCACAATGCAGGTGGCATCAACTTACTGGACAAAGCTTTTCACGTCAAACCCAATAATATTAAGAAAAGAATTTTCTTTTCTATGCTTTTGCTTTCATGGCCCCTTTGATTGAAAAAATTGCAGAAGTAGGTATTCTTATATTTTTGGTTTTGCTAAATGACGGTTTAATTTGGAATGACATTAATACATTTTAATAACTCAAACGTTTGTCGCTTTTTGAAATATTTTATTTCTTACACACTCAAATCTCAATAAAGGCACATTTAATTTCAATACACTAGATTGCAAAGAAACAACCACCGATGGTGCTCTAGAAAATGTATAGCACTAAGATTTGTCAAAGTAGAGTATTATTATTATTATTATTGGAAGGCTTTGCCTAAGAGGCTAACATGATAATCATAATACTTTATTTTAAGTTTTTTTTGGGTCAGGAAGCTCAATTTCACAACCACACGTTACCCTCTCATCCACTTCATTTTTCATTTAATCAAGTTATTAGTTTAATTAAAATATGTTTAATTTTATTTAATTTATTCATAAAATTATTTTATATATTATAAAAATATTATAATTACATATAAAATAATTTAATATTTATTTCATATTAATATATAATATAAATACGATATATATATTTTAATATAAATAAAATATTTCTCTTTTTCGTTCATTTGTTTGAATTCCCCTACTAGAAAGAACTTGCATAGAAATTCAAATAAAAATCATTTACGCATGTATTGGTTCATTTGGTTGATAATTTTTTTTTTATAGAAGGTAAAATTGACTCCTTACACGAAACAAAACAGAACAAAAACTACTTATAAATTATGTAAGCACAGAAAAAGTGATATATTCCAGGATGGCAAAAACAAAAAACAGTACACGATTGTTAGGGAAAATTCGAAGTGTAGAGAGGGTATCTATGCAATGTGAGAGAAGGAATTCAAAAAAGAAAAAAGGGGAGGGTTGTGATTCTGTGAGGGCGGAAGTGCAGAAGTGGGATCGAACAAAAGGGTTGAGTGAGACAGACGGAGTCGTTGCTAACATATGGTCTTCGGAGCAGGTGGAAGTGGATCACATATCATACTATAAAAGTTGGTTTGGCTATGGATTAAAACAAATAGACAGACACGAGTGAGAAAGAGAGAGCTCACTGTTCATTGTTCGTCGGCAATCAAAGCAAAAGCCATAGCTGTCTAAGACACGCATGCATATGCATTCAGTTTCTGGTCCAGGTTCAGCCTCTGTCCTCACTTTCCTTTAAGCCTGCACTTTCCGTTCTGATCATTTTTCTGTGTGTTATGTTGTGAGTGCACTCTTTATTGCTCTCATATGCCTTCTCGGCTCTTTGTTTCTTTTTGCACCGCCTTCAATCTCTGACACTCTTGATTCCTCTCAAATCCTTGAGGTGAAGGATCCCCTCACCTCTGTGTTTTTTCTTTTTCATCTGGGGTTGCTTCACCACTTCAGCTACCACCATTCGTTGGTATGTGATGTGATCTTCAAAGTTCGTTGCTTTTCGTTGTTTCATGGTTGCCCTTTAAATTTTTTAGGCTGTTCTGCTACAGGGGCATTGGTTTCTCTGTCTCTTTTTAGTTTTTTTTGCCTTTTACTGTTCTGGGTCTGAAACAATGATTCGGGGTAAGTTCCGGGTCTTAAAAAAATGGTGGAAAACCTTCAAATTTGTGGTCAGAGGTGAAAACAAAGAAGACATTTTAGCTGTCAATGATTTTACTTTTTTATTATTTTTTTGAGTTGCTGGTCTTTTGGTTGAAAATGAAACTTTACTCATCTTTAAATGACGAGAAAGAACGTCTAGAGAAGAGAGGGTTAGATCTGGTTGAAACGGTCAGTGAGCTGTTGTTTCCTTTCTCTTATTTTCTGTGAAAGTTATGTCTAGTTCTTTTTATTTTATTTCTTTTTCTGGTGTTTGCTGTGAGGGAAAGACTTTTAATTTCAGTTGTTGTTCAATGTTTTAACCAGCTGTATGTTTTTCCATCTTGCCCTTTCATTTTTCATGTGATCCTTGTTGTCGGGGAAAATCTAATGTATGCAGTTCTGTTTCCTTGTTCCTGGGTGCTTATGTTGTAAGCCATTTGATGTCAGTTTCGGAAATTGCTCGGCTTGCTTTAATTGAGTGTCGTTTATTGATATATTTTATATGGAAGTTTGGTTGGTGTATTAGATAAAGGGATGTAGATTCAGCAATCTGGGGGCGTGAGCGTGATCTTGCTATCGTTGCCAATATTCTAAGCGTGTTTCTCCCTTTTAATTGATCCCTCTCTCTCCAATTTACAAATATTAGCTATTTCTAGTGAGTTGTCACATTGCACGTGCGTGAATATCTCCTTTTGCACAAAATATAATTGGTGCTCTGTCTGTCTGGTTTTACCTATAAGGTGAAGTTGTATGAATGAAGGTCATTCAGTTCTGTGCTGATGCTTCTCTGTTTTGGACCATAGGTTCACAAGTAATTTAGCTCATAGACAATCCTCTTTTTTTTTTTTTTTAAATTCCAGTATATTTTTTAGGGTATTGTCATTTTCTTTGCCAATATATTTTGTGTTGTGCTTTAGAACTTAGAATATGGTAACTACAAATATTGTTGTTTTGACTGGTCGGATTTTTTGGTGATGCCAGATTATGCAATGTTCACTTGGAATTTTGATCGTGGTTTTTTATATTTTTAGATTAAATCACTTGCTTCACACATTCTTAATGATTGATTTTGAATTTTCTTCAGAGTCAACAATGATTGATTTTGAAAATGATTGAGAAATAAATATTTTAAACATTGGCTTGAAATAGCTTCTGACTCTTTTCTGTCACAGCAAGCATTTTGTGATGAAGACTGAATAAAAGATTCAATTTTCCATGAAGTCGATCAAATCATGGCGATGGCTGATGAGAAAAAAGAGTGGCTTGCCTGATGGGGTCTGTCCTTTTTTCTTCTAATCTCTATTACTTTGGATTTTTTCAGGAGAATTTCTAGTAAACAATCTTTCTTTCTGAAGATTCATATTTTAACATTAATTTTATTGGAACAGGGGAAGTCAAGTTTCAAGAATAAACAACTGCCTTTTATGGCAGTTGTATGTACAGTAATGTTGTTCATTGTGTATAGAACTACAAAGTATCAGTATCAGCAAGAAGAGGTATGAGATCAATAGAATTCTTTTGAATATCATCGTATGTTATGACTAAGGGTCAAAATGTTGATTAAACATCTGGCTAACTAATATTAAGCATTGTATTAAGGATATATTGGTGCTGCTTTATCCAGAGAGTTCTATAACCATGTTAATATTCATTTGATCAGAAAAATTTTCAAGTGGTTCCCAAAAACATTGAACTACTAGACTCTTTCTCCTTCTTATAATGCACTATTAAATGACACCTTGTATTCTTGCGCTGAGTGTGCTAATTTATTATTATTTTTTTGTCTTCTTTGTTTATCATCTGCCATTATCAGATAGACAAAAAATGGAGTTTCTGGGGAGAAGCAAGGGTAAAAAGTCTAATATTAGTTTACTTGCCCAACTAGCTTTCTGATTTATCTTTTTCCAGACTTGATTTTTGATGCATTACAAACAAAGGCCCTGCTGGTTATAGTAAATGATGGCAATGATTGCTTTCAAATTTTGTGATGCACCTGGCTATTTTACAATTCTTGCACTAATATGATATGATTCTGTAACTTGGATATATTTTTTTTTATCTACGTTGGTACTTTTGATGCCACTGCAGGCGTATCCTGCAACTTCTGGGAAGTTGAAAGGCTTGCCACGAGGTATAATACATGCTAATTCAGATTTCGAGTTACGGCCATTATGGTTGAGAAGTAGTTCAAGGTCAAAGGTTAGCATTTTTCCATTGTTCTTCTATATTTTAGTTCTATTGAAACTGACATATGATAGGTAGAATTGGGGAACTGCATTACCTGAGCTAACAAATGTAATGATTGCTTGGTGGTGATTATGAAATTGCAGTTTAATGTTTACTCCAATCGTAACTTGCTGGCAGTTCCAGTTGGTATTAAACAAAAGCATAATGTTGATGCCATGGTGCAAAAGGTATTTTTGATGATTTATTAGATTATCAAAATTATTTGAATCAGCATTCCTTATCTAATTTCATTTATTTCAGTTTCTTCCAGAAAATTTTACAATTATTTTATTCCATTATGATGGCAATGTGAATGGATGGGAGAATCTTGACTGGAGCAGCAAGGCCATTCACATTGTTGCTCAGAATCAAACAAAGTGGTAAGTATGAGACTGATCACTGACGTCTGATTTTTTCTGTCTGAAAACCTTATATTCTGAATCAGATGTTCATTGAAGGGAGCCAATGTAAAACTTTGTCAAATCTTTAATTATAACATATGTTCACAGAAGGACGACTGCTTTAGTTCTTTCAAGGAAAACTAAGAATAAATGGGCCATATTTATGTCTTCATCATGGAAAGAAATTTTTGAAAATCAAAATGTCTCTTCAACTCAGAATGAGTCAGTTAGGCATTGTAAATGACATGGAAGTTGGGAAAACATTTTGACTTTTGTCATGTGTTGAAATCAAAGTCTTAACTTCCTTTTTCTGCCTGTGAACCACCACTGAAATTGAAAAGCATTAGGTAACAATATAATGCCTTGGCAAAGCTATGGGAATCTTCTAGTTATAATTGATGAATTTGGCAAAGTATCTCTGCCTGACCTTCGCTCTTTTAATATGGCTTTGTTATGGTATCCCTATTCAGTATGTTGTGACTATGGGCATATCAGACTGCTGGTCCTCCTCTTATGATAATTGCCTACGATGTGTACTTCTGTTTCTAACATTATATGTATGTGTATGCATACACACTTACAAATATACTTAGATATTAATTCGTGAGTTCTTTGTCAGGTGGTTTGCAAAAAGATTTCTACATCCGGATATAGTTTCTATTTATGATTATATCTTTCTCTGGGATGAGGATTTAGGGGCGGAACATTTTTCTCCATCAAGGTATGAATGATGCTTTTCTTGCTCTTCCTCCGTTGGTGGTATTTACTATTTTGATATTTGTGTGCAGTCTGCCTCTAATGTGATTGATTGCCATTTTATATGCTAGCAGGAACCCACAATGCTGGTGTAAATGTAATGAAAAAAATCTAATTTTAGTTTATTACATGATAATATGATAGTTCCCCCCCCCCTCTCTTTTAAAAGTAAAAATTGACTTTGAATTTTCTGCCTCTTAAATGTACACCCACTATAGGCTCTATATTATCTTTATTAGATTATTAAGCTTGCATTAGGTTACTAAGAAACCTTTACTTGTTTGGGATGGTGGACAAAGAGGTTTTTTGTTGGGTTTATATTATTAATATTGTTCTAATTTTAAGGCTAGTCAGTAACCACTTGACATGCTTTTATACTCTCGTCTCATCAAATCAAGGAAAGAATTAGCTTAGGCTTCTGTTTTTGCAGATACGTTGAAATTGTAAAGAAAGAAGGTTTGGAGATATCTCAACCAGCTCTTGACCCAAATTCAACAGAGATACATCATAGAATTACAATTAGAGCTAGAACCAAGAAAGTTCATAGGTGACTTATTTTTAGAGACTATTCATATGTACTTGTTAATCAATGCTTGTCATACTTACACTGGATGTTTTAATTAATGCAGAAGAGTCTATGAACGCAGAGGCAGTACAAAGTGTTCAGATGCTAGTGAAGGGCCACCATGTACTGGGTAACTGTTACTTTCTTTGAACCTGGTAGAGCTGTGTAATTTTTCATGATGTTGTTCGTGTTGGATCTTGTTCATGCATGTTATCTTCCTTCCATCTTCCATCAAGATGGCGGGAGATGTTTAAATTTTTTCTGATGTTCAATCAAGCTTGTTTGTATATTGTAATATGGAAAAGCTAATTTCATTGTCAACTCGCACAAGGTGACAGGTTTTGATTTAATAACAAAACAAAAGTCGATCACTTTGGAACTGAGGTTAACTGAATAAAATTGAAGACAACTATGTCTAGCTTGTATATGACTAATGTAAAAATTCTTTTATTAGGTAAAAAGGATGTGTGCTACTGTCTTATTTTTATTTTTTGTCAGCTAATGAGGACTCATTTCTTTTACTGTGTTGGACATTTTTTTGTTGGTCTGGCTTTTTCATTGTTTTGCACTTAGAGGGTGATAGTGAAGAATAGGGTTGAAAAGGGTTTCATAGAACTATATGAAATGACCTGTAACCTATTCCTAGGTGTTTCTGCAAGATGACATTTTCAGAATGCATCTTTGAATGTATTTTGGTGCGCTCTTTGAGGTTTAAATAATGCAAGCACTGGAGTCTTCTGTTCAATTATGTCAAAAGAGGAAAAATGCTGTTGATTTTGTTATGTTTTAGTTGATGACCTTACAGTACACTATGTTTTCCTTCTGTCCTTTTTGTTTTCTTTATCTGGAGTCCGGACTTTCAGAAGAAGCATAAGAAAATGATAACAGAAATTGATGAAGTTTCCTTTGTGTTGATTTATGATAACTCTTGGCACACATATGTATAATCATGCTATGAATGACACAGAAACTTCAATACAACTTGTGTAGGTTTGTGGAAGGTATGGCTCCTGTTTTCTCTCGATCTGCCTGGTATTGTACTTGGCATCTTATACAGGTAATATTATTTCCATGGTCCATAGGAATATTAAACATAAGTTCTAACCATATACAAAAGTCGTGAATTTCTTCCAAAATTATCCAATACTTTTGTTTCTTCTAGGTGTACTATCGTGTTATGTATTTTGAACCACTTTGTTTTTATCCGAAAATTCATATTAATTATATTCAGCCATGTTAGTTTATCAAGTTACCAAAATGCTCGCAAATATGTTTCAGAGATGTGATTGTGTATGGACTTTCTGCCTTCATCTAGCCGCAGAAATGAAAACTTATTCTGATTTACTTGACCCTCTTTCTTTTTATTTTGGTTGACTTCCTGATAAAGTTTAACCTTGTCTCTTTCATAATTTTTAAAATTCAATTTTTGCTCTGGATTAGTGATAGATCAAAATATTTCACGTTCTTGGTATTGAATATTGGTAACTCATCATTATCGTTTGCATTTTCTCCAGAATGACCTTGTCCATGGATGGGGAATGGATATGAAACTAGGATATTGTGCACAGGTGAGAATTACGCATTTTTTGGACAAGGTTTATTACTTTTGGTGGTCCTAGAATTTTTTTTTTCTCTCCTCCTTGTTTTCTTCTTCTAATAAACTGAAAGCCTTTTGCTTTAATTTTTAATATCTTCTTATATGATATTGGGTAATTACTATTGCCTCTGACAAGAGATAGAGTCATCGAATATTCTTTTACACATATTCATGTCACATTAGTATGTCAATTTGAAATGCATCATGTCTCAAATTGATCCATTCAATTTATATAAACAATTGATCATGTGTACACTAGGCTGACCTGCACTTGCATTTTTTTGTCCTCATCTTTATGCTTCATTTTCTGCATGACAAGTATCATTAGTGAGATCAATGTCATTTTTCAGGGGGATCGAACTAAAAATGTGGGAGTTGTTGATAGTGAATATGTCGTTCACAAGGGAATACAAACTCTGGGTGGGAGTGGTCATGATATAATAAAGGTATTTGCCTCCTCTCTCTCCAGATGTTGGAATTGATTTTGTATCTATTAGCTTCCTTAATTTTACTGTGTCACTGCAAACCAAAAATATAGCATCAATGCACTAACTTGATTATTATTATATAATATATCCAATGGTTGTAATTTGTAAATACTCCTATATTCTCCCTCTCCTACTTTACAGGGCCAAATTCCTTTGGACGTTACTTTTAGGAACATTGTTTGCTACTTAAATTTTTATATGTAGCAAAAATTATTTTTGTTGCCGTATATTCGTTTGTCTGATCAAATTTCTTGGTCTAAATCATGGCTCCACTAAAACTTGTGTTGTTTGCTATTCTGCTACCAAACTCCGTTTAGATATTATCTGTTTGATCTGATTTCCCAAATTTTTCTGGGTCTTCTTTATGCATGTTGAATATTTGAGATATTTAAATGGGTTGGAAATGAGAATGGCAATTCTTAAGATATTCATTCTTGTATTGTTAATCTTAAGCTCTTCATGATTCCACATATAAGCTGTGGTGTAACAAACGAATGGGGAACATGGGAAATTATAGGTGACTGCCAAATGAACCATCTTGATATGTCACAGTTTTGGATTTGCCTAAACTCTTGATAAAATACACGGTTGATTTAAACTGAGTTCTTAGTTGGACTTTGTGGGATAGGTTAATTAGTAACAGGAGGAATCATCCTGAATTAAATTAATTTTAGCAAATGGACTTAGGGCACAATAGCGTCGTTTAATTCATGTAGCCGATCTCACTTAGTGAAAAAAGGCTTGGTTGTTGTTGTTGTTGTAAATAGATTTGATATTTTTCTTCCAATTATGAATTAACTGAGGATCTGTGAAAGGGAATATTCTACCATTTTTAATAGTTTGTTGTGGCCTCTTTGCTTCTGGTAACAATTTTTTCCCCACTTTTTACAGGTTTCAAAACTTAAAAAGAAAACTACGGTACAGTTTTTAATGACATTTAGATGGTTCTTCTCTATAAATCCTATTTCATTAACTATCCTAGTGTATCTAAAATTCACTTTCTTGTTGATTTTCTTTCCTTTCCTAAGCTGAGACAAGCCATTGATGTGCGAACTGAGGTGAGGCTTTTGAATCTAAACCAAGTCTTGTATTGATCACAGACTAACTTGCAAATGACACTGTTTACATTTTAACATGGACTGAGCAGATACGAAGGCAGTCAACATGGGAACATGAAATCTTCAAAGAGCGCTGGAATCAAGCTATCGCTGAGGACAAAAGCTGGGTTGATCCATTTAAGAGTGACCAAAGACGCATAAGAAGACGGCGTGGCAACCAACGGTTTTCTTAGCAGTTCATTTTAACTAAGCTGGCTGGATATGTTAAGCTTCATTCACAGGCATTAGCCTTATTTCTAGCCATAATTTAGTTTGTGTAGCTAAGTGAATTCTTAATTCATTCAATTTTTTAAAAATCACAATTTTCTTTATATTCTTTTGTTGTTATGGTCCGGATTTTGTTCCTAGCTCCCCTCTTTACTTGTCCTCTCTTTCTATGCAATTCCTCCCTTTTAAAAAAAAATGGAATTATAATATATGCACCCTAGTATTATCGTTATAGATCAAATGAAAAAACTTCACCATCTTGAAGTGCTTTTGTTGGTCTATGTTCCACATTTTTTTTTAAAGTAGGACAATGTGAATATGGGTGAGATTTTATCGATTGAGTTGGCGGCTCTCACGTAATGAGATAAGGCTTGGTATTGGCTCTCACTTCCTTGTTACTTCCGTTTAGGCTTTGATCTATTAGGTTTTATAAGTTGGTTCTAATAATAAGGTCTTTGCCACACCAGACTTAAGTTTCATCTCATTCATAAGAGGGAGGGTGAGTTCGATGTTGTTGCTACTCAAAGACGTATAGCAGTAAGTGGTATTTCCTAAAAGTAGTAAAATATGAGCGATTATAAATTTGTGCATTGATGATTGACTGATATTTAATTTGGTATAGTATTTTAATATTTTAAGAATAACGCATATAGAGTTTGTTCTGAAGAATGTGTAAACTTCCATTTGCGGTGAAAAGTCTCTCAAACAAACGGGCTGATATGTGGTCTAGTAGCTATTGTTGGTATGCCTTGCTGGATGTTTGAGTTCAAGTAGGTCATGCCAAAAATTTTGTAATGGCCTATTAAAGAAAGATCATTGGTAGAAAGTTTTTGTCATGATCTACTAATCAAATACCACTAGCAATTCAAGCCATTGAGTTTTAGTCATGATATAGGTCCAGCAGGGGTTTTTTTACTAAATTGTCACTGTTAATAAAATTATTTATCAAATTATTATTTTTTTTAACTATTTATCAAATTATTATTTTTTTAACTATTTATCAAAATGTCACTCTTTTGAAATTATATACCAAAATGCCACCCTCTTATCCTACGTGACATTTTTTAATGATTCTTCGCCACAAAGGGATGCTTACGTAAGATGGTGCATCTACGTGGAATTCTTGCGCCAACACGCTGCAGACAACCTACGCGTGGATGTCTGCCATCCTACGTAGCAGCATCCCATGACTTTACATTGAAAGTGCCACCCTTGTTACGCAAGCAAGCAGAATAAGCCAATAAGGGTGGCGTAATCCTAGTATATATCACCCACCCCCTCCCTCGTTCGTGACATTCAAACCATTTCCTAAATTCTCACTATCTCTCTACAAATTTCTTCTCCCTAAACACTCTAAACTCTCCCAACGAACTCAATTCTTACTAGAAGTGGTGCCTGGATCATTATTTGTTTGTGATCAAATTTAGATTGTATTCTTTCATACTGTAAGTACCTCTTTCAATAGTTAAATAGTTTATTTATTATTTGTTGATTGGTTTTTTACTAAGTTAGTGTTAATTGTAATTTAATATTATTATACTTTAATATTTTTAGTGACTAATGAATAATGAAATTGTATGATATGTAGTCTAAATTGTATAGATAATTATTTTGTAGGTAATCGAGTAGGATATATGTCTTTTGTTAAGTACTTGACATGATTTACATTAGTAAATGTAGCTTAATTCAAAATATTCGATTTTAGAAATTTTTTTTTACATAAATAATGATATTGAATATTATAATTGATTGTTAATATATTGAATAAATATATGTAATACTTTATTATACATTGTTATAAATAGCTTGAACATTGTTATATGTCCAATTAATATTGTAATTGATGTTTAATATATTAAATAAATGTGTTGAATTGTTATTGTTCGGAATTGGAGTTAACATGACAAAACCGCTAAATGTGCACATTTACTTCAATGGGACAATGTATGATGGTGAAGAGGGTGTCATATATCGAGGTCATCCTCCTAAGCCTATTGTGATCACAGCCGATATGACTTTGGATGGGTTGAAAACTAAGATCCATTCAAAGTTGAGGCTTCAAGCAAACCAACATGTGTCAAAAGTTATCTATCGGTGTCCGCAATGCTTCAATCCGTGGAGATGGGTAGGGCTTCCAATAGAAGACGATGATGATGTAAAGTACATG
This sequence comes from Ormosia semicastrata, assembly GCA_029884595.1. Lineage (NCBI taxonomy): Eukaryota > Viridiplantae > Streptophyta > Magnoliopsida > Fabales > Fabaceae > Ormosia > Ormosia semicastrata. The sequence goes on along the minus strand of JAQQTO010000057.1, from coordinate 6,194,272 downwards.
ATAGATTCCTTCTGTCAAACTCCGAACATGGCGTCGATGGAGTTATATGTGGAGGTAGAAACAAGTGGGCAGGAAGAGCATGTTGAAGCTCCTGGTGAAATCGAAACTCAAGTTGGTCCTTCTAATCAAGTTGAGTCGTGCAATATGATCATTATTGGTGGTGCAATGGTTGAACTTGATAACCCACTTGTCAGAGATGCAGTATGGGAGTCAAGTGAAGACGAAGCACAAGTAGCTGAGGGCGACGATTCGGACACCGACATAGAGGCAGAAAACTTTGATGCCGAAAAAAATTTACAGGTTTCATTGGCGGTTGCTCCTCAATCCATATTTATGCCTCGAGGACCCGAATCTGTGTTTGTGCCACCATGCTCTCAGTTTTCTCAAATTAACTGGGATGCGTTGGATAATCCTGATAACTTGCCTGAATTAGACAGTCGTGGGACTTGGAGCATGGGTGATGAATTCTATGTTGGCTTGCAATTTCCATCAAAAGATTCGGTGAAGTTAGCTCTCAAACAATATTCCATTCACAGGCATCAAGAGTACAAGATTGAAGACTCTGATTCACGAAGACTAACTGTCAAGTACCCTAGTTTTGACGAAGGTTGTAGTTGGAGACTTAGAATCATACAAAGCAAGAGGTCCAATACGTGGCAGATTACAAAATATAATGGACCTCATAGTTGCGTAAATTCATCTATGTCATTAGATCGCCAGAAGTTGAACTCTCGTTTGATATGCTCTTGCATTTTGGAGTTAGTTAGAACTAAACCCGATGCACCTGTATCCTTAATTATTGAACGAATTCGAAGCCAATTTGGTTACCAAGTTTCATATCGAAAGACTTGGAAGGCAAAACAAACGGCTATTGTGAATGTGTTTGGAGATTGAGATAAATCTTATGAGGTGTTGCCCAGATGGCTAGCAGCCATGAAGAGAGACATGGAAGGCACAGTGGTAGAGTTGTAAGACGAGGAATGTTTTGTGAATAACCGACTCGATTGTTCGAAAAGAGTTTTTTGTCGATTATTCTGGACATTTAGACCATGTGTGGCTGGCTTTCGATATTGTAAGCCCATCACTCAGATTGATGCCACTCATTTGTATGGCAAGTATCGTCATAAGTTGTTGATTGCAACAACTCAAGATGGAGACAGAAAACCTCTGCCTATTGCATTTGCCATTGTGGAGGGGGAGACCAAGGATGCTTGGAGTTGGTTCTTAGCCCACCTAAGATTGCATGTCACCCAATAAGAGGGCTTGTGTTTGATCTCTAATCGACATCGAGGCATCTTACAATCAGTGGCAAATGAAAATCTTGGATGGCAGCCTCCGAATGCATATCATATCTTCTGCATACGGCATATTGGTTCCAATTTTAACTCCAAATTTCAGAACAAGGAGTTGAAAAGATTTTTTATTAACACAGGTACTTTACATTTTCTATTTGTATTCTAATTTTGTCGATAATAATAGTTAGGGTCTAATACTAACCCAAGTTATTTGATGTATCAGGATATGAACCAATCGCAATAAAGTTTGATGCTAGGCTAGAGAAGCTTAAAGTTACAACGGAGATGGCAAATTGGATTAACGGAATTCCAAAAGAAAAATGGAGTTTGGCGTATGATAGTGGCCGCAGATTCGGTCATATGACTACCAATTTGTCAGAGTGCATTAATGGAGTGTTGAAGGGTAGCAGAAATCTACCTATAACTGCATTGGTTCAATTGATATATACGAAGTTAGTAGAATACTTCGTCAACCGAAAGGACGATGCAAATTCGAAATTGATGACATTTAACCAAGTTTGATATTGTTTTACAATATCCGTAAATTAAATGCACACGTGCATCTATTTATGGTTTGATATTGTTGTTCACATTAATTTAACAGGTCTGGAGTGATGACTTATTGAAGCACTGGAGAGTCAACCTGACAAAGGCCAGTTCACACCAAGTTCGTCGGTACAATAAAGAGAGCACAAGGTTCATGGTTGAAGAGGCTTTTAATCCTGTAACACAATAGGGTGGATTTTCTTATACTTTGAACCTGGAAGAAAAAGCGGTGTGTATTTGTGGGGTGTTTCAAGCCTTGCATTATCCTTGCTCGCATGCGATTCTTTGCGTGTGCTTGATGTGATTGACCCATTCCAACTTGTTCATAGGGTTTACAGGATGGAAAGCATTTATAGAGCCTATGAGTTTGACTTTGAATCGGTCCGGGCTGAACCATGGTGGCCTGCAGCTCCCGACACCACTTTGGTGCCACTACGTGCATTGCTTAGATCCAAAGGTCGACCTAAATCAACCCGACTCAGGAATGAGATGGATTAGCGCGAAGCAGGGCCAAGACAGACCTGTACAAGATGCTATCAACCTGGACATAATTCTCGCACTTGTCGGGTCGATGGATCGAGTTCCTTGAGGGATGATGGAGCGGGGCCATCAACTGCGCCCATCTAGTTGATCTATGACCTATTTTCATTTTTCAGAATCTTGTATTAGCAATCATGTGTATTTACGTCCCTTAGGATGAGAGTAAATTTCTATTTCATTTCGTATTTTTACATTGCGTTCATGACATACTTTGTTAATATTTTTACTTACGTTTGTAATACTTTCATTTACCAAATAGGTGGCGTAAACATAAAGTATTGAGTGATACTGTGATTGGCGTCCTTATATATTATCGTCAGTTCTTCGATCAGTTGAAGAACGATGAGGTATGTCTTCGTTTACATTCCTTTAAGATATTTACTTATGCATATGCTGTCTTAATATTTTGTGCATCTCTTTTTTTTCAGTTTATATGGCAACCATACACGGATGAGCAGGTGGCAACATTACCACCTTTTTGTGTGGCTAGTAGGGACATTGCACTGGCAGTGGTCCCTCTCATATGTTTCCACATTGTTGAGTGGCACCAGCCAGACCGCGTCATGCTCCAGTTTGGTCTTGACCAGCCCACTCCATGGAGACTGCTCCAGCCAGACAGATTGTACTCGGTTACATTGGCAGGTAGGATGATGAGGATTGGCCAGCTACACATGTTGTTTATATAGCCACCTGGGATAGTCGTAGGGAGAAGCTTGTTAGGGGAGTCCCATTGGTCGTACCCCTCAGTTCGCGTTCTGAGTACATGCGTTGGTATAAAAGAATTACCAGACGCTGGATTGCTCCCAAAGGCGCATCTGGGAATGCGGTAAGCTTTTTACCAATTCGTTAGTGACTTTATGTATTTTGTATTCAGTATAATGACATAAATTATATTTGTTTATTAGGCGAACATTGCAGAGTATTTGCTCAGTTCAACTACCGACATTGTCACTCGAGAGGCTGCTACACAAATTCTACACTCATTGCGGGAGTATGACCGCATTACGATGGAACATTGCGTCCGGCTCCGGCGACGACGACATTTCGGGGCCGCCCGAGGAGTCGAGCCAACGAGGAACGCGGCGTGAGCGGAGGAGAGGATTAGCGAGCGGTCGGACACGACTTTGACATCCCGAGGACTCCGGCTATATACTAGCCAAGGCATACGACTCGACCTCTCTACCGCGGCTACTGGCCTCTACATACCCCCCACTCGGCCTCCCTACCAACTGCTACGTACCTTCTACTCGGCCACCACTTGCATATTACCCACAAGTACTGCCTTACTCACCGTATCCATACCCACCACCGAGTTCTTACTCATATCCTTACCCACCACAGGGTTTACCCACTATATCCTTACCCACCACTGAGTTACCCACCATACCCATCACAAATTGTGGTCCTCTTCCGAACCATCTCACGGTAGCCATCGTTCGATGCGGGCAGTCTCATTGACATTGACATACGATTATATTTAGTGATTTTGTGTAAAAGACTATTGAGAATATCTTCTTGTCAGTTGGTACCCTTCTTAGATTAGACTATATATGTTTCTTGCACTGTTTTAGATTTTATTAAAGATTCTGGTAACTGGTTGTATTAAACAGGATCATTGGCTTTTGGGGAGGTCCAATATTTAGGCAAAACTCTGTCAAAATTTTTACTAATTCGAATTACTAAAAATTTGGGAGGGGGATTATTGGGATCAGAATCCTACTCACTATCATCCGAATCCTACTCAAAAAATTTTATTTATTTATTTGAATTAAAGCAAGAGTAATTTAATTGATATAACTAATAATAGACTTTTTTAGGAAGCATTTAATGCCCATATCATCAATACTAACTTTTCTTATGATTTGACTAATAATAAAAAAAAGTCATCGAAGTTTGTTTTAAAAATTATATTAACCAAGTATAAGTATAAGTATAACCTATAAGTGATCGTCTCTTCTGAGAGGATATCCATTTAATTTTTATGATATGTTGTTTAAAATATTTGTGTAAACATAAATAAATATATTCAATAACTTCATAATAAGATATGTCACGTACGTTTGATTACATTATTTTTAAATTTTTTAAAAATCATAAATAAAGACAAAATTAAAAGAAAATAATTAATATCTCATTCGTTTTTTAAAATGAAAAATAAATTGAAAGAAATTTTTAAAAAATAACAAAAAAGAAGCATATGTGTTATGTAATTAATAAGTCCTCATAATAACTAAAACAATATTAAATATTATCAACATATTAAATCTGTCACTTTTTTAATTTTATATTTTATATTTTACATAAAGTAATTAGTATGGACTCATTAATAAATGCTTACAAATTGTATTAAGTAATTTAAATAATTTATAAATAAATATTTCAATTTAGAAGTTTCTACGCTTTAATAAAGGTAATGACTTTTAGTGTAAAAGTCCAACAAGGATCTGCAAAGTAGGATGGTAGCGTCCACGTAGGTTCTTGCGCAAGTTTGTTGGCGCATAACCTGCGCGAATGCGTCGTCTACGTGGTGATATCTGATTGAACAGAATTATTAAAAAATATCACATAAGATAAAAGAGTGATATTTTAGTATATAATTTTAAAAAAGAGTGATATTTTAATAAATAGTTAAAAAATAATAATTTAATAAATAATTAAAAAAATAATAATTTAATAAATAATTTTACTAACATGTAACGATTTAGTAAAAAAGTCATCTGGCAGGGTTTAGCCTTGTTTATTTTCGCTTTCTTCAACCTATAAGGAGGTCAGTTTTTCCTTCTTGGAAAACAAAAGAAAGGGGGAGAGGGGAGAGGGGAGAGGGGGTTAGGGGAACAGCTGCAAGCGTCTAGAAGGACATAAAAGAGCGTAAAAGGCACGTTTGTGTGACCGCCAGTCAATGTTGTTGATTCATTCATTCCAATGAACCTCCGACTTTACAACGCTACAACTTCAATGAAGTGAACACACAACTACAAATTTGCTGTCAATTAAACTATTTTAATTTCTCTATATCTTTGTCTTCTTGTTTTAAGGAGATTTTAAAGTTTTGTATTTTTTGTAATTATAAAATTATTAATTGTATATAAATCTGTATAATTTTTTTTATATGATTGTGCACATCTAGAGTTGAATTTAATGATTCGGAATTTTATTTTATGAAAAAGGATATAAAAAATATATTTAGGAATAAATATTCAATATTTTTTTATCTGAAAATATTCAATATTTTTTATGGGGTCATGTTTAAAATAATTTTATTAATGCGTGACAGTGATTCAGTAAGGTTGATCAATGATTGCATAAAATTTAAGATCATACACATTATACCTGACAATATTTTAATTTGAATGATTGAAATTGAAATGTACTTGAGACAATTACAAATTGGCTTCCAATCCGACTACTTTTTTCTTTATTGATTTTTTAAATCTAATTTCATTTTCAGAATGTCAAATCAAAATACTAGAACGTTTGAACTGCTAAGTTATTGTTTCTGGGAACATTTGAACTATCGAAGTTTAAAATATTATGTAGTATAATCAAGCCACATATCCCCATATTCACAAAAGAAAAGGGCCTGAGCTGTGGTTGGAATATATTTTTTTGTTTATTAACCAAAGTGGGATTCAAACTTAAGTTTTAAAAAATTTAATAAAGGATTCTATTATTTAAATTAATTAAAAGCCTAAAAAATATTTAAGTAAGAATAAAATTACGTAATGTTAAGAATGAAAAAGCAGTAGTTGGCCTGTAAAAGAGGATTTGGTACCTAATGCTGCAGACATTTTGAATCCATTTTCTTATGATAAGACCAAAAGGAAAGAGCAATTTTTTGAAAAAAAGAAAAAATAATAAGCATTTCAATATCTGTAAGAGTCACATTTTGCAAGTTGCAAATTGCAGCAAGAAACATTATCATTTATCATCCCCACGTAGAAGAAGACAGACAGTTTTTCCTTAAATAAATGCTCTAAAGACTTGACGGAATCGAAATTTGAAAATTTGGTTTGTTTCTAACAGTTATTACACAAAACACAATATGCATTTAGACAAAAAAGATTGATTACCTTTCCCTTTTTTTTTTTGGATGATTACCTTTTTCTTTTAACCAAGATAAGATATACTTTTACAGTTTTTTTTTTCACCAGGTATATCACACTTTTTTAGTTTTTCATTCAACTTGGAATAACCTTTCAAAAGAAAAATTGATTACCTCATGATCAATCATATGAAAAAAAAAAATCCTTTTGTCATGAAATGCACCATTATATTTAGGTTGATCATTTAAAGAAGAAATAAGCATAGCTCCAAATTTTATGTTTCGCATTTGAATTTTTGAATAATAAGTACGACTTAATGTTATATGAAAAAAGTAAAGTTTTTTTATTAAGACACCTGTTAAGAAAATTAAAATAGTAAGTTTTAAATGAAAAATATTTTTTTAACTTTTAATGTATTAAATATATATTTTTATTTAAAATTTATTATTTTGACTTACTTAATAATTACCTTAAGTAAAACTTTAAAAAATTGGACATATATATATAATACATGTAACAATACAAAATATATAAAAGCTTTTATGAAATATGAAAAAAAAAGTAAAAATTTCATGTTCAGTTTGTATAATCAGTTAAATCGATTGTTTCAACTATTTTTTAACTAATGTTAACCAATTTTAATTGTTCAAAAGTAGTTTGACGGTAAATTTAAATTTTAGACCAATTCATAACTTAATAAGTGTTTGGTTTACGATCAAATTACTCTAACCATTTTATTTAGTTTGATTCTAACAACACTTATATTTGTTCAAAAGAGAGTTATCGAATGAAATCTATATGTATTTAAAAATTAAATCAAACATACAAAAATTAATCACACATTTTTTTTGGTTAGAAGAGAGAAGATATTTGATATGAGTATAAATAAGTTTTAATAACTGAATTATAGTTAATGTGATTAATTTATTATTATTTTTACATCTTTTAAATATCAAAAATGACAATAAATTCAACTTTAATGTATTTTTTATGTCAAAATTAAAGTGATTTTTTTTTCAAGTTTTGCTATACTTTTTAAGTGTATAACTAATCCTCTTTAAGACATTAAAATTGTCCTTCTTACAAACATTTTCTCACGACTTGACATTACAAAATTAGGTTTTTGGATTTGAGTTTGAACCCCTTATAGTTATAGGCTACATTAAAGTGGAATTTTAGTTAACAAAAGATTTAATTCATAAAAATAAAGTGAATAAATGATATAAGATTCAACTAATTTGCAAGAAAATTATAATTTCAAACTTCAAACTCATCTGGGCCTGGAATCATTATAATAAAAAAATAATTCACAAAGACATAAACTACTATATTTACATAAATCACTACGTGCCAAATATATATAAACGATGTAATCAAGAAGACAACAACTAATCCATTGTAATTAAATATTTTAAAACATTTTTCCAAATATTTTTTTTATGAAAGCAAAGTTGAAAACAGAGTCTCACCGTCTCCCTTATCATCATGAGTCTTTCTGGTTGAAAACGTATTAAGCTGGCCAAAGACTATTTATTCCTTTGTCTATATTTGTTGACATTTTTATCTTCTTCTTCTTCTGCGGCCATTCCCTTGCATAAGAAGATTCAAAATTTCTAATCTCAGCATTCCATAAACCCTTCCATTTTCTTTCATTTTTAGCCCCTTTGACACTGTTCTGTGTACAGTTCCAGATCTTTGCATTCTCTGGTTCCAATTCCGAGGCTGGTTTCTTGCTAGCACCCTGAACCTCCTCTCATGGCTGGTCGCTACGACAGGAATCCCTTTGATGAAGAAGAAGTCAATCCCTTCTCTGTAAGTCCTTTTCTCTCCCCTCCAGCAGTGCTGCTTTCTGAAAGTTGAGTTTTTGTGAACTGGGTATGCACTTTATTTTTTTTTGGTGAATTCGATCTGGTTCAGTGATGTTTGAGCCTGTAACAATTGATGTATTACTGTTTTGGATTTTAGGTTTCGGAATTCTTGTGGTTGATTGTCGGTTGACTTGTGCGATATACTATAGTTAATGTAATGGAGGAAACGGGTCTTTGGGTTGTCTATATGTATATCTGTTAAGGTAGTTATATTGTTTGTTTAATTTTATTTTCCGTGTAGGATCTTATGTTTTCTGCTAATATTTTGGCCTTAACAAGGTTCCTTTTGAATTAAGCTCAAAATTTCTGACTCAACTTTCACATGGCCTAAGAGGACTTCCTTGCAGTAAAGAAATTATAGAACTGTTTACAAATATTTTAATTAAGTATCTAGGGTAAATATATTTTTCTTGGTGTGTGTGTAAAGAATACATTGGTGATAAATTACAAGTAATCCTTAACCTAAAGGATAAGATCAATCTCATTGTAAAACCAATCCTAATATGTGGCTGTAGGCTGTAGCTGATGATTTTATATGGTATTTTGCTTCTTTGAACTCCATGAGAGTAATATTGGATCGAGGAAGCAGCAGTTACCGGTAAAAGATCTTCTAGTCTCTAAGCAGCCAGCCCAATAGGAGTATGAGTATGCAGAAAGATAATCTAGTAACCCTTTGTACGATTGTGGGCCATGGGGGCGAGTCCCTTTTCAATATCTGAGAATCAGTTTTACACATTGGAGATGACCTTCCCTTGGAGCCTGCATTGCTTAGACATTTGACTGACTGAAAAGCATATGTCAGGTCTAGTAAGCTTGAGATATTGCAGAGCTCCAACAAGGCTTCAGTAATGTGTTGAGTTGGTCAGAAGTGGAGTATTTGATGCTGCTGAGGATGGCTTGGATGGAAGAGGAGTCTTAGCAGTGTTAGCATCATATAGACCATTCTGTTGATGTAAAAATAGCCCATCAGAGTTGTGATCTACCTGAATGCCAGGAAGTACTGAATATACAGCAAGTCTGTCATGGAAAATTATGTTTGGAGCCAAGCTAATAGATGCTTAAACAAATGCATGGAAGAAGCTGCAAATAATATATCATCAACATAGAGGAGGATAACGGCCTAATTATTGCCACAGTTATAAAGAAACATCAAAGCGTCAGACTTGCTACATGTGAAAAAACCATGAGTGTGGGAATTAGATTTTGTCATTGAGGATTTTAGAATTCAATTGTTTTGGGCCTTGGGATATCTTATTCCCAATTGGGATAGTTTTATGTTTACTTGCTTCTTAAGTTTGGAAATTTTTGTCCTGGTAAAATTATGGTATATATATATCTATATATACATCACATTCCATTCATAATGCCCAAAAGGGACTACAAATGCAATTTTATATCTTTCTTCTTCAGCTACTTCAATTTGATAGTGACCAAACTTCATATCAAATTTTGAAAATATTGTTGCACTATAGACTCTATTTACTAGATCTTTTTTTTTAGGATGCGTTAATTATGTAGCAGATTTTATCCCAAATATTAGGATTATCTGTGCACCTTTATTCAAAAGATTAAGAAAAAATCCTCCAGCATGGGATTCTAGTATGATAGAAGCAATTAAACAAATTAAGCAAATGGTTAAGAATTTTCCTTGTTTAGGACTTCCAGATTTAGATGCCTCTTTGATTGTTGAAACAGATGCCTTTGATTCGGGGTATGGGGGAATACTTAAGCAAATACTCCTAGGGTCTTCTAAAGAACAAATAGTCAGGTACCACTCAGGGACTTGGCAACCAGCTCAATAGAAGTATAGTACTATTAAAAATGATATTTTATCTATAGTGCTATGTATCACAAAATTTCAAGATGATTTGTTAAATAAAAGATTTTGACTTAAAACTGATTGTAAAGCAGCTCCAAGTGTTATTCAAAAAGATGTTAAGAATTTAGTCTCAAAACAGATCTGATTTTGTTTCTTCCTTCTTCTCTGCCATGGATTGAAACTGGGCAGAGCTGAAAACAGGTAGTAAGAGAATGAACATCATATTAATAATTAAGACAAATCATCAACTATTATTAATTTTTCATTCTTAGTGTTCCAAAAAAAAACCCTTTAACCATAGTCTGCTCCTAGGTGAAAAGCCCTATAAATCATTCACAAATTCTTGCCTACACCTTATGCATCCTAATGTTTTAAAATTGTCAGAATCCTGGAAGAGTTGCCCCTGCCACAAATTCAAGGCTTGCACCTCTTAATCCCGAACCTGCTGATTATAATTATGGCTTTGGTGCGACAGTCGATATACCTCTTGATCCATCGACGGTATGTATAATAAAACTGAGGTTGTTGAAATCCCCAATCCTCTTTTATTTATTTATTTATTTATAAATTTATTACATGTATTGTTGCGAGAATTGATCACGGGTTTTCTCATTATGATCTGTTTCAACATTAGGATTTGAAAAAGAAGGAAAAGGAACTCCAAGCCAAGGAGGTTGAATTGAGAAGACGGGAACAGGTATATAATGGGATTTCATGGCCTTTCTGTGCACTTTAGTGTTGAGAGTTCCCTTAGTTGATATCTACTGAGGTTGGAAAATTCTCCTGTTTTATATTGTCTTTTGGTTTCCTTTCTCTTTTCTTCTCTTCCCCCTATCTTGTCCATGATATAATCTTGATTCCTTTGCATATGAAATTATTTTATCCAGAAAAACTAGTATTGACTGTGGAATATATATTTTCTGACTGATTACAATTTATAAATTCCTGGAAAAAATATTTCCAGTTTGGAACCAATTAACTACACAAGTGGTTAATGGGTAAACAATATATCGACTTAATTAACCAGCCATCTGGTTAATTGTTCCTAAATTGATTATGTTTTGCTAAGAATTTCTAAATTGTAATTCTACCCTACCATTTTTCCCCCCGGTGAATTGTTGAATCTGTATGATTACTATATTATTTTTAAAGTTTGGACATGATGAGGGCATCTGAAATTGTTATGATTAGAAGATAGGTTGATCTATGGAATTATGCGTCTTCTTAAATATGTTACCCTCTAGAAATCATGATATCTTCTATTCTATGTTTAGAATGTGTATGTTGATATTTATTTTCAGTTAACTTTGTATATATGAAGCCTTGTCTACTGATTCCTTATTAACTGCACTTGCCTGGAAGTTCACCTGCATTTTTATTTCTATTGATTTATCAAAATACAGGATGTCAGAAGGAAAGAAGAAGCTGCCGCACGAGGTAATTTACATCTCCTGTATATTTGTATTTGAAGTTTGGGGTTGGCATTCAATTGAATGGTGGAAGAAAACTATTACTTGAGAATTCTATAGGTGTTCCATTACATGTGCCGGTCCCCCCATTCTCCACATGCGAACTCATCTCTTAGAAAAATTTGAACTAATGCTTTTTCCTTGGACAATAAATATCTTTAGTTATGCTTTTATAATTTTAGTGCATAATTTTATTTTGTTTTGCAGCTGGAATTGTTCTTGAGGAGAAGAATTGGCCACCATTTTTCCCAATTATCCATCATGACATTGCTAACGAAATTCCGATTCATCTTCAAAGACTGCAATATGTTGCATTTACTTCATTGTTAGGTATGTTATCCTATCTTTTCTTGTTCGTTGGGGGGAGGGGGGTGTTATTGGTTTGCTTTATTGCATTTAAGCCAGAAATTCTTGAGGCTGTCTCATGCATGTTGATTATCTCATTCGTTTTTTTTACTTTCTTTTCTCAAATTTCTTTCTTGAATCAATTCTATCTGAGGGCTTTTCTTTATAAGTTCTCTCTAGATGATTGGTGTTGTTCTTGGTGTATGTATATATATAGTAAAGTAGAAATTAATAAGTAGAAGAGAGGTTGCATATTGCAGCATTGCTTTTTATTGGCATCAATGACTAAAACTTTACATCCTATACTGGTAGGTAGTGAAGGTAACCTTTTCTTATTTTGTCCTTCCCCCTAAAATATATAAATGAAAGGCGGCCTTTGAGAAAATTGAAGCCTTGGAGAGAGGTGAAATGTATGAGAATAGGTAGTGAGATATTGATAAACTGATTTTTTCTGAATGGTTCAAACCATTAACCTGGCTGGTTGGTACTAACCTGTATAGTTGAGTAAGACAATGGCATGTGAATGCTTTCTGTATTTGATTATTCTTAGCTTGGTGATTTGATTATGGTCATAATATAGATTGTATCAATAGTGTGTATTTTGCAAGTAATGTTATTTTATACCAAAAAAAGATATAAGAATGGGGTTTGGTCCACAGTCAATGATGAAAAATGATATGATGCAGGATTAATGCTGTGCCTTTCATGGAATATTGTAGCTGTCACTGCAGCTTGGATTAAGGGAGAAGGTCAGTCTAGTTATGGAGCAAGAATCTTTCTGAGTAATTGAATGGCTCGAATTTCAAATCTGACATAAGCAAATTCCATGCATGTGGAACTTGCCCTTGTTTGTTGTAGGTGTAAAAATATGGTTTCTTTCTATTATCTACTTCATAGCAGGGGTTCCTGGAGCTTATGTCCTGTGGTATCGCCCATTATATCGTGCTTTTAGGTAATTATTTGCAGCACGTACATGTGTTTGGCTGTTTTATTTTTGCCAATAAATTATACAATTGCAAGCATTTCTTTTATATAACTTCACTTGTGTAAGACCAAAAATTGTTCGAGAAACTGGGGTATTATTGGGTTTTGAAAGAGCAACCTTGAGGCTTTATGAGTGTGATCAAATTCTGTCACACTTAGTGATGTCCATAGTTAATCTAACAGTTACTGTGGAAGTTTTGAATTAGTAAGTAAATGAACTAATGCATTTGAATTTTTATCCGCACCAAAAGGGACAAGATTGATTTTATTGAAGAATTGCTTGGAGGTCAATTACATTTTTCTGTTATCCCATTCTGCAGAAAAGATGGTGTTATTCATTGAGTCATCTTTTTGAGATTTTTGACCAACAGTGGGATTATCCAGGCAAAATGAAGAGATTTGTTGTTCATGTGACTTAGAGATTTCAGAAGTAGGAGTATAAAGCTGATTGGGCTAGTGGTGTGCGGTTTGGATAGTTTGTAGGAAGGAGGTCATAGGTTCAAATCTACATGCCGTCATTATACCTCCAAAAAAAGAGGAGAATAAGATCCTCTGAAGATATGCTCTATTTCTGTGATTTGGTGATGGTCACTTGATCAGATTGCTCAGATAAACTATCATCATTTTCTGTATGCATATTTGGAGGGGGTTTCCACTTATGGGAATACAATGAAACTGGAGAGCTTTAGCTTTATCATTTCAATATTGTTCTGCTATCACATGATTCAATTTTTGTTTCAGGATGATATCTAGTCTTCTTATTTTTGCAGGACTGACAGTGCTTTGAATTTTGGATGGTTTTTCCTGTTTTACCTGGTAAATTGACTATTTTGCTTTATGCATGTAAGCTATGCTTCAAGTATCGGATGAAATTTAATTATCCTCATATCTTTTCTGCTTACAGCTTCACATAGGATTTTGCATCTTAGCTGCAGTTGCTCCTCCTATTGTTTTCAAAGGAAAATCCCTGACGTAAGTTGCCTTCATATTTATGTACTTCATTTAACATGACAATATTGCTTATTCCTTATTGCTTTTATATGGCTTTACCTGTGTAACAAGGAGATTGAGAATTTAAATGGCAAATCCAAAAATTTGGTTTTTGACGTAATACAATGGCGTTGTTTTGATTCATATAGTCAACCCCACTTTGTGGGAAAAGGCTTTTGTTGTTATTTTCTAAAATAGAAGTGAAAAAAGTATCTAAGAAAATAATATAGAATTTGACATGACTTGAACCTAGGACAAGTACATAATCTCTCTACACGTAAACTAAATTACCTGAGCTGAAGTCTAAGGGGTACTAGAGTGACTAAGAAAGTCAAACTGGTAGGCATGTTGGTGAGAGTGGTAAAATCTGGGATTTAATGTGTGTTCCATATTTTCAAGAGGCTGGAGTTATTCTCATTTTTGTTTGGCCTAATGCTTGGCACTGTCTACTCATTGATACAGAGGTATTCTGTCCGCCATAGATGTGCTGGGTGACCATGCTGTGATTGGAGTAAGTATGCCTGTCCTGAAGTATTTCTTATTCCTGCATGCTGTTTAATTGTCATTTGTCAAACATTGACATTTTGTTTAAGCGATTTTAGAAATGCTGAGCCAATTTAAGATTTGTGTCACGAGCCGTGTTACAGTTTTAAAGCAAATGTTGCAAAACCGAACCAATGAAAATTTTCTGCTTCTGAATGATTGATAATTTATTTTGCTTTTGTCCATTTGCTTGTAGATTTTGTACTTTGTTGGATTTGCATTATTCTGCCTTGAGACATTGATCAGCATCTGGGTTATTCAGGTTTGATTATACATTTCAAGGTTTTAACCTTTTTAAAAAGTGGATGTGCCTAGCACTTTGAATGCACCTAACCAAAGTAACTGTTCACTTTTTCTTTGGTTGCATACAGCAAGTATATATGTACTTCCGTGGCAGTGGTAAGGCTGCTGAAATGAAGAAGGAGGCTGCAAGAGGAGCAATGAGGGCTGCAATATGATAAAAAATCACCTTGTGAAGGAAGAAAGTATGGATGCCTTGTATTTGGATTGATGTCGTAAATTACTAGCCACACAAATTGCGGATAAAAATATTCTACGGAGCGTGATTTTTGTTTTTAACTGTTCCTCTCTTGTTTAACATGCAACCTGTTCAATGTGGTTTGTTAGTGTATTATGAGCAGCGAGCATAGACATACAGTGGCTGTTCGAAACAAACGTGCAACAATTTATTTTGAGTTGATCCTTTATATGAAGAGTTGATCCTTTATATGTAGTTTTGGTTCACTGTCTTCTTCTTCCTCTTCTTCTTCTCTCTCGCTTTTTTTGTTGTTGTTTTTTTGTTTTTTAACGAGGAACTCGGTAACTATTTGACGAACAAGCGTATATATCCTGTTTGAATAGTAAGTACTATTAAGCCTGTACAATAGATTGAGATTTCTTAATTCATGCAGTAGTCGCAAATTGTCAATGGATTGAAAATTCTTAATTCGCCAAATTAGTCACAAATTCATTGAGAAATTGCTAGTTTGTGATCTAGATTCCATTACATTCCCTTTAACAAACATAAATAAAGTCTGTTTAGATTAGATTATAGAAAAATTGGTCCTTAAAATTTTGATTTTGATTTTTTTTTTGACGAGGAACTCTCACTATTTGACAAACAAGCTTACATATCATGCTAAATAGTTAATACCATTAAGCCTGTTCAGTGGGTTGAGACTTCTTAATTCACGAACTAGTCGTAAATTCTCAATGGATTGAGACTTTTTAATTCGCCAAATTAATCACAAATTCATTGAGAAATTGTTAGTTTGCGATCTAGCTTCCATTATGTTTCTCCTAACAGACATAATTAAGGTCAGTTTAGAATAGATTATAAAAAAATTGATATTGAAAATTTTGATTATTTTTTCTGACGAGAAACTCTCTCACTATTTGACGAACAAACTTACATATCATGCTGAATAGTGAATATATTAAGCCTATTCAATGGATTGAGACTTCTTAGTTCGCAAATTAGTCGCAAATTCTCAATCGATTGAAACTTCTTAATTCGCCAAATTAATCACAAATTCATTGAGAAATTGCTAGTTTGTGATCTAGATTCCATTACGTTCTTCCTAACAGACATAATAAAGGTCCGTTTAGATTAGATTATAGAAAAATTGATACTAAAATTTTTGATTTTTTTTAGTACTTTAAAATAAAATAGTTATTTTGAAATATAAATTTTAGTGATATTTTGGAAAATTATTGCATCTGGTTAAAATTAATTTTTTAGTGTCGATTTATTTGGATTATGGAAAAAGTTACTTCTAAGTATGGGTGAGAAACTTAAATTATTTTTGGTCTACATAAAAGTCTGACCTATTTAGTAAACAAAACAGGCTTAGACTCTTTAAAAAACTTATTTAATTATGTAAGATAAGATTTATATTTTTGAAAAAGCATATTTGGCCTATCGAGTTAGCTTATTTCTTTGATATTTATATATATAATTATGAATTTATAATGCTTACATAATTTACTAATTATATGTTAGTATAATATATTTATATTTATTTTGCATAAACTATAATAATTTTGTCAAGGGTTTGTAAAAAAAAATTATCAATCATTATACTTATTTAAAAATTTAAAAGTTTAAATTTTAGTTTCTTAACTTTTATAAAGATCTTCTTATAATATAAACTTTTAAATAAATTTTTAGACCATGTCAAGTTTTTATATTTTCATAAATAAACTAGATTCAATAAAAAAAAAAACTATAACAGATAATAGAATAGATTCAAATCAATACATTATAAAATAAGTCTAGACCTATTTAAGTAAAACCTAACATAACATAACCTATCTCGTTTCTACTCCTACTTTTAATTTCTGACTTTATCATCAGAATTGATTTTGGAGGGATCGAAATCTGAACCAAGTACATAAGCAGTGATATAGGTTTTTGGGTTATATTGAATGGACAAAAGTTATATAGATTAAAAAAAGTGTAGTACTTTTGTCCCAAACTATTAAAATTTAAGTGAATCTGTGCTTAATTATTAATCTGATCAGTGATCATGGACAGATTTACAAATAAATTTAATAAAATCTGGTATAACTTTTTGCGTGTTTTCTCTCTAACATAATAAATGCATAAATCTAGTTTGATATAATAAGAAGACATTGGTTAGGAGAACTTTCTAGTCGCGATATGTGTAAAAGTTAATCTCACAGTAATTAAGGGTAAGAAATAGATCAAGCAACTCGTTAGAGGCTTATAATTTAGCTTAGTTCATTTAACAAAAATATTAGATTAAGACTTTTTAAAATACTTATTTAATTAAATGAATCAAATTTTCTATCTTTGAAAAAACCTTTTAAACTTAGCAAGTTGATCTATTTAATTATATATATTTATTACTTTATATATATTATATAATATTTTAATATTTATATAATATAATTAATTTTATAAATAATAAAATAATTTTTTAAAATCTAGACATGTTAACCTATAAACTTTATATAAAAGTCTAGGCTCGTTAGCCTATTCTATTTACCTATTTAACGATAAGTTTGTTTACTTATTTAATAATTTTATTCTAAAGTAGATCATTAAATAAGATTTCAAACCAGGTCAAACTTTTAAAAAAATAAAATCAAACCTTAAAAATAACCTATGTCAAGTAAATAAGTCAAGTTCAGACCTTATATTTAGAAAACAACAAGTCAGACTCATTTAAGATAAAGTATGACTGATTCGACGTTTTTTCACCCTTACAACAATGCGAGGATATCTGATCAAAGACCAAAAAAGAAACAAGTATTTAAAGCCATTAGGATTTAGTAGTCAAGAGCTTGAGTAGTTTGTATAAAATTATAGATTCGAATTTGAGTTTTGCTATATGCTCCTAAAAGATCTTCTTAATAATCTTATTAATATTAAATAAAGAAAGTATTTAATGAAAAAATAAATACATTTAATGTCTTGAAAATATAAAAAAATTAATATTTTTTTATTTAATAATTAGAAAGATTAATAAAAAGATTGTGTAAGAAGATTAAGAATTATTCGTCAAACTTTATTACCTTTATTTGTATAAATTAAAGAGAAACAAGTATTCAAATTTTCACAAAATAAAAATAAAAAACAAGGTGTTTAAATTAACATACACGGTTATTGAATTTGTGGTTGTATGCCTAGTTCAAAAGGTAAAAGGTTAGGTACTATGGCCTCCTCTGGGTTTCAAAAACTCAATGCAGTTACTCATACAATTGTGCAGAGTAATTATTTAGTAAACGATTTTGTTATTTTTCTTATTAGCTCGAGTTAAAATTTATTAAAATGATATGTAAAACATAGACTCTACAAATATGTTGGATATATACAAAATGAACTTGTAAATTTTTTTAACTGCTTTTTATTTTTTTTAATTATGGTATGTGTCCCATAAAAAAAATGTAAAATGGTGCCTGTATACTCTAAACATATTTTTGTACAATAGAAAAAAGTTAAAAGAAAACTAAGACCTAGGGTGTTCAGCATCTATATATGCTATCAGCAAGCAACATAGGAGACATATATAGCTGGAGGAGGAGAAGAGAGAACAATCAAAGACTCATCTCCTTGAACACCGGATTTAGTCAAAACAAATCAGCAAGCCCGTTAGCTTCCCTCAGGACATGTTGGAGCACTAACTCATCAAATCTACTTGATCAGTTAGGCATCTCCTCAACAATACACGCATACTGCTGGTAAGTGACATCTCCATGCAGAATCATATGAACCACATCCTTGGAGTCCAATTCACAGAACAATCTTCCTCCAGTCTCTTTCCCAAGCTATCTGGAGAGATCAAGCTTGATGGCCTAAATTTCAGCCAGTATTTTTTGCCACCCCAATACAACCTTTATAGCCACCAGCCAACAACCATCGTGGAACCTGAACAAACCACCAAAACCCGCTCTTGCCTGGTTCTCAAACAGCTTCATCAGCGGTTGAAGAAATTCTAAAATACTTGAGTAATAACAGTTTTATAATTATTAAGATTTGATTTAATAGTATTTTATATTCAATCTAACAACATATATGATGATTATGCAAATATGCAATACTATGTGTTACATTTTTATTGAAGTAGTGTAATACACCTAGAGTATATAAGAAACTCTCCGGCGTTTGGGAGATCCCATTTAATCAAATGGATGGATATACATTTCATATATATAATTATAAACTATGACAAAAGAAAAAAATTAAACAAAATAGAAACGGAGCTGTTGTCATTTAAAACGATTCCTGCATTTGGTTGGAGTAGATATTCTTATGTTCGTTTATGGAAACAAAAATATCATTTTCCATTTGTCGCTTGTAATTTATGGAGAAAATAAATATATATTACTTTTGCATTTAAGTTTATTTTAGAATAACTCTCACTTCTTAACTGAGAAATTAATTTTTAAATATACAAACGCTTAATTGAAAACTTTTTCACTTAAGAATTTGAATTTTTTCACTCAGATTAAGATAGATATATCAAGATATTTATTATTTATTTATTACATTTAATTAAAGCATTTAAATTATTTAAAAAATATTAAATATTTATAACTTTTATTTTAATTCTTTAATTAATGTCAAAGACCACGTTAATAAAATCCTTTAAGTATTTAACATATCCTTTTAAGGCCCTATATCATCTCTCACCCCTTCCCCTCCCCCCTCATCCCCTCTCCTTGGGGCCCAGTCGAGTACCATTCCACCTCAGGTGGGGCCTCTCTTGGGCCTGATGAAAAAAAAATTTCCTTTTAACATTTATCGTTTGGTGAGGGACGAGATATTGAGTTTGGGGAAGAAGGTTCACATCACTTCTACGACCAAAACATTGTCCCTTGTCACATCTAATACCAATTTCTTGTCGAAACCGCATTTCCACTATAGGCTACACGCGTTAATACATTGAAAGGAAAATGACCAAAGTTAAATAAAAAATTAAAGAGGAGTGAAACTACCTCTTTGCTCAAAATGCAACCGCAGGTAATATATAATAAACTATTTTCATATAATAGTAAGCAAAATTACAATCCATAATCCTCTCATCCATCAAGTACTGTCCCATAATTTTTTTTTTCTACCTATAGATATAGATATTACTAGAGATTCAAAAGCAACCCCAAAAAGAAATCCACCTATATAGAGATACATCTACTATCTGTTTATTTATCTATATAAAAGGGTGATCGAGTCGAGATGACCATAAGTTGTTGCATACATGATACATAATACTAGTAGTCCAGTAGTACTAGTGACAACAACTGTTACCATTACTGTGCTTCCCTCAACAATAAGCGATGCACTTCTTTTTGCAATCAATGGTGCAGCCACCGCCGCCGCCGCCGCCACCGTAGCCCTTGCCGGATCGGCTGAAGGAGGAGAAGCACTTGGCAGGACATGTAACCTTCTTCTGGTAACAAGGGCCTGCGTCTTTGCACACAACAGTTGGTCTAACTACACCACCTTTAGAGTACCCCCCATTTGGACCTCCATACCCGCCTCCATATCCTCCTCCTGCGATGCCATTCCCAAACCCGTTTCCAAATCCGGGTATGTTAAACCCTCCTCCAGGAGCAAAGAAGCCACCTGCACCACCACCACCACCATAGTTATTGCCTCCACCGTTGTTGTTGTTGTTATTGTTGTTGTCCTTGGAGTGCTTGAATTGATCAGGTGGAGACGATCCAGTGGATGCGGATCGGGTCGCCACAGAGGCTGATGCTATGAGCAGTAGAGTGAGCAAGAGAAAGCTGGTCGTAGGTCTCATTTTTTTGAGTTAAAATCAAATTGTCTTGAGGAAGGAAGTGAAGTTTGTGGCATGTGTGATGATGGAAGAAGCTAGGATGCGATAGTGGGGGGGGAGTATTTAAATGTGTTTAGTGGAATGAATTAAAATGCATTTATTGGGAGGGTGTGGAGGACAGATGGGAGGATTTATGATCCTGTAGTAGGGTTGGCTGCAATTATTATGCTATGCTCGGTCGGTTCTCTCTCTTTCTCTTTCTGTCATTTTGAGAAAATGATTTATACTCTTGATTTATCTTTTTAATAATTATCTTAATTATTAAATAAAAAATATTAAATATTTTTTATATTTTTAAAATATTAATAATATTTAATATTTTTATTAAATAATAAAATAATTATTAAAAAAATATTTTAAGAAGATATAACAAATCATTTTGAGTTTAAGGAGAACTATATGTATCACAAGTGCATGTGAAATTGAACAGTCACTATGTACCATGTGGTCATCAGCATGCATCAAGCATCTTGTGGTAAAATAAAATCAAATTACAATACGTGAGTTAAAAATGAATGGTGGCTTGATTTTTCCGAGTTAACTGACTGCCAAAAAACTAGGTAAATAATAGTACTACTATAGTAGCACTTTTGGGAACTTAGAAAAAAATGAACAATAGCGCTCACTACAAAAAAATGCGGCTAATCAACAATCTTGAGTGTGGGTAATGAACCAAAATTTGTAGTGACTGTTTTGGAAAATATATAAAATGTTCAATTTTCACTGCCCTTATATTAAGTAAATCAAATTTTTGCAATGATCCGTTTTAAGAGACCTTCTGCGAAGTGGTATATATAGCTTCTATGCATGGTTAACTCTAAAATTAAGAAGGTAAACTTCAATTATATACTAATTTTTAGCAAAACTTTGGACAAGGGAAGTCAAGTGTTAGTTCATCACAAAAGTACTAGTTCAGCTTGATATACACAATATATTTGTAAAAGCTGTTGTTGTTGTTTTTTTTTCTGTATAACCTTTTCTGCAATCGTTTGCCTTCTTTGAAGGCTGAACTGAGTATCTTGGAACTGTAAGTTTTTGACATTATCAAAAGTGGTCTTGTTTCAAGGTTGGGATGGCACTAAGAGACTATGATAGGCATCTGGGGGGGCCCTTAGATTTTGCATGGATCAAGCGTGAAAAGATGGAAGGTACCCATTGATTCACTCTTTGACATCAAACTACAGAGTCAGATTTCATTACCCATTAGTCTTAGACAACCCCACCAAAGGTAGAGATCATGACTCATGAATTCGAATCTCGTTCGCCCAACCCAAGCTGGAATTACCCCTGACCCTGAGCCAACTTTGAGCTTACACATATCTACCGAAAGAAAAAGAAAAATATTTTACAACTATAGTCCACATTTGTGCTGCTTTTCATAAAGTACTCTGCCTAAAAATATTAAAAATTCCAAGTTAACCATCTTGCGGTTTATGAGGTTTCCATCTGTACATCAAATTTGTCAACCTTGGAGGGCCCTCTGCCCTTCTCACCTCACCTGCTATCCAATATAACAAATAAAGCAATGCAAAAGTTTTACAGGTGTGGTTCAATAGAAGAATTAATTATTGTATATTGTTTCTCATTTGTATTATTCTTTCGCACCAATATTATTTCTGGAACAAAAATTTGATCTTTTAGACTAAATATAAAACTTGAAGCAATGCAAAAAATTAAATAGAAAAGAAATTTTAGGTTTAAAGTAAAGTTTTACAATACATCTGGTATATTTTTAAAATTGACAAATTTAACATAAATAATGATTTTTACCATTTCAAAATAATAACACATTAAAAAAAAAAAGTGTGCATATGGTGCTGATGGATATTTCGTTTCCACTGGGCACGTACAATTGAATTGTGCCTTTGACGCAAATACTAGTAGATAAGAGCTTAACGTATTGTCAAACAGAGTAATTAATGGGATAAATAGTAAAGAGAAAATCATGTACTAGCTAGCTAGCCACCTGCACATGACATAAACGAACGTGGGAGAGGAGTAAGTCGCATTGAATGTATGAGCCTAACATCTAACCTGCAAATGTAATAAAGATCTTTTGACTGTGATGGTTTAAGTCACTTGGTGCTGAGCCAAGCCAAGTGTGCCTGGTGTTAAATGACACACATGGCACGGCATCACTGATTTGAAAAAAGAAAAATTTTTGTTTCGTAGACTTTTTCATGCACAGACCCTCACATAGGTTAAATTGCATCATTGATGGTAACGAGTAAAAGAGAAGAGGGAAATGTAAAAATGAACGGCGGTGATTGAATTTTTGTAAGATACGTGAAAGGAAAAATCTGTGTTCCTAATAATTGTACAATACACTTGAAATTTTTTTTAGATAGATACCGTTTAGTATAAGTACTCAAATTAATAGATAATATATATAAATTATGTGGGTAATATGAAGAATATACTTATATTTGAAAAATGCCTTAAGTTAATTGTTGATTTGAGTAACTATACCTACATAAGAATTATTCATTTGATTTGTATGTCCTCGGAGGCCGTAACCCTTTCTTAGAGACATTCCATCTTTCAAGCTAATAGAAATATATGGTTGGTGATTAAGACATTATTATGGATAAATATTGTTATTATATATTTGATACAGATAGAATTAATATTGTTATATAAACAACCATTCACACATCTAAAAAAGTTTTTTTGGTGAATGAAAGTTTAGGATAAAAGAATGTTATTTTATTCGAAGGTTAGGATATTCAACAAGGTCTAATGAAGACTTAGAGAGGCAATAAGAATCAAACTCAAATATACAAGAGTCAAGCTCAATATATTTGGGTCGACATAGTTTGATTATATTAATTGAGTCAATTTTTATTAATTGATAAAACTTATATATATCATATTTGTAGTCTTCCTATTTACAAATATATAGAGCAAGTTATTCAAAATGAATAGTTCAAGTGATAAACAAATTTAAAGTCTTAAATTTAGTAATTGAGAGATCTACATAATGTCAAGAGTTTGAGTTAGAAAATTACTTATAAAGAGAAGTATCTTCAATATTTTGAATAAAAATTAGTCTTATAACTTAAGAATATGAAGAAACATCATAAAAAAAATATTTGTTAATATTTTATACGCAAAATTCTATTTATTATTTAAATGGAATAGCAAAGTACAAATCATGCATTCTTATAAGTTTCAAAAAATCAATTACTTCAATTAAAAGTACATAAAATAAATTACACATGACCTAATGAGGTGTTATGTAATTTTCTCTTGATATACATCTATTACTCTCCAACCTCTACTGTCTTAACTCGCACAAATATATAAATTATGTAGATTAAATTAATTAATAATTAAAAAACATTTTTAATATAAAATAATTATATAAATCTATACAATTATTCAAATGATAATTAATTTATTCTAAGATTTACACAAATATTTCATCCAAATTAGATAGTCAATTAGACCTGCTTTTAATGAGGGCCTTTCGAAGGAACATACAAAGAAGATCACAAAATTGTGATATTTTGCCCATCCTAATCATAGTGAGAAAACATCTTTCAGGAAGAAACATATATATAATGCCACCCATCATATTATTAAAATTGATGTTCAGCTTATTGTAAAGGAATTTTTTAAGAGCATTTGTTAAGAAATTTAAAATAAAAAAAATTATATGATTTTTTTAAATTTTAATATATTAAATTTTTATTTTTTTATAAAAATATATATATTCTAAATTTAAATCCTTAACAAAACACAAATATCCCAAACATTATTTGAAATCCAAGTAATTGCATCTATCGTAACAACCCGCCTTGAAAAGTAGGGGCATTAAATGATTGAAGTCTACCGCATCTCGAGGAAAGCAATTTGCTTCCCATGTTGTGGACAGATCAATTTTCCACTTACCAACTTCAAACTTTCAAATTCCTTTCCTTTTCTAAATATGCAATATATTTAAGAGAAAACGGTTAGAAAGAAAACTCCTAAAAAATATATATAATAATATGTGACAACTATAAATTATATGTAGATTTAAATAGAATAATAATAATAATAATAATATTATTATTATTATTATGTGCAATTTTAAAAATAAAACTAATGATTCATAAATAATATATGAATTTTTATTAAAAAAAACTCATATGTGTAGCATTCTTTGTTGACCTAATTTTGTCCATAAAATTTTGTCATTTAATCAAGGATTAATGTTTAATTGCACTATTGTGAGCATTTTGTTTTCTTGGTCAGTTTTCATTTTAGTTTATTTTATTGGTGCAAACAAAAAAACAAACAAACAAACAAAACAAAAAATAAAATAAAAATAAAATAAAATAAAATAAAAGATATTAAATAATAAAACACAACTTTCTTCTGTTGTTACAAGAAAAAAGTGAATAAAAGGACTGAGAGCTGAAACGTAACTTTCCTACGAGAATTGGTCTCATCTTGAGCATACTTTTGCTTCCTCTTGGGGAGGCATGTCATGGATGGGGAAAGGGTAGCGGGCATTGGAGAAAGAGAGCTTGGAGCAGAGGCGATACACAAATGGGGAAGTGTTATGGTGACCCAAGTCAAGTCAACCTGGCGCACTCTCTACCTCGGGCGGGGGAGGCCTCCTGCTTTCGGATACAAAAGAAGCGGGGGAAGGCAAGAGAGAGACTCTCCAGGGAAGCGAGACGAAGACTACACCCGGCCTCACAGAGAACCAATCTCCATAGCCAACACCACAAAGATCTCCTCGTCAACTCCATTCACGTAACCCCCATCTACAAAACCCAACCCCCAACACCTGATCACTTTCTTGAAGCCTCTGCCAGAAACTTCCATCAGCCCAGCCAACAGCAACCCATTACCATCTTCATCATCTCCTTCCTTCAACCACTAAAATACCACCCTCATCACCTTCACCCATTCTCCACTGTGACCATCGTCTTTATCAATCCTTCATCACCATAAACTTCCAAGAGCACAGCCATCACAAGGGAGACAGAGAGAAGGGAACAAGAAGGAGACAGAAGCCTTGCTGAGGAATAACATTCACTTCAACTGTTCCACCTTGAACTCCACAGGTAACCTTCTGCATTTATGTCATGTAACTCATTTCTGCTAACTATTCTCACTTGCACACAACCCCTGAATCCCTCTGCACTCAACCTGAAATGAATACTACATATCCACTCAAGCCTCCCTGACTGAAACCCAATATCCACTCTCCAACCGTGAATCCATCTCCCTTTTATTACCTTCATCCTCACTACCTCACTTTGCGTAACTAATATTCATCGTCTCATCATTATCTTCAAGCTCGCACCTCATTTCCAAGACCTCCATCATCACCCCAACGTCCAAACACCTTGCCTCTCCATAACCACACCTCCACCTTCATCATTCTCATCCTTCAATACTCATCTTCAACCATCCTTTTTCAACCTCCCCTCACCGACCGTCGAACTCAAAACACCAGATCCATCATACCCCAAACCGACCGTCGAAACCCAAGAAGCCAGATCCTTCCCCTCAACCAACCGACCGTCGGACCCCCAAACTCCATCATATCCGACGGTCGAACCATCCAATCTCCCCAACCGACCGTCGAAACCCAAGAAGCCAGATCCTTCCCCTCAACCAACCGACCATCGGACCCCCAAACTCCATCATATCCGACGGTCGAACCATCCAATCTCCCCAACCGACCGTCGAAACCCAAGAAGCCAGATCCTTCCTTCAACCAACCGACCGTCGACCCCCAAACTCCATCATATCCGACGGTCGAACCATCCAATCTCCCTAAACCGACCGTCGAACTTCACCAACACCGCTTACCATCATCTCACCGACCAACTTCACCGACACCCTCACCGTCGAACCACACCAAGGTGACCTTCACCGACCAACACCAGTTACCATCCTCTCACCGACACCCTCACCGACCGTCGAAACCCAAGAAGCCAGAGCTTTCCCTTCAACCAATCGACCGTCGGACCCCTGAATCCCTCTGCACCGACCGTCGAACCACTTCACAAAATACCATCATTCCCTCTACCGACTGTCGAACCACACCACTGTGACCTTCACAAACACCATCATATCCTCACCTCCCATTCGACCGTCGAACTCCTGCACTGGCCTTCAACCAACTTCACAAACACCATCATATCCTCACCTCCCATTCGACCGTCGAACTCCACGCACTGGCCTTCAACCAACTTCACAAACACCATCATATCCTTACCTCCGACCGTCGAACCACACCAAGCATTACTACCCCTCACCGACAACCCATCCAAACCTTCACACCATCAACCAAACTCTACCACACCCGACCGTCGGATCCCAAAACCGTGACTCCACCATCTTCATCAATTGCGGTACACCGTCGAATCCATTACTCCTTCCCAACCGACCGTCGAATCCATCCCATCCTTACCCCCAACCGACTGTCAAACCCCAAAACAGAATCATCCCTTTCCAACCGACCGTCGAATCCATCCCATCCGCACCTCCAACCGACTGTCAAACCCCAAAACAGAATCACCCTTTCCAACCGACCGTCGAATCCATCCCATCCTTACCTCCATTCGACCGTCGAACCGAAGAGGCCAGCCACCCTCTCCTGCTAATCTGGTCGGGTTATCTGTTTCTTTGTTTTCTTTTCACGTTTTCTTGTTCTTTTTATTTCATGTATCATCAGTTTGTTGGGCTAGATTTTGGGAGTTAAAAGTGATAAAAATAGCAAAAAATAATAATTAAAAAAATAAAAAAAAATCTTTTAATCCATGCAATGACCAATGATGATGATTAAGTAGTGAATGCTATCTTCATTATCTTTTGGATCATAAGGGTTTATTGAGTAGCCTTGTGCTAACTTGAACCCTGTGCGAGCATAAATTTAGTTTTCAAATAAAATTTTTTTCTTTTCTCTTAATTAAAATCAATCAACACACACTTGTTTTATAAAGAACTACGTGACTTTGAGTTCCTCATTGCACCCGAGGATACGTAGAAGCAGAATCTCTATTCTGTCAAGCCAAAAAAAAATAAATTTTCATGATTTGTTTGTTTCTTTTATTTCTTTCCAAAAATGAGAAAAATAAAAATAATTACAAAGTCTTTTGTTTAAAGGGGTAAAAATAAATATATTTGAGATTATTAAATTTTGCACAACTAACATAAGGTACCGTTCTTGGAACGGGCAAGATAGGTGCTAACACCTTCCTATCTCGTGTCGACTCCCGACTCAAACTCATTTTCAAAAGACCAGTTTTCCTGATTAAATGGTTTTTCTAATGTTTTCCTAATTTAAATAAACATTGGTGGCGACTCCATTGATTTTATATTTTTCGGTCGTCCCATCGCGATCCCGGTTGCGACAGCTGGCGACTCCACTGGGGACACTTAGAGAGTCAGGCCTATTGTTGTTAGTTGTGTAAATTTTTAATAATCTTTTATTTATTTATTTTACCCTCTTTGTCTTTGTTTTTGTTTTCTGATTTGTTTTGTAAAATGCATTTTATTTAGTACTTTTATGTAAATATCTGATAGCATTATTCCATGTATATTGTGACTTGTATATATATTTTGAACTTAATTGTTAAAACCCTAAGGTAGACGATTGCTGGCTGGCTGTTGTATATATGTTTTGCAGGTTGGGGGTAGTTTTGTCTTTTAAGTTTCTGTACAGGTTTGTATGCTCCTTCACACACGTCACTATCACCTACCTCACACACTTTTGGGCTCTATACCCGAGTCTGTGCGAACCCGAGGAATAGGAGGAGTCTCGACTTTTGTTATTGAGGGGCTTTATGCTCACTTGACATTTGTTGAGACGCCACTCAGATTGTTACTAATATCATGAACTAATCATATTGAGAGGGTTTATCCCTACTTGTGATTAATTCATGATTTGGGTCTTTGTCTTTCGAGATAAGGGCAATCTGGGAACCATGACTTTTTAGAAGTTTAGACCGTCCTGAAAAAATCTCGCACTGATAGATTGAACATAATGACATAAAAAGTTTAGAGTCATCCATCTCCTTAGGTTACACCTGATTAGGACACAAATGGAGCATACTTTTTCTTTATCTTTTCCTCATGTAATTCATCCATGCATTCCTTTTAGTTTTTTTTTAAAAAAAAAGTTCAACAAAAAGAAAAAGATACATGATATTGCATTTTCATTCCTAGCTTTTTTTTATATCCATCTATTCCTCATGTCATTCATCCATGCATTCTTGTGGTTAAAAAAAAGAAAGAAAGAAGAAAAAGATACATGATATTGCATTTGCATTCCTAGTTTTTTTTCTTTGTTCATTATCCATCTATTCCTCATGACATTCATTCATGCATCCTTTTGGTTTTTAAAAAAAAAAAATTCAACAAAAAGAAAAAAATACATGATATTGCATTTTCACTCTTAGCCTTTTTTATTCATCATCCATCTATCTCATGTCATTCATTCTTGTCTAAAAAAAAAAAAGATCATCTTGCATTTTCATGGCTGGCATTTTCATTCATTCTTGCGTCTTCATAAAAAAAATTCAGCAGAACAAAACACACATCATCTTGCATTTTCATAACAGTCTCAGCGTTTTAGAAGAAAAAAGAAAAAGAGACAAGGCACCCTTTGGGTTTACGACCCTGTGCGGGCTTCTCCAATTAGACTGTTAATACATTTTCTTTAGAGTTACCTCGATGAGAGGTATCCTTAGGGTGCATTCTTTTTTTTTGTTTTGCTTACATGTTCCCTTCATTACTTCCTTTTTAGGGTGAGTTCTCTTGGCAAAGTGGAAAGGTTAGCGCTCGTCAATAGCAAGGGATGGAAGAAACATATCAAGGACATAACTCAAAGAAGGTGCGGTCGACCTCAAGAGGAGTATAAGGGTTACAAAATGGCGTGATCCGAGCTATGTGAGGACATTACCCAACAAATGACCCCTAAGGCTCGATCCGAGTTCTCAAGCGATTCGGCGGTCTGGATTTGTTGCGCATTACGGATTGAGGAGCCCGTCTTGAGTGGCCTTACCCAATTTTGGAACCATTCTCTCAAATGTTTTGAGTGCCTAACTTGGACATTACACCAACCATGAGGAGTATGCGATCATGTTGAGACTTCCAATGAATAAGTACCCAAATGTTTATCTTTATGGAGGGTATTACGTATCGAGGGAAGATAGCGGAGGCGATAGGGGCTCCAACAAGTCAATTGGGCATGGAAAAGAGGGGAGAACGAAGGCTTGAAGAAAAGTTACTTAGAAGCACATCTTCAATATCTAGCACAACAAGGAAAGTGGGATTTCTTCAACAAAACACCGGCCTTAACAATCTTTGGGTTAGTTTTATTCCCATTTACCTCGGATGTGGTAGATCAAGCAAAGAATGGATGTATTCTTCAAGTTTGAGAAGTATAAAGCAAATTCGGTCCCTGCTATCCTTGCTTGATACTTTCCGACGATGAAAATCTTCATCAAAGGGTGGTGAAAAAATTCGATGTTGTACACATATGTTGTACGTTTGGATCATGACGCATATGGATGTACAGAATCGCCTGGGACCCCTACCTGACCCATTGAGGAACTTTGGTCGCATACCAGTGAAGCCACAAAAAGCTTATGAATGGAAGAATGAGTTCATGAGGATGGGGTCAGATTCTTTTAAATGGGTATGCCCGTGGTATCATGGAGAAGAGATAGTTTTTAGCTGTGGTGACTTTCCTAATGTTCCTTTGATGAGCCCTAGAGGTGGTGTATCATACGCGCCAATCCTCGTGCTTAGGCAACTCCGATGGACTCAATACGTGCCCAACGAAGAGCAACTTGAAGGGTTCACTTCTTATACCAAAGAAGATGGAAGCACAACTAAGCAAGAAAAAGAGATTAGAGATGCTTGGAAGAGTATTCATATGGCGGGAACAAAGGAATGGGGAAGCATGTGGTGGTTTGTACCC
Source organism: Ormosia semicastrata (assembly GCA_029884595.1). Lineage (NCBI taxonomy): Eukaryota > Viridiplantae > Streptophyta > Magnoliopsida > Fabales > Fabaceae > Ormosia > Ormosia semicastrata. Next base: position 6,163,588 of record JAQQTO010000057.1, on the reverse strand, counting down.
CGAATACATGCAATGGAGAGAGGCAAGAAGGGTGCGAATAGTATCCCTCAGACGGTTTCAAATGATAAAGGTCATCCTCAAATCATACCTCAAATGGCCACCGAGATTGAAAGATTGAAAGCACAAATGAAAGCCTTGGAACAAGGAAAGGAAGCCGCTGAGTTAAAAATAGTCATCCACCAGAGTCGATGCCGTGAGCTAGGCGATGAAGTTGAATATGTAAAGGATACATGTGCGAGATATGGTGGGACCCCAAGCCGAGGGAAAAGGGCAAGGAAAGGAAGGGAGATAGAATTTGAAAAGACCACAACGAAGTTTATGAATTACGAGCCAAGATAAGTGCTCGGGAAGAGACAATGGCGTTGGTTTTGCAAGAGAAAAGAAAAGTTGGAGGCGAATGCTAGGGTACAAGATCGTAAAATGCAAGTCTTACAAGAAGCTCGGCGAGGCGAAGCGCCACTCGCACCAAGGGCGAGCATTAGCTACCAAATATCACGACGCACTTCTCGGAAGCAAACCAAAAGAATGGGTATTTGAAGCTCAAAATTCAAGAGTTGGGGCGAAACCATGAGCAAGTGGAGACTTGAAGCCCAAAGACTATTGAGGCAAAAAGAAGAATGGGCGTGTGTGGCAATCAAGGTAGCACAAGACCAAAGGGCTGAAAAAGAAGAATGGAAGAAGAAATTTGAAGACATATCTGATAGCTTACGATATCACGCCACGCAATTGATTACTCATTTCGAAGAAGCAGACATTCAGGCTCACACAAACCCCTGGTTACGACTACCATAAAAAATTACTGATTTTATGAAGTATTGTCGAAGTCTCGCTAAGGGTTTTAGAATAGAACAAATGAAATTGTTGATGTAATTGTGTTACATTTTGTGGGAACTAAATCTTGTACTTCTGAAGTTTGAAATGAAAATAGATGCTCATTGCTGTGTTTTGTTATCCTTTTATCAAGATATTGTTCATTGAGGTGTGAATTCTTCCGTGAATAAATTGTCAACCATCTTTCTGCCTCGGGACGATTTGTCCTTGAGTGAAAGTACGAAGAGTTTGGTTCTACGTCTGCATTGCCAGTGAATGGTGTCCATTGAGGAATGAATATTCTCTTGGATTTACCATCAACTACATTTTTGCCTAAGGAGCGATATGCCCTAGTGCTAAATGTAGGGATTTTGCCTTGCTATCGAATGTTTGTGCGAACCTTTCCACGGTCACCAAGTATCCTCACGGGGCACAAACTTGTTCTTTTCGCTAACAAGGAAATTGCATGCAGAATCATATTTATCTGCCAAAACGAAAAATCATTGACATAAATAGTCATTGCTTTGCATACATGCATTTTGTCATTTTGGTTTAGTCCATACTAATAATCGCATCATGTTTCCTCAAGCAGAAAAATAGACACTATAGCAGGAAAACAGCTTTTACGACACCCTTACAAGACTCACTCCCAAGCAAAGATCATGGATGAGATAGAGCAGACGCAAGATTTGAGGGATGAAGTGAACCAGCTCAGGGAGCAAATGTCCAAGATGTTGGAAATGTTACAGTCTATGGAGAGTAGAAGGAGCGCAGATGGAATCCTCGGTGACAAATGAAGGACATCCGGCCACACCTCCTTGCCCGCCCGGTTTTGCTGCATTTCCCCGCAATACCAAGGCTTTAATCCTCGAGGATTACGATGCCGCTCACCATTTGCCCAAACGGCACCACTCAACCTTCGCCGCCGCTCACGGGGGTAACCAAGGGGGGTCTTTTCCCCGTATGGCCTCCCTCCAGGTTATATACCACCATTAGCCACTAATTCCCCAATAAGTGACATGCCAACAAAGTGTCCCCAACTCCAAATCCTTCAAACTCTACCCAAAATCAAGCCACTCACCAAATGTCAACGAACCCCGCCAACACAACACCCATACCCTTTCTTCGTCCCGCCATATGGTCTCCATCCTAGTTCTCCGTACCACCACAAACGCCAATCCTCCGGACGAGTAGCATGCCCGCTTCAAACTCCTTAAGTGCACTCAACCACATGCCGTGGAACCCCACCGGGGCAACATTCTGTTCCCACCATCATGCCACAAGACTTCGTTGAATTCCTCTCGTGGAAAACCCCCACCCGCAGAGAAGTGGGAAATTCTTGAAGAAAGACTACGAGCCATCGAAGGAGCAAGTGGCTATGGTCTTTTGGATGCTTCGAGCTCGTCTTGTCCCGAATGTGGTGATTCCTCCCAAGTTTAAGGTCCCAGATTTTGACAAGTACAAGGGAACTACTTGTCCAAAGAACCACCTAACCATGTACATCCGCAAGATGGCTTCACAAGCTCACGATGATAAGCTGTTAATCCACTTCTTTCAAGACAGCCTAACTGGGGCAGCTTCGAATTGGTACACGCATCTTGAGCGTGCCCATATACGATGTTTCAAAGACTTGACTGACGCTTTCTTGAAGCAATATAAGTATAACATCGATATGGCACCGGATAGACTACAATTGCAGAACATGGCTAAGAAGGATGCTGAGACCTTCAAGGAATATGCTCAGAGATGGAGAGAAATGGCTGCTCAAGTAGAGCCCTCATTGACAGAAAGAGAAATGGTGGCTACGTTCATTGACACTCTGCAATCACCCTTTTATGACAAAATGATAGGGAGCGTGTCATCAAATTTTTCAGACATGGTTATCATTGGAGAAAGAGTTGAAGAAGGAATGAGAAGTGGGAAGATCGTTGAAAGTTCAACAGGAACATTCAATGCCAAGAGGCCCCCAATGGGGAAGAAAAGAGAGGGAGAAACTCATGCTATTTCCTTTGACCGAGAAAACTTCACCCGAGAGATATAGCCAAACACCTGTGAACCACCAACCATCCTTCCAAACTCCTTTCGCACCTTACCACCCATACTTTCCCACTACTCCACCAATTCCATATCCCCACCAGTATCACCCCATGTCGCCAACGCTTCACATGTTCCTCATCCTCACCTCATCACCCAACGAGGCCTCACCAAACGCCATATCCTAATCAATACCGGACACCCCCTACCTTACCACCCTCAACAAGCTCAACCATGGACCCAAAGCCCAAACACAAACCAAAGAAGACCACCATATAGCCAAGAAAGGAAACATCTTGACCTAATCCCTATGACTTATACCGAGTCCGTTACCCCACTCATCCGTAACTCTCTCTTGGCTCCTTGCCCGATGAAGCCGAAATGGAGCCCCCATACCCTAAAGGATTTGACCCAAATGCCAAGTGCGACTACCATGCGGGGTCAGTGCCATTCCATGTAGAGAATTGCGTAACGCCAAGTTTAAGGTGCAAGACCTAATAGATGCTAAGTGGTTGAATTTCAAGACAAATACTCCTAGTGTGGGTCACAATCCGTTACCAAACCACGGGAATCCCACAGTTAATACTATAGGGGAGTGTTCTGCCCAGCAGCTCATAAGACAAGCGACAGATGTCAAGACCCCCATGAGGATTATCTTCAAAGAATTGTGTAAATTTGGGATGATGGAAGCTCATATTGAGGAGAAAGGGGGCGACGAAGGTGAAATAAGGTGCAATCTCCACGGGAGTGTAGGGCATTCTATTGAGGATTGTGGTGAGTTCAGACAAATCCTCCAAGATCTAATGGATATGCAATTAGTGCAAATAGGTCACTTAGGTGACAATGGTGGCGTAAACATGGTGGATAAGTGTGCTATTCCACAATTGCAAGAAGGTCGAAGCCGTAAACTCTCTTGTCCCTTCCATTGCAAATCCGGCTATCAAACCGTTGGTTATCTATTATACTTGAAGTCTGCATATGCGCCATCCCTTGTGGCCCGAAACCTATCACCATTCAAGTTCCCGTCCCTTTTCCTTCAAGGACACTCGAGCCGTGCCATGGAATTATAATGTGCGAGGTCCTTAGAAGCAATCCTACGAATGATCACGGAAGTTGCGTCTGGTTCGACTTCTATTGTTACTAATATATCGAGGATTGGGGGAGTGACCCGGAGTGGTCGCATCTACATTCCTGAGGAGCTGCGAAAAACCCAAGAAGAAGAAGAAAAGGGGAACCGTAAAGGCAAAGTCGAGAAAGGGAGACTTCCATTGGGAACGAAGCAAAAGAAAAAGAAAGGCCGAAAAAGTCAAAGGAGTACAAAAAGAGGTATCGGATGAAGAAGCTTGTGAGTTCTTGAAGTTTATAAAGCAAAGCGAATATAGAGTGGTGGATCACCGAATCGCACCCGCGAGGATATCGCTTTTGTCCTTATTGATGAACTCGAATCGCACGTAAAAGTATTGATGAAAATACTTGAATCAGCTCATGTTTCCCATGACATTACAAATGACAAGTTAGATGGTATTATTGGCAACATTACTGGCGATAATTATGTCACTTTCACTTGATGATGAGATACCAAATTAAGGAATGGGGCACAACAAGGCACTTGCACATTTCGCATCAAATGTCAAAAGCATATAATGGCTAGAGTGCTCATTGACAATGGTTCCTCCTTGAACGTGTTACCAAATCAACCCTTTCCAAGTCGCTTTTGATGGGACTTGCATGAAACCAAGCACGATGATAGTAAGGGCATTCGATGGCACCGTAAGAGAAGTCATGGGGGAGATTGAAATACCGGTTCGATTGGTCCCCGCACTTTCAATATACTCTTCCAAGTGATGGACATTACGCCATCCTACGCTTGTCTTTTAGACGACCATGGATTCATTCTCACCGAGTCGTTCCTTCTACCTTGCACCAAAAAGTAAAATTCATAGTTGATAATAAGATGATTACTGTCTTTGGCAAAGAGGACCTACTGGTGAGCAGGCCATTGGACACTCCTTATATCGAAGTTGCAGAAGAAGCTCTTGAAACCGCGTTCCAAGCGTTAGAGATTGTCAATGCCACCTATGTGGAAGAAGGAGCTCAAGGTCTGAAGCCTCAGCCATCTAATACATCCATGATGATGGCCAAGGTAATGCTTGGAAAAGGATATCAATATGGAAGAGGACTAGGAATGAATGGACAAGGCATCGTGAAGTTCTAGGCACCCTGCGAAAACAAAGACAGATTTGGGCTAGGGTATAAACCCACCAAAGCAGACAGAAGAAGGGTCCTAGAAGAGAAAAGGGAGAGAAGGTTGGCTAGGTTGGAAAATCGGGAGCCTAAAGCTGAGAGGATCCCCATCTGTGACATCCGACGAAACTTTCGAAGTGCGGGATTAGTGTTTCTGAACCAAGTGACCGCCATTGAAGACGATCTACCCATCAATCATTGTGTCAACTTGGTGTACCCTTGCTCCCCAGATGCAGAACTCAACAATTGGGAGAGCGTTGATTTTCCCATGACTTATGAAATTGATTCAAAGTAATTTTGTAATGCTAATCCTTTAGCTCTGCCCAAGGCTTTAGGATAATGTGTTGTGAAAGCGGGCTCACATGTTTCCATTTCAATATTTACTATCAATAAATGCATTTTCAGATTATCTTGCTATTTTCTTTTTCTTCTTTTTAACTTTTTGCTCGACCATTTCATTAACCTTTATTCATTACCCTTTTTTACTTGTGTTAACACCAATAAATGCAGATCTGAAAGTGACTCTCTTGAAAATGATAGTGCTATGACCCCATTATACGATTTTGACTATCCCGTTAATCATGTTGATGAGGATAATGATGACAATTGGGAACCCTCTCCTGAGCTAATGAGATTAATGGAACAAGAGGCCAAGGAAATTCAACCCCACGAGGAGCCAACTGAACTGATTAATTTGGGGACCGAGGATGATAAAAAAGAAGTTAAAATTGGCACTACCATGAAAGAAAATGAACGAAGCAAGTTGGTTAAGCTCTTATCTGATTATTGTGATGTTTTCGCCTGGTCGTACCAAGATATGCCTGGCCTAGATACTAGCATAGTTGAGCACAAATTGCCTTTAAAACCAGAATGTCCTCCGGTCAAGCAAAAGTTGAGACGAATGAAGCCAGAGATGTCGCTAAAAATTAGAGAAGAAGTTAAAAAGCAGTTTGATGCAGGTTTCCTCGCGGTTGCAAAATACCCTCAATGGGTTGCTAACATCGTCCCTATCCTAAAGAAAGATGGGAAGGTGCGAATGTGCGTTGACTATAGAGATTTGAATAGGGCCAGCCCTAAAGACAACTTCCCTCTACCTCACATTGACGTTTTGGTGGACAACACTGCTCAACATGCATTTTTCTCCTTCATGGATGGTTTCTCGGGATATAACCAAATCAAGATGGCGCCTGAAGATATGGAGAAGACCACATTCATCACTCTGTGGGGAACCTTTTGCTATAAGGTGATGCCATTTGGATTGAAGAACGCCGGAGCAACTTATCAAAGGGCGATGGTGGCATTGTTCCACGACATGATGCACAAAGAAATAGAAGTTTACGTGGATGACATGATTGCAAAGTCAAAAACAAAAGAAGATCACTTAATCGATTTGCAAAAGCTCTTTGGACGATTGAGAAAGTTCAGGCTCAGACTGAATCCTACTAAGTGCACTTTCGGGGTAAAATCAGGCAAGCTCTTGGGGTTTGTGGTTAGCGAGAAAGGGATAGAAGTTGACCCAGACAAAGTTCGAGCAATCATAGAGATGCCAGCTCCTCGCACTGAAAAAGAAGTTCGTGGGTTTTTGGGAAGGCTGAACTATATTGCTAGGTTTATATCCCATTGACGACAACATGTGAACCGATCTTCAAGTTGTTACGTAAAAACCAGACAAGAGAGTGGAATGAGGATTGTCGGTGGCATTTGAGAAGATCAAGCAGTATTTGCAAGAACCCCGGTCTTGGTACCTCCAAGTGCCAGGAAGGCCTCTCATCATGTACTTGACTGTGTTGGATGAATCCATGGGTTGTGTACTGGGACAACACGATGAAACTGGCAGAAAAGAGCAGGCCATCTATTACTTGAGTAAGAAGTTTACCAACTATGAGGCAAAATACTCATTGTTGGAGCGCACATGCTGCGCCTTGGCATGGGCAGCCCACCGGTTAAGGCAGTACATGTTATGTTGCACCACTTGGTTAGTGTCCAAAATGGACCCGATCAAGTATATCTTTGAAAAACCTGCCCTCACTGGGAGGATTGCACGCTGGCAAGTTTTGCTATCAGAATATGACATTGTCTATGTCACGCAAAAAGCAATCAAAGCGGCGCTCGCGATTTCTTGGCTAGTCAACCAGTGGAAGATTATGGGTCTATGCAGTGTGAGTTCCCTGATGAAGATGTAATGGCTTTGTTCAGAGAAGAAAAACCCTCGGAAAAAGAAAAATGGACTTTGTTGTTCGATGGAGCTTCCAATTCACTGGGGCATGGAGTTGGGGCCATACTGATTTCCCCTGAAAATAATTTCATCCCAATCACTGCTCGGTTGTGCTTCGACTGTACAAACAACATAGCTGAGTATGAAGCGTGTGCCATGGGAATCCAAGCAGCAGTAGACTCAAAGGCAAAAGTTCTTGAGGTATATGGGGACTCTGCCTTGGTCATCCATCAGCTAAAGGGAGAATGGGAAACTCGAGATGCCAAATTAATCCCCTATCATGCCCACATCAAGGAGTTGATTGAACAACTTGACGAAGTTACATTCCGGCATATCCCTCGAGAAGATAATCAGTTGGCTGATGCCCTAGCCACATTGTCGTCAATGTTCAAAGTAAGTCAGGATAGGGACTTGCCGCTTATAAAAATGGAAAGTCGAGACCAACCGGCATATTGTCAGATGATAGAGTGGAACCAGATGGGAAACCGTGGTATCATGACATCAAATGCTTCATCAAGAGCGAGAGAGTACCCTCCACATGCTTCGAAAATGACAAAAGGACCCTCGAAGACTCGCAATGGGTTTCTTTCTAAATGAGGAAGTGCTTTACAAAAGGAACCATGATATGGTGTTTGCTAAGATGCGTTGATGCGACGGAGGCAGAGAAGATCATCCAAGATGTTCATGAAGGTTCTTTTGGAACTCATGCAAATGGGCATGCGATGGCAAGGAAAATACTAAGGGCGGGATACTATTGGTTGACAATGGAGACTGATTGTTTCAACTATGTGAAAAAGTGTCATAAATGCCAGACATATGCTGATAGGATTCATATGCCACCAGCACCTTTGAATGTTTTAACGGCACCCTGGCCGTTCTCGATGTGGGGAATGGATGTCATAGGACCCATTGAACCAAAGGCCTCAAATGGGCATCGCTTTATTCTCGTTGCAATTGATTACTTCACTAAATGGGTCGAAGCTACTTCTTATACCAATGTCACCAGGAATGTAGTGGTCAGATTTGTCAAAAGGGAGTTGATTTGTCGTTATGGCTTGCCAGGCAAGATTATTACAGATAATGCCACTAATCTGAATAATAAGATGATGAAAGGGATGTGTGAGAATTTTAAAATTGAGTACCACAATTCCTCACCTTATCGCCCTAAGATGAATGGGGCAGTTGAGGCAGCAAACAAGAATATCAAGAAGATCGTCCAGAAGATGGTTGTAACATACAAAGACTGGCACGAAATGCTACCATTTGCACTGCATGGTTATCGCACGTCCATTCGTACTTCAACTGGGGCAACCCCTTTTTCTTTGGTTTATGGAATGGAAGCGGTACTCCCTATTGAAGTGGAAATCCCATCATTAAGGGTGCTGATGGAGGCAGGACTAGAAGAAGCAGAATGGGTCCAGACTCGACTTGATCAATTGAACCTCATTGAAGGAAAAAGATTAACCGCACTATGTCATGGTCAGCTTTACCAGAAGAGAATGATGAAGGCCTATGCGAAAAAGGTGCGTCCTCGACAGTTTCAAGAAGGAGACTTAGTACTCAAAAAGATCCTTCCCATTCAAAAGGATTTTTGAGGAAAATGGACTCCAAACTATGATGGACCTTATGTTGTAAAAAAGGCCTTCTCAGGAGGAGCTTTGATTCTCACAAACATGGATGGCGAAGATCTACCACTTTCCATAAATTCAGATGCAGTCAAAATGTACTATGCTTAAAAAAAAAAAGAGAGAAAAAATGGCTCGCTAGGCTGAAAACCTGAAAAGGCGACCTGGGCAAAAGTTAGAGCGACCCGCTAGGTTGAAAACTCGGAAGAGCGACCTAGGCAAAAGTTAGGGTTAAAAATGGTACTTGACACATCCGAAGAAGTGAACATACCTCAAGTCACAACCGGGGCTTTGAGAGTATCTGGCGAGCAAGGCGGTTTGAATATATGAAGTCTTGTCGGGAGACACTCCCAATATGTAAAAGCTGGGTCGAATCATATTCTGAAACAGACAAGGGGATGTTCAAGGTTGCGCACATGGGAAATTAGTACTGTTCATTCAAGAGAGCATCACTCGAAGAGTTAGAAAATTCCCCTTCAACATTTCTTTTGTAAACCTTTTCAATTCGAGTTCCATTTGTACTGCCTTTCTTGTACTTTTTCTGTCTATAATGATAATCCCTTTTTGTTGCAACCCATTGTTGATTTAATATGCATTTTTTATGATAGTTTTATATTGAGATGTGAAACATGTGACAATATGGTAAAAGCATTTGGATTTGCTTTAACAATCTCGAAAAGTCATGGGAAACGCAATGAAATCCTGACAAGAGTTGATGAGAAAAGTAAGAATCATCGACAAATCATAAGGCCACCAATGAATTTTACTGTTCAATTGCGATCCTCATTGTGGGAAAAAGTCCTTAAGGGTTGCGGAACCAAAGCTCTGATAAAAAAAAAAAAAAAAAAAAAAACAAAAAACAAGATTTGCTAACTCAGTTTGCTCATGAGAATCCCTACAGTAGGGCATTCATTGCATTATGCATCATTTCTAGCATCACATGCATTGTCCTCAGGCATCACAGGCATTGTACTCAAGCATCACATCCATTGTATCATCACGCATCCATCGCATCATGCCCATCTCTGCCATCACATGCATTTACAAAGTCAACACATTGTCTTTAAGTTTTCAGGGTCCCCGCACCCATTGTCTTTTAGTTTCCGGGTCCCCGCACCCATCGCCTTTAATTTTCGGGTCCCCGCACCCGTCGCCTTTAATTCCCGGGTCCTCACACCCATTGCCTTTTAATTCCCGGGTCCCCGCACCCATTGTCTTTTAGTTTTCAGGGTCCCCGCACCCATTGTCTTTAATTTCCGGGTCCCCGCACCCATCGCCTTTAATTCCCGGGTCCTCGCACCCATTGCCTTTTAATTCCCGGGTCCCCGCACCCATTGTCTTTTAGTTTTCAGGTCCCCGCACCCATTGTCTTTTAATTTCTGGGTCCCCGCACCCATTTGCTTTTAATTTCGGGTCCCCGCACCCATTGTCTTTTAGTTTCCGGTCCCCGTACCCATTGTCTTTTAGTTTCCGGTCCCCGTACCCATTGTCTTTTCGGTTTCGGGTCCCCGCACCCATTGTCTTTCGCTTCTGGTCCCCGCACCCATTGTTTTTCGCTTTTGGGTCCCCGCACCCTTTGTCTTTAGTTTCCGGTCCCCGTACCCATTGTCTTTTAGTTTCGGGTCCCCGCACCCATTTGCCTTTAGTTTCGGGTCCCCGTACCCATTGTCTTTAGTTTCCGGGTCCCCGCACCCATTTGCTTTTAGTTTCTGGGTCCCCGCACCCGTTGTCTTTCTTTTTGGGTCCCCGTACCCATTGCTTTTTAGTTTTTGGGTCCTCGTACCCATCGTTTCCAAAGCAAGCGGGGGCCTTGTGCCCGTCACCTTTTTCTTTTCGTCAAGCTTCAATGTGATAACTGACTCATGCAAGCTTTGTGTCTTTCTCGTTTTTAAGCTTCAATGGATACGACTCATGCAAGCTTTGTGTCTTTTCTGCTTTTAAGTTTCCTGTCAAGCTTCAGCGGATACCCGACTCCGCAAGCTTTTTATCTTTTTGCTTTAAGTTTTCTGTCAAGTTTCAGCGGGTACCTTACTCCGCAAACTTTCTACCTCATTTAATGTCCATTCTTTTTGCGTCAATATGCTTTCCAATTTTTTTTTTAAAAAAAAAAAGAATAAAAGGAGCAAGAAATGAAAGTTTTCATGGACAAAATTAAATCAATTCATTTGCTTCCCATTTATTTTAAATATGAAGCAAATGGGGCAATATTGATACCTAATTTTGTCCATAAAATTTTGTCATTTAATCAAGGATTAATGTTTAATTGCACTATTGTGAGCATTTTGTTTTCTTGGTCAGTTTTCATTTTAGTTTATTTTATTGGTGCAAACAAAAAAAAACAAACAAACAAACAAAACAAAAAATAAAATAAAAATAAAATAAAATAAAATAAAAGATATTAAATAATAAAACACAACTTTCTTCATTTGTTACAAGAAAAAGTGAATAAAAAGGGCGGAGCTCGAAACGTAACTTTCCTACGAGAATTGGTCTCACATCGAGCATCTTGCTTCTCGGGGAGCCGCATGTCATGGATGGGGAAAGGGTAGCAGGCATTGGAGAAAGAAAGCTTGGAGCGCAGAGGGCGGATACACAAATGGGGAAGTGTTATGGTGTCCCAAGTCGGGTCAACCTGGCACCTCTCTACCTCGGGCGGGAGGCCTCCTCTTCGGATACAAAAGAAGCGGGGAAGGCAAGAGAGAGACTCTCCAGAAGCGAGAGACGAAGACTACACCCCGCCCTCACAGAGAACCAATCTCCATAGCCAACACCACAAGATCTCCTCATCAACTCCATTCACGTAACCCCCATCTACAAAACCCAACCCCCAACACTGATCACTTTCTTGAAGCCTCTCGCGAAACTTCCATCGGCCCGACCAACAAAGAACCCATTACCATCTTCATCATCTCCTTCCTTCAACCACTAAAATACCACCCTCATCACCTTCACCCATTCTCCACTGTGACCATCGTCTTTATCAATCCTTCATCACCATAAACTTCCAAGAGCACAACCATCACAAGGGAGACAGAGAGAAGGGAACAAGAAGGAGACAAAGCCTCACGAGGAATAACATTCACTTCAACTGCTCCACCTTGAACTCCACAGTAACCTTCTCGCATTTATGTCATGTAACTCATTTCGCTAACTATTCTCACTTGCACACAACCCCCGAATCCCTCTCGCACTCAACCTGAAATGAATACTACATATCCACTCAAGCCTCCTTGACTGAAACCCAATATCCACTCTCCAACCGTGAATCCATCTCCCTTTTATTACCTTCATCCTCACTACCTCACTTTGGCAGAACTAATATTCATCGTCTCATCATTATCTTCAAGCTCAATACCTCATTTCCAAAGACCTCCACCATCACCCCAACGTCCAAACACCTTGCCTCTCCATAACCACACCTCCACCTTCATCATTCTCATCCTTCAATACTCATCTTCAACCATCCTTTTTCAACCTCCCCTCACCGACCGTCGAACTCAAAACACCAGGATCTATCATACCCCCAACCGACCGTCGAAACCCAAGAAGCCAGATCCTTCCCCTCAACCAACCGACCGTCGGACCCCCAAACTCCATCATATCCGACGGTCGAACCATCCAATCTCCCCAACCGACCGTCGAAACCCAAGAAGCCAGATCCTTCCCTCAACCAACCGACCATCGGACCCCCCAAACTCCATCATATCCGACGGTCGAACCATCCAATCTCCCCAACCGACCGTCGAAACCCAAGAAGCCGGATCCTTCCTTCAACCAACCGACCGTCGGACCCCCCAAACTCCATCATATCCGACGGTCGAACCATCCAATCTCCCTAAACCGACCGTCGAACTTCACCAACACCGGTTACCATCATCTCACCGACCAACTTCACCGACACCCTCACCGTCGAACCACACCGGTGACCTTCACCAACCAACACCGCTTACCATCCTCTCACCGACACCCTCACCGACCGTCGAAACCCAAGAAGCCGAGCTTTCCCTTCAACCAACCGACCGTCGGACCCCGAATCCTCTCGCACCGACCGTCGAACCACTTCACAAAATACCATCATTCCTCTACCGACCGTCGAACCACACCACTGTGACCTTCACAAACACCATCATATCCTCACCTCCCATTCGACCATCGAACTCCTGCACTGGCCTTCAATCAACTTCACAAACACCATCATATCCTCACCTCCCATTCGACCGTCGAACTCCCCGCACCGGCCTTCAACCAACTTCACAAACACCATCATATCCTTACCTCCGACCGTCGAACCACACCAAGCATTACTACCCCTCACCGACAACCCATCCAAACCTTCACACCATCAACCAAACTCTACCACATCCGACTGTCGGATCCCAAAAACTGTGACTCCACCATCTTCATCAATTGCAGCCGACCGTCGAATCCATTACTCCTTCCCAACCGACCGTCGAATCCATCCCATCCTTACCCCCAACCGACTGTCAAACCCCAAAACAGAATCATCCCTTTCCAACCGACCGTCGAATCCATCCCATCCGCACCTCCAACCGACTGTCAAACCCCAAAACAGAATCACCCTTTCCAACCGACCGTCGAATCCATCCCATCCTTACCTCCATTCGACCGTCGAACCGAAGAGGCCAGCCACCCTCTCCTGCTAATCTGGTCGGGTTATCTGTTTCTTTGTTTTCTTTTCACGTTTTCTTGTTCTTTTTATTTCATGTATCATCAGTTTGTTGGGCTAGATTTTGGGAGTTAAAAGTGATAAAAATAGCAAAAAAAAAATAATTAAAAAAATAAAAAAAAATCTTTTAATCCATGCAATGACCAATGATGATGATTGAGTAGTGAATGATATCTTCATTATCTTTTGGATCATAAGGGTTTATTGAGTAGCCTTGTGCTAACTTGAACCCTGTGCGAGCATAAATTTGGTTTTCAAATAAAATTTTTTTCTTTTCTCTTAATTAAAATCAATCAACTCACACTTGTTTTATAAAGAACTACGTGACTTTGAGTTCCTCATTGCACCCGAAGATACGTAGGAGCAGAATCTCTATTCTGTCAAGCCAAAAAAAAATCAATTTTCATGATTTGTTTGTTTCTTTTATTTCTTTCCAAAAATGAGAAAAATAAAAATAATTACAAAGTCTTTTGTTTAAAGGGGTAAAAATAAATATATTTGAGATTATTAAATTTTACACAACTAACATAAGGTACCGTTCTTGAACGCAGGCAAGATATAAGTCTAACACCTTCCCTATCTCATGTCGACTCCTGACTCAAACTCATTTTCAAAAGACCAGTTTTCCTGATTAAAGGGTTTTTCTAATGTTTTCCTAATTTAAATAAACATTGGTGACGACTCCATTGATTTTATATTTTTCGATCGTCCCATCGCGATCCCGATTGCGACAATTGCCATATTTCAAATTAATATTTGTGTATTTTTAATGAAGTCAAATAATATGTAATAAACAGCTCATGTATTACACAATTATACAAACACAATTGATGTCAAGAATATTCTTTAAAAAAATAGAACTCTAACTTCTAATTTGATAGTCAAAACCACTGTTACGATTGGAAACTCTTATTTTCAACAAAAAAAAAAAGCTTATTGTTTGTGTTCCTTTTATTTTTCTATTATTTTCCTCGATAAAATAAAATTCATAACTGAGTTTAAAATAGCTGGAAATACTACAGTTTTAACTGATAATACCAATTTTTGATAGAAGAAAACAGCACATGGTACAGGCTGTTTTAAATATTTTTTTCAACTAAAAATGCAATTCATTAAATATAAGTTAACATAATTGAATTCGATAGGTTAGACTACTCCATTTAAAGGCACAAGTTCAGTGTACCCAAAAAAAAAAAAGCACAAGTATAAAGTTTAAACAAATGCTTACCAAAAAAAATCAAAAGCCTGACATTTTCATTTGAGAGAAAGGTTTTCTAAAGTAATTTTATAAAATGAGTAAGTAAAAATGTATATATTTTAAATTTAATTTTAAAAATGTCATAATCTTAACACATTAAATAATTTAATAATAAATATACTTTTATTTATTCACTTTAAATATTATTATTCATTTGAGTTGTTTTAATATGGACCGTTCTTCAAGAGTCCATCCACAGACCTTGCCTTATTTGACATTGGATGTACTGAAAATTGAATCAACGGTTATTAATGAGTATTGGTTACTAGTTAATTAGGTGAAAAGCTAAAGGAAAATATTTCTGAATGGCTGTTAATAGAAACGAAATTGTTGGTGGTAAATTATTGCAAACAAACACCTTTCATTTGATACGACTACACCATAGCCTGTGGCCGTGTTCCAAAGTCGACGATGAGAAGCAAATAGGTCCCTGTGTTGCTGGTCGAAGAAAAGTATGCAAGGTTGGGGGACAAACAAGCTTATCAATGAATTATTAATGGCGCTTCACTTGGTATGCTAGAGAACTGTAATATTCTCTCAATTGATATCATTTTGTTCTCAACATTGCAAAGATTCCATATCACCCAAGCCTGAAGTAGATTCAAGTTCAAACCATAAGTAGCTACCAGACCTGCCAAGCCTGAAAAACAAATGAACTAATTATTGTTGAAGACATAAAATCAAGTTTTTAATTAAAAGCAACTCTGGAATCTGATGAACTTGTTAGTGAATCCAATCTTAATTATTTCTTTTGTGCTTTATCAAGTATTATATATCGAGTAGGAATTATAGAGACAAAAGTAGATTTCAAACATTTATATTTAGCACTTGGCATAAATATCTATCACCAAGTACTTCAACTTCTGTGGGAATCATAGCATCATAGTCACATCTACAAAAGATTTACAAATCAGCAATTGCAACTTCAATTTTTTTTTATATGGTTGTAAAGACACAGAATTTGTGGCCCGAGGTTGATCATGAACTTGTAATTGTCCTTTCTTAGAGTTTCTTAATTACACTAACAAAAAATTAGTTCTCACATACATGTATATAACCACTATCACTGTTGATGAAATGAAGGGGGGAAGGAGAAGCTTATTGGGATCAATGGCAGAACTTGACAGAGTAACTAAGATGATGAGAACAAAATAGAAGACCAGATTGAAGAGAAAATTAATTCGAACATACAACTATTTCATGGTAGCATAATTGTGAAAGGCTATCCGAAAATAATCATTAATTAGAGCCTTAACTTTGGTAATGAATATTTTAGAGTAAAAAAATATAATCATCAATTTCAAAGAGGCTGCTAGTTCTAAGAGAATAAAACAACTGTGTTAAAAAAACTGGAAAAAAACTTTATAAAATTGTTAAATACTAATTAATTTTAACAATTACTCAAGAATGTTGAAGAAGTTCTCCCCTACAAGACACCTCAGAATGCATATGTTCATAGGCATAGAATGACAACGCAGATTTCAAAAAGTCAAGACAAGCGGTTCTCGTGTGAGCTTCCCCCACTCCCCACTTTCATTTTCGTGGCAGAACATGGCTAATTCTTGGTAGTTGAAACTATGATCATCGTTGGTCGATCCTTCAGCAGACAACCAATTATGGGATGAGAATGGGATGCATAAACTTTTTAATCCATATTAATGGGTGAATTGTTATGTTTTCTCCAAATTGAAAAATCATACGACTATATGCACGACTTAATATTGGCAATTGGAGATGCAGCAGACTAGCTTCACTTTCTTTCAACCATAACTTTGTGTTTTATTTCTTTATTATTGAGTATGGACGTCGGAAAAGGTTAAAAACTTCTAACTTAGTACAACCAATTTTTGACATAAAACTCTATCAAAGTCGTCAGCAAACTTTTTCGGAACTCTCATCAAATTTTCACTTCAATGAAAATAAGTTTGTTTTAACTTATCATGACCAAATTTTGTAGTGTGGCATTAATATAAATTCAAATATACATCTGTTATCCCTCAATTAATTTTATAAAAAACTGCATTTTCGTCTTCTGATTTTTCTGTTTATTGTAATTAGGTGATGTGTAATGTGCTCATGAGGGTTGATTCAACAAGTATAATCAAACATCGTCAACGATAGTAGTTTCTATTTTTAGAAATTACAAAGTTAAAATAATCAATTTTCCTAGAATCAGTACCTGGGAAAAGCCACAAAGATAAGAAGCAAACAATAATTATTTCATGAAACTTGTTATTATACACTGGATTCATAGATATATCATCTTTTTTTTTATCTCACAGGATTTATATATAAATTTGAATATATATAAATATTATTAATTAAAATTTATAAATTTTTTATATGTATAATGATTTATAAAAAATAATTTAATTAAATTTATATAAATCTAAATATTATTAATAAAAATTTATAAATTTTAAATAATCAATCAATAATTTATTATTATTGATCTATAAATAAACCATATATTTTAAAATCTATATTACAGGAACTCATCTTTCAGTAATTCAGTGCTTGTCTCACAACGTACGGTAATTGTTGAAGGGAACAGCATACCATCCCTACAACCGAACAAGTTGAAGACTTTGGGGAGCCGATAATCAATAACAATTTTGATATTTTTATCAATAATAATAATATATATATTAATATTATTTATATATATATTTTTATATTTTTTTATTAAATTTGATACTCTTATAAATGATATTAACATTATGAGTAAATTACACTTACCCCTCTAAGTTTGATGATATTACACTCGCTTTATTCTTTTCTAAAAATGACATTTATCTCATTAATTGATCAAGTTACATAATTATATAAATATTATCAGTTAAAATCTATAAGATTTTCAAGATTCACGCTTATTTAAAAAAATATTTTTTAAAAAAATATCAACCCATTCTTTTTAAAAATGACAATCATCCTTCAATTAATTGATCAAGTTACATAATTATGTAAATATTATCGCTTAAAATTTATAGAATTTTTAACATTCACGCTTATTTATGAAAAATTATGTTTACTAAAAATAATCAGTATATCTTGAAAATCTTACAAATTTTAATTAGTAATATTTATATATAATAATATTTTTTATAAAAAAATTTATAATTTTCTTTGTGTAGGTGTAAGGAATTTTTTAAAAAAATATATACATTTTTAATTAGTAATATTATCAATTTTAATTGATAAAAAATATAAAAATTTGATAATATTTATACATAATAATATTTTTTAAAAAATATTATTTTTATAAATAACTATAGATACTAAAAAATTTATAAATTTTAATTGTTAATATTTATATAATTATATAATTTAATCAATTAATAAGAATAAATATTATTTTAAAAAATAAAATTAAATATAATATCATTAAATTTAAAAGAGAGATAAATATAATTTACTATAACATTATATACATCTCTAAAAGATGTAATCATAATCTTTTTACAATCAAGAAGGGCGGGCCGACCACAGATTCCATTTTTGACTTCCAAGTTTCCATACAAACCCATCAATGCTCCCTCTCCTCTCTCTCTCTCCCTATTTACCACATTCATAAAAATTCCCCCCTCTATCCCTATCCATATTCCATTGTCAAAGGTTTTTTTTTCTTTTGTCCTTTTTTAACTAAAAAGTTAAGAGAAGGAAAAGTTATTTCATTTTAAAGTCACTACATGCGGCAAGAATCAAATTAAAGACCCTTTTGTCAACATTGTTCGATCTTATCATAGAATTATGAAAGAGATTTTTAAGTAATAAAATTATTTTTTTAAATATATAAAATTAATGTAATATTTGATAAATATAAAAATATCTTATACATAAAAAGTAATATAATTAATTAAAATATACTATATATCCAAATTAATTATTTTAAAAAATTATTTTATTTAATTAAACTAAAAATATAAATTACTTGCTAAATTAAAATTAAAATTAAATAATAAATTTAAATAAAATAACTCAAATAAAAATAAAAAATAATTAAAAAATAATTTTAAGATCTCGAATTTATTATTAGTTATATAAAAATGAATTTAACTTGAATGTAAATTAATTTTATTTTATAGAATGTCTACAATTATAAATTTTGATCATAACTAAAGATTATTGAAATTTAATTAATGATATAATTTATCTAAAATAATATGATCCATTTAAATTATGATATAAATCATTTAACATAATATAAACTATTTAATTCTTAAATTACAAAAGAAATAAATACTATTATAGAACTCATACTTAAGATTACAAAAATTAAATATGTGATTAAAATATATTAATTTAAATTTATTAATTAACTATAAGATAATTAATAAAAATTAAATTAAATAATAATTAAAAATTAATAATTATTAATATTATATAATTATAGAACAAAAAAATTTAAACAAAAATAAATCATCTAAAATAAATATTAAGATTTTATTTTAATTTTAAAAAATAAAATTAATTATTTATAGTAAAAATATCAAATACAGAGAGAAATTTTTTTATAAAAGATAAAACAATTGTTATGCTTCTTCTTCCTCTCTGCTGCGCCGCGTTCTCTCTGTGCTGCTGTGTCGCGTTCTTTTTTTCCATTGCCTCCTGCCGCGTGTACATTCTGACCACTTTCTTTCTTTGATATTTTTTTTTCGTGCGACGCTCCAATTCCTCCGACACGCGTTGTATGTCTTCCAATTTATAATTTTTTCCTCCCTTTCCAATTCAACCGCCTCAGCCTATATATTGTTGCTTCCTCGATTGATGGGATATGATAGTACACTTTTGCATTTGGATCCACAACATATTTCCTATAGTTGTCAAAATAGGTCGTTTCTGCCTGATTGGATCGTTTTTCAGTCGAATCAAATTAGATTATTTTAATTTTCAATTAATATTTTATTAATTCAATTTATTTTTTTTAATATTATCAGCTCAGCTTGAATAATTTGGGTTATTTTTAATCTTAGATTAATATTTTATTAACTTAACTAATTTATTTTGTTAGATTATTTAAATCAATCTATTAAATTTAACTAATTTTAACGACTCTAATATTTCCTTCACAGAAATTGGATCGTAAGTTTTGTGTCAAGCCTCTCAATTTTAACCACTGTATGACACTATGGGCTCTTACTCTTTTCTTAAATTTTCCAACCGTGGACCCCTTAAGATAATGGCTCAATAGGAGATATAGCTAAACTTCTAACACAAGATAATTAATATGGTCTTAAAGAGTTTTAAATTGAAATCTAATGTGATTACTTTTCAGTTATCTTGATTTAGTTATTCTTTGAACATATTCTTTCTTGAGTAGTATCACAAAATAAAATAAAAAATTAATTTACTTAAAAAATTAATTAATTAATTACAAAATTACTAAAATTACTTGCATTAAAATATAATAAAATCTAATTTTAATATTAAAAATACATATTATTAGACTATTATTAACACTCCTACGCCAAAACTTTACTAGTCTTTGAATAAAGAAATTATACCTAAATACTGATGCATTAAAGAGAAAAGAATGAACTTCGTGTATAATTTTATCTTAAATCATTTTAACTCAAAATTTAAGATTAATATCATTACATATTTTTAGGAATCTTCAATCTCATAGGTTAAGAATCAAAACTTAAGCAATTTAAACACTATATTCACATTAACAAAAACAAAAGGCATAAGACTTCATTACACTTCTAATGACAATAAAAGTAGCACTAAGAATCAATCTTATTCATCAATTAACTCAAATTTATGCCACCAAGTTATAAATAACCTTTTTCACAACATATCACTTTCAATTATTATTATTTTTAAAACACATGACTCTTAATATTTTGTAACATAGGTGATTCATGTAATGAGTATTCAATCAATAACTCTTATTCCAGTTGGCCCAAAATATTAGGTGATAAGGCACCCCTCAGATCTACTAACTCAAGCCAACCAACGACATAGAAACACCACAAGTACATATCCGGGTGTAGGCATAATATATAAAAATTAAAAATAACCTGAACATTAGTACTTATAGCCTTAGAAGTATTCAACACATTCCAAATTCAATTTTTTTTTCGCTTGCAAGAAGGAGACAAATTTTTTAAGGCAATCCACCAAGTAATTGACAAAAAAAAAGACTTTTATCTACGCACAACTCAAGTAGCCAAAATGCATGAGAATCCATCTCATGCCTATAGCTCAAGGTGAATTGGAATGTGGCCACATAAGCTTTGACTACCAACCTATTAAGACCAAAAATTGCCCTTAAATACAAATAGGCTGCATGAACTTTAATTTATACACAAATAGGATAATTATGCACAACTAGACCATCCATTCTCTAAAACAAATCAATCAATATTTTCTCAATTTTTTTTTGCACCTCCACACTTAAATCACACATTGTCCTTAATGTGAAAGACAAATAAACAAAAGGGTTAAAGAAAAGAGTAACACAACTTGATGAAAAGTGATTTAATGTCAAGCAAAGAGAAGCACAATAGTCAAATTCACAACAAAATCTAAAAAATCACAATATCCTTTTCAAAACAAATGAGTAGCATATGAAAACTAATAATAAAAATAACAAAAACAAATAAAATGAGATAAATAAAGAAGTAAAAACCAAAACAAATCTAAAACTTTTTTTTTTTATAATTTTTGTATTTTTGTATTTTTTTTTGTTGACCGACACTATTTACATCCACATACAAAAGTTTTGAACTCTAGAAGGCACTTAAGTCGACTCAAACAATAAAATAAAATTATCTAAAGGGTAAAAGAAAATCCTACCTACAACTATAACTATTAAATCCAAATTAATTCAAGGAGGTAAATGCTCATATCTCACTGCCCACGGGGGAGCTTCAAGAGATGGAGAACAACCAAAGATTTCATTATCCCCAACTACATAACTTCTCAAGTTAAAAGCCTCCAAATTACTACATGAAGATATACTCTCTAAAAGCTTCTTAGACAAAATAGTAAGCATAATCTCTTTAACTCTCTCAACAATCACATTTATAAAGACACACTCAGATTCATCTTCCACAACAACTTGACCAGTAGGCTTGAAGATATTACGTTTAATTCTCATGTTCATCGCTGAGACATCCATTACCCCAGATCTACAACTAATGTTAGCATCAGCAGTGACTAAGAAAGACCTTCCCAAAATAATAGAGATTTCCTTTTTTGATGAGTGAGAGGGTTCCATATCAAGCACTATGAAATCAACAGGAAAAATCTCTTATCAATTTTCACTAAAACATCATCAACCTTAACTAATCTATCAGCTAATTGCAGAGAACAATTTGATGGTTGCAACTCACCTAAACCTAGCTCTTCATAAACAAAATATTGCATCAGATTAACACTAGAACTTAAGTCCAAGAGTGCTTTATCAATCTTACGATCACCAATATAACAAGAAATAGTAGGAATACCAGGATCTTTCAACTTATGTGATATGTTAACATGCAAATTTGAGCTTACTTGTTCATTTAGGCGAACATTCTTAGACATATGTGCTTTAGATTTTTTTTTTAAATGTGCACATGTCCTTAAGAAACTTGACATAAGTAGGAATCTGTTGAATAACATCCAAAAAGAGAATATTGATCTTTATTTGCTTAAAGGTCTCAAGAATATCCCCCCTCTACTTATCTTTCTTTAAAATGTGAAGGTGCTTCTAAGGCTTTAGGGTAAGGAACCTTTAACTCATATGAAATCGAAGGTCTAAATTTGAAGCTTTAGGAGAATGAGAATGATTTGAATCTATATTTTCTTCATGGTTCAGCACTTTCCCAATATCATGCAATCTCCCCTTATTTACCCCATTATCAATCTCTTTCTCATTTTTAAGAATCATTACAGCCTTAGCTTGCTTAAAAGTTTGACCTCTCAGGTTCTCTATGAAATGACTTACAAGTTTACCCTCCTCTCTATTTCCTATAGTAATGACTAACTGTCCAATTTGAGTTTCTAATTTTGCTATAGATTGAGTATGGGAGTCTAAAAGTGACATCTTAGATTCCATAAATTACATCCTAAAGTCCAAGTTTGTCACACAAGATAATACTTTGTCTATTTTGTCCTCCAAGTTGGAACTACTGCTAAGTGCTTAAGGTGGATTGGGCACATACTTTTGTGGTTGAAAGCTAGGGGGTGGTATTATACCAATTTGACCCGCTTGATTAGTTCGCTCCCTTGTTGTGCTTCGACACATTGTTGCTTTTAAGAGAAGTTAGGATGATTCCTCCAACCAGCATTGTAAGTATTAGAATATGGTTGTTTAGTGGAGGAAATCCTTGGATTGCATTAGCCTGCTCTAGTAAATTTTCAAAAAATTGTGAGGTAACAGGACAATCATATAAAGTATGAGAGAGTTAAAACAAATGGTACACACATTATGCACATTAGAAGAATTAACATGTTTTGACTCAAAGATAACAATTGATTCATCTTCCTAGATAATGCATCCATCTGATCCATTTTCTTAGATAGAGATTCTACCTTAATTGTTAGATCAGATATGAGTGAAAACTTATAAATTCCCTTTTTATTCCCTAATTGCCTTGATATATTTGGTTGAAAGGACAAGACATGCAGTTGTGAATTTTCACTTAAGTGCTCAAATAATTTTCATGCCTCATCTAGTATTTTGTGTAAGAATATATCCCCACACGACACATCAACCATTTGCTGGTGGCGTTCATTCAATCCAGAATAAAAGTTTTGCACTTGTTGTCATTTAGGAACTTCATGGTGTAGATAATAGCACAAAAGATCCTTAAATCTTTCCTAACTCTCATGAAATTATTCATTATTAACTTGAGAAAAAATGGTGATGACACGTCTCATTGCAGCAAGTTTATCGATTGAGAAATATTTTTTAAAAAATTCTCCTGATGATCTATCTCAAGTAGCAATGTTATCACATGTAGAAAACTAATTTTTAGTTTTATCCTTTAAAGAAAAAGGGAAACGATGGAGATAAATTGCATCATCAGTAACATTAAAAATTTTGAAAGTGGAACATACCTCCAAAAAAGCATCTACATGCTTATAAGGATTTCCAGACTCAAGCCCATAAAGTGTTGATAACATTTGAATTACACTAGGCTTAATTTCAAAATGGTTAGCCCCAATCTTAGACAAACAGGCACAAGTAAGAGAATCATATGCATTTGGAGTAAAAAATTCCTTAAGTGCTCAATTATTATTTGTCATATTAGTATCAATGAATGTAATTTGATTTTTGTGTTCTAAGTGCTCTAAGTGTACGGTATATCTATGCGTCGTACTCTTTTGAATCTAATGACAATGAACACCTACCAAACATAATCCAGACAAAATATCAAACTAATAAGAGTAAAAGTCGGAATAAAAACACCTGAAGTCACAAGTTCAAGTAGAATTGACATTCTTTAACCTTGTCAACAAAAAAAAAATGTAAAAACACTAATAATAAAGATAAAAACACCAAGTCTAAACAAATAAAATTAAAATAAAATAAAATAAATCTAGACAAAATTAAATTAGGCAAAAATTAAATTAAAGCAATCACAAAACTAACTCCCTAGCAACGGCGTCAAAAACTTGATAGAGATTTTCAAGTAATAAAATTACCCGTTACTTGCAAATACACAAGATCAATGTAATATTTGACAAATATAAGGGTGTCGTTGCATTTCTACAGGAGTGATAAAATTAATTAAAATATAATATCTTCCTAAATTAATTTAAAAAATAGAAAAGAGATTTTTATTTTATTTAATTAAAATGAGAATATAAATTACGTGTTAAATTAAAATTAAAATTAAATAATAAATTTAAATAAAATGATTCAAATTAAAATACAAAAGCAATTAAAGAACAATTCTAATACCTCGAATCCGCCACTAATCATGCAAAATGAATTTAATTTGAATGAGAATTAATATTATTTTATGGAGTGTCTACGCTTTAAAGTTTTATTTATTACTAAAAATTATTGAAATCTAATTAATGACATAATTCATCTAAAATAATATGGTCTATTCACATTATGACATAAATTATTTAATATAGCATGACCTATTCAATTCTTAAATCACAAAAGTAATGAATACTATTACACAACTTATACATAAGACAATAAGAATTAGGCATGTGATTAAAATATATCAATTTAAATTTACTAATCGACTACAACATAATCAAACAACAAACAACAACCAAATATTTTTTTACTAAGTGGAGTCGGTTATATGGATCAAATGATGCCATTGTACTATATCATAAATCAAATTTTCAGAAATATCATATAAATCTAAATATTTTTTAATCGTTTCACCTATAATTTTTCTTAGTTTCTTTCTACCTTTAACTATTGGACTATCTTCCATCTAATCTACTCTTCTTACAGAACTTTTAAGGATCTTCTTACTACATATCAAAACTACTTAAAGATTAGATTCTCTCATCTTTTTTATAACAAATGTATTCATTACTACATGACTATAAGACAATTTATAAAAATTAAATTAAATAATACTTAAAAATTAATAATTATCAACGTTATGTAATTATAAAATAAAGAATTGTTTTAAATAAAATTAAATCATTTAAAATAAAAATTAAAGTTTTATCTTAATTTTAGAAAATAAAATTAATTACTTATAATAAAAAATTTAGAAAAAGAAAAATTTATAAAAAAATGAAACAATTGTTATGCTTCTTCTACCTATGCGCTGCGCCTCTCTCTATGCCGCTGTGCCACGTTTTTTTTTTTTAATTTTTTTATTTTTTATATTAAATAATGTATAATTTTTTTTATATTTTATTTAATATTATTTATTATATATATATTTTTTATTATTATTTTTACTTAATTATATTTTTTAAAAAAATATAAATAATACTTACATCTTTTTTAAAGATATAAGATGATAATTTTTTTTTCCTTTGCCTCGTGCTGCGTGTACGTTCTGACCACTTTCTTTCTTTGATACTTTTTCGTGCGGCGCTCCTATTCCTCCAACACGCGTTGTAAGTCTTCTCAATTTATAACTTTTTTCTTCCTTGCCAATTCAACCGCCTCAGCATCTGTATTGTTGCTTCCTCAATTAATGGGCTATGATAGTACACTTTTGCATTTGGACCCAAGACGTATTTCCTTCACACAAATTGGACTATGAGTTTTGGGTCGAGCCTCGCAATTTCAACCATTATATGACACTATGGCGCTTACTCTTTTCTTAACTTTTTCCAACCGTAGATTCCTTAGGATAATGGCTCAATAGGAGATATAGCTAAGTTTCTGACATAAGATAATTAAAATGGTTTTAAAGTGTTTTAAATTAAAATATAATGGGATCACTTCTTAGTTATTTTGATTTAGTTATTCTTTGAATATATTCTTCTTTAACTAACATCATAAAATAATAATAATAATAATTAATTTACTTAAATAAATAATTAACAACTCATAAAATTATCAAAATTATTTATATTAAAAGATAAAAAAATTTAATTTTAATATTAAAAATACATATTGTTAAGATATTATCAAGTTACCTTCTGTGCCTTATCAAAGTGTTTTTTATACACAAGGTTGCATAGTAACTGGAAAAAAGGACCCATTTTTTCTCAATTAACCTCTAAACAAGCCAAAATTGTGGTACCAAAATCAACAGGAATGCAATAAATAAAGTTTCTGACTTGTGAAACCAATTTGTGCAGAAGAAAACAACTCATCAGAAACTGGGTTGCATTTGCAGCGTCATTAATTAGATTATCCTCATCTTACAAACATCTCAATGTGACTAATGCCCATTGCTCTGCAGCCCATCTGTCTCCATTGTCTACAAATTAATTTAGCATTATCGGTTGACTCTTTTGGCTGAGTTGTCAAACTGGCAGTTCCAAATATACGTACGTATTCAAAATGAATTGGATCTCCAAGTACGTCCATTTTTATATGTTCATGTGCACAATCACATGCATGGTGACCAAATCATATAAACCATGAAAACAGGTAAATCATCTCCTAAATTTATTTTCTTTCTGTTTTTGTGTACATGTGAAATGTTTGGGACAAAGTAAAAAAAAAAGGAGTATGAAAGGGAACCCCTCATTGATCCGGTTTAAACAACAGATTCCTTAGCATATCCATACTAAGGAGGAGCTGAGATAATGATCCTTTTGATGAAGTTTAAACAAGACGGAGGTGCTATGTATTTTTCAAGTTTTTAAAGACCTCTTCTGTTAGCCAAATGGCCTTTATTGTATTTGTTTTCCATGAAAAAGGGATATGAGAGGTTGTTCTCTTATACGTTGGGTCATAATACAGTATCAGCACTGCTGTTGCATATGCAGGTCAATTTCCCAGGGAGCCTGAGGAGTGGACTAGGAGTGAGCAACACAATATGGGCCCCCAAACCAGTGATCTTCGTTGCACAAGATGGACCTTTGTCAGCAACTCTTCTGAAGCAACTTTTGTTTCTTCAAATCTATACTGCGTAGGGGTAGACATGGTTAGCTGTTTGGCCAAGATTAGAACTGGATGCTTTGAGCAATTGGATAGAGTTGCAATAGGATGCAAGTCCATGAATCCCTCTCCAAGAAGAGTCATGTCTCAGTAAATGGAATTCAGTATGCTATGAAATTATGACAGCTTAGTATTATTATAATGCCAAACAATAGTAACTGCAGGCTAACAAGTTGCCATGCTAGTACC
This sequence comes from Ormosia semicastrata, assembly GCA_029884595.1. NCBI lineage: Eukaryota > Viridiplantae > Streptophyta > Magnoliopsida > Fabales > Fabaceae > Ormosia > Ormosia semicastrata. Next base: position 6,135,985 of record JAQQTO010000057.1, on the reverse strand, counting down.
AATACATCAACAATGAAGCAGGGGGCTTTCTAAGAAATTGTGTAAAACAGAATATAAAAGATGAGATATTATTCACATTATTTGCTGTGTATACATTTTTAAGTTAATAGAAAGAGCCTCAAAGGCTAGAAGAGCCCCAGCTAGCATCAACAGCATCGATGATCTTTCCATGTAATGTGGCTCCAGCACAAGCAACTATACCACGATCAAGGCCTTCTAAATATAAACCTCTTGAGAAGTCTAGGGGACGTCCTCCAGCATCTGTTACCACACCACCAGCCTCCTGTATGATGATAACACCTGCAGCATGATCCCATATTTTCTCCTTGTAACCAGCCCTTGCAAACTTCATGAAAACCTCAGCATCCCCACGAGCTATTGCTGCATATTTTACCATGCTGTATACTCTTAATGGTTGTTTCCTGCATACATATGAATTATGATGAATATAAGAGCTATATTATAAAGCTAGAACTATACTAGTAAATTTATATTGTCTTTAGTGCCCTTTTCTAAAAGATATTTTCAATTTTCCATTTTTTTCATAGAGATAAATGGGAATGTAACTGGTCCTTAAGCAATAAACATGCAACTAAACATCACAGTTTTCTGCTTGCCATCATATCCTAAGAACCTCTTCATCTCTAGATTACTAAATTAGCAGGATGATAAGACCTTACTCAAGAATTTAAAAATTTAAAATGTATCTAATACTAATTTAATACTGATATTCAAAAAGAACAAAGGAAGATAAGAAATAATTCCCATGCTACCATGTCTTTACATTGACAATCACGCAAGTAAAAAGCCAAGAGGGAGAAAATGGGAGAGGCAGGGGGTAACAGATAACGAAATGGAATGAAAACAAATAAATAAAGCACCTGAGACCGACACTGTGAGCCAGTCCTGCAGTAAAAGAGTGGCTTGAATTGGCCTTCTCAACTGGTTCACAAAAAGTGGCCAGTGCTGGATTGTCAATGGAAGAGACAGAAACTTGTTTTGCATGGTTTGGCCAAACAAACTTCTTATTGGCATGTTGCAGAGGTTGCATCCAGGCCTTCCCGCTACCCCTTTTAGCAAATAGCACACAACCTTTGTTCCAAGTTTCAGAAGTTGGAGGAGTCAACTTGGATATAATCCTATGATAGCGGTGATGATAACTTAACCATTCCTTTCTCATTGGGTAGTTAGGACACCCAAGAACTCCGAGCACCACTTCTCCATCCTCTATGAGTGCTAGAGCTACAGCATATTGATCTCCACGTACAAACCCCAATGTGCCATCAACAGGATCAAGTACCCAAAATCTTCCAGTGGGACCCCCAATTGAGTTGCAGCGGCTAATGATTTCAAGAACCTCTGAAGTCCCAAGAGCTGGTTTTGGCTTTTGAACTCCAAATTGAGGTGCTTCAGCTAGAAATTCATTCACAGTTTCAACCACAGCTTCTAGCAGTTCAGATGCATTAGCCTTGGAGAGAGTTTGAACATCTTCTTCAGCTACAATTGAGATATTTTCACTCCCTAAACACTCGGACAATATCCAGCTGACAATTGCTTGGACACTCCAATCTATTTAAATAGCATAATGAAGAGTACAATTTAAAAATGATTGTAAGTATGAATGTAAAGTCTCTAGCTGCCAGGGATAGAATGATCAATCAAGCTCCAAAAGTTTTATTTACAAATCTCAGACAAACAAATAAGCTTCAACCATCAAGTGACCAAAGTAGTAAAGAAATATAATAAAGGACAAAATTTGATCATAGCTCTTTACTTAAGTCAGTGTAACCTATGAGTACGTATAATGATAGTACAATGGAACTTTACAAAGAGAAAAGAGGAAATGGTATGTAATTAAAATTTACCACGAAGATCATGACTAATTAATATATTTCCAGTTTGGATTGCACCTGATTCAATTCAGTGCTTTTGGAAAACTGGAAATGTAAAATGAACACTGGGAAAGGTTTAACCAATAAATTTAAAAATCACCTCAAAATTTTCAATGGAGAACAATATCATCAATCTTTTGGAAAACTATTGTTCTTTCTAAAGTAGAAATGCTGCTTTCAATGTCCTAAAGACAGCTAAACATGAAAAGCAACCAAGCAAGGTATTTGCTAGGACAAGGACCTATGGCCTCTCTTTGGTGGCTTAGCATATGGTCTTTCCAAATTCGAAGGAGTCTTCTTGACAGACATCCAGAGGGGGGATTAGAAAGCCTTTTTCTTTTAAAAACTGAATACATTTTTTCCTTCCCGCATTTTTTTTGGGTATTATTTTAAATAGGATACTTATCCTCCTCCTCCTTTGTAATCATTCTTTTATTTTATTAGAATTTCTTCTTAAGTCAAACAAAAAGGAAAAAGGGTAAGTTTTAGATATTTTTCCTTCTTTTCCTGGAGGGCAGGGTAGCAGGGAGTAACAAAAGAAAAGTCATATATACATGAATCTTAAGTGAAGTAACCAAAATTGAGGTAACAAAATATTTCCAAGTATGGGGGGTAAACAATTCAGTTCAGTCAAAAGTAGTTTGCTTATGGAACAAGATAAGCTCATTGAGGTCACCGTTTTAACGTTGCAGGATATAAACCACAAGTGAATCATATGCCTTACTACCTGGAAGCCACATCCTATATGGGGAAAATTGTGATTGTAAGAGGAAATAGAGCTAGGTGTATCATTCCTGGAAAAGATAGAAATTCTATGGCAGATCAACCAGCTGATGAGGCCAATTATATGGACTCCATAAAATTCTCTTTACACTTATTCCATGCCCCTTGTGTCCTTATTGGAAACCAATTATAAAAATAGAGAGTAATACTAAGGTTTTATTCAGTCTTACACCCTCTAGGTAGCAGTAACGCGTAGTAATAGTATAGTATTGTTATTCCTCCCCAGGAAAAGAGTTTGAAAGGCAGCTTGTTTCACCAACCGTGTTATTTCCCTTTATTAGAAATGTGAACTTTTGAAAAACCATGAAGCCTCCAAATTTAACTGTCACTTTCCCTGCCAATAATTTTGTCATTGACTTAAAAGCAATTTAGAAAATTGGGTATGGGTTAGATTATGTCCTTGTGTATCAGACAAGGTTTGCATTCCTCCATTTTTTTTTTCTTTTTTTTTTTTGTACAAGCACTGTTCTCTTTTTACTTTCAAGAACCAATGACCAAGCCACTTGTCATAATTTGACTGGACATAAATGCAACTTAGGTAAAGGTTATAACTTTTTTTATTCCCTTTCCTTACACTAATTTGTGAAGTTTCCTCGCAAACTTGGTAGTTTATTGATACCTAACCTATCTTTCAAACACATATTTGGGCTGGAGTTTTGTATGTTTGCTAAGGTCCCTGCATTAACATGCTACAGAAACCTCCACTACTCCAAAGTTACTGCAAAATAACATAAAAATCCAATGCACAAATCCAGATAAATCCATGTGGCAAATTGGGTTAAACCCATGTGGTTGGAAAAGAACTTCTATGGAAGACAACCATAAACTACCCCCCAACCCAACAATGAATCCAGAGCAAAAACAAATAATTATCAGAAACAAAAGCTTTACCGAAATTCCCGGTTGAGGAACATTATATACCTGCCACTGTAACAGGAGAATTGTCATCCTTGGACTGAACCTGATGATTGGTCCTAGCGTTGGAAATCAAAGTGTCTTGCAGTCTCTGGCAGAGGGAGCATGCCATCTGCACTGCTCTGACAGCAACATCCAATTCCTTGGAATATTCTTCCTCTGGTTGAGAGAAAAGACCCAACCTTTTCTGGTCCTTCTCCTCCATGACAGGAGAAGAACAAGTGTGGTCGAATTTTGATACAAAACCAATGTGCCTTTTGAGGTTGTAGGGGAGTGAATGTGAGATGAAGCAGGAACCTACGTGGGTGAGTGTGAAGAAGGCACCATCATCATATCTCCTCCCCTGCCCCAAGATACGTGGGATTATTGTACCCAAGCTTGAACAATATAAAGACATGTCAAGGACGTCTACAACAATCTCTTTCCCTCCTTCACTCTTGCTATGTGGCTACTGAATATCAATATTCAATAGTGTGGAGATAGTGGCGTTTTTTGACTTTGAAAGGGAGAGAAGCCAAAATAGAATGTGATTAGTGATTACGGGACCAATAATGATAATGAATTACCACCCTATTGGTAAGGACTAAAGAGAGTTCAGGTACCATTATTTATGGGATCAATAGGGAAATGAAATTACATACTTAACAATAATTGCAGTCCAGGTCCATTAGGGGTTAGGGCGGCTTCTTTTTTTCCCCCCGGGACATCAAATTAAAGTGGATTTGTTTCGATTAATATGGAACTTAAATTTTAAATATTCTTAATTTCTTTCTTTATATAGAGTTTGTATATATATATATTCTTTTTATATTTATCAAAACTGGCTCTTTTGTTGTTTATGGGGTAAAGGTAAAGTAAGATTTGATCAGAATTTAGAAGCCATTGTTTTCACTCTTCATCCTTTATAAAGTCCTATAAAAAAATTCCAACAAAGATAAAGAAAACACAATTACATCATGACAGTTTGAAAATAAATTATTTTCTTACTTGTCTGCTAGATGTTGTGCCAATTATAATTTATCATTCAACTAATGTAGTCATCTAAAATAACAAAAACTATACATTAATGGAGGATTATGGTGACATCATGGTCCAATCCAATTATGCTCAGCTTTGTTTGAATAATTCATCTTACATAGGCACTTCCTCTTAGATGTTTTCCCCAATTTATTACGAATCACGATAGAAAGTTTTGTTTCTTTCCTGTCAAAATCAAAAGAAGATATAGTGATTACATTCGTTTTCTTTCTATTTCATTGGCAGTCTGAAATTGTATACTCAAGAAAGCATTCAGACTGCATTCGTTTTCTTTCTATTTCATTTTATATTGATGATATCGTGAAGTTGAGAAAATAAATAGTAACTATCAGTCAAGTTTCATGCTTTAAAGGTGTGCGAGCACTTTCAGATTTAAAGTTCTAATCTTCTTAAGACTTGAGTGTACACCTAAACATAAACAATATTTTTTTTTATGAAAAAACATAAACAAAATTATCATCATTATTAAGTAATTATTATTATTATTCACCCCTAGTTCTGTCCATTTAAATTCCAGCCGTTAGAGTGATTTAATGGTAAAGGATTTGGATAATTTCTCATAAGTTTAAACCTCTTTGCGTGTCCTCCTTTTCGAAGATGGATGAAACAAAGGGTTTCTCTACATAGACCATTATCTTGTGTAACAATTGAGTCATAATGAGCTCATAAACACATTATATAACCCCAATCTATATTTTCATTCATAATCATAATCATAACCCGATCTTATTGATCACTCTCTCTTAGCCGCATCAGGAAATGTAACTAACCAATTTAGCCAATTGGGTCAATAATTATGGCTAATGACAACAACCACCACCACCACCGAAGCAGGGAGTCAGAGAGCAACTTTATGAAGGCGTAAAAGTATCCAAGTTCAAGATTTTGATATGTGTGATTAAGTGAATGATATAGCCAAGTGGTCTTGTATTTACTTTTGTTCATGATTGATGATACCCAATTGTTATTTGGTTGTAAGATTAATATTTATTAAAATTGTCAAAATAGATTGAATCTAAATAGTTCAATAAAATAGACGAGTTAAATTAATAAATATTAGTCTAAAATAGACTAAGTTAACCTAGTTCGTTTACATTAAAAAAAATAAATTAGACTGATAAAATATTAATAAAAAACTTACATGACTCGAAGTGAACTGGTCCAAAAATAGTCCAACTCGAAGTGGGCCGAGCCGAATGGGCCAGGCAGCCTGTTTTCACAGCTCTAATGTTTGTGATTTGAAACTCAATCTATTTCTCTTTCTCTTGGACGATTTGCTAATCAACACTATAACTTGATTTAACACATTCTATTGCATGTGCGTGAGTCTGAAAGGAAGAAAACACAAAGCGCAGCCATAACCGAAAGCTAATAACACTGATTACATGCTGAAAATGCTTCGATAACTTGAAGATTATGGTCATGGAGTGCTGGCCTGGCCCTGTTTGTGTTAGGCTCAAACGATAATGATGTAAAGCGCTTCTTCCATGACGTGAAGCATATGGAAGTGTGATCTCATCCATTCCCTTGCATATTAATTGGATAATAATATTACTGCTGTATTCATTTTTGGTTTAACAGTAAAATTATCCTAAACAAATTATTTATTAACTAGTGTTTGACCAGCACGTATCTGTTAATTCCCATTTATTTATTTTATTAAGATTAAAAATAAATAATGATAAAAATTATTTAAATTTTATTTTAGCATTTATTTTTAAGAATTTAAATATGTAATAAGATGTGTTTATAATCTTATCTTTTTAATATTTATTTTTAAATCTTTAAATTAGTAATAAGATTAATTATGATTTTATCCTCTTTATATATTTATTTTTGAATTTTTAAATTTTTAAATTATAAATTAATAATACTGATAATTTTAAAAAAAATTAGACACTAAAGTGGAGAATTCCTTTTATATATAGTAAGTATAAGTAGATATAATAACTTTTTTGGTACATCATATATAAGAATAATTTAAATTTACACTAATAAATAAGTTTTGTGTGTTGAATTTTTCAAAAACATACTTTTTAAAGTTTGTATCATATATATATATATATATATATATATATATATATATATATATATATATATATATATATATATATATATATATATATATATATATAATCTTATCATACATATTATATTATATTAAGAAAAAAGTACGCAACTCCTTAAACTTAAATCATTTTACAAATTATTACTATGAACTTTAAATTTTTTAATTAATCTTTAAATTTTTAATTAATATATCAATAGATTCTTCTGTTTAAGATTTATTAACTCACCGATGATGATATCATATGGCAATATTTTATTCGTCTATTTACATTAAATATAGATTGTTTATTAATTTATTCTTAATTTTAAATTTATTTTATTTCTTACAAAATAAATAAAAACAAATTTATTTAAAATCAAGTTCTAATAAATAAATTAATAAACTATTCAAAAATAAAGAATTAAAAAATAAAATATTATCACGTAATATCATGGTTAGTGAATTAGTATATTCAAATTAAATAGAAGAATTTATTGAAATATTAATTAAAGTTTAAATATCAAATAAGAAAATTTTAAATAGTAAAGATTTGCAAAAGAATTAAAATTCAGGAAAATTGCAAACTTTTGTTTTTGGGAGGATGGGACACGCATACTTTTTTCTCTACTATATTCATAATCATATAACTGGTGGTACCAAATAACTGTGGTAGCTATAGCTAGCACGAGTAATAGACTATAGAGGGATGGCTAATCTGCTTAATGGACCCAGCGATCCAAAGCTCTATTACGCCAAGAAAATGGCCGGGCTTCCTATTTGGGCTTTGGGCTACACAATGAGATATAGAAACCAGTTTGTGCTTTTTGTTACAACTTATACGTTTCACTTTTGCTTCAGATCTATTGCGTGAAAGTAAAAGAAAGCCAATTTTTCAGCAAAACAATAAATAAATAGAGTGACCATTTGAAAATCATAGTGAATGCTATGTGTACGTCAGGTCACTGCTTAACACTTACATATACCATGGTAAGTTAGTACAACAGTTTACCTAAAAAATAAATAAGTTGGTGTAACACTATGCCATTATTAATATTTTTTGCTTAGAAATGTTATTATATATTAAATTTAGGCTTTTGATGTATCTGTTAATTTTGTGGTTAACACATTGGCTGATTTGGCTCCTTGAATTAAAGAGTTGCCAATGAATTAAATCGCAGGAGTATAACGAACTCTTGAAGCAATTTTTTAGTAGACATGGTCTGCAAATTATTCATAAATCAAACCATGAATGAGGCACTAAAACCTACAAAATCAAGTTTTTGAAAGAATAATGCTAGTTTTCACAACACTCGAACGAAGGAAAAAAATTAATCATTTGCCCGATTGTTTTCTTTTATCTTCAAAATTATTAAATAAAAAACTTTATTACGAATAAAATGTCTGTAAAATAAATGTCATTTCCCATTTTATCATATCTGTAAAGCATTGTTTGAATTATTCTATTGCAGTATATTAAACTGGGTTCATCGTATACTATAAATTTATGCATGAACATCAACGTGTTTCCATTATTTTATGCCATTGTTGGGTCCTAATGATTAACAAATTAAAAGCCTAAAATATCCAACTTGATTAGTTGGGATTACCGGTGAGATCCATATTAATTTGGTATAATCATCACAGCTGTTAGGATCCAATTCAAGAAAAGCTATACTTAAACTCACAAGCCTCACAACCACAAAGATGTGATCTTTGCGTACTTTATCTACTTCCAATTCAATGATCCACTAATATTGGGGCAGATTGTGTATTGAACTTCATAAAATCTACCATTATCAACATATCATATTTAATTAGAATCTTAATCGTTTAGTGTCTTGTCGTTTGGGAAGAAGCTAAAGCAACAGGTACCATACAAGCTTAATCCCTTAAAAATAGATTATGGGGATTAGCTTTTCAGATTAACAATAATATTTTCTCTGCAAATTCAATTATCTTGCCCAAACAAGCCACAACACTAGAACTAATACAAATAAATTCAGTTAAATTATTATTAATTAGTACTGTCACAATCAGAGTGATTTCTACCATTGACCCTCTCAGTCTATGTGCAATGTAACATCTTAGACAATGTATTAATTAGTGCAACTTCTCCACTTTTTAGAGTAGCTCGTTGCTTAGACAAATTGATTTGACTGATTGTTATGGACCACAAAGTATTAATCTACACATTTTTTGTGCCTTGTTGGGGTTGTCAGATCAAAGACTTTGAAAAGAAGACGAAAGCATTACCCATCAACTCGGATAAGAAATATAGTGGGGAGTGGGATCAGTTTGGCTTTAATTTGCGAGGTTTTTGGACAAAATTCTTTCAACCATTAACAATGAGATTCTCCATTTGGGAATAATATGCAGGATGTCACAAAACAAAAATAGCATTGGATCCTTTATTAAAGGTATAAAACAATATTGAATTTTATCAAAAGCTTAATCCCCACTCCCCTTCCTTTTTTTTTATGAGAAATAAAATTCAATAAGATTGAAACTCAACATCACTTACAAATCGGAAAAAATATACCAGATCTAAAATAGGAAAGAAATAAATATAATTTATCTTTTGAATTAATTAACGATATATAAATTTGTTCTTTATTAAAAATTATTGATGTCTAAATATCTTTTATAGTGAAAATCAATATAAAAGTGTTATATTTTAAATAATGTATTACATCATCTCCCAAAAGATATTTAAAACTCTCACTTACTTACAAAATCATAAGAATATAATCAACCACAATAAAACTAATAAAAAACACTTTAAAAATTGAACATCGAAACACCGATAACAGAGATAACAAAAACATTCATAAAAAAAATAAAAAAATTACAAGATATGTCATTGAGAAAAATATATATAGACAACTACACTCAATATCTATCATATTTGAATAAATTATTAAAAAAAAAAAAGAAATTGAGACAGTAATGTTGCCACCAAAGAAAGAAGACTAAAGATTCCTACTCCAACACTATCATAAAAGAAGGCTCAAAATAAGAAAGAGATAGAGAGAAAGGGAAGGTAAGGTTTTTCCTTCTCCTTTTATCTAAGATGAGATATATTTTTAATTAAACTTGCTATTTGTATAATACTTAAGCCCTATCATGCTTTGCCACCATTGTTAATTACATCACCTTGTTTTACGTCATCAATCTTTATAAATTTACTTCTTACACCCTTTCCCTCATTATAAGTAAGTTGCAATTCTTGATTAGTTATTATATTAAATTACAATATTTGAATTTTAGTCAGCTTAGTTAAGCCAATTTGCTTTTATCAACTGTTATTGGCAAATGAGTTCTACCATTAAGTAATATAGATTTGGATTTAAAAAATAATAATAATTATCTTACATTATTTTTTAATATCATTTTTTATACTTAATTAATGATATATAAATTTATTATTGATCACATATATTAGTTAGTTAATGAATAAATTTATAGTTTAAGATTAAAATTTAGATTTACTCATTAATTAATTAATATATGTAATTAATTATGAATTTATATATCATTAATCGAGGTATAAAAAATGTTAAAAAGTGATATAGAAATATAGAAGTTGAAAAAAAAAAAAGATAACATAGATTGATTGTTGTTATGTTATTAAATATTCATAAATTATAGTATAAAAGGTAATATATAATTATTTACATATACATAGTTAAAATATATTTTTAAAAGTTAAGATTAGATATCAAGACTGCTAAATGGAACCGAATAAGATTATTAATTACTTATTTATAATAATTTGAGCTGGCAAACTATAACATAAAATTTTAACATAGATATCTTATACTTAAGCACTAATACTGATACCTAAACATTTAAAATGTCTATATTCGAAACATTTTAAATTTCAGAATTTGATTACTACAAGTAAATAACAATACAAATTCATATATGCATAATAATATATATATATATAGTGAGAGAAGTGTTTAATATAAGATATGAGAAGAGTGAATATTGATCATTGGATCTCACATGAATGATCAAGATTAGAACATAAATACATGTAATTTTTTAAATAGTCAAATGATTTTTAAATAACTTTTAATTTTGGTAAGTAATTGTTTTTAATCTTGACTTAATCTTATATATATATATATATATATATTAATAGAGGAGTAATTTTTTTCTCTTATTATTTTCTCATTATCTTTTCACAATAAAAATTCTTATATATGTATATATAATAAGATAATTAACATTTTATATAAAAAAATATGCATGATTAAGATGTGAAACTGACTCTTTATATGTTATTAACTTATTATTGAAGTGTAACTTTATTTTTGAAGTAAATAATCAAATTAATTCTTAAAAAATATAACATCAAACAGATTACTCTAAATGAGTAGACGTGATAGATTAATTTGAACCATAATTTAGAAAATTGGACTGGCCGGTCAGGTTGGTTAATTCGGAAATCGGACCATTGGCCGATCTAGTCATGTCTTCATAACCGGAGTATAGAAAACTGGTTGAAGCGCGAGCTAGAGTTTGAAGCTTGAACTGATCCAATGTCAATTTTAATTCTAACACCCCAAAATGTTGAAACTGGGAATCGAACACAAATTCCACTCACTCCACCATCAGAGCAGTTGGATTTGTTAGTGTGTTGTATTACGTTTTATATTTATATTACTTATTTCATGAAAAAATAAAAATACTTAAAATATTTAAAAAAAGTATTCTTAAAATATTATTTATATAAATGAAAACTAATGATATTAATATAAAAAATAATATATTAATCATATAAAATTATATAAAATTATATTTCAACTTGTTTACAATTTAATTATGATTAAACTATTGAATTATGAATAAGTCTTTATACCGATTTAATCATGGATTCAATTTTTAAAACCTTGATTTGAACAATAAAATGCATGTTAAAAAATTTCAGGAATAATTTTTATCATTCAAAGACTAATATCAACAACAGTATATTTTTTAAAGACTAATTTAACATTAACTCATATTTTTAGTTATGCCAAGGAGGAGATATTAGCATTCACCACTGCTAATTCACACGTGCTGGCCTATAATGCTAACGCCACACTTTTCACAATTACTTATTTACTTTACGTGTGTACATAATTGTAAGGTAAGGTCAAAAGCGTCAAATGACAAGTCCACGCTCTCTGATGTCTAAAAGTAGTGGTAGGACCTTTAATTCAATTATAGCTCAGAATTGATAATAATATAGGAGCTTTTCTAAAGCACCATTCAAATGTTCTATTATATTTATATACTAAGCAAATGTGAAAGCAATAAAGCACCAACAAAACAAACAGTCACAGAAAGTGACATTGGCATAGATCGCCACCGTCTTAGGACTGAAGAGCATCGCCGCCCCAGCAACATTTTCTTGTAATCAGAGACACAAGCAGTTAGAGAACACAAAAAGCAGAGAGATTATTTCTTCATTGCTAGTGATTATCTGAGTAGTTGTTGTATTTTTATGGCCTCCAAATTCAAACCTCAGAGTCACCTTTTTCTTGAGAACTTGTGGAGGGTGCTGAGTACCCAAATTCAATTCAATTCACTTGGCCGATGGGAAGACTTTATGCTACTCTGCAGCTAATGCAAACAATTTTGGTGAAATGATTAGTATCATAAAGGTGGTGAATTTCATAATTTTCCTCCACTATGAAAAATGTCTATATGCACTATGGTATTTTGGACAGTTAGAAATAAAAACAAAGAGAAAAAATTAATAAATATGTCTATATTTTTCAACAAGTTATATACATGATAATTAGTATTTATTTGTATAAGAAGAATGTTATAATAATAATAATAATAATAATAATAATAATAATAATAATAATTATTATTATTATTATTATGTGCGAATCAATCAAATCAATTAAGTTAACTAATTAATTTTAAAATCAATCACGCTCGCTAACATCTCCCTTCAAACTCAAGTAGGAGTTTAGGGAACCAACTTGAGTTTAAAAGTCAGAGTGCAGAATCGACTAAGATAATGAGTTTTGATAAACAGATCAGCTGACTAGTCAAGAGTTCTAATGGAAATGAGAAGAAAGATACCACGAAGAATGTGTTGACGAATAAAGTGACAATCGATTTTAATGTGTTTGGTGCAGTCATGAAAGACATCATTATGAACAATCTGAATAGAATTCTGATTATCACAATAGAGACCAGTGGAAGAAGACTGAGAGAAACCCAAGTCATCAAGAAGCCAACGCAACCAAAGTATTTCAGAAGTGTTGTCAGCAAAAGTCTAATACTCTGCTTCAGTACTAGAATGAGCAGTCAAAATCTATTTCTTACTTTGCCACAAAATAAGAACATCACCAAGAAAGATACAGTAACTAGTGGTAGATCGATAATCAGTGGGATATCCACCTTAATTGACATCAGAATAAGCTCAAAGGACCAATAAGGAGTTGGCTGAAAAATGAAGTCTGTGAAACAGAGTCCCCTTTATACAGCGAATAATACGGAGAACAACATCATAGTGAGTAGTACGCGGAGCTGACATAAATTAACTGACTAAATGAACAACATATGAAATATCTAGACGAGTAATAGTAAGATAAATCAAGTAGCCAACCAACTGCCAATAGAGGGTAGATTCATCTACAATACCATCCAGAGGCGTATACCTCACATTAGGCTCCAGATAAGTAGATTTGGTGCGACTGTCTGAGAGACCGGGTCGAGAGATAAGATCTGAGATATATTTAGTTTGAGACAGAAAAAAATACCATGAATAGATGAAAGAACCTAAAGATCTAGAAAATATCTGAGAGGGTCAATATCCTTCATCTCAAAATTGCAGCTCAAAGATGCTTTAAGATCAGCAATGTCAAAAGTATCATCACCGAAAATGAACATTTCATCAACATAAAGAAGCAATATCACAGTATCGCGATCAGTCTTTCAGATAAAGATAGTTGAATCATAAGGACTAGAGGAGAACTTAAGCTGACTAATGGTGGAACTGAACTTGGCAGACCAGACTCAGGGAGCTTGTTTAAGACCATACAAGGCTTTGTGAAGAAGACAAACCTTGTTAGGTGGACAAGAATAACCAGGTGGTGGTCACATATAGGCTTCTTCTTCCAAGTCACCATTGAGAAAAGCATTCTTCATATCCATTTGGTTAAGAGTCTAGTTGCGAGTGCCAACAATATCAAGAAGAGTACGAACAGATGTGGGACAAGCAACTAGACCCATCACAACGAGTTTTAATCTTATAAACCTATTTACATTCGACAAGATCATTATCAAAAGGAAGATCAATCATATCCCAAGTATCATTATTCTCCAAAGTTTGTTGTTCTTCTTTCATAGCTTGTTGCCAATGGGGATCAGTGGATGCCTCTTGATAAGACTGTGATTCATGAAGGTGAAACATGATAGAAAAATAATGACAATCATAAAGGTATGTGGGGAAGTTTCTTACTCGAAAGCAACGGAGAACAATGTCAGATGCACGATTAATGGTCGGGATAATGTCAGTATGATGAGTCAAAAATTCAGACGATGGTGAGAGCTCATTGGGAGGATCGAGAGAAAACTTGTAGGCGGGGAACCTGTTTTAGAAATACCTAAAAAATCTTTATCAGAGTCATCCAAAAAAAAAATCAATAAAAGATTAGTAAATATGAGTGTAGAAGTGAGAGGAATGAACTTGAACTGAGATAGTGAGGATAATATAATATCTTCCCAGAAGACAACATGATGAGAGATTGAAATAATAAACCCCAAGAAAGTAACGAGAGATTGGATCCCACAACCAATACACTTTGAGAAAATTGTAGTTTGGAGACATATGATGAATGTGTTCATAAAGAGATACATTACCAAGAACAGAAGAAAGAATAGAGTTGATAACATAGACAATAATAAGAACAGCTTCACCCCACATACGTTTAGGACAAAAGGAGAAAATGAGCATGGCTCGAACAGAGTCAAGAATGTGCTAATGGTTCCTTTCAGCACGACCATTTTATTGAGACATACTAAGACATGAAAACTCATAAAGAGTACCCTGTTCAACAAGAAAAGTGAGTAATTTTGAATTGCGATATTCAGAGGCATTATCACAATGAAAAACCTTAATTGTCTTCGAAAATTAAGTGAAACGTGAATAGTCATCAATGAAAATCACAAAATATCGACAACCTCCCATAGTAGGTGTAAGAGCTGAACCCCAAATATCAGAATGCACAAAATTAAATGGAGAAACATAAATGGAAGTACTTTTATTAAAAGATAAAGCAGATTGCTTATTTGTTTAATGAAAAGTACAATGCAAAGACTCTTCCTTAACAGAAACTAAAACTAGGAGTGTAAGTGGGTGGTTTGGTTCGGGTTTTGGGAAAAAATAAATCTGAACCAATCAAAATCAATTGGTTCGGTTTGGTTCGATTTTCTTATTTTTTGATTGCTAAATCCGAACCAAACCAAACCAACCATCTATGGATTGGTTTGGTTCGGGTAATCGGGTTGACCATTAATTTTTTTAACACATCCTAATTCTGTATGATTCAAATTTTATGAGATGTCCATGAAGAGACATCCTAATTCGTGCCTTCAATTTTGAATGTTAAAAAAGTTATGTCATACATACCACATTGCATAGAAGGTCATTGCTTTAAGTCTTTATTCTGCAGGTAATTCCCTTGAAAGCTTGACATACAAAATTCTACAACTTTTTAGGTATTGTTCCAATGAGATTGTTATCGTGCAAAATTCTACAAACATAAGAATCAAATATTAGCTTTAACCATGATATTCAGAACTAAGACAAAAGATGTACATCAATGACCCAATGACAAATATAATTCACATACACTGCTGTATATATTTTGGACCATTTAACTGTGTCCAAGACTACATTCAAATATTCATTAACGCATTTACGCCATTTACATTATGCCATGTTATTTACTGGGCTCTTAGCTAGTTAGTTGATTTGCTTCTCCAACATATATCATGTTGTTCTTACGAAAGCACATGCAGGTCTTCACAGCTTGACACGAGTTCAAATGTCAAAGACCCCCACCAAGTGAATATCTCCCTTCCTTATCCTATCTAGTATTTCCAGGGTGTGACTTGTCAGTCATGACAACCTCATTTTGATGGTGATCCATTAATGCATACTTTAAGGGCTTAACTTTGCATAACCTATAACACAGTTGATCTTACCAAAAGTCACTTTAAAGGAATTTTAGGACTTAGATAGCAAGGTAGGAGAAAGTGATGGAGCAGAGTCTAAGAAAGTAGTTTCCCCTTTTTATTTGCTTCTATAAATCAGAAAATTCAAGTTCATTACTCTGCATTTTTCATCAATTTTTCTGAGGCAACTTAGCAGAAAGATATTCTACATTCACATTTTAATTCCTCATAGAACTTCACTTTCTACTCCACTTAGTTTTAAGGGGAAAATGACATTTGAGTGATAAGATTATTCCCTAGCATCATTGACTTCCAATTTTGCTTTTCCTTCATATCTAAAGTTCCTGATCCAACTATGCAACCAAAATCAATTCCAAATATAATTGATACTGATACAAGCAAATTTCTTTTAAATATCCCAGATTACTATAATAGTGCAATATATCAAAGTACATAAAAAACAAATTCACATCCCCAATTTGATACCTCTTTCTGTTATAATTCTTACAATTGACTTCTGCTCATCAGGTTTCACAACCACCAATGCTCCCACGTTGTGCTAGGTCATCTGCAATGGATGCCAATTTAGTACAACAAACACCTACCAATATATTCCAATAACAATTGCAATAAGATCAAAATATGTATACCGATCTAATAAACCATTATATATGAAAATCACAAAAACATAGATTATATATGGAAATAATAAAACATAGAGAAAGTTGGACACTCTTGAGAAAAATACTGTACACTTGCATTGATAGAAAAAAAAATTCAACTATAAATTCCCTGGACTATGAGATCAAATGGTTGATGGCAAAGTAATGAGTTGAGAGAACCAACAGAGAACAGAGAGTTGAGAGAAGTTTGTGGTGAAGGAGTTGAAGACTTACCGGGGGTGAGGGCGACCAGCGAGCGACGCGGCAAAGGAGAGCGACGCGGTGAGGGAGAGCGGCGAGGTGAGGGAGAGCGGCGAGGGCTACCGGCTAGGGAGAGTGGCGAGGGCGCAGCGACGGGGAGTGGCGACGGCACGGAGAGGGGAATGGTTAGGGTTGGATTTGGGAAGAAAAACTTGAAAGGGAATGAAGTAATGAAATCTGAAAGCAGAAACAGATTCACGAAATAATGAATCACGAGTTGTAAAAAAAATGGTTTAGTTCGGTTCGGTTCACGGGTTTGAAACTTTGAACCTATGAACCAAACCAATTGAGCATCAATTGGTTTGAATTTTATCTGAACCATTAAGTATACTTGAACCAAAACGAACCAAATTAATTGGTTCGGTTTGGTTTAGTCGGGTTTGTTGGATTACCCAAATCAACTTACACCCCTAACTAAAACATCATGAGAAATGAGAGAACATAATTTACTAAGAGGATTATGACCAAGACATTGATGTCATACTTAGATAAGAGAGGAAGTAGAAGCAGCACAAAGAATAAACACAAAAGACGGAGGAACATGGAGGGTGATGAGCTCAAACAATCTTTTAACTTTACGACCATTCTCAATTATCTGTCCCGTCTGTGGATCCTGCACAGAACAACTAGTAGAAGAAAATGTGAGAATATAACCAATGTCACATAATTGGCCAACAAAGATAAGATTAAAGTTTAATTTGGGAATAAGGTGAGTGTCTAATACGGTAAGAATATGTAAGGAGATATGACCCTTATGACTTACTTTCATAAGAGACTCATTAGCAATATGAATAGATTAGATAGCATCTCTAGAAGAAATGGAAGAAAAAGGCATAGGATAAGAAAGTCATATGATTATAGCATGCAAAATCAAAATACCAACGGTTATTACTTAGTGTGGTTGCTAAAGTAGTAGGAGTGTTACCAAATTGAGAAAGGACTTGCTTGATAAGGGGCCTGAGATCACTAGTGGAAAGAGATATTTGGGAAGCAGAGGAAGATGCATTATCTGCAATTGGAGTTATAAACACGGGCTTTGAGGATGAATTGGGGTGAGATTGAAATTTACTCTAATCAGGCCTTGGTGGACGAGTAGGGCACTGCTCAATCAAATGTTTTGGAAGTTTGCAGTATCAGCACATCAAAGAGGGGATGTTGAGTGCAATATGACCCATCTTTTTACAAGTTCAACACTCTATGGTGGGACATTTGAGAATAGCATGGCCAAGTTTACGACAGTGACGACAAAATTTATCTTTCTGATTAGTAATTACAAAGGCCAAATCTACTTTAGGTCGAAGAAGACCCAATCTAGTTTCTTTTGAATTTAGACAAGGAAAGGCATCCTCAAGTGTAGGTAAGGGATCCTAGTGTAGTAGAGATGCTCGAATAGGTTCATACTCATCAGAAACTAGATAAGCCTAGTGTGATCACAATATTCCTCATACAACTTAGCATCACTTTCATGCTTTATGGTTAGTTCACACAAGGTCACCTGATCCCAAATAGCTTCTATCCGAGTCAGAAACTCATACATAACTTGTCCGAGCTCTTGTTTCAGAATGTTGAGTTCATTCAGTAGCTTATACTAATGAAACAAATAAGAAATTGTGTATCGATTCTTCAAATGATCTCATACCTCTTTGGCAGTGTCAAAGCACCCAAACTGCAAATGAATACTAGGAATACATTTATTCCTAAACTAGGTGTTGATTTGATGATTTTTGTTATCTCAATCTTCTAATCTGTCAACAAACTTGTCTTCAGTGTCATCTTCAGCTTTGACAGGACAAGTAATATCACCTGTTACATGTCTCCAAAGTTTTCAGCCTTTCAGAAAGCCATGCATGACTTCAACCCAATATGTGTAATTCGAACCATTAAGTAAAATTGGAATGGACAGAGTAACATTAAACTTTTCATAATAGCAAACAAAGGCAATAGCAAAAAAGAACACTTTTAGGGCTGAATTGATAGAAAAAAACCTCATAAATGGAAAGATCTCACCAAAAAATCTTAGGAAGAGGTCTGGTGTTATGTAAGCAATGACACGTCAGCGTCACGTCAGATGGATGTGGGTCAGAAGTGGGTTGGGTCAGTCTCAGGTGCGGAGCTGGTCAAATGTGGTGTTAGATGGTCCGGCATGTGAGCCACACGTGCAGAGAGAGAGGGGGCATGTAGGACGTCAGATGACGGTGAAATTTGGGTGGTCAATAGATTGGAGGACAATGGTTTCAACAATGTTGACAGTATTTAGAACAGAGGTCTAGGGAGCAATGAATTATAAACGACAATGTTGAGAGATTTTGACGATGATGGAAAACAATGAAACTTATCAAAGAATGACAAAGTAACAGTGAGCAAAAGGATTAGACTGAGAACTTAAGTTCTTTGATACCAAGTTAAAAACATAAACAAAGAAAAAAATTTGATAAATATGTCTATATTTATGAAAAAGTTGTATACAAAAAGATTAATTTCTATTTATTCAAAAGACTATTATAAAAAAACTATATATAAAATCAATCAAATTAATTAAGTTAATTAATCAATCTTAAAATTAATGACGCACGCTAACATAGACAATACCAGTTGATAGAATGGACTTTTGTGGATGGTTTTTGAGTAATGGTCTTGCATTAGAGAGGTTATTATTAGATTATTCTACTAAAATTATAATATGTGACATTGTATATACATGCTAATTGAATTAAAAATAAAATATTAAATTAAATGTAAACAATTATCAAATTGCATGAGTATAATTTTGGGTATTTTTAAATTTCTCTCTGCCTTGGGTTGTGTTATGACTTGCGAGACTTTGGATGTTGCCGTTTGGAGTCATTTGATCCTATTTGTCTCCAAAAGTCGCACCTCCAAGACTGCTTGAGCAAATCTCCACCGTTTATCTCTCATCCAACTTAATATTAATTTAAAATTAATAAATATTTTAAATATTAAAATATAAAATAAAAATCTTGACCGTTAGATAAAAAATCAATGGTTGAGATGCTCCATGGAAACAATCCGAATATAGTATCATGGAAACTAGTATAGTATGAGTGTGAAAGTATCAAAAGCGTATAAAGCACTATCTTGGAACAAAAATGATTATTTTACATCATTTTATATGAAATATTATTTTTTACATTTTTTAAGTGAATGTAATTAAATGAAAAAAAGATAAAAAATAATAAATATAATAAATAATATTAAAATAATGTGAAAAAAGATATATCCATTATTTATGATAAGAATATCATTAGAGGTGTTCTTAGATCGGTTTGAATCGATTTTGAGGCAAAAAATCAGTCGATCCAAACAAGGTAAGTATCATCGGTTCGGTTTGGATTGGATGAATTTCAATAGTCAAACCGATCTAATCCGAATCAATTTTAATCGATTTGGATTAGATTAGATGATTCAGTTTTTGTCCAATAACATAATAAAAATGCATTCTAAATAAAAATAATACACAACAATAATATAATTCAAATTCTAAACTACAAACTATTCATAAAGTCATACAAATCGTACAAACAAATAAAATTCAACATTAATTTCAAAGTTCAGAATTTAAACAAATAAAATTAAAATGACAATTTAGCAATTGTAATCTTTCTCGGAATTGAGTTAGCAATTACTGACATACTAATACAATCACACAACGAGTGAAAGTGAAGTGTGTTTTGTCTCACACTCACGCGTGTGTCTTAAAGTGGTGGTGGGGGAATAAGCCATTGGGCCAATGGGGGGATAGGTTTAGTTAGAGATATTTAGGTAATTTTAAGTGTAAAATCAATTTGGATCGGTTTGGATTGATTTTATAAAATTGAACCGAAAATCGATCCAAACCGATCAATTTTTCAAAAATTTCATCCAAATTAATCTAATCTATTTCAATTTTCATCAATTTTTGATTTTTTTAGATCGATTTTCAATTTTTTTTATTGATGTGGATGTGAACACTCTTTAATATCATTATTGATCTGAAAACTTCACCTCACCAAAAAAGCAGTGTACAAGGATCTTTAAAAAGGAATGAATAAGGGTCTTTTAAAATAAATTTTTTTATAAAATGAATAAGTAAATTTAAATTAATTATTAATAGATAAGTTTATATTAATTATTAATAATTAATAATAATTAATATAAATGTACTTATTTATTTTTTAAAAATATTTTAGAGTAAAAATCCTTGTTAAAAATCAATAACTTGGATAACACAACGAGATCTAGGAAACTGGAAACTGGGGAGGTTGGCTCTATGATTAAGACATTTGCGTCTCTCATCAAGTCAATAGTAATATGCAACATGTCATAAAACTGAATTATTGGTTCCTTTCTTGTAACTTTTTGGTCTTAAATCAATTTTTCATGTAATTTAATGATTATAAGATTTAAATTTTAATATTACATGTAAGATTCATCTTTGAGTAACAGTTGATTTCTATTGCGACTTATTATTATTGGATTTAAGATTTAGGTTTAGAGTTTCTTTAATATAATTATGTCATATTATTAATTTTTACATTACTTTAGAAAGTGTTTGCAACATATTTTATGCGAATATCAAATTAACGTAAATAGCACCTATCTTATGGGCTGCCATTTTTTGAAGCCATTATTATTAGATAACCATCGTCAATCAGCATGTTGAAGAACTTTGTCACTATTTTATATCTTCAACAAAGCTTTTTCTTTTCTGAACTCGAATTAAATATGAAAGGAATGAAAGCCCCAAATGCTTTTAGTCTTTGGACATTGCCTAAAAGATTATAATTGTTTTTGTTTGATAAAAGTTATATACATAGCTTCATCAGCTAAGCTTGTATTTATTTGTTCCCATGTGCTTTTCCTATTTATTCACTTAAAAATTCTTCAAAATTGTGTTCACACCTTGTCTATCTTTGTTGCCTTGTCCCCCCTGCTGTCCCATATAGTATTTTCTTTCTTGATTTCACGCGGGGCAGTACAAAAATGATCACAAAAAGAGCAGGTGAGTCAAACAGTCGAACCCAGTGGCAAGCCTTGTAGTAATAGGTGAAAACACAGGGCACTTTAATAAGATGAATCTAATATAACCAAATGTGGAACCTCTTGAAGTAGAAGCAGATCAAAGAGCATCATCATCACAACCATACCGAGTAGCTTTTTACTCTCTCTTGTTGTTCACTTCACCAGTAGGAAAGCAGAGAAAAACAGAGACAGAGTGAGATGGGAGGTGCAACTGCAACTGTAAGAGGTGGTATGATCAATGGCGGAAGAAGCTTCCCTGGGACTGGGAGGTTGTCTGGGCGTCCAATTCCAAAGAGGGGACAGGTGAAGGTTGGAATTGTGGTGGGTTTGGCCAACTCGGTTGCTTTTATCTTCTCCCGCACCACACCATGTGCTGCTGCTGCTACTCCACCTCCTCACCTCCCCCATTGACACACGACACACGAGGCCGGAAACCAATCTTCCAAACAACAATTTTTTGGCCTGTACAAATTGCTTTTTCTTTTTGCCTTTTTTGGTTTCTCGTCATATATGTATGTACCAATTCTGTTTATTACTCTCGTTGCTACTCAATCCAACTGCTTCTTGTTTTTTCTTCTCTCTGGGTCCAATTTTTTCTGCAAATTAAGCTGTCCAGTCCACAAATGGAAATGGAGGCCTTTCTATTAATTCAGCAACGACCAACACTTCAACACTCTACCCTTTACTAATTTTAATTAAAAATAAATAAAATTAACCATGATGGTCTTCTACTTTAGAAAGAAAATCGGAGATTATTATTTCTTAAATTTGTTAATAATTCCGTAGAAAATCCACGAACAAACGCTACCAAAGCATACAATACATGAAACGAGTAGCAATATCCCACAAGTCCACAGTGGCACACCAAAAGACCAGCCAAATTAAAAACACTGCAACTCCACATTCCTACGCAGAATCCCCTGTTTTTTAGGATTCTAACATAACCCAGCCCTACCTTAATTTCGTCAATCTTTTTATCACTTTCAGTGTAATTTAGCTATGTTATATTAACAAAATTTGACATAATTTTATATGAATTCACTAATTATATTATATTATCTCTCTAAAAATTATGCCTCTAATAATTTTTTTCCCTTCCAAAAACTGACTCTTTAAAAAATCCTAAAGGTGAAGTTGAGTTAAAATGAGCGTTTGGTTACAGAGGAGGACGTGGTAATTTTGCGCAGGTTATGGTCGTAATACAGAATTTGAGCTGAGGTGGGTTGCACCTCTTCTGGGGTGGGGCTAGTAGGAGCCACTTTTGATTTGGATGAAGAGAAATCCGATAGTGGTAGGGCCTTCAGCTAAGCGACAAAAACCATGCCCAAGGGCTGGGATTCTCCAAAATCGTCCACGTGATTTTAATGCATCAAAGATGGCATCATTACAACGTGATACATAATCATCATTACAATTATTCTTACGAGTAAGAAAAAGTAAATAAATTAAATATAACATTCAAAATATAATTAAAATAATAATAATAATAATTTACAAAATTAATATTAATATGATATCCATTTAATGAAATAAAATAAAAAAATCAATTGCTCTAAAGTACTTAAAATTTACTCTACAATTATTTCTTTAAATCTTATTTTCTTCTTTTTAGTGATTATTTTAATTGCTTTATTTACAGTGATGATACCTTAAAACATGTTTCTTTTTTATGTGGTATCTTTTCAATGGCAACGGAATTAATTGTTCCTCAAATTGTATGAGTTATTATTGAGTAAGAGTACAATTTTTAACACAACAGATACATTTAAATCATTACATCTTGATTTATGTTTTTTTTAACCAAAAAAGGTTTAAGGTGATATTAAGCTCTCCTCCTTTCATAGTTTCAAATCTAAGTCATGTTATTATTATGTTATCCTATCGACGTGATTGCATCTTAATTTATCTACTAGTTTGTTTACATAAAATTAATTGCAGAAGTATATTATAAAAAAAATCACAAAAGTAATATGAACATGTTGATAGTTGATGTGACTATATATATATATATATATATTCCCTTTAAGTTGTAGATCTTTTTGCAAGGTTGGAAAATATTTAGAATTTTCGAATCCATAATTGACGATTTATGACCATTACAATAGTGATCTCATTCACCTCATTACACACCAAAAAAAATAAAAAAAGTGTCACATTTCAATTTGCTCACTGGTTGGCAGTAGCATCTGGCCCCATGTCTATGGAACCACTTTTCTTTCTCCATAAGTTTCTATTGACCAATTGACTACCTTTTTCCAGTCTTTGACTTCGGTCGCGTTATTTATCTAATTAAAAAATTCTAATTTTTATCCATCGTATGTCACGTGTCATCATTTAAAATTTGAAATATAAAACTGTTCACGTTAAGAATAAATGGTTAATACGTTAGGAATAAGTGGTTAATCAGTATAAATTTCTGGTTAATACCTTCGAAATAAGTGGTTAATCTATATCAGTTTGGTGAATCTGAGAAAGAGTTTAATAATAAATATGGTTAATACATTAGGAATAAGTGGTTAATCAAGTATATGTTTTGGTAAATCCAAGAAAGAGTTCTCAATAATGAGTAAATGGTTAATACGTTTAAGTGGTTAATCAATATTAGTTTACGTGAATCTAAGTTTTAAATGGTTAATACGTAAGAATAAGTGGTTAATCACTATCGGTTCACGTGAATCCCAAAAGCGGAAAATGAAAAGCGAGAAATTAAATGGTTAATACGTTAGGAATAAGTGGTTAATCTTTTTCCAATCCAAGAAGCGGAAATTTTGAAAATATTGACTTCAACAAACATTTTTTTTTTGACTTTGCCTTTGTTCTTTAAAAAAAATTATTTGGGGAATATACAAAATTAAAAATGTATATTAATTTATATAGTTACCTTTCAAAGATATGAAATTTTTGTGTTATTGGAATAAAAAAGATATTATTCTGTATTATTCAGTATATGTCACGTAAGTTTAGTATTAAAAATATTATTAAAAATAATAATAACTTATATAATTGATATAATACATATTAAATAATATAAAATAAAAATATTTTTTTTTTACTCTAAATATCTAAAAATTTCCAAAAAGACATACATTAGAATAGTTCAAGTATAAACAAATTTGAGCATAGCAGTTAAATTTTTTTTGCAATTTTAAAAGTTTAACGTAAAGATAGTTATGAGAATAACATAATATTTTCAGATTTATAGTACAAAATCAATTAACAAATGCTGTTATTCTTTTATTGTTATAATTTGAAACTGTATATTGGAATTTGTTATTTAGCTCAGTTTCTATTAACATAACGTAGTAGACTAGTAGGGAAACAATTTTCCTCTATCTTTCACTAGCTTAATGGAAGATTTATCTGCTTTTCATTAACCAAATTAGTAGTCTTCAGTACAAAAGAAGATTGAAAGAAGAGGATTTGCTCAAATTCACTTCTGAAAGCACACGGGTCACAACTTACAAACTTGAGGTCTCCACAAATATGAACACAAGCACATCTCGTTCTAAATACAACAAGCTATAGCACTAAAAGATAAGGGAACCGAATTGAAGCGCATCAAGAGGAATGGTGAACTCAACGGAGATATTGTCTTTGAACTTTAGTAATCAGCAAAGTTTAGCTGTGTCTCAACTTAGGCATACAAGGATCCTTCCCTTTATTAATGGTTTTCCACTTAACACTACTCAGAATAGAACCAAATCTTCCAGAAAAGATGATTTATGGCAGAAGACATGCACTAAATATGGGACCATTTGGAAAGTAGCTGTGAGGGAGTTGATGGACGCCTGAAGTAAAGAGCAGCATAATATAGTGCTTCTGCATTTGCATGGCCTATTGAAAATTCAATTGGGCTTGAAGAATTTCAATTTGAGTCCATCATTCACCATGCTCCAAACACCTCCAATGGAAAAGGCCAAGCTAAAACCAACCCCCAACCAACCTAGAATCCAGTTGAAATACCAATTGAAGCTATATTTTGTTGGCTGTTTTATGAGGACCCACATGAAGCAAGGATATGCAAAAGTGACTGGAAGAGTGAGTCCTCCTAACAAACCAGCAAGACTTGAGAGAAAGGGAAGTGCCACTCCTATGAAGAAGGAGACAAATCCATAGAAAACTCGAAAACCTGATCTGACCCATATCGAGCAGGGCCGGTTAGTTCTACTGGTGTACCCGGCTTCAAAACTGTCAAAAGCAGGCATTGAGTATATTTGGAAGCTGCTCAAGCAGTTAAACACAACAAGGAGGAAAGTTAAGGCAAGAAGTCCCCTTGAAATGTCATGACTGTGAAATGCATATAAAGCAGTGAGAATCCCTCCAGAAGGCATCTGCAAGAACATGATGTAAAAATTAAGGATACTGCATGATGAATGCAAAGTAGATTAAAAAAAGTGCTTGAAGAGACTCATCTTACTGCCTGGCATTTGGTTGATATAATCAAGAAATTTCTTCACAGTAATGGATATAACTTATACATAACCAAACCCAAAGGAACCTCAAAATACATCTAGGATTTGCAAGAAATGTTAAAATCTACTGACATTTTTACAGATTTGAAATATAGTAGTACCCAGAATATTGGAAGGATTCAAGTAAAACAAAGTTCCCTCGCTGCAAATACTAACTATATGAATATGAGGACTGAGCATTAAAAGCGGGGTTAAAGCAAAAACAAATACTAACTATATGAAAAGATAGCGTGCAAGAATCATTTTCCAAACAATACAGTATCCACTAGTTGTACTTTTATATCATTAAGAATCTAGTTTTCAGTTCACTTACAAGGTTCCCATAGGCCCAAAAGCCTCCAATAGCAATAGGGAAGAGGCACATTGCAATGAAGAAATAAGCAACCTTGGCTCCTGTCCACATTGGCACACGAGCTGGGTGCTTAAAAGTTGATGGCATTGTTGCCTGAAAGAAACAAAGTGCATATCTTCACTAAGTGCAGAGAAATAAATTTAAGGTTAAACTAGAACAGTTTCATGGCAACTCATTAGCACCTGAATTTCTAGGGCCAAATTGTGGCCTCTGAAAGAAAAGGCTACAATTCCAAGTGCATTCATGACAAGAAATGCAGAAGCAGAAGATGATGGCAATGAAAGGGGTTCATAAGAGATGGAGGGTGGCCTTTGTTGGCTTACAGAAAGTACCCAGACCATGGTGGAGTAAGTGATGGCTGTCACAGCCCCTATGAGTGAGAGCCCTGCAATTGAATTGAGGTTTGGAAGCTGAGACAGAACAATGGATAGAGAAGTAAAAACCAGGTACCACTCCACTGTGGTTAAAGGATTTGAGGTACACGTGGGACCACAAACTATTTGGAAGAATAGCTTCATGGTCTCCCCTCCGATAAGAATCAAAGCTGTTGCGGTTCCTGCTGACAAATAAACAGTTGGGAAGAGAGCAAGCCAGACCCCTAATCTTTCCCCTGCAAAAGAAGGTAGAAACTACCAAACATTACAGAAGAATTGGATGCCAGATCCTTCTCAAATCATGCAATGCTAGTTTTAGGATAGTTATATGTGTCTAAATTTTCAATGATACCAACATGTTCTTTAATGGCTTTACGTCCAAAAACTGAACTTTTAAAGGCATATATGAATCAATTATATCTGATATGTTTCAAAGCAATTCTACATTGTTAATCAAGTACCTTTTCACAACAATTTTACATCAACTAGCTAGAAAAAGTAATTGATGGGAAACAAACTTACCAAATGCTGCTTGTGCAAGCTCCACATATCTGTTGTACCTTTTTCCTGGAACTGCTTCGTGCAGCTGAACCAAAATCCATAAGGTGTAAAGTTGCCAACAATATGCTATGGTTAAGGAGAGAATTCCCCAACTCCTGCAAAATATTTGGATAAAGCATTTCTAAGTGGGCTGAAATGTTTTTTCATACGCCACAACTCCATACAACCTTTTCTAATCAGCTCAGTTGGTCAAATTCCGTATTCTATGGTGTTAGACATTTAGAAATAGAAACATGATCAAAGATTGCAACCAAAAAAAAAGAAAAAGAAAAAAGAAACGTGGTCAAAGGATTTGCATAAAATGAAAAGGTGTTTTCAAAACACTATTAGAAATTATGAGAAAAAGATGCAACCAGTTGAATGACCAACATTAGGGGCCCCTCTATCAATTACCAAAAGAGAGAATATGAACAGAATTACAAGTGGTCCCTAAGGCAAGGAGGGGTTAATTGAACTTTGGGAAAAGCACAAGATAAAGGGCCAAATTAACTTGCCTCCAGTGTCCCCCCCACCTTCCATTCAAAAGCAATCAAATCTCTGATGAACGTTGATGTTTGGAAAAGGCTTACCCCACATTTTAAAATCCCCTTACTTTAATGTCTAGCAAGGGACACGACAAGGAGACAATTATTTTTTCTAGAAAATGAAAGTAAAGTTTCTGCCCATAAATAAAAGAGAGAGAAAATAAAGAGACTTCAAGATAGCAATTTAGCTGATTTGACTGAAATTAAAGGTGCTGTCATCTTGCAAGATACTAGCAATTAGCTGATTTGACTGAAATTAAACGCACTTTAACAAGAGGAGGTAAGAAAATAACCCAAGATTTGAAAGTCAGAACAAGTGTTAAGGAAAATGATTTTAAAATTATATTAACATCATATTTCACAAATTCTTTTACGTAAGACAAAGTAAAAACAGGGAACCCATAAATGCATGTTGTTTAACAACAGAACTGTTGGTCACTGCAGCTAAGTAGTTGAGTCAAGTCAACACAGAATGTAGGCCTTACTAATCTATTATGATGATTGATGACAGATTGAATTGAACCAAGAGTATAATGGTATACAAAATGTAACTTATTGAAGGAGAAAACATACCAGCCAAGATAAGCAAAAGCAACGGGCAAAACGAGGGCCTGGAAACCAACCCCAGCATTGAGGTTGTGGAATGCAGCATAGTGAGCATTTCCATTGCGAGACTCGGTGATGGGAAGCCAGGCATCTTGAGGGTTGAGTTTAGTAAGGTGGCCCACCTCCTCCAAGTAACCCTTCATGTTTATGAGCACTCTCTTCATTGGCGTCCCTATTGGACTCAGAAACCTTGGCGATATGAACGAGGTTGGAGTCCATGCATTTGATGATTTTGCTTCCTTTGATGCTGGTCTTGGTGACCTCTGCCCTGACGGTGTCAGTATCTCTGGTGTTGACACTCTTGGTGTCGCCGGTATAGATATCAGTTCTGTCTCAGGTCTCTCCTCCATCAAATGTATCAAACAAAATTACCTGATGAAGGAATATCAAATTTTGGGAGTAGCATCTTATAGTGACAGCATAGAAAATTCCACTAAGCATTTTGTTTCTTTCATGCATGCACTAAAATCTTCAACCCAAGTATATCTCTTTGAAAAATAAATAAAACGTTTAAAATTGTACTAACTTTCTTATTACATCCCTTTTAGAAAAAATCATAGTCCTATTGCTATCCCATGAGAGTTAAGCAAAGATTCAATATCTAGTTCCAAAAGCAAAGATCTATTATCTTATTGTATCTGGACTTAACAATTATTTCAGATGCCTTTGCGAGTCAAAATTACAAAATGACAAATGGGCACAGAGAGAGCAAAGAACATACAGTGATTAAAGGAGAGAGCTTGCTATAGCACTAGTTTAATAAATAGGGAAGAAACAACAATAAGGGGCTTCACATACAAAGATCCAGCCAGTAAAAATTGAGATTAATACTTCAAAACACAGACATCACGCAGCCTAGATAATACATATAACAGCATAATTAGATTTTCGTTCCAGTTGCCACCAAAACAATAAAGGACATCATGGTCAGAACAGTGGTGTGACATTTGACTTATTATACACTTGTCCAAATCATCAGAGTTAAAAAGATAATTAAAAATTGAAATGTGGTATAATATTCAAACTTCAAAGTGTGATTTTGAAAAGTGATATTTAACTTAGCTAGGTCACAGACTCACACCTATTTTTCGATTTTGGCTGCTCATAATTCCAATTTTTTTAGCTGGTTGATCAATCACAGGTAACATGGGCACTATTGATTGCTATGCATCCTCTTAACATAGGAAAGGCAAACAAGAGACCAGACAAGACTATCACAAATGGCTGCAGGCACAGAGAGAGAGTAGGAATGTACTTTATTGACCAAAATATCATAGAAAAACAGATTACTCATGGCAACCGGAATTCACCGCTACAAGATCAATCCATAATAACCAGAAATATTCACAATTGTCAACAAAAGAACCCTAAAACTTGGTTAAAGGAAAACCTCAAATGTACTGAAACAGAACAAGTAAATATATCAAAATCACATATGCATACAGAGTTCCTAGTTAATCACAGGACAACCGGTACAGAATCTACTGAGCTTATCCCCTGTTCACATTTTGAGGTTTAAAGCCATATCCGTGCACAATCAAGACAGAAATTAAACCTTATTTAGCTAGAATAACAAAAGCTACAAACTTGGGATAGAATCTGTGAATTTACAAAGGATTTGTGCAATAGGGACGGAGCAAAGTGGAATGATCTAAACTGTCAAGTTGGCTAATTAGATATCCCAAATCTAAAAGAAACCCTTGTACTAAAGGAAGTGAGATACACAAATTCTTTTATGTATAGATACACTCACATTCTTGTATAAAGGCTATTATGTATAAATGCACAAGAGCAAACACTGTTTATATATGTGAAAGATATCAGTAATATATAACCATTTTCTTCATACATTTTTTTTCCAAGCAAATAAATTACAGTCACTTCCCTAGCCTGTGAGTCTGTGACTCCAAAAACAGAAAGAAATATGTTCCAGTGATTACAGACAGATATAATGCAACATGATACACACAAACTAACCAGTATTTCCAGAATGCCTGAAATAAGAACAAATCAAGCATGCAACACCATGAAAGTAAGTAGCTTGATAAATACCCACCACAATAATAAGCTTGGAATGAGATGAGAGCTAATGAACTTTAGATCGTGCAAGAAGCTGTGAGTGGAAGTTCAAACTTCAAAGAGAGGCAAAGATGATAAGGGGAAATCTCATGAATGGCATGTTCAAAGCGATTGAGTTCTTCCTACTAAGCTAGTAGTAGCATATATAATTTGTTTTTTTTGGGGGTCTATTTTCTTTGGAACTTGGCATTGATGCTGTACCCCATTGTGTGTGTGGAAGTGTGGCTATATAAAATGACGTTGGTACGAGAAACTATAATGGCTTTATGACTTTCTTTTCTTTCTTTGACGAAAAAAATAGTGTTTGTTGTGTTGCAGAGACAGGCACAGTGGGTGGTGTGTGGTGGGTCTCCCGGGGACGGGGATACAAAGTAGCCGAAAGCAAGGACATGAAGAAGCATTGTGACCGTTGATGATTTACGTAGTGGGCCACCACAAGGACCATTGAACGGCACTGATGGAGTTCTGATGAGTTGACAATTGACTGTTGGGGTGTCTGTGAAGGCGGGAAGGGAATGGCAGCGCTTTACGGAATGGGATTCAATCAATAATCATTGATGTGACTTGATACGTCAATATTAAGTAAAGTGGGTATACCGTATACGTATAGCTAATGAATTAGACCTGGACCATGTTTCCATCCCATTTTGCATTCTCACTTCCAAAAATCTGTTTTCGACTAAATTAGGCTTTTGGATAGAAAATTATAAACTTTTCATGTTCCCACTCCACAACTTATTGTTCTGATTTTTTTTTTTAATATGTAACTGAATGTTATTTGTAAGTGTAAAACTTTATAATCTTTACATATGAAAAATAATTTTTTTATAAATATAAAAATTTACAAAATATAATAAAACTTATAAATTTCTGAAAAAATTATTTATTGAATATATTAGTTAATAAAATTTAAACAAGGCTTAATTGTAATTTAGTATCTTTTTGAACATTATAGAATAAATATGAAGAATTTGTTGTATATATACAATTAAAAATGAGATTTTTTTGGGTAAAAACAATCGAAATGTTTATTTATTTATTTTATAGTAATTCGTATGAAGGAAGCCTTGGATCCTTGGCGAGGAGTGTGTGATGATTACTCCTGCGAACAATAATTTCAGGTGAAATGGCGCGTAGCAATGAGTAGATCAGTAGACAACCTTTCAATTCCAGTCTCAGACTCTCATACAAAGGATAAAAAATAAAATAAAATAAAAAGCAGTGGAGTGACTGTTAAAAAAAATACAAAAACAAAAACAAAAACAGTAGAATGACAGATAGAGGGACGATGAAAATAAAATAAAAGTTTTGTTAAGAAGTATATTAAGATCATTTATTAAAAAATTAAAATAAAATATTTAATATATTAAAACTTTAAAAAAATTATTATTTTTATTTAACATTTTTTATTTTAATATATTTAACAAGTATTTTAATAAAATTTATATAAAATAAAGTTAATTACGGACATCCAACCACCGCGTGCCAGCTCTGCTGCACCTGCATGAGCATCTCGCGTGTTATTAATGTTGACCTTAACAAACATTATTTTGTTTGCACGATACACCACAAACATTATTGTGTTGGTTCATTTCAAATTATTCCATTTAAGCATGGAAGTGATATCATCATAGTGTTGTATTTGTTATCATTCTCATTCTAACCGTTATAGCATTATATACAATCTAATTATTAGTTATTAAAAAGAGAAATACCGGAATGGAAAAGATAGGAAATAACTTGAGTCTTATGTTTGATCATGTAAGATAGTATAGTATAAGATAAAATGATAGAATAATATAAAGTATGATAGTATAATAAATAGGATAAGACATAATCTTATCTTTTGTTTGATAACAAAAAGATAAATTAGGCGATTGATATAATACTTTTATTTAAAACCAAAATATCCTAGCATAAAAGTTAAAATAATTAGAAAACAATAATAAAAAAGCCTTATGGTGGTGGTGGTAGTGGTGGTGGTGGTGGTGGTGGTGGTGGTGATGGTGATGGTGATGGTGGCGGCGGTGGTGGCAACCGGCTGTGGTGGTAGGGTGACGGCGGCGGTACAGGTGGTGGTGGCGGTGGTGGAGGTGGTGATAGTGGCGGTGGTGGTGGTGGCGGCAACGGTGGTGGTGGTGGTGGCGGCGTCGGTGTTGATGGTGGTGGTGGTGGTGATGGTGGCGGTGACTGGCGGTGGTGGTAGTAGCTACTGGCGGTGGTATGGCGGTGGCGCGATGACGTCTCCGATGGTGGCGTGGTGGTGGTGGTGGCGGCACGGCGACGATGTTGATGGTGGCAATGGTGATGACGGTGGCGGTGGCGGTGGTGGTGGAGGTGGTGGTGATGGTGGTGGTGGTGGTGGCGCGAGAAAGTGATAAAAATGAAATTGAGGATAAAATTAGAATAAAAATCTTATCATATCTTATCGTATCTTGGGGAGGAGATAAATTATCACTTTAGAATAGGATAAAATGACTTGACCGATTTTATTATACTTATCAGTTGAATCTGACCAAACATTGAATAAAACCTAATAATATTAACTTATCTTATCATGTGTTTTTTTATACGATCACCAAACGTAAGTTCAATTTGTTTGCTAAGGAAGTAATAATAATATGTTTGTAAAGATAGGAGATTTTTAGAATCAACGGGCTGAGACTAAAGCATTATACATGTGTCATGTATGTGCATTTGGAATGGTACTTTAGGGATGCTATGCTATGTGCACAAAACTTCATACTGAGGTTGTGATAAAAGGGTCAGTATTCGGCCAAGTGACCTGTCCAAGTCGACTAACCAAAGAGACGGAAGCTACTTTGAAGTGATATACACTGGACTATTATTTAGAATTGCGATATTACGGCCCTTCAAAAGTTGATCTGTTAGGTCTTGGCGTATTACGGGCTGCATTGATTAACAGAAATTTCACTCCATTTTATTTTTATAACTCTTATATTTTTATATTAAATAATATTTTTTTTATATTTTATCTAATATTATTTATTATACATATTTTTTTATTAATTTTTTTCACTCATTTTATATATAAATAATATTCAATTTTTTAAGGGTATAAGATAATTTTTTTTTATATTCAATTTGCACTTTTCTCATAAGCTGGCTGTTTTTTATTTTTATTATAATTGAAAAAAATTAAATTAATTAAAGAAACTCAGTTTTTCATAAAATATCTTTTTATGAATTTTGAAAAATATTTTTATTCATATTATAGTTTTAAAAAAGCTTATCCAACTTTTAAATTTAAAAAATCACTATTTCAGCATATAATTAAAGAAAATTTATTTTTTACTCTCGCAAATAGTGATGAAAGTTTATAATCTCATCCCAATAGCTTTTCCTTTGTCGTTTTGGGCATTGACCTAATCTTTCTAGAAGTTTTGATATGGTATTAAGCTCACGCAAAATGTTTTGATAGATGCTTTTTGTCTAGATGCTTGTTTGAGTTTGAGTGAATAAAAAAATTAATATTAAAAGAATGCTTTTGAAACTTTAAGTTTGTGTGAAACACTTTTAAAGTTTACTTATAAGGCTGCTTTTGAAAAGTTACAGGTCTACTACTGGATCAAACTTTTAGCAACGTTATTTTTTAAAATGTTCAATAGATTAGTACATCATTTTTGAATGATTTTATTGGATTGATGTTTTAATAGGTCTCTCTACTGATTCAATAGATCAATAGGTTATTTATGAAAGGGTACTTTTTGAAATGTTCTATACAGGTCTGTTTAAGAATTAATTTCAAAAGAAATGTGAGGTGGGCCGCAATCCATCTTATTATTTTTTATCCATGAATATTTTTTAGATATTTTAAGAGTAAGACATTTCTCTTGTTATAATGGTTAATACTCTTTTCTAATTTATTTAATGATTAGTATATTTATTCATAAATTTTAGAGATATTTTTTTTTTTAAATTTTATATTTATGTTTTTTATATAATTATATATCATTTAACGAATTTCAATCGAATTCACACTAACTTATGTTTTTTATATAATTATATATCATTTGACTTTGGGGTATGAGAAGGCCCACTCCTTGATCAATGAAATTGATTGAACATGTATTATTATATGAAAGAAAACTAATTTCTGCTGTAAAGAAAAAAATGAATAGATAGAAAAAAGGATAAAAAATGAAGAAAACGAATGTGTGTACCTTAAGCTTAAATAAAATAATTCTGATATTTTTATTACAAATAATATATATATATATATTTTTATATTTTATTTAATATTATTAATTATATTTATTTTATTATTATTTTTTTTTTTTTAATCATATACTCTTAAAAAAAATATATATAGTACCTACATCTTTAAAAGAGATGTAAAATTATTTTTTTTCTAAATAAAATAGAAAGAAAAAATGAACGGTGAGTTATTGAAAAAATGCAAAGCGCGTCAGAAAGAAAGAAATGGAATTAAGAGGTATTTTTAATTTTTTATCAAGTAATTAATTCTAAAAAAAAAAATATAAAAAAAATTATTAGTAGAACTTAATTATTAATATAATTTTTTTATAATTTTTATGTCTTTTACTTTTTTATAATTGATCATTTAAGAAAAAAAATTGAAAAAGATCAAATTCAGAAAGAGATTATGCGCGCGGAAGTAAAAAGTAACAGTACGCAGGAAAAATTTAAAGTGAATTAAAAGCAGAGTGTGGCACATGGTAGAAAGAGATAAAAGTCTTTGTTAAATAAAGAAAGTAATCTAATTAATAAATTTTTTATATTTTTTAAATTTAAACTATTAGAGTTTATTATATTTTTAGGAAATCATTGAGAGGTGTGTAAAAAATAGTATATTAAGAAAAATAATATAAAAACATAATAAATAATAATATAAGTATAAGAATGATTAACACGTGTTAAATAATAATATAAAGAAGTATAAGAGGATTAATGTTAGAAATTTATTTAACAAAAAGCTCATCATTCTTCTTCCTCAAAATAGTTAAGTTTGAATTCTTTAAATATATAATTTTAAATTTAATTTTAAAATATATATATATAAAAATAATACCATTAAAATAAATTTTCGTTTAAATATCTTATCAAATCTCAAAATTATTTTCTCACTTTTCAGTTAGGAGTACTCTCCGAAACCAAAAAAGAAGTGTAGAATCAAATAAAGTTTACAACTTTGCTTGCTATGCTTCTCTTTTGTTCTATTTTTACTTGTTTCATCAGCTTTGGTGAATTAGATGCATCATATATATGTCTGCAATGGCTAGTACATTGATAGATACATTTCGCTAAAATTACTTACAAATAACTAACACCAAAAGCTGGTCAGTCTTAAATGTAATGCCTAACAATACAATTATGAAGAAATGGGGTTAGACCCTATGGTTATTAAGAAATTTGAACAACTAATTTTTGTAGGTCTATGTGTTGATGGGGTGCTTAAGTTGCTGTTGAAAATCCTTCTTCAGAGTCAACAAACACCTGGTTCAGAATCATGGCGAATCGAATTCCACCTTGAGCAATTCGTTTCATGACAAATGGCATCCTTGAGTTGAAGTAATCATCTGTAAAAGTATCATACGCACAAAGTCACTTAATAATCACGCAATATCCTTTAACTTCTATTGAGTCTGCTCAGCTCATGCTGATATGCCAGTATTGTGAACCTCAAACTAATCACGAAGAATTAGTTGAATAAAAGCTAGGAAGGGTGACAGACAAATATAGTCTTACATCGGTGTAGTTCCCCTCAATGTCTTGAAGGAGGAGACTCACATCCTTGTCATAATAATCTTTTAGTGCTGTAAGAATAATTTGTGTGTCCCACACCTAAAGATACACAAGAAAAATAAATTGTCACAAGTGATTTGCAAATGGAGAAGATGAAGTTGAAAATTTATATCCAGCTATGATCCATTCTCTAGCAACTTATTTGGTTTGATAAAAGTGGTCTCTTATACATTATATTGTCTTCTTTTTTTTTAAAGAATTTCTTTGATATATCGAAAGTTGAAGCTTACATGGTGCAGATTATTTGTGTCTAAACCATCGTAGTTCTATTGTTTCCTCATTCATCAGTGGTGAATCCAACATGCATTGGCTGAAAAGAACAGGGTCCCCAAAAATTTTAGTCAAAGTGCTTGGAAAGAGCTACAGAATAATGGACTTATAAAGAGCTTTTCACACACCTGATGTATATCTCCCACGAAGTATGACAAGAACAATAAGGCCTCAGTCATATTATCTGCAAGATCAGAAACTAGAGGGATTGAAGCGAACCATTAAGAAGAACAATGAAAACATAAAAAAATAAAACTGAAAATTCCACTTAAGTTTATTTAACAAAAAGCTCTCCATTCTTCTTCCTCAAAATAGTTATTCTCTGATAAAAACTTACGTATTTAATAGTAGTAAGTTTGGTTATTCTATTAGAAAAACCCGGTATGAAAAGAAATGAGCTCAAAATTTCCCAAAGGGAAAAAAAATCAGAAACTTGAGTACTTGACCCCTTACATCTACGATCAGCTGTTCCCTCACTATAATGCAGAAGCTGAGAAGTGAAATTTTTGACAGCAACACACATATCCTTCAGGCCATGGGAATCATGGCAGTCCCCTATGGTAACAGCAACAAATTTTTGCATCAATATTTTGAGGCAGAAAGTTTGATGAGAGCATATGAACAAAAAAATCATAATTGTACGAACCGAACTACTTTGACTTGTCAATCCGGGAAACTTGCGACCTGGGATCCAGGCTAATCCGGTCTACCTAATGGACTATTTTTCTGATTGACCTAGATTGACCTAGTGGTCAACCCCTGGTTGGCCTTTTTTTTATATAAACTAAACAAAAAATATAAATTTTAGTATTTGAACACTATATTTAAAGGTATTTGTCATAAAGTATATTTTACCA
Organism: Ormosia semicastrata; assembly: GCA_029884595.1. NCBI lineage: Eukaryota > Viridiplantae > Streptophyta > Magnoliopsida > Fabales > Fabaceae > Ormosia > Ormosia semicastrata. The sequence goes on along the minus strand of JAQQTO010000057.1, from coordinate 6,098,294 downwards.
CTAAATCATATATGTTTCTATTGAATATTATTATCAATTTCTTAATTTATCATGTAACTAATAGATTATTATCACTATTTGTTTGGAAGTTTTTTTTATGTAATATTTTTTTATTTAATATTTTTTAATATATATTTTATACAAGTAAATTTTCATAACATTTTTTTAAATATTTACTTCTTTGTCTGGATTTTTCAATTCAAATGATTAACTCATGATCGAATCGTTGACCCAATGGCTCAGACTTCTGACCAGATTGACCTCTGATCAAAGTTATACAACTATAAAAAAATTACATATAAATAATGCTTACTTGAATACACAAATGAACAAGCATCATCTGGTGTGTCAATGAAATGAAGTGGACTTGTCTATTAATTTGCAATTTTTCTAAGAATTTTAATATAGAAAACTATTATTAAAACATAAGGATCTTAAAATTCATAATTCCACAAATAGAAAAGTATGAAGGCACTAACATTTTTCCATGAATAAAGAGCAAACTGTATTCTAAGATTGTTAGAGAGATCTCAGAACTCATTTTCTATTGATTTGTCTTTCTTTACTCTCTTCTCATACTTTAATGATGGTGAGGGAAGAAGAAACATTTTACGGCAAGAAATAAGACTTTGAGTTTTACACAAAAACTGTTTCTTAAATACTGCTAACTTTTATCAAGTTGACAGTTACTGTAATTGCAAAACTACACTTTTCCTTTTACCCAACAAGAGTTTAGTTCATTAACTTAATATAATTACTTATTAAAATAATAAGATAAGTCACATGCCCATCATATGAGACATTTAATTTAACATTCTTCCACTTGACTCATGTGACAATACATTCTTTATAGTTTCATAAGTTTGTCAAAACATAATATGAATTTATATATGTACCCAAACTATTCTTTACATTGCATATATCATTCATCATGATTAAGAATAAAAACTAACATAAGTCATGGTGGTCGTATGTTATTTAATCGACATAGTCTCTTTCATATACTACAGAGTTAGTCTTCTTTTTGACATGACTTGTAAATGAGAAACACATAATTGGTCTAACAATAATGTTTTTATTAAAGACAAAATCTATTATCATCATTTCTATTCAATCATGTGTACAAACTCGAAAAACAGGTATGATAAAAATATATTCATTCATAAGCTCAGAGTGTCAAAGTTCATAAAACATAAACATTAACATAATATACAATAATGTCTACTTGACAACAATGTTCATACTTTCAATATGTTCACTAAATGTTTTAGGCGGTAACCCTTTTGTCAAATGGTTAGCAATCATAAAGTCAGTGCTAATGTGCTCTATTAACACTTTATGTTTTTGAACTTCTTCTTTAATAGCAAAGTATTTTCAATTCCATGTGTTTAGCACATTTAGAATACTTGCCATTTTTAGAAAAGAAAATAGCTGCTGAATTATCACAATAAAATTTCAACAGTCTAGCAATACTGTATACTACTCAACGTCTTGAAATAAAGTTTTGCAATCACTTAGCCTGAACCACGACCTCAAAACATGCCATGAATTTAGCTTCCATAGTGGATACAGCAATGACTGATTGCTTCACACTCTTCCATGTTATCGATCCTCCGGCTAACAGATACACATAGCCAAATGTGGACATTCTTGTATCTACACAACCTACAAAATCTGAATTTGAATATCCAATTACCTTAAGATGATCAGATCTTCTATAAGTAAGCATGCGATCCTTCATTCCTTACAAGTATATTAATATTTAGTCTCACTTAATAAACCAAAATAATTAGTTGCAAACAATAAGCCATCAACATACTCTAATTATAAAGATTTCGCGAAACTTCACTTCAATCGTCTCAAATAGTTTCATAAATATAATACATAATTTTTACTTCCAATTTCTTACACCTTCAATATACATCAATCAACAATGTTTTCCTTAAGCCCGAAGGATACAATAGTATCATTGAACTTGAGATACTATTGTCGAAAGCTTGCTTAAGTCCGTATATTAATTTCTTAAGTTTACACACCATGTGTTATTTCCCCTCAATTGAAAACCCCATTGGTTAATCCATATAAACATCTTCCTCTAAATTCTTATTTAGAAATGTAGTTTTCACATTCATTTGATGCAGCTTTAGATCATAATGAGCCGGTGATAATTTTGAAAGAATCTTTCTTGGAAATTGGAAAAAATATTTTCTTATAGTCAATGTTATCATTTTGAGTAAAACATTTGACAATAATACGGCCTTGTAGCTTTCAAGGTTTCCATGAGAATAACGCTTAATCTTAAAGACCCATTTACAGTCAACTCTCATACACCATCCAGGTAATTCCACAAGGTCCCGTACACTATTATGTTCCATTGATTTAAGCTCATCTTTTATGACATCTAACCATTTATCAGCTTTATCATTATTAATGACTTGTAAAAATGAAACAAGATCATTGTCATTAATTCCCAATTCATTTTATGACTCTTGTAAATATACCACATAGTCATTTGTAATAGCAGATCTCCTTTCTCTTTAGGATCTTTTTAATGTTATTTATTGTAATTATTCTACAATAGGTTCATTGTTAATCTCGTATAACAAGAATGAAACAAGGAGCTTAGTAAAAAACATAATTACTAATTGAAGTAATTTCTACCACACAATTTATCTTGTTCGATCATTAATTTGTTATTCTTCTTGATTGTTATTCGATTCAACAACATGAGGAACAACAATCTCATAAGTAAGAGCATAAGTCAAAGAAACTTGTACTCTAACTTCCTTAATCTTCACATTTCGTGAAGCTTCACTTTCACTGATCTCACAATTCTCAATGAACTAGACATTTTCAGTTTCAACAATTATTGCACTATGGGTAGGACAATAAAATTTATACCCTTTAGATATTTTCTGGATATCCAATGAAATATCCACTAATTGTTCTTGCATTCAGTTTCTTTTCATGTGAATTATAGATTCTTATTTTTGCCTGACATCCCAAACATGCAAGTGTCTTAAACTAAGTTTTCTACCTGTCTATAGTTCAAATGGTGTCTTTGAAATTACCTTATTAAAAACCTTGTTCAACATATACATAGTAGTTTTTAAAACATACATCCACAATAACAAAGATAAAAGACGTATTACTTAACATGATCAATAAATTAGAAGTTTGGAATAATAGCGTAATCAATAAATTAAAATTAAATTCTACACATGTAATTATGAATTTTTTTTATGTGAATGTAATTATGAATTTTATGAAGGAGTTCAACCTAATAAAAAAATTGATGTGATAATCAAGCAATAGGTTATCATTTATCAGATTGTAGCAAGTGTATATATAATATAATAATAATACTTGTAACACCTATTTTGGGTTACACATCACCTCACCTCACATCAGCATATTGGTAGCAAAATTAAAATATAAATATGTATAAATAATTAAATGATGTAAAGTATATAAATATAATGTGATATGTATATAAGTATATATAAGTAATATTATTCTATACAGGGACAAATTTACAGGACTTCCGATTTGTTCGTTAGAAGCTTGTCGAAGTTCTGGGCATGCATGGGTCATGGCCCTCCCATCATGCATAATTTCTTTTAAAGACATCAATACTCTATTTTACTAAAAGATAAAAATCATGAAGGTAAAAGAGTCATACTTGATATATATTTGATTATTAATGACTTGATATACATATTGATGTTATAATTTTAGTTTTTATTATTATCATTTTTTAACTTCTATATAATATATTCACTAATTTCTCTTATTTTCAGTTTCACTTTCTTCTTATTTTTTAAAATCTATATGTAAAAAAAATCTTATTTTGCCAATAAGCTATCATGATATGAAGAATACTACTAATGTAATGCATTTAATATATAATATTTGTTTCTTTATTATTTTTTCACTCTTTTTATAAAAATTCTTATAATGAAATTAAAAAGTTTATTGTTCATGTTGTAACTAATCTTTTAAAAGTATAATATTGACAAAATAAATTAAATTTTATTTATATAATTAGGTTAATTTTAAAATAAAATTTTATTTATTAAGTATAATACATTTATTAAGATTAAGAAGATCTCCTTAAAAGAATAAAAAATATTTGCTACGCTTACAAAAAAGAACAAAGTAGTTAAAATTAAAATATGAAATTTAAATATCATTATCTTCCTGTTATTAATATATAGTATGATAGATATTTGATAATATAATTCATAACTTTTCACCACTCTCATCTGGAACCGTCACTGATTCTGTATAATAATATATAGTCTTGTGCTGCAAAACGCAACAAAGTAGGCTGGGATCTGAACGGTACAATTACTCAATTAGACACCACATGGGAGTGGTTATGCGTAAGGCAATATCGGCAATTAGTATTACTGCCAATTTGCCAATGGCATTCGCGTAATAGGATGTAATAGTATTGTTTTGGTATCATGGGCCTGTAGAATATCGGCCCAATTACTTTACACATATTGTAGTCCGCTGCAGCAATTTGGCACACTCAGTCAGGGGCCCACTTAATTGGCACAATTGCAGCAATCTAACATTCCAGAACCAATTATGAAGCCCAAATTAGGAACAGGCCATTTAAAGAAAAAAGAGTGTAAGCCCGTTACCCAACTTAAAAACAAAAAGAGAAAACCCTAGGCTTATATATGAATAAATTGGAGAAAGACAGAAACCCTAGCAAAGCAAAGCAGCGGCAACACTTTGTGAGAGCAGAGCAGTGAGCAGAGGAGAAGATGAAGTTCAACCCGCGCGTGTCGAGCAGCCGCCGCAAGAGCCGGAAGGCGCATTTCACGGCGCCGTCGAGCGTCCGGCGTGTGCTGATGAGCGCGGCTCTGTCTACGGACCTCCGGTCGAAGTACAACGTACGGTCAATGCCGGTGCGAAAGGAGGACGAGGTGCAGGTAGTGAGGGGGACGTACAAGGGGCGGGAGGGCAAGGTGGTGCAGGTTTACCGCCGCAAGTGGGTGATCCACATCGAGCGCATTACCCGCGAGAAGGTGAATGGGTCCACCGTCAATGTGGGGATTCACCCCTCCAAGGTTGTCATCACTAAGCTCAGGCTCGACAAGGATCGCAAGTCCCTGCTCGACCGCAAGGCCAAGGGACGCGCCGCCGCCGATAAGGAGAAGGGCACCAAGTTCGCTCCCGAGGACATCATGCAGACCGTCGATTAGTTCTTTCTCTCTTTCGGTTCCTTACTTGTTTGTTATTTTCTTTTTTATGTGCTTAATTTGCTGATAGAAAAAAAATGGGACTTAATTTGAGGGTCTTGTAATTTTGGATCTGAACAATTCCTTACCGTTTCTGCAGGCCTTTATTTTGGTTATGGTTTACTTAATGTTAAATCAATCGTTCTTATACTTTATCATTTTTTTTAATATTTGGTTTAAATTTAATGCTCACCCTTAGTTGCTAATAACGGTATTACTGTTTCTGGCTGTTCTAATCATCATATTCGATTGTTCTGCTTGCATGCATTTTTTGAATGATGTGCGGTTTGTTGTTTCCTTTTTGTTACGTTGATGAGGCAGGAAGACATCAATGTGGTCTCTTTCTTTGTAATCCTTGCTGTAATTTGAGATATATCTTTATGTATAGTTAAGTCAGGGTTTTCAATTTGTCTCACTGGGGTTAAATTTGGGATTGGGATATTTTAATCTTTATACAGTGTGGCTTAGTCTTGAGATGTTGTCATATGAAGACAAGCTGTAAATTGCGGATCCGCATGGATTCTCCTTTAGAGGAGCCAATGATGAACATCTCTATAGTCTATACGGTAGCCAATGGTGAATATCTTACAATATCTGTGAACTTCCCTCCCACCTTCCCCTTTTTTTACTACTATGTGATTCGGTGTGAAACATCCCTACAATGGATATTTTGTCTTGATCTGTCTGCACGGTGCTGTGGATGATGAGATTACCAATTTTACAGTTATCCCTGGCTGATATAGCTGGTGCTGAAAATTTGTAATCTGACACGCACTGTTGGGTACCATACAAGTTACAGGAGTAATTAATTGGTAAGGCACTGTCTTCCATAGTTATTCCATTCAATATTATTATATTAAGCATATGTAAGGTTGTGGTGCTCATGTTAAGAATGCACCAATTTTTAAAAAACGCCTTCATACATGTTAGCTATAATGGAGTGTCCAAGAGATGTGTGGTAGGAGACTGCCTACCTAAGTATTTCTCCAAGTTACAGTTGGGTGGCTTTGTTGGACGAAGGTTGTGTTATTTTAACTTATGGGATGTTCATGCATTTGTCCTTAGGATCTCTTGTTCGTTTGATTGCTAAAATAGCGGTTACTTACTAAAGGCTTATTGGGCAGTGGGAGATTAGCTACCTACCTCCTACACCTAGTCAGGGGCTCTTTTCTTCTCCCCCTTGACTGGCTGCCAGAAAAAAAAGGTAGCGCTGCCTACTTCTGAATGATAAATTGTGTGCTAGAATAACTCATGCAAATGATACTTCATTTCCTTTCTGTAAAGGACTGATTTGGGTTCAGGTCTAAGTTGATTTTGATTTGACTATGCAAGAATGTATGCTTTCATGTTATGAAGGATGGAGAAACGTGTTCCCGTCAAGGGGTGGGAAATGGTTCCAAATTTGTGAAAATTAACTCCATTAATATCAAACTGTATTGTGTTAATCCTATGGAAAATAAATGTATAGTGCTGACTAAGGTATATGGAAGGCATTAATCACTTTATACATTTGGTCATTAAGTTGAGTGGGTTTGATTCGTGTCAAGAAAATTTTAGAGCTAAGGTTAGCATGATATCTTCGTTTTGAAATTGAACGAGGTTGGGATCGCCATATATAGATAATTTGATGATTTTGCCTCGAGTGTTTTGCGATGTTGGAAAACGTGTCTATTCCTTCTTATTATTTTATGTTTGCTTAGAGATTATGAAATAGAATAACAAATTATAATAGATCATCCTTCGGGCAGAGAACTTATGTTACAAAACCAAGTGAAAACTTGTGCGGGTTTAGAAGTGCGAACACATCTGCGTGTGCGAAGGAAGAATTTTAAAATTTAAAGTCAAAATGATAAAGAGGAATGACAATTGACAAACTTGTTCTTCTGATGGCCAAAATAGCGGTGACTTTCTAAAGGCTCTATTGGGGAATGAGGAAATTGGCAATTGAGAACTAGCTTCTGAACTTTTGAATATAAGCCTGGGGTGCAACACAAATATTTTTTGCCACGTTGAACTCTTTAGGGACTAATTACAAGTTTTTTATTCACTTTTTTTATGAATGGAATTTATTTCAGGTGTGGAATTCATGTTGTTTTTAAAAATAACTAACTAAACTTAATATAATTACGAAAGAGTTCAAGGGTAACATGTATTAATCCTTATTTACCGAAAAAAGGAGGAAAAAAAACATGTATTGACCTTGGATTGTTGCCAAGACTCTTCCTGAATAAAAAGTTCCCACAACTATATCTGCGGGATGATGACCCGGCTTTACTGCGCCCTGCTAACCCGTTTACCCTCATTACAGGGCCACACTATCCCTCCGCAATTTCGCTGTTCTCAGAAACCACACTGTCATATTCAGACTAGTAAAGACTCCTTTTTTACCACTTCCCATTTTCATAGACATAGTCTCTGCTCTGCTTCGGTGCAAGCGATGAAGGCCGTGGTGATAACCACCCCTGGCGACCCAGAAGTGCTTCAGCTGCAGGATGTTCAAGATCCAGTGATTAAGGACGACGAGGTCCTCATCAGGGTCGCTGCCGCAGCATTGAACCGAGCTGATACTTTTCACAGGAAAGGCTTATATGAACTTCCAAGTGGTGACACCCCTTATCTGGGTATGGAATGCTCTGGCATCATTCTAGCCCTTGGAAAAAACGTTACCCGCTGGAAAATTGGTGACCAGGTAGTTTTACACTTCAAACTTTGTCTAGGGGGTTTTTCTTGAATTCGGTTATGGTTGTCCCTATGGTTGATTGATGATAAAAGTTTCTGGAAGTTTCATGTAGAATATTTCAAATTACTTCTAGTATTATTGATGTTAATCAGTGTTGGGATTGACGATATAATATAATCAGTATTTTTTCTTTTTTATTGGTAGATTTGAATTTTGAATTGAAATTAATGCCAATATAATGTAGAGATATGTGATATATTTATTTTTAAATAGGAAACTAAGAATGTCTTATCTTGATAAAGATAGGATGTGGGGTGGTTGATTGCCATATAAATTATTTGTGGGTTATAAATACTTGTATTAGAGAATTGGTAGAGTTATGAGAAGGAATGTGAAGATTGAGAGACCTGGTAGACATGTAGAAATAATGGTGAGGAGTTGTGAGATAAAGAAGATTGAGAGTGTCCACAAGCATTATCTTGTAATCTTGTTTTGATAGTAAACTCTTCTCATCTGTGGATGTAGGGATGTTGGGTCGAATCACGTTAAAGTTGTGTGTGATTTGTTTGATGAATTTTCCTAATTTCAAGTATTTATGCAAGCATGTGTGGATGGAGATGAGGTATTCCCCAACAATCAGGAATTTGCTAAGTGGGTTTAAAAGTAAAATGTAGTCAATGTGTTATCTTTAAACTTTATAAAGAGACTGGTTTGGTTTGCTCACAAGATTGAGGACTTATATTCAATTTATTTATGGGGTGTGCAGAAGAAATTTCCTTGTATACCTATTTGTGAAGTTAAACCTATTTGATTTATGCAATTCATGTTATTATTAGATCATCTATTTGATCTCCTTGATTAGCGATGACTAAAATTGAGTAATATCTTCAGGGCTTAATATAAATATACAGTATGTATTTATATGTTTATGCCTCGTTATGATACTTCATTGTATGGAGGTGTGTGCTCTTCTTCATTGGGGAGGCTATGCTGATAAGGTGGCTGTTGCAGCTGCACAAGTTCTCCCTATCCCACCTGGTGTCTCTCTGGAGGATGCTGCTAGTCTACCTGAGGTGGCATGCACTGTTTGGTCAACTGTTTTTATGACAAGTCAATTGTCTGCTGGGGAGACTTTCCTGGTAATTGACTCTGCCTTTCTTAATTATGTATAATTTTTTACACCTCTCCTTGACATACTTTTTGAATAAACACTTAGATCATATTAAGTTACAAAATTTTAAATAATTGTATTAATGCTATCCAAGTATCCATGCTATGGATGTTTCTGATTTCAAGCATATGAGCTAATTCCTGTAAACAATTTATATATGCAAGTGTTTGCACAACCCTCTATAATGTTTTGTCATTTGTGCCAAGTTTGCCTATGAAAGATTTAAGCCTAGTAATAATCTTTAACCTTGTTTGGTTTTCAAAAGTCTGTTGGATCCTTTTAGAATCACTTTTAGGCCAAAGTAACAATCACATTACTTCTAACCATGAGTGTTTTTGGATTCACACAAACTCACACTTATCTTATGGGCCTTGTTATTCCTTTATTTTCTCAGTTGTTGGAGTTGAACCTTAAAATCCTATTAATCTCTGCATGGCTTCCCTGATGGCAGTTACTATTGTTTGATGCATCATGTTTCATGTCTTTTGTTATTGGTCACAGCACATGCTGAGTGCCTTGGTAAAAAGTTACAATATTTTCACATTAACTAGGTGATAGTGTGCCTTTAAAATGATTCCTTTTGATTCTACTAAAAATTGCACGTGCTACATTACATAATGATAAGTTGAATATTTATAGATCAACCTTACTTAGTGATAAGAAATTAGCTAAATTTGACCCATTGACTGCAATGATCAGGTTCATGGGGGTTCCAGTGGAATTGGTACATTTGCGATTCAAATGGCAAAATGCCAAGGAGCAAGAGTCTTCTGTACAGCAGGTCCAACACTGCTTTTGTTTCTTTGCTCATCTCATGGTGTACTGAGTTTCCACACATTCATTCTTTTTTTGGTATTGAATTCCAGGCAGTGAGGAAAAGCTAGCTGCTTGTAAGGGTCTTGGAGCAGATGTTGTCATCAATTATAAGACAGAGGACCTTGTTGCACGAGTGAAGGAAGAAACAGGAGGAAAAGGTATATCATTTTATGTTCTTCTGAATTAAAAGATAAAATAATTGAAGCTTCTGCATAAATTGCCTACCTTATATTATTATTTTGTTACCTGTATTGTTCTGTGAGGTGTTAATGGTTTCCTTCCTAGTGATTAGTATATGAAAGACTGAAATGATGAGTAATCTACTGCAGCTGTTGATGTCATTCTGGATCATATTGGAGCATCCTACCTTCAGCGAAACCTTGATAGCTTAAACCTTGATGGAAGGCTTTTCCTTATCAGCATTATGGGTGGGGCTATAGGAGAAGTAAATCTAAATAGTTTGCTCACAAGGCGCCTCACAGTACAAGGTATGGCCATAATCTTCTCTTATGCAGGGCCATGCTCCTGTAGTATTTGAGTGGACTAAATTGACTTTTGCTGTGGTGTTGCCCTACTACATATATTATCAGGATATCTAATCATTGGGCCTTGGGGCTTGAGCCTAGATTTTTTTTTTGGGGGGGGGGGGGGAATAAATTGAGCCTAGTTTTGTTCATAATGTGTAACTATTTCAAATGCAACAGCACAGTACTGAGCAACACACTATTGATTCACTAGAAGCATAAAAAGCTGAAATGAAACGAAATGAAATGGTGGTGTTACCTAATATTATGGATGAGATCCTTTTGTTTTGAAATTTTTGAAGCAGAAAGTGTATTTTATCATAAAGACTCAAAAGTCAAAACAAAAAAAAAAAGTTTTCCAAGTTTAAATTTTATATATCCCTCCTTTACAAGTATTGCTTCTCTTTGCTGCTTGCAAGCATCCATGTGACTTTATTTGTTGTTACAAAAGATGTCTAATAATGCAAAAGGCATTTCCTATTCAATGTTTTCTACTTATTATGATTTTTCAATATTCGGCAGATATTTTCCTCTAGTATGCTTCCTTATTCTTCAATTTTGATTACTATCTCAGTGTTTGTTTCATATTAGGAAGAGGTAATGATTAACTAAGATGTTCCAGTGACTGCAGTATATCTTATATCAAAATGTTTGGTTTCTTCTTTTGTTGCATGGAATTTTGAATATTCTACTTTGTTATATTATATATAATAATAGTAATAATCATTGACAATGTTTCATATGATGATTTTGAATATAGCTGCTCGCTTGCGATTTAGAAGTCCAGAAAAGAAGGCAGAGATAATAAGAGAGGTGGAGAAAAATGTGTGGCCAGCGGTTGCTGCTGGGAAGGTGAAGCCTGTTGTCTATAAATATTTTTCATTATCGGAAGCCGCTGCAGCTCACCGACTCATGGAAAGTAGCAAGCATATTGGGAAGATATTGCTTCGCCCTTGATATTAGGAAATAGGAAAAACCCTTATATTGTATTAATTCAAGTCAAGTGCGTGTGGTGGTAGTATGCTTTAATAATAATACCTGTAGCCTGATGAGATGATGTTAGTGCCCTGTTCAACTTCTAGCCGTACTGTGCCTGTTGCGTAATGGAGTTGATTGCTATTAAGGGTCCATCCAAATGAATTGAAGTCGTTCTAAAAACCTTGTAATCATGTCTCCATGTTTTTTTATGAATGAATTATTGTATTGTTTCTGCAATGTAACATGATGATATTATAAAAATAATGTTATATGATTATCTGATTAATTTTTTGAATGGATTCAGGGGATCGGAGGTGGTAGTATTGGTACGTTGATGAATTGCTTTATAAAATTAATTATGATATGATTTTTACATTTGTGTTTCGATTTGTTAGTTTCATTTTGATCTTACGTTTGTCATGAGAATAATTGGTGTATATAACAGATGATTATGACATGATCCAATTTAGATAAGAACATTTGTCATAATAACTTATTTTTTAATACTTTTAATTGAATTTTCTTATAATTTATTTATATATTTTTGACATGATCTACATATAACTAAATTACTTAAAACAGTAATTATTAAAAGAATTTAATATTTTAAAATTTTAAAAAGTAATATTTAATAATTTTTGTCTTTAAATAATATATTCATTAATTAATAGGACATAATTTTTTTTTTTTTTGTGATCTTTAATAGGACTGAAAATTATTGATCAGAAAATATATTTCCACAAAACGACACGTCTCTTTGGCTTGGACGGACAGAGGAGCCGTGTCCCCAACAAAGTTCATCACTCAGAGAAAGGCTGATACTTAACGAATATTATTAATATTTTGACATCCGTTCAATTACATACAATAATTTCTCGAGTATGAAGTAGTAGTAGTAGTAGCACTACTACTGATCTACCAGTGTATTAGGTTGTTGTGTTGTTATTGTAAAACTCAAACTCAGAGAAATAGATTACAATTTACAATTACAAAGCAGAACCAGAAATGAAGGCTATAGTGATAACCACTCCGGGTGGTCCTGAAGTGCTGCAGCTCCAAGACGTCGAAGACCCTCAAATCAAAGAAGATGAGGTCCTCATCAGAATTGAAGCCTCCGCGCTTAACCGAGCCGATACGCTTCAGAGGAAAGGCTCCTACCCTCCCCCAAAAGGTGCAAGCCCATACCCAGGACTTGAGTGTTCCGGAACTATCCTATCCGTTGGCAAAAACGTTTCCAGGTGGAAAATCGGCGATCAGGTAATCAAAATTCCATTCTTTTTGGGGTTTTAGGAAATGGGTTTGTAATAAAAAGGCCATATTCAATCCTTCCTGGGTGTCTTCAAAATTCTTAACTTTTCGAGTTCTGTACGTGTAATGTAACTAACAAGCACAACCAGTTATGTGAGTGTATATGCCCAGCCCCAGACTTAGGTTGATGATTGAACATTACTTCTTCATCTTTGGATTCCTATATCCTGATTGTTGTTGTTGGAAATAAACTATCAAGTGCATTCATTTAAACAATACTTATATTTGGCTCTGTGATGGCTGAATTTGGGGAAATTATAATCCCTTAATTAAAATTTAGTATGAGGTTCTGTTTTACTGGGGTTTTGACAATCTGTCAGTGTGTTGTATTATGAATAAAAATTGCTTCAATATGTGTGTGACGTGTGGTTTACAGGTATGTGCTCTTCTTGCTGGAGGAGGATATGCTGAGAAAGTTGCTGTTCCTGCTGGACAAGTTCTTCCGGTTCCACCGGGGGTTTCTCTGAAGGATGCAGCTAGTTTTCCTGAGGTGGCATGCACTGTGTGGTCAACTGTTTTTATGATGAGCCGACTATCTGAAGGAGAAACTTTGTTGGTAAGTGATAAACTGATAACTTTTGAGGACACAAATCTATTCTCTGAAAGCATGGCTGTTGTGTGCAGCTAATATTCAATGTTCTATTGTATTGTATTGAACCAAGTCATTGGGTAATTATGTTGCCGTTATTATATTCTTTTCCCTTTTCTGAAGGGGGTTATCTCAAAAGATTTTTTACTCTCCTGACTTTTGAGCATGTTTTTATCAGGTGTTGTCTTTTAAGCTTCTAAATTATTTTATATCCCCATGACTCTACGAGCATGTTCAATGGCTGATACCTATAACTTAAAAAATGTATATTGAGCCTTGTAAATTTATATATGGTACTACCACAAGGAATAATTTTGCCACTGAATCTTGCCTTGCTTTTGGTATCACTGTATAACTATCTTCCTAGGGTCTTTTATTTGAGAAATATTTGTGTAAACCTTGTCTACACAGTTGTGTAGACTAAACCAATTAACACTTGAATAAACGCATAAAATCTTGTGCCACACACTTATTTTACATTAAAAGTGATAATATGTCAATTGTTGATTGGTTTAGTCTACACAAGTATTTCTTCTTTTATTTGGTTATTGTAGCTTAATAATTGATATGTTAACTTTAATCCTCAGATTCATGGAGGTTCCAGTGGAATCGGTACATTTGCGATTCAGATAGCTAAATACCGAGGAGCAAGAGTATTTGTTACTGCAGGTTCAGTGGTGCTTTTCATGTTATTGAACAATAGTCACTTTCCATATATTTAGATGTGGAAGTTAGCTGTTTGCCATGTTCAGTGAAACTGACGTGTTTTCAAGTAGTTATCTCATTCATTGAAATTCCAAGCATTGTTTGCCAAAATTTTATTCTAGATATTGCTTAACAGGTAGTGAGGAGAAAATAGCTTTTTGCAAGGGTATTGGGGCTGATGTGGGCATCAATTACAAAACAGAGGACTTTGTTGCGAGGGTAAAAGAAGAAACTGGTGGTCAAGGTATTATCTCTTGGAAGCATGATGTAATTTCCCAGCATTCCTCAGTGTTAAAACAATCTATGTAGTACCCCTTGATGTTTGTGTTTTTACTGTTTATATAGAGAAGCATGATGTAATTGACGTTCGGTGGCAGGTGTTGATGTTATTCTTGATTGTATGGGAGCATCCTACTATCAAAGAAATCTTGATAGCTTAAATTTTGATGGAAGGCTTTTTATTATCGGCTTTCAAGGTGGGGTTTCTGCAGAAGTAGATCTCCGTGCTTTAGTTGCTAAGCGTCTTACTGTGCAAGGTATTACAAATTTTGGATTATACCCTTTTCTTATAGATGCTCCTTTTCAAGTTTAGTTTTCTTTGGTAATTATTTGTTTGTGCAAGTAAAAACATGTCATGACATCTTGTTTGTTGGAAGATGAAGAAATTAAAGTAAAAAACCAATCACTTACAGTAATAACTTTGAAAATGCAAAGAAGTTTCTGAAATTCTAATGGAAAGGAGGGATTTTGGGTAGATGGGAGACGAATGAGAAAATTTAAAACAGTGACAACCTAATTTTCCAATGACTTCTACTTCCAAATTCAGTTTGGGCTTTTTCACACATTGTTGATTATATTATCTATCTCCATTTCTGCGTAGGAGTTTCTTCTAGTTTTACATTTTTGTGTTGTTTTGCTTTCTAAACTGTGCATTCTTCCAGACTTACCTGCTGCCAGAATAGGCACATCCCTTGTGGGTTTTGTATGAGGAAACATCCGATAAACCAGCTTTTCCATTATTGGAATGTGCTTTCTTCTGTGGTTTATGATAGGATCTAACTGTTGTTGAACATAACATTTATGAATTGATGGTGGATTCTGTGCAGGGGCTGGCTTGCGTAGTAGAAATCCTGAAAATAAAGCTGTGATCATTAGTGAAGTGGAGAAGAATGTTTGGCCTGCAATTGCAGAAGGAAAGGTTAAGCCTGTGGTCTACAAATCTTTCCCTTTTTCTGAGGCAGCGGAGGCTCACCGGCTTATGGAAAGCAGCCAGCATATTGGGAAGATATTGCTTGTTCCATGAACACCGTCCTACTGCTACTACTCAAGTACATGACAAACTTTTGTTAGTATCATTTGAGCGTGGACATCTTTCTGTGATATGACCTCATGATCCTATAAAACTGCGATTTATAATTACATGCTTAAACTTCTTTCTTCTGTTTTGGTTTGACTGAGTTGTTTGTCTATCTTTCACTACTTACTTGAAACTTGAATTTGCTTTGTTTGGGAGCAAATTGAGGGAATGGAAATGAAAGAATGAAAGTGGGAATACAGAATGTAAATTTTCACATATTGTTAGATATGTGTTTAAATTGGGAAGAATAAAATGGCAAAAATGTCATTTTATTAATTGTTTAGGAAAAATTAAAAATGAAAGGAATACAAACCATTAGTCTAGCATACAATGCTCATGTACTTGAATAAATTCAGACTTAACCACTTAGCATACAGCCCGAATAGCTACAGAAGTAAAGATATCTAAGTTGTCAAACCCGTAATTAAATAACACCGGCAAAGGACGCTCTTTAATTAGAGTGTTACTTCATAGGGGCTGAAGTTGTTCAAAGAGTCTAAACGTATTTCAACAAGGTCAGCACCACTAACTTTAGCCTTATCTATATCAATCTTCTTTTTTATCTAATTCCTTCAGTATCCAATGGACGGTAAGATGGTGATGCAAGCTGAAAATCACGAAGAAATTGTAAATTCGAAAGGCTTTAAAAAATAGAAAAGAAAAGCAATACTAGTAAAACAAGCAATGATTAGACTATTATATCGAAACCAAAGTTTCTAAGCATAGTTTAAGATTGAAGCAAGGATAGAAAAGAAAATCTGCATCCAAGTAAGTTTACATCAATTAATTTGACCTTAAACCAAGCATGAACGACATAAAATGTAGGAAGGATGAGCTCACTTATACAAGACAAAAGAGACGAAGGCAGATTATCCAGTTCAACATGTAATGTAAGATCGTAACAAACAGAAAATGTGGTAATTAGAAGAAGAAAAGGTTAATGATTTAAAAGTGATTAACGGTGATTGCTATCTTCTTTTTTGTCATAGGTGTATGGTTTTACCACAAAAGCCAAAGCATCATGACAATTGAAATTAAGAGGAAGAAAAATTTCACCATTTATTCTCAATGACATATTTCTCAGGGTTTAGCTGTGCTTTTTCAAGTCGCTACACAAGTGTCGGTGCCTATGATTTAAAAAAGAAAAACACACAAGTCAATTTCCATTTAAGCTAAGAAATGAAAATTAGCGTCTATATTCAACTAGTTGTCAATCCATCCATTGATTGAAATTTTATGCCCAATTATCCTTTGCCATCAGTCACGCGTTTTGAATATTAATAACAAAGTATATTTAAAAAAAAAAAAAGACTTTAATATATTTTTTTAAATTATTTTCATCTATCAAATGTCTAACTCGGCTGATTAAATTCTTGTAGTGTTCCGTTGATTGTGTCACACGATACCATTTAGAAGTCAAGGTCTATTGCTGTATAACAGCATCAAGCAATAGATTTCTCTTTGGAAGTTTTAGTTGGTGTTAGTTACAGCTGATGATCAATTCTTTTCAGGTGAGCTTAACATAATGAGTTATCTATTGCTCATTAAAATTTTTATTTTCAGGCCCTTTTATGCTGAAGATTAATTATTAGTTTTACTCTTTTCTCTAGAATGTGTCATTAATTAGTATCTTTCTACTTCATTCAAGATCCAGCAGCAGTAGTGAGACTTCTCTGCAAGGTGTGATAGATCCTTCCCAAACAGTTAGTAGCCCTTCACAACTCCAAGTTTAAACGGTGTAATTGTGTAAAATAAATTGTAAATTTGTTCTTTACTCATATTGGCCATATATTCAATGCATTTAAGCCATACTGGAAACCATTTCATAGTGTGTGTTTTATTTTGGTGCTACCATTTCATCGTGTCTTTACTAGATATAATTTGGGTTTGAAATGGCCATTAACATTATTGGGGCAATCACGGGTGTTATGAGCTGCCTCTGTGCACAGAACTGTGTCCATGAATCACTTGGTCATCAGATTAGGCACCTTAGAAGACCCAAAAGGAACTTGAACAAGCTCAAGTCATTGACGGAGGAGCTAGATGCCCGGAAAGTGGATGTGAGAATCCAAAAACAGAAGTAGAACTGTGGCTGAAAAATGTTGATAAGATTGCAAGTGAAGTAAGGAAAATTGAACAAGAAAATGGAGGACCAGGTGGTTTCTCAATCTCACCATGTTATATTTGCTCAAGAATAAAGTTGGGAGAACTTATTGAGAAAAAGATCTTGGAGGTGAGAGAGCTTCTGGAGAAGGGTCAATTTGCAGATGATTCATTGGCTGAAACTTCACCCAGAAAAGGGCATACTCTTCCTACAACAAGGTTGATGGAACATGGAACAACCATGAAAAGTTTAAACAGCATTTGGAAATACATATTGGATGATAGAGTGGGAAAAATTGGCATTTATGGAATGGGAGGAGTGGGGAAAACAACTATCATGATTGAAATTAACAACAGTCTACTGAGAGAGAATAGACTTTTCGATAGTGTTATTTGGGTCAGTGCTCCAAAGGACATGAACCCTGAGCAATTACAGAAGGTTATTGCAGAGAAGATTGATGTAGATCTTTCAGGATTTCAGGATGAGACTACAAGAGCTGCGGCACTGTTTGAAGCTTTCCAAAGAAGGAAAATATTTGCCTTGATTCTAGATGATCTATGGGAGCCATTCTCTCTTGAAAGAGTTGGAATGCCCATACCAACCATAGAGAATGGTTGCAAATTACTAGTAACTACTCGAAGATTAAGTGTCTGTCGAGGCATGGAAACTGATCAAGATGTAGAAGTGAAAGTTCTTACAGACAATGAAGCATGGGATCTCTTCAGGGACAAAGTTGGAGATGAAGCATTGGCTTCACCAGATGTACAACTAATTGCAAAACATGTGGCAAAAGAATGTATGGGTTTGCCTCTTGGTATTGTTACTGTGGGGCGTGCCTTGAGAAATGCAACTGATATTTCAGAGTGGGAGATTTCATTGATGGGGTTAAGAGCTTCAACAGTCAATATAGAACAAATGGAAGAATCAGTTTTTTCTCGTTTAAAGTTCAGTTTCACAAAATTGAAGGATGACACAAGTAGATCTTGCTTTCTTTTCTGTGCTCTGTACCCAGAAGGTAATCATATTGATACAAATGAGCTGATTGAGTATTGGATGTGGGAAGGTTTATTAGGTACCGTGGATAGCATATCAACATGCAAACAGAAAGGAAAAATCATATTGAATGAACTGAAATATGCATGCTTGTTGGAAAGTGCCACAGAAAATGTGATGGAATGTGTCAAAATGCATGATTTAATACGAGATATGGCCATTACAATCATGACAACAGATCCTCGTTGGCACTGCATTGTCAAAGCCGGCAATGGACTGACGAAACCTCCACACATTGATGAATGGGTAGAAGATGTTCAAAGGGTGTCACTAATGAAAAATGACTTGAAAAGTATCTTTCTTGGCAATCCTCCACCATGTCCAGGTGTCACTTCCTTGTTATTGCAATACAATTCTTTCCCTCAAAATTTACCATATGACTTCTTTGATTTTATAGAAAGCCTAAAGGTTCTTGATCTCTCGTACACTGGGATTGAATCCCTGCCTGGATCTGTCTCTAACTTGGAGAATCTGTGTGCCTTGTTAGTGAGCAATTGCTGGAATTTAAGAGCTATCCCTTCTCTAGCAAAACTCATCAAGTTAATGACTTTAGACCTGTCTTGTTCCCGAAACATAAGAGAACTTCCACATGGAACAGAACAGTTAGGCAACCTGAGAAGGCTAAATATTTCCAATACCATGATTAATATTAACTCTTCTGGAAGAGTTATTGGCATCTAATGCTCTAGTCTTTCAAATACCACTGCCAGCAACCACTTCTGAAATCAGCATTGACGAAGTCATATCCTCCTCAAGTTTATCTTCTCTTGAAGTGGACTTCTGGTATTTTGACCTCTATGATCTATATATTCGATCTGGTCACTGGGTTCAGCTAGAGAAATTAAAGTTTAACGTAGGACCCGGAGAGCTCCAACAAGTTTCAGACAAAAGGAGTGTGGCATTTCTCGGGATATCCATTTCGAAAGGAGGAATTTTGATCCCAGCAAATACTACTGAGTTGAAGTTTATTGATTGTCATGATATTACAGAGCTAACTACTTGCCTCTTGCATGTAGAGAGGCTTAAAAAATGTACAGTAGTATGCTGTTACAGTGTAGAAAATATTGTTGACCCTGGGAAGAACGATTTATCAATGCTGGAGACCTTGGTACTGAGATTTTTGATAAATTTGTAGATGATATGCAGGGAAGTGGTGACACCATCTACACTTAGGAGCCTGAAGATCATCAATGTGGAATGCTGTCCAAATTTGAAGAATCTATTCTCAGGGAACCTGTTGCTCCAACTAGCAAATCTTGAAGAAATTAGAGTCAGCCACTGTAACAGTATGGAGGAGTTGATGAGATGGGAAGGAAGAGACAATATTCATGCTGCCAAAATCCTCTTGCCAAAATTACAGAAGTTGAGGTTGGAGTTTATGCCTAAATTAAAGGGGATATACAGTGGATTCATCAGTTTTGGCTCCCTATGCTCTATTCAGGTCATTTCTTGTGATGATCTGAAGAGGCTACCCTTTGATCTAGGTGATGCAGTTAGCATTCACCAGCAACTATTGGCACCACCTGCATTTGAAATCAAAGGAACAAAATACTGGTGGGAATCACTTGAGTGGGATGAACCTGCTACCAAGCAAACATTGCAAGCTTATTTCATAGAGCAACCAATGGTGTCAGATGAAGTTGGTAGCAGCAGCCAACCAAGAGCACTATGCTGCTTTCTCTTTTATATATTTGATATTTGTAATCAGAATCTCCACCATTTCTTCTCATTTGATAAGTTTAATTCAAGCGTGTAATTTATCCAAACAATAAAGCGTGAAACGACAACTTCTATAACTAGTTCATATATATATATATATATCCGTGTTAAGAAATTTTTGCTTAAATTTCTTCTCATCTTGATAAATAATTCAAGCGTCAAGATTTATCCATATTTTTATTAATCTTTTTATTTATGGTGAAACGACAACTTTCTAAAAATTCATAAAAATATTAAATTTTAATTTACTTGGTACACTCTTAAATGCTTAGCGTTTAGTTAAGAATTTGCTTGCTAAACTGCAATTTCCAAGTCATTGCACGGTGCAATTACTTCGCAGTTTATATATATATATTTCTTCTATACAGGGGATGCCGATCCTCTACAGTTGAAAACAGAGCTGCAGGTGTAGTTTCTATCTCAAGGCCATGAAGCTTTGAAACCATGTGTTTTTTTAACTTTCAATTTAAAAAGCTTATTTTGAAAGGATGAGATCACATGCAGTTAAATTGTCAACTTCCACATCTATATGTTGAGGTTATATGGAGGTAAGTATTTTTCACATTTTAAATTTAACAAAAAGATTCACATGTTTGTTTTTTTCTTAAAGAAAAATTAAATTTATTGATATTTTAGTTATTTAAATTGTTACATCAAGATTTGACTTTTGATTTTGTTTTGATCTAATAATTCAAATTATCTTATTTAATGAATAAAGAGAATAATGACTAGTTTTAGTTTAAAAAAAAGAATACTTAGCTTCAATTTTAATGAAGAAAAAATATCATTTTATTATTAATTTTACTTATTAATTTTTAATTATTAAATTTTATATAAAATATGTTACAATATTTTATATTTATGTATATTTTCAATAAATTAAAAATTAAAAAAATAAAAAAATTACGGTATATAAAATAACGAAAATATAATTTTTAAATAAAAAGGTGAACACGTTAAAAATAACTAATAAACACGTTCACGTCAAAAAAATCAAAATTCAATGAACACATTAAAAACTGTAATTACATAAAAAAAATTGTAATTTTAACGTGTTCAAAACATTTGAAGAATTCAATTTTTTTTTAAATTCCTTTCTTAACTTTTTCATGTAAAATTTTTTTTTGTTAAATAATTAACTTTGTTATTTCTTTTATTTAATAAAAATAGTTAAATTATTTTTCATCATTAAAATTTATGTTGATATTTTATTTTTTCATTAAATTTAATAATTCTAAGTTAAAAATACCCTTAAAACAAAGTTTTTTAACAAAAAATTAAATTATTTTTACAAAGAAAAAATTTGTTCTTTTTATCAAAAATAAAATGTGGAGTTTAAACTCCACTTTATGTGGAGGTATATATATATTTATATATGAGAAATTGAAAGAAATAGTTAGGAAGAAGTTAAAGTGATAAACCAATCACTTACCTTAATAACTTTGAAAATGCAAAAAAAGTTTATGAAATTCTAATGGAAAGGAGGGATTTTGGGTTGATGGGAGAAGAATGAGAAAATTTAAAATATGGATAACTTAATTTTCCAATGACTTCTGCTTCCAAAATCAGTTTGGGTTTTTTCACACATTGAGTATATATCTTTCTCCATTTTTAGTCCGTTATTCGTGGAGTTAAAATATTTCAAATTTTATTTAATACATTTATAAAATTATTTTATATATCATAAAAATATTACAGTTGGATATAAAATAATTTAATATTACTTTCACGTTAACATATAATATTTATATACGTGTATTTCAGTGAAGATGAAACATTTCCCCTCCATTTCTGCACGGGAGTCTCTTCTAGTTTTACATTTTTGTTGTTTCTATCACCGACACCGTGCTTCCTTTGCTTTCTAAATTGTGCATTCTTCCAGACTTACCAGCTGCTAGAATAGGCACATCCCTTCTGAGCTTATACTCCTTTTGATTTCCTTCTTGAAGTGTTTTGTATGAGGAAACATTAGAGTTAGACAACCAGCTTTTCCATTATTGGAATGTGCTCTTTTCTGTGGTGTATGGTGGGGGATCTAACATAACATGTATGATTATGAATATCATATGGTGGATTCTGTGCAGGAGCTGGCTTGCGTAACAGAAGTCCTGAAAATAAAGCTGTGATTCTTAGTGAAGTGGAGAAGAATGTTTGGCCTGCAATCGCAGAAGGAAAGGAAAGGCTAAGTCTGTGGCGGAGGCTCACCGGCTTATGGAAAGCAGCAGCCAGCATATTTGGAAGTTATTGCTTGTTCCATGAACACCATCCTACTAGTGAAGTACATGACATACTTTTGTATCATTTGAGTGTGGACATCTTTCAGTGATATGACCTCAAAGATATTATTAATTGTGTACGAGGGATCCAAGTTAGGTGTGTATGCTTAAACCTCTTTCTTCTGTTTTTTATTGATGTTGGCAACTTTGTCAAATAAATCAAGAAATCAAGCTGCTCAAAATTTATTGCACCACTTGAGTTAATCTGTAGGCACCGCAAAATCCTGCAACTCCACCCTACTATATTACAAAAGGAAATTACAGCATCCTTTGCTGTTGCACCGCCTGGAGCATATTTACCTTTGAGTTGCAATTCATAAAAGTTACAATTTCATGTACCGAGTTTTAGATCAATCAAGTGAAGTTTATCAAAGTCAATCCACCAACCTTCTTGCAATTGGTCTCTATGTAGGTAATTTTTATCCTCCTTCCTTATTAGTCTTTGTTTACACAATCAAAACTGTTCTTCTATTTTCTAGAGAATGAAGCGTGGAATCTCTTCAAGGACAAAGTTGGGGATAGAGTGGTAGCTTCTCCAAAAATAAAATTCTTCTCAAAGAATTTGGTAAAAAAGAAAAATGTATGGGTTTGCCTCTTGGAATTATCACAGTGGGACGGGCCTTGAGAAATGCAACTGACATTTCAGAGTGGAAGAATGCATGGGCAGAGTTCCTCAACAGCCAACATAGAACAAATGGAAGAAGTAGTTTTTTCCCGTTTAAGATTTAGCTTCTCAAAATTGAAGGATGACCCAAGTCGTTCTTGCTTTCTTTTCTGTGCTATGTACCCAGAAGGTCCTCTGATAGATACAAATGAGCTAATTGAAGATGTGGTAAGGTTTGTTGGGTATGGTAGGCAGGATATCAGAGAGTAAAAGAAAGGGAAAAATCATATTGAATGAACTGGGACATGCATGCTTGCTGGAAAGTGCTACTGAAAATAGGGTGCATTATGTCAAAATGCATGATTTAGTTAGAGATATGGCAATCAGAATAATGAGAACAAATCCCTGCTGCATTGTCAATGCAGGCATTGGAATGACAGACTTCCCAAAGATTGATGAATGGGCAGAAAATGTTCAAAGGGTTTCAATGATGAGAAATGACTTGAAAAGTATTCCTGTTGGCTATCTTCCTCGGTGTCCTAGACTTATTACCTTGTTATTGCAGTATAATTCATTTTCTAAAAACACATTCTTTGACTTCATGCCAAATCTAAAACCTCTTGATCTCTCTTACACTGGAATTAATTCCTTACCAAAATCCCTTGAGAATCTGCGTGCCTTGTTGTTACTAAGCAATTGCTGAAATTTGATAGAAGTCCCTTCTTTGGCAAAACTCACTAGGTTAATAGTTTTGGATCTTTCTTGTTGCCAAAATGTAAAAGAACTTCCAAATGGAATAGAAAAATTATGCAACTTGAGACGCCTGAATATCTCCAACACTAGGACTGAAATTTTACCATTTAGATTCCTATCGGAATTAATTCATTTGGAAGAGTTATTGACAACTAATTCTGGTGTCTTGTGGGAAATATCTTCTCTATCAAGCATTGCTGGAGCTAGCATTCCAGAAGTCATATCATCCTCAAATCTATTTTAACTTGAAGTGGATTTTTGGAATTCTGAACTTTATGAAGAGTATGCTAGATCTGGTCACTGGTATGGGCTAGGTAAGTTCAAGTGTATTGTTGGATCTGGGCAGTCCCAAGAGTACTTCTTAGAGAAAAGAAGTATTGCATTTCATGGAATATTCATGGAAGAAAGTAATATCACCATCCCCCCACATACTATGGAGTTAAAACAGTATGAATGCCATGCTATTACACAGCTAACTACTTTCTTGTCGTACGTGGAGCAACTCAAAAAATGTACCATAATCCATTGTCACGATATGGAATGCATTGTAGGTGAATATTCAGAGCAGAACTCAATTATGTTAGAGACAATGACTCTTAAGATTTTTGATAAATTTACTGAAGATATGTGGAAAATTTGTCAACCCACAAACTTTCGTGAACCTGAAGGTTATTAATGTGGACAACTGCCCGAGATTGAAGAATCTATTTTCAGGCCAGCTTTTGCTCCAACTTATAAATCTTGAAGAAATTAGAGTCAGCCAATGTGGCGATATGGAGGAATTGATGATATCAGAAGAAGACAGGGATTGTCATGATTCTATAGTTCAACTGCCAAAATTACTATGGTTGAGATTGGAATGTTTGCCTAAATTAAGAAAGTATACGTAATGGCTTCATCATTAGTGATTCCCTATGCTCAATTGAAGTAATATCCTGTGATAATCTAAAGAGGCTGCCCCTTGCACCTGACTTATACCAACAACCATAGCCACCTTTTGCATTTCAAATTAAAGGAACAAGACAATGGTGGAAACCTCGAGTGGGATGTTGATATTTCTGGTAGGCGTATCTTGCAACAGCACTTTCTAAGCAGGTACTATTGACACACACACACATATTCCAAAAGAAATGTGAATTTTAAAAGTTGTTTTAATTTTAGTTATTTATCTTTAATATTTCCATAAAATGTTTGATGTCTTTAAAAATTTCATTTTCGTTTGACTTTGATATACCTCATGTGATCATTATATGCATATTAGCTCATTTGGAACATGATTGACATGATTATTTTATAATGAAATATAAGTTATGCAAAATCATAATTATATGGCCTTTACTGAGTTGATAAATTTAAGAATGTGTTTAGGAGGAAGGGTGAAAATTTGGGATGGAAAACAATTTTATTATCTTTCATCATTAAAATTTATGTTAAATTTTATTTTAAATTAAGTAAATTTAATAATTAAGTTTAAATTATTAAAATTTAAGTGGGGAGACAAAAGTTTTTGAAAAAAACAAAATCCTTATCCGAAAAATTGGAGGTTTGAAATAGAGAAGTGAAAGTGGAGATGGATGGAGAGTAGTCCTTAGCTTCACTTATTAGTGCTAGGAAGAGAAGTTAGAAATGAAATTATTGACAGCTGTTTTCTTTTCTCTTGTTTAAATTGAATTGAGAGCAAATAAGTATCAAATTATGTTATACATATATTTACCGCATATTCTCATTAACAATATTTCTAGTGAAATATAACGGTAAATTAGTAAAAATGTAATTATCTTATGAGGACTTTTTAAATTGCATTTACACTTTATTTTCATCCTGAACTTGAGGTGTAAAGAATTGTTAAAAGATGGAATACAAATGATGGCTACTTTATTTTCGTTTTATCCTCTTCACATTAACTTTATTATTCCAAATAATAAGTATATATTTTCATTATTATCAGTGGCGTACTATCCGTTTTATGCTTTCTTAAAGATTTCCTGAGATTGCTTGATATGAAAAGGAATCGTATTAGGTTAGAGCTCATTAGTAACTATGTTTCTTCTTTGTTCCAATAGCAACATTGGCAAGTTCACACGCTTCATTTATTGGGAGGAATTTCAGGTTTGTTTTTAATCCCTTTTCCAGTATTATATCATCATGTGTCGTGTGCACCCATTGTATGGTATCATTTTCTATATATTTATTACATATGCTCGTACATAAAATATGAAGTGTTTTTTGGCTACTGTAGGTGCTTTTTTTCTAAGTTAATATTTAGAGTAAATGACTCTCCTTTCTACTGAATTATGCGTTTATTACCCAGAACTCTATTTTATTATGAAAACCTGCGTACGACTCCCTTATATTCATAAAAGACATTACAATTAACTCCAAATGCTTCCAGACCTAATAGATTTGTTAATAGAGTTATTAGCTCGTGGTCAACCTAAATGTTCTTTTAATCAAATACCATTCCTGCTATTATTTATACTTATATGTTAAGAAATGAGTAGAATGCATTCATTCAGTGCAAATAAACCCTCTTTCAACTGCACAAGATATTGTATTATTCTCATTCTTAAGTCATAACATATAAGTTAAACAAGGGTATAGGAATGATTTGACTACAAAATACCTATGAGTTGTTAGATCTAACCACATTTTTGAGTTAGTTATAGCGCTTTTACAAACACAATAGAGTTTTGTATTGGTTTTGGAAATAAATAGGAGGCCTGTGAAGTAAGCGCAAAATATAGAGGAGTAATTTGCTCTATTTTCTATATTTTGAGATTCAAATTAGAAGTAAGCACGTATATTATTTCTGATAAAATGATGAATACGCGCGTGAGAGTTTCATAAAACTCCGTCTCAGAAACATAAGTGACATTGGTTATTCATGCAACGGACCAAGAATGCATAATTCTGTAACCACTTCTATTCTAACTGTATTGCACTTGAAATTTGATCACTTCTTTTCAATTCTTAAGAATTTTAGTATTGACATTATTATTATTACATGTTCTTATCTTTATAATTATTACCCATTTTCCATGCATGTGCAGGAGTAATAATGTTATTCAAGTTTAACTAAAATTCTAATACCTTGCTCCTTTGCAGATGATGATATGATCGCAGAGATGATGGAAGAGTCTATCCAAGATATTATGGATCGCAATTAGTTTTTTTTTACATGAATAAACTTCAAGATTTAAAGTGTGATATTGATGTTGAAAGTTTGATAATTTACACCAGACAACTTGTGTTATCTTAATATCTCAAACTATATTCACCAAACAAATATCTCTATTGATGGATCATTGGTCTAAAGTGATCTTAACATTCTAATGAAAGTATTTAATATAAAGCTTCAGTATAGAATAAATAGCATGCAGTCATTCTTTTATAATATTTTTTTGTTAGAATTTGAAATAAACATTGCACAAACCCGGTGATTGAAAACATTAAAAAACCATATAGGTAAGTACAGTGCGCTTAGTTTTTAGTTGAATGTTGTTTATTTATTACTAAAATTTTAAAAATTTGGTTCATATTTAAAATGAATTTGAGATAAAATTGGTTTTTAAATAAATTAACTCAAAGTTGATTTTTTTAATCCAAATTTTGGGTAGACTCTCTTCCCTCTTTATTATTCTTTCTTTTTTTTCACATTTTGTTTCTATTTCAATATTTAAATTTTAAAGTTAGTTATACATAACTTAAAAAGGAAAAAATTATGATTTTAGAACTAGTTTGAGATAAATTTTAATCAAACTATAATTAAATTAAAACTAATGGCAAAATAACTTGAATTTATACGACTAATTTACCTTAAACTATTCTCAATTAGTTTGGATTATCATTTTTAGGAAGGATTTAGTTTAGATTGTTGTAAAAGCATAATTGTATGAATTGAATTGGTCAGATCAATAACAAAATACAAAACTTTTCTTCTATTTTTAGTCACAATTGATTTTTGCAACAACTGAAACTTGGTGATGATCTATCTCTGTTAACCGGATTTTTACTTTTTTTATTTTAGGTTTCAAAAAGATAACTTTTAAGATTTGAACATAGTAACTTAAAAATCATTTTGATGAAATGTATTTTATCATTAGATCACATGTTTTTGTTGAATAATGTTCTTAATTTTTTTAATTTATATTATTATTTAACAAATTCAATTTTAAAAAATTAAAATTAGATAATTATCATTTTTAGTTTAGTTACATTATTAATGCTTTTTTATATGATATACATTTTTCATATAATATTTTTTATGTGTAAAGTATTTTTTATATAGTAATTTTTTAAAAAATATTTATTATTTATCCAAATTTTGCCAACTATTTAACTCGAACAATCATTGAAGTTAACTATTTTTTGAATCAACTTTAATTTGAGTTATGCTTATCAAATTATACATATAAAAAAAAATATAATTAATATAAATATATATATATATAAAAGCATTGCAGGATCCTATACTTTAAAAATAAGCTAAAATTCTTACTTTCATCTTTTTTAAAAAAAATAAAAAAATATTGAACAAAAATACCGTCAAATGTTGTTTTAAAACAATGTTAACTAGTAAAAAAAATAATGATAACTTAAACGCGTTCGTTTAATAAATGTATTTTTTTACAAAATAATTAGTATTTAAAGTTGTTAAATTCTATGAAAATTTGGAGAATTGTAGTGTCTATGACTGGTATAGTGCGTATAAAAAAATATTATATTTTTGTCAGAAAGATATTTTATATAAATTATTTTATGGCGTTTTCTTTTGTTTTTTAAGGCGTTGGTTTTCTTTTGATTTCTATTGGTGCAAGTTCTCATTTTTGGGTTTAAAAGAGAGCAGTTGCCAGAGTAACAGGATTGATTTATATATGTGGTGGATTTTGAGGCATCAAAAAAGGGTGGGCTTTTCACCCAAACGAGCTCACTGGCTGTATCAATAAATGCTGAAACTTGGGTTGGTGGGGTGCCTATATAAAAAGGTCGCCATGTACTCAAATACTGTCTGGAATTAATTTGGATGAAATCTCTGGAGGTTCTTTAGATGATGTTGCACTTGCAGGTAATATGAGATGCTCTAAGCGGTTGATAGAGCGGCGAGCTGCTGCAACACGACGCTCATAGGAGGTCATGGAATGGTTGTAGAACGGGGATTGAGGTGAGCCACGGTGGATAAGAGAACAAAATGATATTTTTATTATAAATAATGCATACATCTCTTTTTATACTTTTCTTAATATTATTTATTATAATTATTTTTTTTATCATTTTCTCTTAATTAATCACATTCATTCAAAAAGATTGTAGAAAATAGTATTAGACCAAAAATAATATAAGATGATGAGTTTTTATAAGAGAAATTGTGAAACCACCATGCTGAGGTTGATAGAATGTGACTTTGATGGCACAAATATTGAGCATTGAAGTGAAAGAAGGCAGGCAAAGAGAATGACAGAAGCCATAATTTTTCCCATGGAAATGAAAATTGAAGTGGCACAAAGGTGCTGGTGATTTGCTAAATTTATTGGAAGGCTAGAACCATGCAACAATTGACATTAAGTTCTATATTTCATTTATGGCATGCATAAATCATAATACAAACAACACCTGGGTGCAATGCCAAAAAAAAATTAAAATTGAAGATGATAAATTCAAATTTAATTTATGTGTAAAATTGAAAACAATTCAATATCATCTAATAAAATTTCCTAATAATATACCTAATTAATTAAAGAAAAAAGTATTAAACATTTTTTTAAGTTGTAAAGATATTAAATGGTTTTATTTTTTTATTTATTTCTTAATATATTAGATATAAAATTACTTAATTAAAAAAATAACCTATATTCTCCAATTAACTTCTCTTAATAATTTTCTTACTTATAAATAAAAAATAAATTTTGTTAACAAATGTAGTCAAAGATAAAAGTTTTTATTAAAAGTGATGCATTTAATACATCAAAAATTTAAAAGTTTTACTTTTTAATAAAAAAATTTATCTTTAATTACTTAACAAATATTTTTAGGATATTTGTTAGCAAAATTCATAAAAAAGTAACAGATGTTTTTTATGTTCTTGTTAAGAAATCAAAGATAGAAAGTTTTTATTAAAAGAGATGCATTTAATATTTCAAAAAAATTTAAAAGTTTTACTTTTTAATAAAAAAATTTATCTTTGATTACTTAACAAATGTTCTTAAGATACTTGTTAGTAAAATTCATTAAAAAAATAACAAATGTCTTTATATGTTTTTTAATAATCAAAGATAAAAAGTTTTTATTAAAAGTGATACATTTAATACATCAAAAATTTAAAAATTTTCCTTTTTAATAAAAACTTTCTATCTTTGATTACTTAACAAATATTCTTAAGGTATTTGTTAGCAAAATTCATTAAAAAAGTAATAAATGTCTTTAATGTACTTGTTAAAAAATCACAAATAGATAAGTTTTTATTAAAAATGATGCATTTAATACATAAAAATTTAAAAGTTTTATTTTTTAATAAAAACTTTATATCTTTGATTATTTAACAAATGTTTTAAGAGTATTTATTAGCAAACTTCATACAAAAAAGTAACAAATGTCTTTAATATACTTGTTAAGAAATCGAAGATAGAAATTTTTATTAAAAGTGATGCATTTAATATATTGAAAATTTAAAAGTTTTACTTTCCAATAAAAACTTTCTATCTTTGATTATTTAACAAATGTTCTTAGGATACTTGTTAACAAAATTCATACAAAAAAAGTAACAAATTTCTTTATTGTACTTGTTAAGAAATCAATGATAAAAAGTTTTTATTAAAAGTGATGCATTGAATACATTGAAAATATAAAAGTTTTACTTTTTAATAAAAACTTTATATCTTTGATTACTTAACAAATATTTTAAGATACATGTTAACAAAATTTATAAAAAAAAATGTAAAATAATTTTTTATGTTCTTAATATATTAAATATATTTATTTTTTATTTAATATTATCTTTATTAATATAATAAAAAATATTAAAATGATGTAATATAATATTTTTTTAAATATTCTCTTAATATTTAATAAAATAATCATTAATAAAAAAATTCTTAATGAATGCTCTTAAGACATTGATTAACGAAATAAAAATAACAAATGTCAAATGGGAAGTAAAGCATTCATCATGAGAATATATGATTAAGAAGATTGAAGAGAAATTATTAGAGTTTAGTTTAACAAACTTGACTTTATTTTTTTTTTAATAATTTTTTAATCTTTTAATTATTCTTTATTTATTACTTTTAATTTTTTTAATTAAATTAATGAATATATAAATAATGATTAAAAAATTAATAAAAAGGTTAGAGGGGAAAGATTATAATCCAAGTTTTTTTTTGAAGTTTTATAAACCACATATAGATCCTGTCACATCAGATATAGACAATAATCAATCAAGTGTTCCTGATTACCATGGTGGTAAGATTTGATTGGTGCCACGTGTTGCATAATTTTTGACGAGGTACGCGTCACTCATTTATTTACCTGGACAACAACATTACTACGTTAGCCGTGCTTCTAGTAAGTACTTTTTTAATTAACCCCTTCCCTTCAGTTTCACTGCCACTGCCATCGAAAGAAGCCGGTGAGGTGAGTCAAACAAACGAGTTGAAATCAGCCGATTAAGGTGAGTGAGTTTCCTGCTTTCACTTTTGAAGTGACTCCCACCTTTCCCTTCTTTTATCGTAAATCAAGTTTGCTTTTTAGTTCTTGTCCGAACCGGAAAATCATCGATTCTTATTTTTACAAAGCTACGCTGTCCTTATTTGTGTGAATTTCAATTTCAAGAGGCTAGAGACCTAGTTGTTTTCAAACAAACATGTTTGTGTCTGTGTCTGTGTTTGTAGATGCTCGAACAAAAATAGTTTGGTCGCATGAGCGGGGAAATTAGAGTGACCCCAGAGCCTCTTATTTTGTGAATTGAACTGTGGAGTTGATATTTTAGGGTCCCCTTTTTCTGAGGGTATTCTTTTGTGCATGCACTAATTTCATGGTTTGTTTGATTGGATCCCTCTCTGAATTCCTTTTGCAGGTTCTAATATTCACTGTTTTCATCTCAGGGTCTAGTGAGTAGTGATGGATCTAATTAGTTCACTCAATCCTGCACAGCTAACTGTGGTGGGATCCTCATTTTGCGTTATGCTTTCCTTGCATTTCACGTTGCAGTTACTGTCGCAGCATCTCTTCTATTGGAAGACCCCAAAAGAGCAAAAGTCTATTATTATTATCATCCTTATGGCTCCAATCTATGCAGCTGTATCCTTTGTTGGTCTCTTGGATATTAGAGGAAGCAAGGAGTTTTTCACCTTTTTGGAGTCCATAAAAGAATGTTATGAAGCCCTGGTCATTGCCAAGTTTTTGGCTTTGATGTATAGTTACCTGAACATATCAATCAGCAGAAACATTGTGCCAGATGAAATTAAAGGCAGGGAAATTCACCACACTTTTCCAATGACACTTTTTCAGGTATCACCTACTTTTGCACACTTACATTTTTGGTGTAAAATTTGGGGGAGAATGAATATTCATACAACTTTCGTGTGCTGGATGTGTTAATTCCTTCCACTTACAAGTAACTTTTATTTTCAGAGGCACTTAAATGAATATCCTCAAGTCTCTAGTGTGTGTGTGTGTGTGTGTGTGTTTAGTGATGTCATGGTATTCACAATAGTGTAAATTGACCTTCTGCAGCCTCATTCTGTTCGGCTGAACCACCATACGCTGAAGCTTCTAAAATATTGGACATGGCAGTTTGTTGTCATTCGCCCAGCGTGTTCTGTTTTGATGATTACATTACAACTACTTGGGCTGTATCCAACTTGGTTGAGCTGGATATTCACCGTCATTCTCAACATTTCTGTTTCATTGGCCTTGTATTCTCTGGTGATCTTTTACCATGTGTTTGCAAAAGAACTGGCACCACACAAACCACTAGCGAAGTTCCTGTGCATCAAAGGAATTGTTTTCTTCTGCTTTTGGCAGGTAAGCATATTATCCTTATTAATCATCGGGTAAGCTTCAACGACCACCTAGAGAACTAAGAGAAGACTAGAGCAACAAAGCAACAGAGACCACCTCCTGTTAAAATTTTGGCACACATGGTGCTTTCTTTACATACATAAAATTTTTGACTCTACGTATAGAATCAATAGAAATAATTAGACCATCTAGTGGTTCTCAACTTTGTTTTATTTTTTAATTTTAATTATTTTCATAACTTCCTTCTTTTTACTTCTTTTTTTAAAACACTTGATCAGAATAAAATTTATTACTCCAGTTCCATAAGCTCTTATTGAATTGTAGTTTGGGGTTTCTTTACAATAAGTACTTGGCTAGTGAAAAAGCAAAGTCATTCGCAGATAAAGTCATTCTGCATGGTCTCCAGATCTTTGAAGACTAATGATGACACAGGATCTAGTCAGTAAATCATATAACTAAATTGATCTTCAATACCTGCTGAGGTTGTCTGCTACTTATGTCAAGTCAAAACTCAAAACTGTAACAGTTTTCTGATGTGTCTTTAACTTTTGCCTCAAATTTTAAACCGTAAATAGTTTGGAATTTTGATGTTTGGTATCCTACCAGTTACATTCTATTTAGAATTTTCTGATGGCAGGGTGTTTGCATTTACAGATATGCCAGTTACATATTGCTATATGGGTTTATAACTTTGCCTTCAATTCGCTTGCTGTCTCTTACATTTGCCTTCAATTCTTTCCCTTGTCCTATACATTTACATTATCCTTCTTATATAACATCGACATCTGGGGCCTTTTCCTTGATAATAAAGAACTTTCTTTGGCCATATGCAGGGAATGTTGCTGAAATTTTTAGCGGCAATGGGCATCATTCAATCTCATCATCTGCCGTTAGATGTGGAGCACATTGAGGAAGCGATGCAGAATATTTTGGTATGTCTAGAGATGGTTGTCTTTTCTGTTCTTCAACAGTATGCTTATCATGTTGCACCATACAGTGGAGAAGTTGAAAAAATGCTGAAACGAAACAAGAAAAATGAATGATATGATATGGACAAAGAAAAAGAGTCAAGCTATAGAGATGTATTTAAGCGTTCTTCATTGTGGCACTAGAAACATGAAAACATTAATGCCAAGTGGATGTGTTCTTTTTATAAAGAATATTATTTGTATAAGAGTTCTTGGTTGCTATAATTTCCCAGCCCTACTAAAGGAACTTAGCTTTTATTTCATTACTTGCTATCTACTATCTTCCGTATGGTGATTTGCTTAGGCTGATAATTGTTTCTGATTACTCTGTATCGGATATGTTTATGGTTTGAATCAAGGGAATAACTGATCAGCACTTTATTCAAATTCGAGTTCTTTCGTCTCTTCCAACATTAATTTGGGATTGCCCTCTCTCGTGCTCATTTCTTCATAAATTTTAGGGGGAAGGGAATCACCGTAAGTTGAAATATTGGTGTAGTCACTTTGCATTATATCATCTCATTCATCTTGTGCATTTTAAGTAGAAGATGAATTGCAATTTATTTCCCCCCTTCCTCCTTTCGTTTGTTACATGGACAATATTAATCAGGAAATAGCTAGAAAACAAATACAAATTATGCAACTTGTTAGTCGGAGAGTCCAAAAAACACTGGGAAGATTTACATCTAATGGGGTAAGTAAAAAATCACATAAATAAACTTGACATGATATCTTGATTCAAAACATTAAGGTTATAGGTTCACTAGTTCATCCACTCAATTGCACCAAGAAGACATTTATTTTTTGAGTTATCAAGATATTAAATGTATTTATTTTATCATTTAATATTTTTGAGTTAACCAATTATGGATATCAGTTACTACTTTATATATTTTCTTTGTTTGTTGCTGTGGTTACACAAATTCTTTGTCTCTCTTGTGAAGAGAAATTTCAAAAATTAAAAAAATATTAAATGATAAAGTAAATATATTTAATATTTTGATAATTCAAAAATATTTAATATTCTCTTCTTTTAATAATTTAGAGAATTGTTAGAAAGATAATTTTAAAGATATAGATATTCATTTTTAATTGTGTAAATGTTATATCCTCTTGAAGAATAATTCTATACTTTCCAAAGAATTATTAGGTGTTCTTGGAGTGCCAAGTAGGTCTATCTTCTTAGTAATATTATTAATCATTAAGTGAAAGGAGTATTGAATATTTTTTTATGTTTTTAATATATTAAATGTTTTTATTGTGTTTGGAATTGAGTTACAAAACAATCGAACGTCTCAATGCTCCACATTTTTACCCATTAGATACATGGCTTTTCTTGTGATTATCAGAGCATTTCATTCTTTTAAATTAAAATTTTGCTTTCCCACAGAATACTCGAACGTTATTAACGCTCGAGTGTTGGATGGCAAATCCTTTGATATTTCTTTAAAAAAAATCTTCCTAATCTTGCTAATTAAGATACTAAATGCTTTACTTTTTCGTTTAGGGTCTTGCTAATGAGTTTGGTATTGAATAAGGAGTAATTAATTCCTTCTAGCTATTAAATACTTGTAATTACTTCAAGTATAAAATATTAAATATTCTTGTGAGTTATGAACGTAATGAATGCCTTACTTCCCATTTGATAGTTGTTATTTTTGTTTCTTTAATCAATGTGTTAAGAGTAATTGTTAAGAAATTTCTTTCATTAATGCTTACTTTATTAAGTATGAAGAGAATGTTTTAAGAAGATATATTACATCCTCCTAATATTCTTTATAATATTTAATAAAGATAATATTAAATGAAAAAATAAATATATTTAATATATTGAGAAGATAAAAAACATTTGTTACTTTTTTTTTATGATTTTTGTTAACAAGTATTCTAACGACATTTGTTAAAGAATCAAAGATAAGTTTTTATTAAAAATTAAAAATTTTAATTTTTAAATGTATTAAATGCATCATTTTCAATAAAAAAATTATTTTTAATTTCTTAACAAATGCCTTAAAACATTTGTTAGCTAAATTCATTTTTTGTTAAGTAAGAAAATTATTAAGAGAAGTCATTTGGAGGATATAGGTTATTCTTTTTAATTAAGTAATTCTATATCTAATATCTTAAGAAATAAATAAAAAAATAAAACCATATCTTGACAACTTAAAGAAACGTTTAATACTTTCTTATTTAATTAATTAGGTATATTATTAGGAAAATTTATTAAGATGATATAGAATTCTTTTAAATTTTACACATAAATTAAATTTGAATTTATCCTCTTTAATTTTAATTTTTTTTTTAGCATTGCAGCTAGGTGTTGTTTGTATTATGATTTATGCATGCCATAAATGAAATATGGAACTCAATGTCAATTGTTGCGTGGTTCTAGCCTTCCAATAAATTTAGCAAATCATCAGCAGCTTTGTGCCACTTCAATTTTCATTTCCATGGGAAAAATTATGGCTTCTGTCATTCTCTTTGCCTGCCTTCTTTCACTCTTATGCTCGATATTTGTGCCATCAAAGTCACATTCTATCAACCTCAGCACCAATACAGTAGTTTCTCAATTTCTCTTATCCACCGTGACTCACCTCAATCCCCATTCTACAACCATTCCATGATCTCCTATAAGCGTCGTGTTGCAGCAGCTCGCCGCTCTATCAACCGCTTAGTGCATGTTTGGTTGCCCATTGGCAACTTCAAACGCACTTTGAGTTTCTTGAAGGATGTGTAAAACTTGTTTGGCATTTCAAGTGTGTTTACTGTTTCAACTGAATTTTATTGTTAACGTACGTTTACTCAAAAGCAAGATTTTCTTGCTTTGGAGTTATAATTTTATCAATTAGTAATTTTTATCTCTTATATTTATTTTATCAAATTTACTTTTAAAATAAAATTTTTAAATATATATCATATTATTACAAATACATTTTTAACTAAACTTAAATTTATAAATACACTTTTAACCAAACTTAAGTTTACCATCTCTAATCCAAATATAAACTTAGAGCATCTCATGTTACGTTCAAGTTCAACATCATCGGATGAAACCTCCAGAGATTTCATCCAAATTAATTCCAGACAGTATTGAGTACATAGTGACCTTTTTACATAGGCACCCCACCAACCCAAGTTTCAGCATTTATTGATACAGCCAGTGAGCTCACAAGAAATATTTAGGTGGACAAGGTCTACTAGATTAATAATTAAACATTCAAATTTTTATTATTTGATATATGTAAAAGTATTATTAAAAATTGATAAAATTTTATGATAGTCTATATCATATTGCACATGTTAAATAATTAATGATTTGAGTACCTATAATAGATCGTGTCTTCCTAATAATTACTCGTGAGCTCATTTGGGTGAAGGGCCCATCCTTTTTTGATGCCTCAAAATCCTCCACATATCTGCACCTATAAAATAACATATACTGATGGTTCAACAACATCTGGAGATTTTTCATATGACAAATTTGGTTTTGATGGCTCAAATGGCGGAGGTATATTGCCAGTGGATGTGGGTTACTTGCAATTTGGCTACTCTACTGAAAGTTCCCCAGAATTTAAGGCACCCCACCAACCCAAGTTTCAGCATTTATTGATACAGCCAGTGAGCTCACAAGAAATATTTAGGTGTACAAGGTCTACTAGATTAATAATTAAACATTCAAATTTTTATTATTTGATATGCGTAAAAGTATTATTAAAAATTGATAAAATTTTATGATAGTCTATATCATATTGCACATGTTAAATAATTAATGATTTGAGTACCTATAATAGATCGTGTCTTCCTAATAATTACTCGTGAGCTCATTTGGGTGAAGGGCCCATCCTTTTTTGATGCCTCAAAATCCTCCACATATCTGCACCTATAAAATAACATATACTGATGGTTCAACAACATCTGGAGATTTTTCATATGACAAATTTGGTTTTGATGGCTCAAATGGCGGAGGTATATTGCCAGTGGATGTGGGTTACTTGCAATTTGGCTACTCTACTGAAAGTTCCCCAGAATTTAAAGGGAAGCAAAATGGTTGTCTAGGCTTAAACCGGGAATCTTATTCTTCAATCTCTCAGCTAGCAATCAAAAAGTTTTCCCACTGTTTGGTTATCCCAGATGATCAAGGTTCTGGAAGTAGAATGTATTTTGGGTCGAAGGCTGTGATTTATAATGACATAACACCATTAGAGAAAAGCAAGAATAATATTTATTATGTTACTCTTAATGGGATTAGTGTATGTGACACCATGGTTGGAATGCCTCCAGGGGTTTTCAACATAACTAATGGAGGAGTTTTTGTTGATTGTGGCACCACTTACACATTACCTAGATTTGAGGCATATTATACATTTCTAAGTGCCAATTTGTACATAAACCATTAAAGCCAGGTCCATCAACAGAGTTTGGCTTGTGCTTTGAAGGAACTTATGCAGACCTGGGGGATGTACCAGACTTGAAATTTCAGTTGCTGGTGGAGTTGAAGGAAACCACTTTTGTGGAGCTTGATAAGGGACTATGGTGCCTTGCAATTCTTCCTACTCGCGCTCAATTTTCTGTCATTGGACGCTTTCAAATGAGGAACTTGTGGGTTGGCTATGACCTTGAAAGACACGGAATTTCATTTTCATCGGCTGATTGTCCTACTTTCTAATTTTCTCAGATTGGGGTATGGATTCAACATAATCATCAACTTCTTAATTAATATCACGTTGAAATTGGTCTACTTCTATTAAATACATTATGTTTGCATGCTCCGTGGTCCTTTGCTTCATACTCAATAAAAACCCAGCTCTTAAGTTTAGAAAGATCCTTTCATTTCACTTCTGGATTTTGCCTAGATTCATTTTTGGTATATTTTCTATCTAGATTCGTAGAACAATA
Organism: Ormosia semicastrata; assembly: GCA_029884595.1. Taxonomy (NCBI): domain Eukaryota; kingdom Viridiplantae; phylum Streptophyta; class Magnoliopsida; order Fabales; family Fabaceae; genus Ormosia; species Ormosia semicastrata. Next base: position 6,059,523 of record JAQQTO010000057.1, on the reverse strand, counting down.
TCAACAAGGATTTAAATGGTGGATCGTATCAGCATTAGAGTGCCTCAAGCACATTAGCTGCAATTATGGTTGCATTGGCCGGCATCAGCTCGTGACAACCGCGGCTACCGCAATGTGATCACGAGTGCAATTTTTTTTTTGTCCAGAGGGTCTTTTGACCTCATCCCGGTGTCTAGAGTCTTTAATCTTGACTAATCCGGATTTTGGCCGGGAGTTAAGTAAAGCCTGGTCAAGTTAAAACCTTGAATATGAATAATACTATATATTTCTAATGAATTCTCCTAACATTTTTAAAATTATATAAAGTTGAAGGATTTAATATTTTGGGAACCCAAAAAGTAGGAAATAAACAGTCAAGTTAGTTTTACAAAAAAAAAAAGTGCAAATTGAACAGTAAAACTGCCTTTTATATAATTTTGGTGTGAAAAAAAAAGTCGTACTTAATAGCATTCCTCCAAAAAGTATCTAATATTTTTTAAAAATAATTATATATTCTCATAACAAATCTTATAATAATCGTCATAATTATTCAAGTAAAAAAGAAAAGTCATCTTAATTATTACTCAAATAAGAGAATATTTAATTTTTTAGATTATCATGATATCAAAAATGCTTCCATTTTGTTTGATATTTTTTATTTAAGTAATTGGGAAGATGTTATAATTTATTAAGAGGATATAATATAGCATTACTTATAAAATTATTCAACAACTATTAAACGGAAAAATATTAAATAAAAAGTATATATTTAATATCTTTAAAATAAAAATTATTTAATGCTTTCTTCTTTGAACAATTAGGAAAATTACTAGGTTGATTAATTAGGATGATATAAAAATATTTAAAAATTATTCCTATTAGTTCCAATGAGTAATGTTATATCATTTTAGTAAACCCTCCAAATCGCTTAAAACAAAAAGTAACAATATCTAATGTCATAGGACTTTAAAAAGTATACATATAAAATGGTAAGTCCAGGTAATAAACAACCTCAACCCCTTAAGACGAGAATGCGAGTTTAAATTATAAGTAAATAATTCTTGTGGAGAGATCACACATAATACTTGGATTCTCATAATTGAATGAAGATTAGTTTTATATGCAGTTCAAATTAGTTAAAATTGTGAAAATATCTTGTAGTCTCACAAAATAAAAAAGACTTTAAAGAGTATTTAATATTTTTTGAATAATTAATAAATTAAGAATATTAATTGGGAGGATAAGTATTAGAATAATGTTTTAAGAGGATATAAAGTTATACTTTACCTATCCAACATTTAATAAGCATGTTAAGTTGTTCAATCAAAATTTTGGACTAAAATTAATATTCTGGTTGTATACCAATTTTCTTCTCCAAAAACATCCTTCAAAAATTGGACAACTAAAAAGAGAAATGAAATGTTAGCAACACACTTTTTTAGATATTTATTTTAATATTTATTTTATTATTAATCCACCTCATACATTTGAAATAATTATTAAAAAAAAATACTAACAATACTTGCTTTTGAGACCAATAATAAAACAAGTATTAAAAAGAATATTTAAAAGAGATTGTTGTTAATATTTTTCAACTAAAATCCATCCACAAATATTATCTTAATAATCTTCTTAATACTTAATAAAAAATTATTAAATAAAAAATTAAAGTTAATATCTTAAAAAATAAAATATTTAAATTTTTCTTCATTTAACAATTAAAAAAATATTAGAAGGATATATATGTAATAATGGAAAAATTAATGTTAAAGACCATTATAAAGTAATATTTAATTTAAAGAGAAAAAAATTAAAATTATTAAAAAAATAATAATTCAAATTTAATTAAAAAAAACCATTTAACTTCGATCAATGGTCAAAATTACGTTTAATGAAATTCTCTATCTCCTCATTACCCCAATTTTATCATGTATTGTTGAAGCTCCATACGACCCATTTGGTGAATAACACTCCGAATAGAATACGTTAGAACCCTTGTTGATGATTAGACTCGCCTAGTCGAAACTCAAAATCAAACTCGACCAAAAGAGCATCGTAGGGTCGTCTGCACTTGTCCATGATCTCAATGACCAAGTGATTCCTAAGTGGCTGTCTTCATCATGCCCTATATTTATTCCAGGCAAAAGGGTACTTTTAGGATTATCAAAACTCTCCCACAAAATCGCTTGATTCGAGTTGTTCAGCACTATCAAGTTTCATAAAATCCAAAAGCATAGCATAGGTACTATTGATGTTTGAAATGCATAATCTCTACCTACAACCTAGACAATCTTATCGTTTGGAAACATGTTAAACCGTATACCTGCATAGTACTTAGTGGAATTATCTATTGGGAAAAAAAGGCAGAGAAGAAGAAACATAAAAGAATTAGGGCAAGAGATGAGGGAATTAGAATTTTATTAAGGGTAATTTTAGTCATTAAATAAAATTAAATGATTATTTTCTTTAATTAAAATTTAATTAATCTTACTTAATAAATTTAATTTAATTTTTATTTTTTTAAATTAAATATTACTTATTAATGATAGTTAACATTCATTTCCTCTAATTATTTAGATATAAAATTGTTCAAGACCCAACAACCGTATCTGGTTCTGCTGTACTAGGAAGATGACATCGTGATGATTATATCCGAGCTGTGAGTGGACAGCTAAGCCTAACATCTGATCTGAGCTTCTCCAGGGCAATGGGCGGTCGACATAAACGGCTTGTGGATTTAAAGTGCTTGTCTTCTACATTTTTTTGACTTCAAACTTAGACTAACCGTTACCGTTACACTCCCTTATCCTTTTACTCGTTCTTGATCATTCCAAATCCACGTAACCCCCCTCTTCACTTTCTATTACTTTCTTCAATTACCAAATCACCACCCTCCTTTTGGTCTACTTTTCTCATTACCTCTCAACAAATGGCCATTATCTAACCCTAAAGTCAGTCAGTCTACGTCAATTTAATTAATGATATTCAGTGTGTTTAGCGCTAGAACTAGAACTAGAAGCAGCCAAACCAGACAGTCTTTGGCAAAAGCCTATCCATCCATTTATTCTAGAGGCAAATATATATATAAATAATTTTAAATGCAAAGCTCTTTTAATCTACATTTTTCCAGATATGTGATTGATCTGAACGTTACCAACTGCCATTAATCTCGCAGCCAGTTAATAGAGTTAAGTAATACTGGGCCTACACATTATCCATACTTCCATACGTTTCCGCCCTAAACTATTGACAACTCGAAAGCTTGACTTGTGCTTTTCTAATCTCTATCCTTTTGGGTGTGGTCGACTGATAATATTACTTCGTTATGGACTTCAATATCTACAACTGTTTGGTTAATAGAATAGAGGCTCTCATTAAACAAGAGTGAATGAGAAACATTGGCAGGATACTGTTGAAAATGCATATGTGAGGGTTGTTTGCCGACACATACAGTGTTGGACTTCACGAATTTCCCACCAACTACTTTTAAATGTTTTAAATTATTATTATTATTATTATTATTATTATTATTATTATTATTATTATTATTATTATTATTTTCAGATATCTCCGTATTATTTTGATGTGAGATTAATTTCTTTAGACACAAACAATATAGTAAAATTTTACTCACAAATAGTGTCTCTAAAACTAAAACCTTTGAATATTTTAAATTATTCATAATTTCATACGTAAACCTTATACCTCATTGCAAACGATAAATTACAAAGACGAACAAATATGAAAATAAGCAAGTATCCTGTTTTTTAATTGGTATCCTTAAACTGCTTAATTTCAAGACTAGGTACATGTTCCCTAAGATACTATGAAAAGTTTCATATTCTTAAAGTTTCATATTCTTAAATATGCCTTAATAATTTCATAATTTAAAATACATAAAAATGATAATAAAAAAATTAAACTATTATATTCTTGCCTAAGTCACGGAATAGAATGGTGGTTCGGTTCGGTGGTTCCCGTATTTAGTGAAAAGAAGACCGGAATCATGATTCTGTTTATACGAATTTCATTTACGAAATAATTAAAATGAAAGGATATTAATCCATTTCTATGATCTAGTGAACTAAACTACTAAAATAAGATTGGTTATTTTGTTGTCATTTATTTATTCCCATCCTATCCTAACATAGTAAATATCAATTCTGTATGTATAGCTAATTCTTTTAAAAATTTCTGTATTTATATTACCAAAATATGAATATCACATATTTTAAATTTTAAATAATATTCAATTATCATATCAAATATGAGAATAACATCATATTTCTTATATTTGGAATGTCAAGTATCTTCTTGAAAGTTTCCATTACCTTGCCAGTAGGGCTTTCGTGCATCACATCTTTCGTTTTTATCTCTATTGTTTTTATGCAATTGCAAGGCACTTTCGTCCTTCACACCAGCAAAACGACTCAATTTTATGGATCAATTTAAGAAAGCTCCGAAGTTTATAGCTTTTTGTTTTTTATTGAACCGACCATTTTATCTCTTACCAAGAGAGGCCAGCTGGTAACTGGTAGAGTTGAGATATACGTGCCTTTTCAAGAGGGTAATGATTGTGTATCCGCCTGGAGCCAAAGGAGCAACAAATCAAGTTGAGGATGAGGATCCAAATTAAATCTGCTTGTGGTGTGTATATTTCATCCAGAAACTCCTTATTAAATTACGGTTTGAAAAGTCTAAACAAAGAATTTGGATTTAATTTTGGTGTCATTATCGGTCAGTTAAAACGACCTTTTCTCAGATATTGCAGAGAATTGAACCTTAAAAATTTCATAATTTTTTTTATCCTCTTTGCTGGTAATTTATGAGCTCACTAGACCCTTTTCTTCCCCTTATTTCTCTTCTTATTCTTTTTTCAGATGAGAAATTCTTATTTAAACTATAGAGGTTATAATTGAATGCATCAAGTTAATTAAAATTTAGTATTTTTATTAATTTTTATAAAATTAATTATGTAACATAATTATTCATAAAAATATTAAATCACAATTGGTCTGATACACTCAATTAAGTGTTTATAATTTAAATAAAAATTTCTTTTTTTCAAAGATCTTAAAGATGGCCCACATTTGACCCAGATACACCCCTGACTAAGATAGTCACTTATAGAATATAATATCAAAATGCCACATATGTGCCATACCGGTATATACCCACATGTGCAAGCCTTGTTCCCCCTAACCAGAAGTCAATATTCTTCTTAGCTGGCTTCATTTTTCATGAAGATTATAATGACCGCTCATATGTCTAATGTTGTTAGAAAATCTTAAGGTTTAAGGCAGATGAGAGAAGTGTACACTAAAATTTATATATTGAGTCAATTGCATGATATAAACGCTATTGCTAATTAGTCCATCTATTATGAATTTTTTAAATATGATCATAACTAATGCACTTTTATTATCTGATGATGATATTCCCGTATGAACAAGTGGAATGTGATTTCTTAATTATAGACAATAGATACTGAACTTCCCAACCGTGTTGATGCATGCACTTGTAGTGGACGCTCGCTTTATTATCCCTTTGTTACAAAGTGTTTTTTATTTATATATTTATATTAAAATGTCAACAATTAATTTCAATGTCTGATCATTCATCATATACATTTTATTTTTAAAAAAATTAATTAATTAATTGAATAATAATTTTTTATCTATTAAATATTGACAAGTGTCATGAAACAATAATTTTACCTAGAATAATTAGACAAAGTTTTACCAAACTGGGCAACTGAATCAGCACCATAGCCTGATTCGCATACACACCTCAAGATAAAGAGACACATGCTGAAATGCACCACCATACCCAGCGGCTAAAATCCCTACAGTTTGGTAAACTTATATAGCAACTCCGTCCTTTTTCAAAAACAAAACAAAACCAAACCATGTCATTACAAGAGAGCAAACTCAACGGGATATATATTATACGTATTATCAGCTCAGCTTTGTGGGGACAGAAAAGTAAAATTAATCTTCTAAACATCCCAACAACGCCTCCTAGTTATATGGGTTTAAATTTAAATTCAAATATAATACAATTATGTTGTTATTATTATTATTATTATTATTATTTTGTGCAATTATTATGTTATATTACTCTTGAACCATATCACAACTTCTGTTCTGATCATTTATAGTATAGATGTAAAGATGAAACACTGCAATGTAGACATGAAACATTTTTTTTAAAGTGATTTTTATTTTTACTGTTCTAAGTGATTTAATTAGGGACGAGATTATTCACACTCCCAATTATTACTTATTTACACTTATTACTAATCAATCAAAATTTTAAATTTTTTTTAAAAAAAATTATGAGTGACTAATATTAAAGAATATGAATAGACAATTGGAAGTATAAATAATAACATCCCTTAATTATACATGAAACATTAAATCAGAACTATAATGGACTTCATTCATATTAGAATAAATTTGCTTTTATTACAATCGTATTCTTCTAATTTTACAAGAGTTTTTTTTATTGGCCCTCATGTTTTTAAAATTGATGTAATTATAATCCTTTCTTATACAGTTATACCTCATCATCTCTAGTTAGTAATAAAAAGTAGTGTTATTAGCAAAATTAGTTATGCTACCGTGCATTGTAAATATATTTTTTAAATCAAATATATATGATTATGTGTTTTTATTTAGTAATAAATATTTAGTGTATGCGTGAATTAGCTTAGTTTACTTTAAAGAAAGTTATAGTTAAAATATTTAATAATAAAAGGCCATCATATTTATTTTGACATATTAAGTGAATTTTTTAGGACATAAGTTTTTTTATAATATTTATTCTTTATCTTTTATTTTTTAATTTTACAAAATATTTTTCTAACTATAAATTTTCTTTTAATAAAGACATAATGTATTAAGCAAGATTTCTATTTATTATTTTATGTTATATATATATATATATATATATATATATATATAACTTTAAACGCATCTTATGCTAATATTATAGGTGCAAATAAAATATAAATATATTATCAATGAAATATATAGAAATTAAATAAAAAATATAATATCATTCAAATATTCTTATTATTAAAACTTGCAAAATTGAAATTAAAAGGCAATAGAATTTATAAATATGTAAAAGAATAGTTTAATAAGGGCATTTTACTAATGTATATTTTTTATTTTTCTTTATTTAATAATAATTTGTGAAATAAATTATGTATTTTATATAATTTATTAAAATCACACCTTGATTTATATTTTTAAAACAATTAAAAAATGAAAAAAATGATGTGAAAAAATTGAAAAGTCAAATAAATATGAAAAGTCAAAAAAAAATAATGAAAATTTTAAAAGGTTAGAGAAGATGGAAAGCCAAGAAAAATATAAATGAGAGAAATGAAAAGTCAAAAAATAAATAAATAATGTTATAATTTAAAAAAAAAACAAAATTTAGAAAATATGCTACATGATCATTGTAGTGGAAAAAAAATTAGATTATAATAATATCATAGATAGATAGGTTGGCTAATATAGCTACATCATTGTTGATGTGGTTTATTGTTGACGTTGCACTTGTTTTGCTATCAAAGTCCCTTAATTTATATTAACTTTTAAAAGAATGGGAAAAGTATTATGAAAATCTCAACCAATACAGTAAAATAAAAACGTTGATGAAATAAAATGAAAAAAGTATAATTAAATTAAGTTTATTAGCTGGACACATATAAGGAACAATAAAGATGTTGAGTTATGATAACCTAAATACTTGTATAATTAATTAATATATGTAAGCACAAGAAATATAATGAAGTATATAATAAAGGTGCGGAAAGTACAGAGTGCACGTGATAAATACTAAATAGGTCAAATAAAAACAAGTAACTCGTACACATTTCTTTTTTTGGTAAGCAACTCATACACGTAGTCATATTGTTATTAAGTGCTTGTTTGATTTTACATTTAGTTGTCTAAACGTACCTTTTAAGTCTTTAAATAGAGGTTTTTTTATTAAACTGTCATTTTTAGTAAAATTATTTATTAAAATATTATTTTTTTAATTATTTATTAAATTATTATTATTTTAACTATTTACTAAATTACTTTTTTTAATTATTTACTAAAATGTCATTCTTTTAAAATTATATACCAAATTATCATCCTTTTGGTCGACGTGACATTTTTAATTTTTTTTTGTAAAGGGATGCGCCACGTAGGATGGCATGCATCCACGTAAATGCGCTAACACGCCTGGCGTAACACTACGTGGATCGCCATCCTATGTATGCGCATCCTGGTTGGCCCTGGAACTAAAAACGCCAATTGATGATGCGCAACTAAAAGTACAAAAAAGGGTGGCGTAACGTAAAATAAATGGCATTCTCACATTTTCTTAAATTCTCACTATCTCTATAAATTTCTTCTCTAAACACTCAAGTCTCTCAATTCTTACGAAAGTGGTGTCAAGATCATTATTTGTACTTTAAATTATATTCCTTCACACTTTGTAAGTATTTCTTTCAATAGTTAAATAATTTATTTATTATTTATTGATTACTTTTTTACTAAGTTAGTGTTAATTATAATGTATTATTATTATAGTTTAATATTTGTATTGACTAATGAATAATGAAATTGTATGATATGTAATTTAAATTATATAGATAATTAATTTATAGGTAATCTAGTAGAATATATATGTTTGACATGATTTACATTAGTAAATGTAGCTTAATGCAAGATATTCGACTTTAGAAATTTTTTTTTTTACATAAATAAGCGTATTGAATATTGTAATTGATGTTTAATCTCTTTACAAATGTGTTGAATTGTTATTGTTCGAATTGGAGTTAACATGACAAAATCGCTAAATGTGCATATTTACTTCAATGGGACAATGTAATGGTGAAGAGAGTGTCATGTATCGAGGTCCTCCTCCTGGCTATTGTGATCACAGTAGACATGACTTTGGATGGGTTGAAAACTAAGATCCATTCAAAGTTGAGGCTTCAAGCAAACCAACATATGTCAAAAGTTGTCTATCGGTGTCCGCAATGCTTCAATTTGGAGATGGGTAGGCTTCCAATAGAAGACGATGATGATCTAAAGTACATGATAGATTCTTTCAAACATGGCATCTATGGAGTTGTATGTGGAGGTAGAAACAAGTGGGCAAGAAGAGCATCTTTGAAGCTCTGGTGAAACCGAATCTCAAGTTGGTCCGTCTAATCAAGTTGAGTTATGCAATATGATCGTTATTGGTGGTGCAATGGTTGAACTCGATAACCCACTTGTCATAGATGCGATATAGTCAAGTGAAGACGAAGAACAAGTAGGCGAGGGCGACGATTGATAGAGGCGAGAAAACTTTGATGCCGAACAAAATTTACAGGTTCCTTTGGCGATTGCTCCTCAATCCATATTTATGCCTCGAACTGAATCATTTGTGCCACCATGCCCTCGCTTTTCTCAAATTAACTGGGATGCATTGGATAATCGATAACTTGCTGAGTTAGACACTCGTGGGACTTGGAGCATGGGTGATGAATTCTATGTTGGCTTGCAATTTCCATCAAAAGATTCCTTGAAGTTAGCTCTCAAACAATATTCCATTCACAAGCATCAAGAGTACAAGATTGAAGACTCGATTCACGAAGATTCACCGCCAAATGCCCTAACTTTGACGAAGGTTGTAGTTGGAGACTTAGAGCCATACAAAGCGGGAGGTCGAATACGTGGCGGATTACAAAAATATAATGGACCTCATATTGCGTAAGCCCATCTATGTCATTAGATCACCGTAAGTTGGACTCGTTTGATCTGCTCTTACATTTTGGAGTTAGTCGAACAAAACCCGATGCACCCGTATCATTAATTATTGAACGGATTCGAAGTCAATTTGGTTACCAAGTTTCATATCGAAAGGCTTGGAAGGCAAAACAAATGGCTATTGTGAATGTGTTTGGGGATTGAGACAAATCTTATGAGGTATTGCCCAGATGGCTAGCAACCATGCGAGAGAGACATGGAAGGCACAAGTGGTGGAGTTGCAAGACGAGGAATGCTTTGTGAATAACCGACTCGATCGTTCAAAAAGAGTCTTTTGTCGGTTATTAACATTTAGACCATGTGTGGTTGGCTTCCGATATTGTAAGCCCATCATTCAGATTGATGCCACTCATTTGTATGGCAAGTATCGTCATAAGTTGTTGATTGCAACAACTCAAGATGGAGATTAACCTGCCTATTGCATTTGCCATTGTGGAGGGGAGACAAAGGATGCTTGGAGTTGGTTCTTAGCCCACCCGAGATTGCATGTAACCCAACAAGGGGCTTGTGTTTGATCTCGATCGACATCGAGGCATCTTACAATCAGTGGCAAATGAAAATCTTGGATGGCAGCCTCCGAATGCATATCATGTCTTCTACATACGGCATATTGGTTCCAATTTTAACTCCAAATTTCAGAACAAGGAGTTGAAAAGATTTTTGATTAACACGTAACATTTTCTCTTTGTGTTGTAATTTTTGTCGCTAATAATAGTTAGGTTGTAATACTAACCCAAATTATTCGATGTATCAGGGTATGAACCAATTGCAATAAAGTTTGATGCTAGGCTAGAGAAGCTTAAAGTTACAACGGAGATGGCAAATTGGATTAACGGAATTCCAACGGAAAAATGGAGTTTGGCGTATGATGGTGGTCGCAGATTCGGTCATATGACTACCAATTTGTCAGAATGCATTAACGGAGTGTTGAAGGGTAGCAGAAATCTACCTATAACTGCATTGGTTCAATTGACATATACGAAGTTAGTAGAATACTTCGTCAACCGAAAGGATGAGGCAAATTCGAAATTGATGACATTCAACCAGGTTTGATATTGTTTTACAATATTAAGTACAACCACAAACAAATTGTTGTTCACACGTGCATCTATTTATGGTTTGATATTGTTATTCCCATTTATTTAACCAGATATGGAGTGATGACTTATTGAAGCACTGGAGAGTAAACCTGGTAAAGGCCAATTCACACCAAGTTCGTCGGTACAATAGAGAGAACACAAGGTTCATGGTTGAAGAGGCTTTTAATCCTGTAACACAACAGGGTGGACTTTCTTATACTTTGAACCTAGAAGCAAGGCAGTGTGACTGTGGGGTGTTTCAAGCATTGCATTATCCTTGCTCGCATGCGCTTGGCAAACCCATTCGAACTTGTTCATAGGGTTTACAGGGATGAAAAGCATTTATAGGGCCTATGAGTTTGACTTTGAACCGGTCCGGGCTGAACCATGGTGGCTGCACTTTCCGACACCACTTTGGTGCCACCACGTGCATTGCTTAGATCCAAAGGTCGACCAAAATCAACCCGACTCGGGAATGAGATGGATTGGCGCGAAAGACGCAGGCGTGTACAAGATGCCATCAACGTGGACATAATTCTCGTACTTGTCGTGTCGGCGGACCGAGTTCCTTGGGGATGATGGAGCTGGGCCATCAATTGCGCCCATCTAGTTGATCTCGGACCTATTTTCATTTTTCGAGAATCTTGTATTAGTAATGATGTGTATTTACGAGTTGTATTATTTTGTATCACCAATCTATGCAGCTTGTATTCGAATACTATTCTCCTATATATGTTAGTTGATTGTCAATCTTTATTTATTCCATATTATATTTTTCTATAGTTATCATATGGTTATATCATATTTTATTATAAAAATAATAGGATCATACTAATTGTTGTTAATGTTTGGCATACATACATGATGGCATTCCGTGTAAACCCGGACCAGAGGACGGCTCGATTTTGGAGTTGCGGGAGTACCATGTTTCCCAAAGATGTATGGCGGGGACATGAGGACCGACACACTGCGTGTTAGACGTGCTCGAGAAGACGAAACATATGGACCCCCTACTCCAATTATTCCTTATCTTCGCGGTGGTTTCTTGGGAGTTGCCCACATGGGTTATTGCGGTATTGATCACTCCCGATCTTTGCGTTGGTTGAGAGATGGCGCCCGAGAATACATTTCACATGCCGGCCGGGGAGTGCACCATTACGTTGGAGGATATCGGAATGATATCGGGTCTTCCCATTGATGGCGCGGCCATCACGGCGTTACGCATAGGGACGATTGACTCGGTTGTGCGCTCGGTTGTTGGGGATTGATGACACTCCCTCGCTCGTAGGCCGGGGCACGCATTGACATGACATACCCGTGGCGGCCGAGTGTTACTACGGTCCTTGAGGACGATGATGATGAGTACGTGCAACGGCGTGCACGACATTACATACTTCACTTGCTTGGGGTTTCTTATGCCCCGATCATTTGGGGCTCGTGCACTTGATGTTCCTCCCATTGTTGGAGGACTTTCTTTGTTTTAGACGTATAGTTGGGGTCTGCGTTTTGGCGTACTGTATAGAGAACTTTGTAAAGCTACAAACTATGACGCACGCGAGATCGGAGGTGCATGCATCTTATTGCGATCGGGCGTGGTACGAAATATAGTATGATGAGCTGATGTGTTTTACGATGCTTTGGTCGTGGTCAACTACGTCCCTTAAGATGGGAGTAAGTTTCTATTTCATTTCATATTTTTACATTACTTTCATGACATGCTTTGTTAATAAAAATACTTACGTTTAATACTTTCATTTACCAAATAGGTGGCGCAAAATAAAGTATTGAGTAATCTTATTGGCGTCCTTTCATATTATCGTCAGTTCTTCGATCAATTGAAGAACGATGAGGTATGTCTTCGTTTACATTCCTTTGATATATTTACTTATGCATATGCCATCTTAATGTTTTGTGCATCTCATTTTTTCAGTTTATATGGCAACCATACACGGATGAGCAGGTGGCATTGCCACCTTTTTGTGTGGCTGCTAGGGACATAGCGGCCAGCGATGGTCCCTCTCATATGTTTCCATATTGTGGAGTGGCACCAGCCTGAATGCGCCGGTTTGGTCTTGACCGGCCCGTTTCACGGAGACCGCTCTAGCCGGGACGGTGCACTCGGTTACATTGCGGAGACGAGCATGATGAGGATTGGCCGGTTACACATGCTTGTTTATATAGCCACAGGATAGTCGTAGGGAGAAGCTTGTTAGGGGAGTCCCATTGGTCGCACCCCTCGGTTCGCGTTACCGACGTATTTGGATTGCTCACACAGCGCATCTATCGGGAATGCGGTAAGCTCTTTACTAATTCGTTAGTGACTATATGTATTTTGTATTCGGTATAATGACATAAATTGTATATGTTTATTAGGCGGACATTGCGAGTATTTGCTCGGTTCAACTCCGACACCTTTTCGAGAGGCTGCTACACAAATCCTACACTCATTGCGGGAGCATGACGCATTACGATGGAACAGTGCGTCCCGGCTCCACCATACGACATTTCGGGGCCGCCCGAGGAGTCGAGCCAACGAGGGGAACGCGGCGTAGACGGAGGAGAGGATTAGCGAGCGGTCGGACACGACTTCGACATCCCGAGGACTCCATTTACTTGCCGGCATACGACACGAAGATCCTACCGCCGCTACCACCGCTACATACCCCCCCACTCGACCTCCTACTACTGCGCTTCGTACCACTCTTCGGCCACCGCCTGCATATTACCCACCATACCCTTACTCACCGTATCCATACGCCACCGAGTTACCCTCATATCCTTACCCACCACAGGGTTACCCACCATATCCTTACTCACCACCAGGTTACCCACCATACCCATCACAAACAGGTCCTCTTCCGAACCATCTCACAAAGCCACGCGTTATTCGATGCGGGCTCATCTCATTGACATTTAGAGAATATATTTATTGATTTTGTGTAAAATACTTTTTTGAGAATATATTCTTGTGAGTTTGGTACCTAATTAGATTACATTATATATGCTTTTCGCCTTTTTTTAGATTTTATTAAATATTGTGGTAATCAATTGCATTAAACGGGATCATTGACTTTTGGGGAGATTCAACATTTAGGGGAAACTACATTTAAAATTTTTACTAATTCAATTACTAAAAATTTGAGAGAGGGGATTATTCGGATCGGAATCTTACTCACTATCATCGAATCCTACTTTCAACAAAAATTCATTTAAGTGATACGTCTTTTCTACGGATATACCATTTAATTTTTATTATATGTTGTTTAAATTATTTGTGTCAAAATAAATAAATATATTCAATAACTTCAATAATAAGATATGTACGTACATTTGATTAGATTGTTTTTAAATTTATTAAAAATCATACATAAAGATAATTAAAAGCAAATAATTAATACCTCAATCGTTTTTAAATTGAACAATAAATTGAAACAATAAATTTTTAAAAAATAACAAAAAAATAAACATGTGTTATGTAATTAATAAATCTTCATAATAACTAAAATAATATTCAATATTACTAACATATTAAATTTGTCACTTTTTTTATTTTATATTATATATTTTATTCTTGTAATTAGTATGAATTCATTAATAAACGTTTATAAATATTTATTAAGTATTTTAAATAATTTTTAATTAATTATTTAATTTTAATAAACTACGCAAAAGGGTGACATTTTTTTGTTCAAGGCCAACCAGGATCTGTAGTAGGATTAGTTGTTTAAACATCGTCTGGCGTAACTTTACGTGGATCGCCATCTATTCGCATCCTACGTTGTTAAAATATTAAAAATGTCACGTCAACCAAAAGGGTGTGCAGTTTGATATATAGTTTGAAAAGAATGCAAGCGTTTTGGTAAATAGTTAAACAATAAGGGCAATTTGATAAATAGTTAAAAAATGATAATTTGGTAAATAGTTAAAAAAATGACATTTTGATAAATAATTTTACTAACAACGATATTTAGTAAAAAAGCCTTAAATAGATGTTCAATTTTGTTTGGATATTTTTTATTTCTATTAACTTCAATGAAAAATTATTCTCAAACTCAATTATAGTAAAGGTACAAATTTTTTATTTTTTATTGAGTAAAAGTTCATTAAATAATATTTTAATTTTAATTTTATTTTAAAAGTGATTTAAATTTTTATTTAAATAATATTTATTTTGTCAGATTTATTTTTAAAATAAAAATTTTTAAACATAAATTACATTAATATAAATTTAATTTTAACTAAATTTAAATTTGTAAAATTAAATTAATTTAAATTTAATTTATCAATGCTAATATAAATACATACTAAGTGATTAGCTGTAATCTGGAAGCCACATGCAATGAAAACTGGGGAGCGAGAAATAATTACGCGTTTTCAGAATAAGATATTTTTTTCTTTTTTATTATTAAATATATATTATGATGAATTTATGAGTCTTTTTATCATTCACTTAAACTATATTTAATATACTTTAAATAATAAAAAATAATAATTTATAAATTTGATACGATACATATTTAATAAAATAAAGTAATAATAATATTACTCTGAGTGCATTAAAAAATCTCTCCTGCGAGCCCTGAACCATACCTAAAGTACCCGCGTTTGGGGGTCATTGTACATCCTCCTTGAGTAACGGTCACATTGATCGTTGCGTTGTAGAGCGAGAATTCCTCCTTTTCTTTTCTTTTCTCTTTTCCGAATATTTTAAAATGTTGCTTGGCAGTAGTCAACCTTCAAATTAAAAGGCCTTTTTATTTTTTATTTTTAAGAAAAGAAAGGCCTCCTTTTATTACGCTGTTGGATTTCTGTGCAATACAGCTCCAAATAGCAATGCCCTTTCCAGATGCCAACTTGTCATCCTAGGGCGGTATTACAATCACAGACCTTTTATTTACACATATTATGCAGATTCAATCTTTCCGATTCATGTTTTTATATTTTCTCTCTCGCCTTGACTTTTCGGACGTGTTTTATATGTGATATTGAATTTGACAAGATAAATTAATATAATATATTATAATATTATTATTATTTAGTATAAATATTATATTATATAAATTTATTTATTAATTTTTATATACATTAAAATAATAAATAATTTAATTAAATTTTAAAAAATAAAATTATATTTAATTAAATTTTAATATATAAATTTTTATAAATTTTTTTATTATAATTTTAAATATTTTAATATTTCCAACTCTTATGTATTAAATTTTATATTATTATTTCTAATTTTATCTTTCGTACTAAATAAAACCATCAATGGCTTTTACTCGTTCTGTGTAATTTCTATACAGACTTTGTTTGTACATTTAACATTTCCGGTTATCCTACAACAGTGTTAGGCTGCACCCATCAACCAATATACAACATTCCTCTCTTATAATATAAAGAAATTTGTATTAACCCATAAAGAAATATAGTGCGATTCATAACATTAATAAATCTATAGCATTTAATCATCACGATTCATTCACCACACTTCTCATAATAAACTATTCTACACTTACTCTTCAGTTGATATGTCCTAATTTATTATCTTGCACTACATTGTTGGTTGTAAAAAATCGTGTAACTAAAGTTTAGATAACTTAATACAGAAGCTTACGGACTTGATTTTTTTTTCTTTACTCGATAAATAAAAAAATAATTTTTAAAAATATGATTAGATATTTAGATGATTTTTTATAATATTATTTTATTTACATAAATTTAAAAATTAAATTCAATATTATATATTTAAAAAATTTAAATTCTTTTAACTCAAACTATCACACGTTAATATAAACTTGATTTTAATGTGACAAGAAAAAAAAAAAACAGCGACATTTGTCTTGATTTAAAAAATGGAATAAACTTTAAATGCAAAAAAGTGACAACAGAAGAAAAACACAGCTCGCTTTTTACCATTTTTGCCTTGTCATGGTCAGTTATCATAATTAAGAAAGTTGTACTTGTATATGTTGGATTGGCTGGCTCGGTGAGAGTCGCTCCACCATCATTAACTTTAATAATTGTAGAATGGTATGGAAGTCTACTAGTAGTACTAGTGAATATTTGATAAAATTATTAATTTCTGAACTAATAAAAGTAAAATAAAAAAATTCTAACAAATATTTTAAGTGTCTTAAAGATATTTATTACAAAAATTAATTAAAAAATAAAAAAATTAATTTTTAATACATTTAATATTTTTTTTTTATAAAGTTTTTATAAAAAATAAAATATTAATATATTAAGAATTAAAAAAATTATGCTTTTTATATAAATTTTTTTATTTTAAACTCTTTCTCATCGATACTCTTTAAAATAACCCTTATTAAAAAATTCCTCTTTTAACTTCCTTCACAACCAAAGCAGAAAAATTATGGTGGGTCACGATGTAAATGTATACAGTGTAGAGCCAACGCAGCATGGAAGCTGGGAGACGAGCAGGCCACCATACAGACCTAAAGTGATGCCGTGTATCCAACGGACGGCTCAGATTTCATCATTATTCGCGTCCCTACACGATTGCCCTCTATAAATCCACCCTTTCGATTCCAACCACCCCACTATCACACACTGCACTACAGAACCTCAAAGCTCAACAACTTTTCAGGCGATGCTTTCTCTGAAAATTTTCCTCATCTCCTCCGCCGTTCTTTTCACGGCGTTGGTACTCAATGCCTCTCTTCCCTTCGCCACCACCCACCTCCCTCTCATCTGGAACCTCTTCCTCTTGTGCTTCAAACCTCCCTATCTCTACTTCATCGTCAACGTTATCATCATCTCCATCGTCGCCTCCTCCAGGTTTCACCACTCCAAAGACCGCGCAGATCCAACTCCTCCGCCCATTCCTGCTATTGCTTACGAGATGAAATCCCCGCCGGAGTTTACCATTTCAAAAGGACCTGTTGTGTTTGAACAGAGCGCAGAAGATCCGCCGGTTCTGGAGGTGAAGGCCGTGGTGGTCAATGGTTCAGCTGCAGTCGAAGTAGAAGACGAGAAAGCAATCGACCACGGAATGGACTCAATGGAGCAGCCCACGTGGACTTCGCTCAAGTGGATAGACTCGACGGAGGTTCCACCGGAATATCTATCGCCCACGGAGAGACCTCTCGTTTCTGCTAGGTTCGCTCACCAGAAACCGCTTAAATCCACTCCTGAAGGTATCAAATTTCTCTATCTCTCTCTCAGGATCAGATCCTCTCCGGTTTCTGCAAACAAGGTCCAATTCATAAAAAATACATATGTTTTATTACATACCACATACGTTATGTACAGTAAAAATAAAAAATAAAAAATAAAAATTAAAAAAAATAAATATTACATGTGGTATGTAACAAAAATATGTATATTTTTGATAAATTAAACCCTCTTCAATTTGTACGAACTGAAGAGAATCCGAATCTCTCTCTCCAAAAGTTGGCTCAACCATTTCCTTTCAACTCATCTCTCTTTTTCTTTAATTATTTTTTATGTATTCATGAATTTAATTAAATAAAATTAAAAATAATAAATGCAAAGTAATTAAAAAGATTAAAGAAAAAAATCGAAAAAAAGTCAAAGTCAACTTTTATTCTTCTATATTATTATTATCTTAATTTTTTTTTAAAAAGAAAAGAAATAAAGAAAAAAAAAAAGAGTAGAGTACTACTTAAGTTACCTGTGAACGGGTGTTGTCGTTTTTGCAAATTGCATGTAGTTCCAAAACAAAGGTTAATTCAAAGTATGACGTTTACTTGTAGTTGTAGGTGGAAGGGCGTTGAGGGTGGCGAAGCCAAAACGGCACGAGACGCTGGAGAACACGTGGAAGGCGATAACGGAGGGTCGACCCATGCCGTTAAGCAGGCACATGAAGAAGTGCGACACGTGGCATGACCGTGGCAACACGGGCCCACTGGAAGTTAAGAAGTCGGCGACCTTCAAGGACCGGACCACTCAGCCGCCACTACCTCCTAAGCTGAGGAAAGAGCCGTCGCTGAGTCAAGACGAGTTGAATCGGCGCGTGGAAGCCTTCATTCAAAAGTTCAACGAGCAGATGAGGTTGCAAAGACAGGAATCCTTAAATCAGTACATGCAGATGATTAACCGCGGTGCCGATTAATCTCATACATGTTGTGCAAACATATTTTATAGGAATATTAGGATCGATTTAGGAGAATATCTATACAAAAAAAAAATAGTGTAAATATTTTTAATACATTTTTATTTTTGTTTATTTTTTGCCATATAAGTTTATGGTTGAGTTAGACTCGTAATCACGATCTCTATTTTTTTCTCCCTGTGGTCCACATATGAAACATGGGGCTCAGCATATATATTGGAAAAGAAACACAGAAACTCTTACAGGGAACTTAGGAATTAATTGTTGTTATTGTTAATCGCGTTTGTATTAATAGCATGAATGGAAGAATGTGATGTTTAATTTAACATTCTTTCGCTTTGTTCAATTTTTTATGTATGTATGCATAGATATGTCCTTCTGTGTCAATTTGTGTCTTGAGTGTATATATATATATATATATATGTATGACTTCACTACCTGCTATCAGAAACTTGAAATGCAGAAATGGAGAGAAAACAGAACCCGGAAGCAAGAGAAAGATTGAAAAATACTGATATTATTGAACTATATTTTCAAGATACAGATTTGCTATATATATACCAGTAATATCTAACTAACACAATCATCTAACTAACTTGTAAACTAACTAACCGCTACTTTAACTAACTAACTAATTTTCTGTAATCTAACTACATTAACTTAGTGTGTCAGCTAGATTTAGTCCAGCTGGTTTATATGTTAGCTTGATACCCCTCCCTCAAGCTGGAGAATGTATGTGAAGCATTTCTAGCTTGGATGTGAGTAAATTAAAACTCTTTGGTGGCAGTGCTTTAGTACAGATATCAACTAATTGTGCAACAAAAGGAATAGGATGAAGATGAATGATGCCTGCCTGCACCTTGTCTCTTACAATATGACAATTAATTTTTATATATTTTGTCTGCTAATGAAAGATTGGATTAGCAAGTATGTGTAAAGCAAAATGATTTTCACAATAAAGAAGAAAAGGTATGATGAATGGTACTTGAAAATCTTGTAGAAGATAAGTTAGCCACTGTAATTCACAAGTGGCAGTGGTCATGCATGGCATGATACTCAACTTTTGAAGATGATTTGGAGATTGTGGCTTGTTTCTTAGATTTCTAAGAGATCAAGGAATCTCTTAGAAAAATACAATAGCCAGTGACTGACTTGCGGCTATCCAAGCAAGCTACCCAATCAGAATTTGAGAAGTCTTTCAACTACAATGTAGATAATTTGGGGGGGAAAAAGACATCTGTTAGGGGATGTTTTGATGTATTTCAGAATTCGAAGAGTAGTGTGTTGATGAGACAACAATGGTTTAGCTAAAAATTGACTTAGATGATGAACTGCAAATGTGATATCAGGCTTAGTTATGGTAAAGTGAAGCAGGCGACAGATGAGTCTTCTATAAGAAGGAATATCTTCAAATTGATGGCCATCATCATGACACAATTTCTTATCAGTAGTCCTAGGAGTAGTAATTGGTTTGCAACCAAGCGGTCCAACATCTTCAATTAGTTCTAGAGCATATTTTCTTTGACATAAAGAAATTCCATATTTATTTCTTACTATTTCAAGGCCCAAGAAATATTTAAGAGAACCCAGATCCTTGATTTTGAAGGCTGAATCAAGATTCTGCTTGACAGTATTGATTTCTTGCAAATCATTCCCAGCTAGAATGATATCATCAACATAAACTAGTCAGACTGTAAAAGAAGTTGCAACTTTCTTTGTGAATAAAGAATAATCAGCTTTACTCTGGGTATAACCTTGTGCAAGTAAGGCAGACGAGAGCTTGGAATACCATTGTCTACTGGTTTGCTTTAATCCATAAAGTGATTTTTGAAGCCTACAAACTTGGTGAGGAATGGAGGAGTGGAATCCTAGTAGTGAAGTCATATACACTTCTTCATTTAAATCTTCATGAAGAAATACATTGTTGACATCTAACTTATGCAAATGTCATTCTTGAATGGAAGCTAATGCCAGAAGCAATGTCGCAGTACTCATCTTTGCAACAGGAGAAAAAGTTTCAAGAATATCCAGGTCCTCAATTTGTGTGTAGCCTTTAGCTAATGATCTGACTTTGTGCCTTTCAATGCTACCATCTGAGTTCTACTTCACACATACTGTGATTGCTTGGACAAGATGCAAATGATTTTGATGTCAACAAACAAGGAAGCAATGGAAATACAATGATCAAGTCACAAGGAACTCAAGTTTAGCAAATAGGCTATAGAACTAGTGTAAAGGTATTCTAGTGATTCACCTCAAGCTCAAATGACTTCTCTAAAATGAATTTACAAAATGATTTTTCATGAAAGGTTCAAAAACGTTTTTTGTGCAACAATTGCTTTGGTATCTTAGATTTTCTATCAAACATGTTCTCCTGTATATGTCAAACTAAAGACAAACTCTTTTAGAACCTTCCAACTCCTTTGACATGCACAAAACTATCTCTGTACCTGTTAGGATTCAAAATTCTAAGGCTCCTAACCGATTAGGACCTTTTCCTAACCTAGTTAGCCTGCTTCGAAAAATGGCTTGTCTCGTGTTCTTTCAAATGCCTAACCGATTAGGCAAGGCTCCTAACCGGTTATCTTATAAGTCGAGGCCAAAGTGTATTTGTCCTAACCGATTAGGTAGAAGACCTAACCGATTAGTCTCATCTCCGAAGCCAAGATTGTTTTGTCCTAACCGATTAGGCGATGGCTTAACCTGGTTATTCATAAGTCGAAGTCAAAATCATGTTGGCCTAACCGATTAGGTAGAAGACCTAACCGGTTATTCACAAAGTCGAAACCAAAAATGTGTTGCCCTAACCGATTCGGCGATGGCCTAACCTAGGTTATTCAATAACTCGAAACTCACGATGGTAATGTCCTAACCGATTAGAACTTACTCCTAACCGGTTAGCTATTAAACCGAACACTTTGTTTAAGCCTAAAATGAGTCCCTAACCGGTTAGGATACATGGCTAACTTAGCCTATGTTCGAGAAAATTTGCAGAAGCTCGTAACGGCTATATTGCAGAGCATTAATTGCTCACAACCACCTCCAACGGCATTTAATAGCACTAACCTATATATTTGGATGTTGGGCTTCGTTGAGAGGTTAGAAAAACTGAGTGAATCATTCTGCAAAATTCCTTGTATGCCTTAAACAAGTTTTTCTCATCATTTTACTAAATCCTCTGTTTTGAGCTTGGGTTTGTGTGAATCCTAAATATCATAGTACTTCAATTTGTAACACTTGCTCTTGAGAGAGTTTCATCCATTTAAATCTTATTCAATCTATTTAGAGAGGGTGAGGTATCCCTCATACATTGTAAGGGTGAGGTATCCCTTTGAAAATAGAGGCTCAAGCTCTTGGGTGAGGTATCCCATAGTGTTGAGTGCTCAAGGTTGTAGTAGTTATCAAGCACCCATTGAAACTTGAAGATATAGTGAAAAATCTCAAGTTGATTGCTTGGGGACTGGACGTAGATCACAAGTGGATTGGTGATCGAACCAGGATAAATCATTGTGTTTGCTCTCTCTAAACCCTTCTCTTTACATTAAGCACTGTTTCATTGAATATTTTGAATATTGTTCTTCTTGATTGTTGCATTTATTAGTAAAAGTATTTATTCCATTTATCCAATTAGTTCTACTCATCAAATAGCTTCAACGAAAAATTGTTTATCAATCGAATTGCGAAAGATTTGTGAACTTGACTTACATACTCAATTCACCCCCCTCTTGAGTATTGAGGTCACTTGGTAACAAGTGGTATCAGAGCTAGACTCTTGTATAAAGAGCTTAGCAGCTTCAAGAGAAGTGATGGCTTCAAATGGTTTTTCAAATGAAGGTTCTTCTATAAATAGACCTCCTTATTTCAATGGGGATGGTTATGCCTATTGGAAAGAAAGGATGAAATTTTTTATTGAAGCTATTGACTTAGATGTGTGGGACGCAGTTGAAAATGGTGCTTTTGTCCCTACACAAACTAAGGATGGTGTGACAATTAATACACCTAGAAGTGATTGGACCGATGATGATAAAAAGAAGGTTCAATATAATTTGAGAGCCAAGAACATCATCACCACATCTTTGGGGTATGATGAATTCTTTAGGGTGTCAAATTGTAAGACATAAAAAGAAATGTGGGATACCCTACAAGTAACTCATGAAGGTACTAGTGAGGTAAAAAGATCTCGAATAAACACTCTTACTCATGAATATGAATTGTTTATAATGAATCAAGGTGAGAGTATTCAAGATATGCAAAAGAGATTTACTCATATTGTTAATCATCTCATCTCATTGGGAAAGACATTTCCTAATGAGGATCTTATTAACAAAGTCTTGAGATGTCTAAGTAGGAATTGGCAACCCAAGGTAACGGCGATTGCGAAATCAAGAGATTTATCAACCATGTCTCTAGCCACCTTATTCGAAAAACTTCAAGAGCATGAGCTGGAACTAAATAGGCTCAATCAAAATGAAAAACATGACAAAAAGAAGAAGGGAATTGCACTCAAGGCCACCTCTTCCATGCTTGAAGATGATGATGAAGATGGTGAAGAGGATGCTGAAAATATTGAGCTAAGTGAGGAGAATCTTAGTCTCCTTGTGAGAAAATTCGGAAGATTCTTGAAGAAAAAGGGATTTCAAAGAAGACCACCGTTTCCTCAAAAGAAAGCATATCACAAAGGAGAAGGATCCTCCATTCCTCCAAAATGCTATGAATGGGGAAAACCGGGGCACATGAAAATGGAGTGTCCTATATATCTCAAAAAGACAGAGAAATTTGAGAAAAGGCCCTCTAAGGAAAAGAAAGGAAGAAGAGCATACATAGCTTGGGAGGACAATGATTTAAGCTCTTCTGATGATTCGGAGAATGAAGAAGCTCATCTTTGCCTCATGGCTCAAGGAGAAGAAAGTGGAGAAAGCGACACCGAGGTAACCTCTTCTAACCTAGAACCTCCACCTTCTTATGATGAATTGCAAGATGCCTTTCAAGAATTGTATGATGAATCTTTGAGGCTCACAAAAATGATTTTGTCTTCCAATAAAACAATCTCCCTATTGACAAAGAAAGTTTTCACCTTAACTAAGGAGATAAATGAACTTAAGATCGAAAATGAGACCTTAGGACTTATAGATGCTAATTCATTATACATGACTTGTTCATCACATGACAATACATCCATATCATTACCTTGTTTATCATGTAAAGCTTTTGAAAAAGAAATTGAAGACTTGAACAACACTCTTGCAAAATTCACTTTTAGTAGAGACAACTTGAATGTGTTGTTGGTGAGACAAAAATGTGTTTTTCAAAAAGTCGGTTTGGGATTTAATCCAAACAACCATCAAAAGTCTTATAAGAACTTCTTTGTTTCCTCAAAAACTTCAAGTAGCCCATTTGTTAAATGTTTTCATTGTGGTAGGAAAGGGCATAGTGCATCCACTTGCAATGTTAGAAAGAACATAAACACCAAGGTTGGAATCAAAAGGGTTTGGGTCCCTAAAGGCACCATACCTCTAACACACAAGGACCCAAAACAATTTGGGTACCAAAAGTTAAATCTTAAATGTGTGTTGTAGGTGTGCTTGAAGACCAAGAGCTCAAGTTGGTATCTTGATAGTGGTTGCTCCAAGCACATGACCGATGATGGCTCCAAGTTCTCCTCCCTTACACACAAGAAACATGGTCATATCACATATGGTGACAACAACAAAGGGAAGATTCTTGGAATTGGCAAAGTTGGTAAGATCCCTTCATCATCTATTAATAATGTCTTACTTGTTGAAGGACTTAAACATAATTTACTTAGTATTAGTCAATTGTGTGATAAAGGAAATAGAGTTATATTTGATTCCTCTTGTTGCATAATTGAGGGAAAGGATGATAAGCAAGTTAAATTTGTTGGTCATAGGGTCAATAACATATATATGATTAGTCTCGATGATATCTCCTCAAAAGATGCTAAGTGTTTTATGAGTAAAGAAAATGATTCATGGTTATGGCATAGAAGAATTGCTCACATTCACATGGATCATTTAAACAAATTAGTTTCGAAAGAACTAGTAATTGGTCTTCCAAAGCTCAAATTTGAAAAAGACAAACTTTGTGATGCATGTCAAAAAGGAAAACAAGTAAATGTCTCTTTTAAAGCTAAAAACATAGTTTCAACTTCTAGACCTTTACAACTTTTGCACATGGATCTTTTTGGACCCTCTAGAACTATGAGCTTTGGTGGGAATTACTATGCATTAGTGATTGTGGATGATTTTTCTAGATTTACATGAACATTATTCTTGGCCCACAAAAATGATGCTTTTCAATCATTTAGAAAACTTGCCAAAGTTATCCAAAACGAAAAAGGTTTTTGTATTGCATCCATAAGAAGTGATCATGGTGGTGAATTTGAAAATCATGAATTTGAAACTTTTTGTGATGAACATGGCATTGAGTATAATTTTTCTGCCCCTAGAACACCACAACAAAATGGTGTTGTAGAAAGAAAAAATCGATCTTTAGAAGAAATGGCAAGAACTATACGTAATGAGGCCAACCTTCCTAAGTACTTTTGGGCGGATGCAGTTAACACCGCTTGTTATGTTATGAATAGAGCCCTAATAAGGCCAATTTTAAAGAAAACTTCATATGAATTGTACAAAGGAAGGAAACCTAATGTGTCACATTTTCATGTTTTTGGATGTAAATGCTTTGTTTTGAATAATGGAAAGGATAACTTGGGGAAGTTTGATGCAAAATCTGATGAAGGAATATTCATTGGTTATTCTATTCATAGTAAGGCCTTTAGAGTTTATAATAAACGAACTATGACCATAGAATAATCCATACATGTTGCATTTGATGAAATTAACCCAAATGAGCCGAGAAAGGAACTTATTGATGATGTTGCAGAAATCTTGGCAAAGACACACTTGGAAAATCAAGAGATAGAGTCCAAGAAGGAAGAAGAGAGACTCCTTGATCACTCATGGCAAGAAGATTCTAAAATCTTGGATCTACCCATGGAATGGAGGACTTCAAGGTATCATCCTCTTGACAAGGTGATAGGTGATGTATCAAAAGGGGTAATCACTCGAAACTCTCTTAGAAATGTATGTAATCACCTAGCCTTTGTCTCTCAAGTTGAACCTAAAGACATAAATGAGGCCATTAATGATGAGCATTGGATCTTGGTCATGCAAGAAGAACTAAACCAATTTGAGAGGAATCAAGTTTGGGAATTAGTTCCAAGGCCCAATGATCATCCTATAATTGGCACCAAATGGGTCTTTTGGAACAAACTTGATGAAACGGGTTTAATAATAAGAAATAAAGCTAGGCTTGTAGCTAAGGGATATAATCAAGAAGAAGGCATAGATTATGAAGAAACTTATGCTCCCGTAGCTAGGTTAGAGGCCATTAGAATGTTACTTGCATATGCTTGCATCATGGATTTCAAACTCTACCAAATGGATGTCAAAAGTGCCTTTTTAAATGGTTTTATACAAGAGGAGGTGTATGTTGAACAACCTCCTGGTTTTGAGGTTTTTGATTTGCCCAACCATGTTTTCAAATTGAAAAAGGCATTGTACGGCTTGAAACAAGCTCCTAGAGCTTGGTATGAAAGGTTGAGCAAATTTCTTTTAGAAAAAAGTTTTTCTAGAGGCAAGGTTGACACCACTCTTTTCATAAAACACAAAATGCATGACATTCTTTTAGTTCAAATCTATGTTGATGACATTATATTTGGTGCTACTAACAACTCTCTTTGTGAAGAATTTTTAAATATTATGCAAAGTGAGTTTGAGATGTCTATGATGGGTGAGCTCAACTTCTTCCTTGGTCTTCAAATCAAGCAAGCAAGAGAAGAACGTTCATAAGCCAATCCAAGTATTGCAAGGAGCTCTCGAGAAAATTTGGAATAGAAAATGCCAAGCATATGGCTACCCCTATGGGCACCTCTTGTTATTTGGACAAGGATGAAGGAGGTATATCGGTAGAAATTACAAAATATAGAGGTATGATTGGCTCACTCATTTATCTCACTGCAAGTAGGCCTGATATAATGTTTAGTGTATGCATGTGTGCAATATATCAAGCTAATTCTAAGGAATCACACCTAAGTGCTGTTAAGAGAATAATGAAATATCTAATAGGCACATCACAAATGGGTTTGTGGTACCCTAAGGGTGCCTCGTGTAGTCTTATTGGGTACTCGATTATGATTTTCTTGGATGCAAAATGGATCGAAAAAGCACTAGTGGGACATGCCACCTGCTTGGAAGTTCACTAGTTTCTTGGCATAGCAAGAAACAAAATAGTGTGTCATTGTCTACAGTTGAAGCTGAATATGTTGCAGCTGGGAGTTGTTGTTCTCAAGTCCTTTGGATGAAACAATAACTCTTGGACTATGGTCTTGAGCTTGATCATATTCCCATAAGATGTGATAATACCAGTGCAATTAACTTGTCAAAAAATCCCATTTTGCATTCTAGGACTAAACATATTGAAATAAAACATCATTTCATTCGAGATCATGTTCAAAAGGGTGATTGCATACTTGAATTTGTTGAAACAACTAAGCAACTAGCTGATATTTTCACCAAACCCCTAGCAAAAGAAGCATTTTTCTACATTAGAAATGAACTTGGTATATTGGATCAATCATGCATAAATTAAATATTTGCTGCATAATCCTAAAACAAATGCATAAACTTGTGATTTTTTTCTGCATAATTATGTCACAATGTTGCATAATCTCTGAATATTTTTTCATGAATCCAATACTGACTTGAGCGTCGGAGTGTCCCCTTATGTTGTTTTGCAGGAGCTGAGTTCATGCTTAAGTCCCCCAAAATCTGAAAGCTCAAGGTTCCTATTAATATTGGGAAGATTTTGTTTCTAAATGAAGAATGGACTCAAGCCAAAATGAACCTCAAGTGATCTGGAATACTAGAAGTGAAATAAGAATTGCTCCTACTGATACATGTCAAGGATCACTCTCATAAGTTTATTATAATGCTATCAGTGCAATGATCAAGCAAAGGAAGAATAATATGTTTTCGTATGGGACTTGGAAGTGTTTGGAATATTAAGGGACCTTCTGTCATGACCAAATAATCGGTTAGATATAGCTCCTAACCGGTTACCCTGTATTTGGGATCATATCTGGACGCTCTGACTTAACACAATAACCGGTTACCCAATTTCCCTAACCGGTTAATGGACATCACAGTGGCTATTTCCTAATAACCCTAACCGGTTACTCACAATCCCTAACCGGTTAGGCACTCCAATTAAAAAGCCCATCCAACAGCGTTCCCTCCATTCACGACCCTCCACTTCCATCTTCTTCCTCGTTTTCTCGGAAATCACACACCCACTTCCTCACCCTCATTCCTCACCTTCAATCCACTCCTAATTCGGTCTTTCAACCCTTTTCTCTCACATTCCATCATCTCCCTCATCTCTCTCTCTCTCTCCACCACCGCACCCTAAGCCACCATCTCCACCATGGCCAGCAGCTCCTCATTTACCAAAAGAACACGTACCAAAAACCCCAATATCCCCAGGAGACAAACCCCACCGACACGGACCACGACTTCTCGGTTGCTCTGAATCTTGGGAGGTACTTCACGATCCCGCTCGGATGAAGAAATACCAATTGGAATTCCATGCAAGGCGTATCATCTCACCAAAATGGATGGACTGGGAGTTCTTCATCCTAGAAGGCTTCACTCTCTCTCACAAGATCTTGCTTGAATTCCATGGGTTGAGAACCCTCGTCACCACAAATCCAGGTATTTCTATCTTGAACCCATTAAAGTCTTCTTCTGCAATTTATCTGTTAAAGGAGGATCTTTAATTTCGAAGTTAAGAAACATAAGATTGTGGTGAATCCCGGTGAGTGGGTGCCTTTGTTTGATCTTCCCAATCCTATGAAAAACTCGGTGGACTGGAAAACCATGGTAAGTGGGAAAATTATAAGAGAGATGATCTTTGCTATGGGCATGATTCACTGAGTTCTAATGCCAAAAGGAACTTTTACTACTGGGCTTCAAGATCCATGATCGCCTTCTTCATTTCATCGTTACTCACATTCTTGCACCAAGGGCAAGCAATTATGCCCTGGTTGAAGAGGAAGACATCTTCCTAATATGGCTTCTCAAGGAACGCATCAAGATCAACGGCCCTTCTACATCATACACACTATATCAAAGCCAAAAACAAGGGTTATGGATCTTCCGTATGCACTTACGTTGCTCGCATCCTAGACCATCACAAGGTTCCCCGTTGGATGATGGCATTGTAAACACTTAAATTTGGTCTAGCATCTCTTAATAGAATGCACATGAAGAAGGTCATTGGTGAATGGACTTATGGCCAAGCATGAGTGGGAGGAGCGCTACCGAAGAAATTCGGTTCAAGTGATGTCCCACATGGAAGAGGCACCGAAATGGGAATTCTAATCCACTAGTGAAGCTCGCATTCTTGCAGCATCGCGGATCTGCGCGCACCTACAACGAGCATAGCAACTCAGTCATCTTTGATTGGTTGAGTGCCATGGAGGACCGCTTGGATAGGCTCGGCGTCATTTCCGACCCGAGGACCCGGGGCTTAGGCATGGACTCTCTGTTTAGCATGATTGTGCCGTTGCACTCATAGCCTTTGAACTTTTTTTATTGTGCCTCACTATCTTATTTTGGATATTTTGGGAACATTGCTTAGCATGACTAATGACTGGTTATCTTTGGCTTATTTTTCCTGATAGTGAACTTTGACTCTGTTTCGACCCTTGGACATATAATTTTGGTATCCTTGGTAATATGTTTTGTGACTGCTTATGAGTCTCTAGATTATTGAATTTGTGCTCTTGTTATGAATCCTTGCCTCTTTACTTATCATATAATATGTTATGTGTTGCATGCCTGTTGTTTTATATACCCTAGGTTATTGAATTTCTTTTTGATTATGCCAAAAGGGGGAGAAGGATAAAAGGTGTCTTTATATTTATTGAGAAGAGTAACTAAATGTGGATATGTAATGATAATGTAATGATAATGAATTTGTGAGTTGTATATTAATTAATGGTCTGGAATTCCAAAATAAAGGGAGTTCTCTGATTTAAACACCTCTTGAACAAAAGAGGGGAGTAAGTCTCCAAATTCTCTTGTGAATTCCAATTATCATTATGAACTAACTCTTTCTTCAATAAGTGTTTGTCATCATCAAAAAAGAGAATGTGATTGCTTGGACAAGATGCAAATGATTTTGATGTCGACAAACAAGGAAGCAATGGGAATACAATGATCAAGTCACAAGGAACTCAAGTTTAGCAAATAGGCTATAGAACTAGTGTAAAGGTATTCTAGTGATTCACCTCAAGCTCAAATGACTTCTCTAAAATGAATTTACAAAATGGTTTTTCATGAAATGTTCAAAATTTTTGTGCAACAATTGCTTTGGTATCTTAGATTTTCTATCAAACATGTTCTCCTGTATATGTCAAACTAAAGACAAACTCTTTTAGAACCTTCCAACTCCTTTGACATGCACAAAACTGTCTCTCGTACTGTTAGGATTCAAAATTCTAAGGCTCCTAACCGATTAGGACCTTTTCCTAACCGGTTAGCCTGCTCTAAAATGGTTTGTCTCGTGTTCTTTCAAATGCCTAACCGATTAGGCAAGGCTCCTAACCGGTTATCTTATAAGTCAGAGGCCAAAGTGTATTTGTCCTAACCGATTAGGTAGAAGACCTAACCGGTTAGTCTCATCTCCAGAAGCCAAGATTGTTTTGTCCTAACCGATTAGGCAGATGGCTTAACATTCTGTAAGTCAGAAGTCAAAATCATGTTGGCCTAACCGATTAGGTAGAAGACTTAACCGGTTATTTACAAAGTCAGAAACCAAAAATGTGTTGCCCTAACCGATTAGGCAGATGGCCTAACCGGTTATTCAATAACTCAGAACTCACGATGGTAATGTCCTAACCGATTAGAACTTACTCCTAACCTGTTAGGATACATGGCTAACCGGTTAGCCTATGTTCAGGAAAATTTGCGTGAACGGCTATATTGCGAGCATTAATTGCTCACAACCACCTCCAACGGCATTTAATAGCACTAACCTATATATTTGGATGTTGGCTTCAAAGAGGTTAGAAAAACTGAGTGAATCATTCGCAAAATTCCTTGTATGCCTTAAATAAGTTTTTCTCATCATTTTACTAAATCCTCTGTTTTGAGCTTGGGTTTGTGTGAATCCTAAATATCATAGTACTTCAATTTGTAATACTTGCTCTTGAGAGAGTTTCATCCATTTAAATCTTATTTAATCTATTTAGAGAGGGTGAGGTATCCTTCATACATTGTAAGGGTGAGGTATCCCTTTGAAAATAGAGGCTCAAGCTATTGGGTGAGGTATCCCATAGTGTTGAGTGCTCAAGGTTGTAGTGGTTATCAAGCACCCATTAAAACTTGAAGATATAGTGAAAAATCTCAAGTTGATTGCTTGGGGACTGGACGTAGATCACAAGTGGATTGGTGATCGAACCAGGATAAATCATTGTGTTTGCTCTCTCTAAACCCTTCTCTTTACATTAATATTTCATTGAATATTTTGAATACTGTTCTTCTTGATTGTTGCATTTATTAGTAAAAGTATTTATTCCATTTATCCAATTAGTTCTACTCATCAAATAGCTTCAACGAAAAATTGTTTATCAATCGAATTGCGAAAGATTTGCGAACTTGACTTACATACTCAATTCACCCCCCTCTTGAGTATTGAGACCACTTGGTAACACATACACCCATTTACAACCTATTGGCTGCTTACCAGGAGGCAATGTAGTTAATGTCCAGGTGTTATTTTGTTCCAAGGCCTGAATTTTAGAAGCTATAGCCTTCCTCCAGCATTCATGTTTAACAACATGAGTATAGGATGTGGGCTCAGGCTCAGTGGTGATATTTAAGGTGAAGGCTCTATGATTTGGTGACAATTTTGAATAGGAAATAAAATTGGATATAGGATATAGAATATCTGGAGGTGAGTGGTTGGCTTGTTGAGTTAAAGTTAAGAGTGAGCAGTGATAATCTTGTAAATATGATGGAAGTTTTCTAGTCCTACTAGACTGTCTAGGAGGAATTTGAGACTGGACAGTAGCAAAAGGAGGAGCAGATGCACAAGGTAACTAAGAAATAATATGATCAACAATACTTTTGAAGAAAAAGTCATAATAGTCAATAACATGTTGAGATATGATGCTTGTAGATGAAGAATCAGTATGAGAATGAGAAGAAAAAAAAGGAAAACATGTTCATGAAAAATAACATTTCTAGTATGAATATCATACAGTAAGTAGCCTTTAACTCCCTGCTTATAACCCAAGAAGACACATTTTCGGGCTCTAGGATCAAATTTCTTTCTGTGAGTAGTCAAGGTAGTGGCAAAACAAAGAAAACCAAATACCTTGAGGTCTACTAAGATAGGTGTTTGGTTGTAAAGTAAGATATATGGACTGCAATTTTGAAGAATAGTAGATGGAAGTCTATTGATAAGGAAAACAACATGAGCAACAACAAAAGACCAAAAAGGTTTGGGAAGATTAGACTGAAACATGAGGGATCTTGCCATATTCAGAACGTGTTGATGTTTGCACTCAACAGCACCATTCTGTTGTGGGGACTCTACACAAGATTTTTGACAAAATCCCTCTTTCTGAATAAAACTAGAAAGACAAAATTCAGAGCCATTATCAAATCTGATTACCTTGACTCTATGCTAAAATTGAGTTTCAATTAATGCCACAAAAAGACTTTATATGAGATGCTATTTTAGACTTTAATTTCATAAAGAAAATCTAAGTATGTATAGAAAAATCATTTACCACAGTTAAGAAATATTTATAACCATAAATAAATGAAATTGAAAAAAGACCCCATATGTCCATGTGTAGCAAATCAAAGGCATTTTTAGATTTATTTGTACTGACAGAATAAGGCAAATGTTTCATTTTGGCCATAGGACATATATCACAAACATTGTCATGATTACAAGTAATAAAAAGAAAATGACTATGCAAAGAATCTAATGTGGCATTAGAGGGATGACCTAATCTATAATGCCACAAATCTGGTTTATAAGACACAAAAGCATATGAAAAATTACAATTTTGGACAAAATCAATGTTACAAGGTAACTTCATCAGATACAACCCTTTAACAACTTTAGCTAATTCAATCTTCTTCAAGGTATTGTGTTCCTGTATAACACAATCAGTGGAAGAAAAATTTAAGACACAATTGATAGAACTAGTTAATTTGGTATCTGAGATCAAATTAAAAGTAAATTGGGGTAGATAAAGGACAGTGGTAAGAATTAGCTTATCTGAAAAATGAATTGTGTCAGAAATAATTGCGAGGATTGGATTGCCATTTGCTAAGTTTACAGTGATGGGTGAAATTTCATTATAAAAAGTGTACTGATTCAGTGTGCAACAAATGTTATCTATTGCACCTGTATCCAGTTTCCAAGGTATGAATTTAAAATGACAACAAAGAGTAATATGATTACGTGAAACAAGTTTTGAAAATTGGTCAGATTTAGAAGACAAATTTGACTCAATATGAGTGGTAACATGATTTGCTAGATGTGACTTCTGAAAAAGGTTCAAAATAATCTGGAACTGTTCTATGGTGAAGCTTGGATGAGAACTTGTTGTTGTTTCAGCCTTATCAAACATAGCCTCAATAGGTTCCTCTTCTACTAAAGAAACATTATGTATTGTGTGATTTCAACTTCGAAATCTGTTTCGTGGATGACCAAGTGGAAAACCATGTTTTTAATAACAAACATTTATTGTGTGGCCTGTTTTTTCACAATGTGTACAAATTTTGCCTATATTATTACCCCTTCTAAAACTAGGTTTCTTGACAAATTTCTGAAAACCAGAATTCTTGACAGTAGCAGCAACTGCAAGAGTTGTAGGTTCCTCATGAAACTCATTTTTGAACTGCCTTTCTTACTAAACAATCAGAGAAAAAACTTTTCTAATAGGTGGCAGTGGTTTCATCATTAAGATTTGAGACCTTACTGTGGAGAATTGATCATTCAAACCCTTCAAGAACCTCATAATCTGACCTTGTTGTCTATAAGATCTTATGACAGAAACCAAGTTATAAGTGCATGGATTTAAACATCTAGAACTTAGAATTGGCTTGAAATTCTCCAATTCCTCCCACAAAGACTTTAACTGAGTATAATACTGATTAACAGTAAATTCCCCTTGTTTGATTGTATAAAGTTCCTCTTGTAACCCAACCCACCCATCTTTAAAAAAAAAAAGTGGCCCAGAGAAAGAGTGCGTTTTACTTGAAAATTATTTTTATAATTCGTAAATATTCTCTCTAATATAAGTAAGAATAGTGTTAGACCATGTAAATACGCTAACAAATACAGGCTAAAGGAGGAAGAGAAAAAGGCATCAAAACTCTATCTATTTACTCCCTCTCTATTAGCCCCAACGCAGCTAGTAGTTCTCTATTCTCTGCAACTAGTTCTTCGCAGTGCAACCGTTCTCCCAAGCTCCCAGCGTTTGCGCCTTGGGTCAGTGACCATTGCTTCTTCTCCCACCCGATCTCCCAGTCCTAGCGATTGCACTATCGTTGTGAGTCCGTGACTATTACTTCTTCTCCCACTTGATCTCTCATCCGTTCTCTGCAACTAGTCACGCCATCACACAGTCACGTGTCCCTCTTCCCTCTTGCAATTTTTTTAGTTTTCTGCATCACGCAGCCCCAGCAGGTAAGCCTTCTTCCTCTGCTCTTTTCATATAAATCTGGAACATAAGAGGGAGTGCAACTAGGTACAGTGCAGCTGCACCGTATGGGTAAGGAAGCTATAGGGGGTAGAGCAGAGCTATAGGTACGAGCAGAATGGGCAAGCGATGAATATAGTATTGCTGGAGAAGAAGATGAGTAATCTTGGAGTGTAGGATTGCACTTGCTAAAATGATTATTATTTATGAGCTTCCATTTAAATTTGTTGAAAATGAATGATTTAAAAGTTTTGTTCAAGTTATGCAACCTCAATTCCAAGTTCTTTTTAGACAAACTGTTGGTAAAGATGTTATGCAATTGTATGTATTTGAAATTAATTTGTTATTTGAATTATAACTAACTTTGTTTAATTTATTCCAAATTTAGTAAAACTTGTTAGTTTTTAATTTGTTATGCACTTATTGACTTATGGTGTTTAATTTATTTGAGATTAAAACTTATAGTATTAATTTGTAGATTTTGTATTTTGATTTTTTTCAGGATTTCTTTTTTAAAAAAATACGTTAGACCCACAGGTTCGACTCAACCAAATCTACTATTGAACAGGTTGGGTTGAGCGAAAAAATCTCTTTAACCTAACTCATCCCAACTCACTACTCTGGTGAGCGGGTCGAGTCCAAAAACACTGCTGAACTCATTTAATCCAACTCACGGACACCCCTAGTATTAATAATAAAGGTTAAAAGTATTTTAATTATTATATTTAAAAAGATATTTATGAATTAATTATTATTTTAATAAAAAATCTAAAATCAATTATTACTAAAGATAATAAAATTTAATTATAATCATTACTTTAAAAAATAAATTAAATTAGAAGGCTACGTGCACAACAGAGAAAGTGGTGCAATAAGATGCTGTAAAATAAAAGAGATAAAGAGAAGAAAGAGAAAGAGAAAAAAGAAAGAGAAGAAAGAGAAGAAAAAGAGGTAGAAAGAGGAAAAGAAAGAAGGAAACGGTGAGAACCGAGAAAGAAGGAAGAATAGGGAGAAAGAAAAAAAAAAAAAAGAAAAGAAAGGGGTAGAAAGAAAAGAAAAAAGAAAGAAAGAAAAAAAAAAAAAGAAAGAAAAAAAAATTATATCAAGTAAGAACTCAACCTCTTTTCAAATAATAAAATAATGAATTTTAATTTGTTTATATGTTTTATTAGTTAATTTATTATTTTAATATTTTGTGCATATTGATATTTTATTAAATTTAGTATGTACATGTAATATTATAAAAATTTGATATTTGTTTAGCTTTAAAATATTTATTATATTTGATAAAATTTAGAATTATTATAATTTAAATGTTGATTCTTTTATGAGAATAATATAATAAATTAAAATATCACTCAAGGCTTAAGTTAAATAAATATTTTAATTATATTGAGTAATAAATATATGTACTTAATTTATATGGATTTTTTATATTTACCTTGACTTGTGAAAAATTTTATGACATTTATTCTGATTTATATTTATCTTGGTTTGAGAACAATTTTATAACTTTTATTTTGACCTTTGCAACAAAAGAATTTTTGTGTAATGAATGCACCATCAAGATCAGGACAAACTATGGACTATGATAAAAACTTAACAAAATATGGACTATGATGGGAACCTGACAAACTATGGACTGTGATGTGGACTATTAAAAGAATTATTAAATTAATTTTAAATCATAGTTGATCCCCTGAAAAATTAACATTTAAATTTAATGATTCTAAATTTTATAAATTTTATTTAATTGTTATGTTTTGTTTATAAACTTGTATATGATAAATTTATTTATGATATATTAGTGATTTGTATTACTAATATTTGTGTGTGATGACAAGTAAGTGATTCATAAAAAAATTTACACCTAACCGTTGAAAGGCAAAAGGATGAATTTTCTTTTTTGTTACATGCCTGGTTAGTATGGGTATGTCTGGATTTGTTGTCACGGTGTTAAAGTAATACTAGAGATAGAGTGAATTCCCTAAGGAAGTGAAGGTTTTCAAGTAAAATGTGAGACAAACAAACATGAAAAGAAAAAGAAAAGTAAAATGTGCATTTCCTGTGATGAGTAACTTACTTGTTAATGGTTGAAGATACTTGCTGATAATTGATACTTAATTGCTGATATTTGAGGAACTTGGTGATGATAATATATATGGTCGTATTGCATGATTTATTTAGCTTTTGTTCTGTTATGCTGAAATTTTGTTGTTCTTGTTATATTTTGGTTATCATGTGATTTTTTGTATATTTTACATAGTTAAAATTCATCATGTGTTTTCAATTTTTTTTAACTGTTCATTTTCTACCGAGAATTTTTAATTCTCACTTTATTCATGGTATTTTTAGACTAACACATAATGCATTATGATTATCATCATTCAACTCAACTAAGCAGAGATTCTTGTTTTAAAGGAGAATAATATAATTATTAAAAATATGTGTCTATTTTTTAGCAAACATTATAACTGGTGTGTGATGTTAATTTAAAAAGTTATAAAAGTGTATTACAACTTTGGATTGTCATGCATCGATGCCTATTTCTGTTGATATTTTTTTTTAATTTTATTTCAATAAATTCATTGATATTATTATTATTATTATTATAGCTATGTTTAGAGCTATAAAATTAGGAGGGTTTACAATTAGTTCACGATAAAGTGGTTTTTCTTCTTTTTTTCGTCAAATGTATATACTTAATGAAATTAAAAATAAAAACTATTAATGCAAAGTATAAATATTTATTATCTTGAAAATATAAAAAATATTTAATATTTTTTAAATAATTAATAATAAATAATAAATATTATTTTTAATTTTTAACATATATCTTAGAACACATATTAACCAAACTCATAATTTATTTAAGAGAACTCTCGAGACCACGCCAGAGAAAATTCATTGCAAAATTGGGTAATTACACCCAAGCGAACATCCCGAGCAACGACGCAAACAAAGAGAGAAGCTCAACAAAATCACAACTTTATCTTACAAAATCTCATACATTGATCCTTTTCTTAGCAATGGTTTGAGAAGCAGATTAATTTTTGTTTCCAAAAATTTCAAATTCTCCAAAATAATAATAATAATAATATATAAAAAAGAGGTATATTCGATGCATTTTGGAGGCGAATTGCCACTTGGTAGCAAATTGTAGAGGCTCTTCCACGACGATCCATCGTTTCGAATTTCTGCTTAGTAATTTTCTTATCTTCTTTTGACAAAATTGTATGAACGTCTTTCCCCATTTTTTATATTTAAAAATTGATATAACTTCTCAATAGCATGCTGTGGTTCTCAGGCCGAAAGACAAACAAAGTTGCCACCACTTTCGTAGCCTTAAGCTTGAAAAAGGAATAGAGGTACCACTTAACTACTACAATTTTACTGTAAGATATACACGTCTAAATTACATCCAAACAACTCTGGTTAGATTGATGTTAGTACATAATACAAACCATCAAAACTAATTTCACTGCTATCAAAATTTCACCCGACTACTCTGATCCAACATTTAATTTCGTTTTAGCCTCTTTATTCTCTCAAGGGCACCAAGCCGATTCTCATTATCCTTATCTTTAGCACCATCCACTTCTCCATTATTTTCATTCTCGTCTCTCTTTCGAATCAAATCACCAAAAACAGCAGAAGGGACATCTTTTTGTGTAATTTCAACCTTCTCATCATCATCATCAGAGTCACTTTCTTCTGGTAACTCGATATCTTCATGATTTGCCCTAGTTTTTATACCTCCATCAGACTGTGATTCCACTCCGGCACTCACAAACCCAACTTTTCTATCTTTTGTCACTGTATTGTTAGCTGCAGGGGCTAATTGCCTTTCTAAAGCAGCCATTTCGTCCTCAGGGACCCCAGCCTCTTTCAATTTGTCTTTGGCCTCATCAAGATTCACAGTTTGATCCTTTTGCATCAGATACTCCGGCAGTATAAAATGTGTCTGGAAAAACAATAGAAGATAGATAAGAATAAATGCAAAGTATCAAGGTTATAAAGTGAAGGGGAAAGTGAAAATGAAGAGACTAAAGTAACCTGGCTGTAGCTTGCAGAGACACTCCGCTTAATTCGAAGCATTTCTCTGAAGGTATCTTCGTTTCCATGCTGAACCTCAAACTCATGCCACTTATTCCAAAATTCTGGATCAGATCGTGGATCTGCGAACTGAGAGGCAAATACATATATTCCGCGGGCCCTATCAATTTCTCCTAAGCTTTTTTCCAGCTCAGCATACTTCAAACACATAGTTTTGACATCCTTGTCTGGAAGACCAGATTCAATTGCCTGCTCATAGATCTCCCTTGTTTTGGGGACACCAAATATCTCAGCTGCACGAGCAATATATATTTCGTACATGCTTAACTTCTCATTGTTAGGAACAGCTTTAGTTGCTTGATCATAAACCTTCATAGCTCGCTTTGCTAGTCCATAGTCCTCCTCCAGCTTAGCATATTGCAGGTAAAGAGGTTTCACTTGATCAGCTGGGGCCTGTTTGGCAAGCATGCACCCAAAAGATGAATAAGGTTAGCATCATAATAGATTATCAGCATTCAAAAGTTATAATGTTATATTTGACACAAACAAACAGATTATCAGAAAATAAAATATAATCAAATAACACAACTAATCAAGAAAAATACTTGTTATGATCTTTGACATACTAAATGCATTTTCCATACATCAAAACTTTAATACAATACAAGCTATTGGTAAAAGTTACTTTAGTGCATTTAAAATTTTGCAAATATAGTCATAGTATAAAACTCTATAAAGTACACAAATAGGTGCAGCACATATTAGTATCACATACACAGGAAAGGTTGACTTTAACTTATGCTTGTCAAACACTACACCATCCTGCTTTTTAGCAATACAACATAGAATTTCACTTGCACCATCCGCGCACTAAACTGCCCCCTAGAGCTTTAAAACTCATCTTTTATTTTTTTTCTTTCTCAAGTTTCAAGAAGTGAAAAGCCCATTCCTTCATTCTCTCCTCTGTCCACTTTCAGTCTTCCTTTCCAATTAGCTGTAATAGTATTTTGTTCCTTCTGGCTGCTTCCTTCCTCAAAAAAAGTTAAGAAAAGAAAAAATCAAATTCTTCTGCCGCCATCAAGAATCCAAAAGCCATATGACAACTAGATGTGAGGGACTCTGGAAGATGCAATGGCAAAGAGGTGCTTGAAGGTATATCTTAAGAGGAACAACAGCTATATGAACATTCCTTATCGTGCCAAACCATTAACTTCCTGGAGGGAAGGTTTTCTGGGAAATCTCATAGGACTTCTAATCCTCACTTTATTTTTATTTGCCTTTTGAATGGTAAGTGCACTGAGAGTATTCCAAGATTGATGCTACCAAGTACTAGCTATAAGGACTCATTTGTAGTAAAAATGCAGATCAAATAATTAAGCTCAATGAAACATGCAGACTCTTCCTGTATAGGATTCCTTACAGATAAAAGGCATATCTTCCATACTACTGGTGCATCATAATATTTATATTATCTCCTCAAGTCTTGTTATGGAAAACAATTCAAATGAAATAAACTACTTCCAGCCTTGCAGGCCAGAGAAATATAAATCATCATCAACAACATCATCATCATCATCATTATTTATTATTAATATTATTTGGGATTCCTTACAGATTAGAGACATATCTTCCACACTACTGGTGCATCACAATATTTATATTATCTCCTTAAGTCTAGTTATAGGAAACGATTCAAATGAAATAAACTGCTTCCAGCCTTGCAGACCAAAGAAATGGCATTATTATTATTATTATTATTTTGCCAGGCACATAAGCAGCATATTTAAGTAAATACTAAACTTTGTGCATCTTACTAAAAACACGCATAAAATGTCAGTCCAACATAAACATTACCCTCTTTTCTTTTAAGTACACACAATGTTTCTCATCTTTATTTTCTATAGATTGATGCAAATGCAAGTGTCAAGCTCAACATTTGATAAGATTTTACCGTGCAATTAACCTACTCAAACCAGATTCTGCTGCAACCAGGTCTTTGAAAAACTCTATTTGAGCATTAAGGTTGACTTTATACGCTGATGTCATTATTGCTCAGAATCATCAATAATTACCTCATCTAATTCCCACAACACATTCATGAAGTCTGCTAAATTAATTACGCATTTTGACTGGATTAATTATGAGTTAATCTCCACTTACTATTGTCAACAATTAGTTTTAAGTACTTCAAAATTTTCTAAAGTAGTTTTCATTAAATTTTTCTCATTTTCAAAAAAAAAAGAAATAAGTCTGCTTGAATAGTTCTACAGGTGGGTTGCTTTCAGTGATGGATAGACACTAGCAATTCTTCCAGGGGAAACTAAGTAATTCTGAGTTTTGCCTCCTTATTCTATCTAATTCTTATACATCATGCTGGCTCCAATCCTGTCAACCACAAAGATTATCAAACAACAACCAGGTCTTATCCCACTAATTAGGGTCAGCTACATGAATCAAACAATTCCATTGTGTTCTACTAAAAACCAAATTTTCAGAAAGTCCAACCACAAAGGTCATACAATTCCTAAAAAGTCACTTGACAATTTTCCTAATGCAAAACCTCTAGTTCTTTCTAATAGACATATCCAAGACCTCAAACATAGTAAATTCAATTCTACTCTTCCTTTTTTAGATCTTCATCCAGCATATATTGATAAATCCCCCAATAACAAGTTAAAACACAGTTTAAAACCATTTTAATCGACCTCCTAATTGCAACATCTTCATTGTAAGTTTGTAACCTATTTGATCAGCTAAAGAACAGTAAGAACATCCATCTCAAATTGCAGAATGACCTTCAAACCTTAAAAGAGCAACTTGCCTTATGATATTACAAAATTGAAAACTCTTCAACTTCCAGGACAATTATATTCAAAGTTGCACCCTAAGCCTTATAATATCGTATAAGCTAAAATGCATCAAACGATTCATGTCTGTGTATCAGTAATAATCTAGACTGACTCGTCAAATTTAATGTTTCATGTAAAAATAACTAATATTTTATAGGTTCAACTTAGAGTAATGGGAATTACAACCATGCCAAAGTAAAAAAAACATATACTGAGGTCTGAGCTCAAGCAGACAATTGATGAGGAATCATTAAGAAAATAACACAGGAATAAGATTTATCTATATTTGACACACTTCAAAAATAATCTTGGTCTGAGATCATCAATGTAAAACTTGTAAAGAAAAAATACTTCAAGAACACTTAGATTTGAGCTAAAAACAATGTGCCTACCGTTTCAACCGCATTCTCAAATAGCTCTCTTGCTCTCTCCAATTTTGTCTTTCCATACCTCTTCACAAATTTAGATAGATATGTAATCCATATGTCTTTAACGTGCGGGTACTTAAATATCTTCACACCTCTTTCATAAACTTTAAAAGCATCTTCAAAGTATTTATGTTCCTGCATAAATCAAAGTAATGATTTGTCAATCAACCAAAACCAGTAGAAGTAAAATCCAAAAGAGATATTGTATTAATACACGACAATTGCTCCATACCTCCAGAAAGTATGCATAATTGATGATTATTTGTGGTGTGGCTATTCGTAAATCCAATATCCGCTCATAAACAGCCCGAGTCGACTCCAAATTACCTAGACTTTCCTCCAAATCAACATAAAAGGCCCACAATCTCAAAGATTTATGCAGCTTCATCTGAACTGGTTCATTTCCATCAGCAGCCACTAAAGTAAAGCATAAGACAAATCTAAAAGTTAGTTCATTCCCCCAACAAACATGATCATATTAAAGAAGATAAAAAGTACAGCATACTGGGAAAAAGAAAACGTGAATAAGGTTAAGGTAAGAATACCTCTTCGTTTAACCTCAACTGATGGCTCTGCTGTGGCCCGCCTCATAAGCTCAAGTGCTCCTCTGAAATTCTTATATCTCAACTCCATTTCTGCCCACTCACACCAGACACTAGCCAGATTATCCACAGTTTTGTAATTCACTTGTACTGCCTTGTCGAATATGACCCGAGCATTGGCAAGATCTTTGTGATGCTCATACAGTTTAGCAAAAGCAACCCACAGAGTATGAGGCTTTCCCACTGCCTTCATGGGATCAATCGTCCTTACTGCTTCAGTGTAAGTCAGTATCTGCTTAGTAGGATTACCATCGAAAAGCTTCACCCTTCGGTGCCACTGTTCTACATTATGAGGATTTTGACGCAAAAGCACACTATTAGCCAGTTCTGGCCTCCTCTCCATAAGATAATCAAATCGAGCCAGTCTCAAGTCTATGTCATTTTTATCATTCAACCAAAACCCATGTAAAATGTTCTTCTCAAAGTCCTCCTCCCACGATCTTTCTTTAAAACGAATATCTTCATCCTCCTCCTCAACGCCATTTTCTTCATCATTATCTTCTTCTTCTTCTTCCTCTTCATCACTTAAACCCATCTCCTCCATCTTATAAGCAAGCATGCTCTCTTCAAACTGTGAGTAAGAATCAAATATCA
Source organism: Ormosia semicastrata (assembly GCA_029884595.1). Taxonomy (NCBI): domain Eukaryota; kingdom Viridiplantae; phylum Streptophyta; class Magnoliopsida; order Fabales; family Fabaceae; genus Ormosia; species Ormosia semicastrata. The sequence goes on along the minus strand of JAQQTO010000057.1, from coordinate 6,016,212 downwards.
CACTAAAATCCCTCACCGTGATGACGGTGGACATACCCTCCTCAAACACATCCCTAGCCTTCTCGTGCAAACCCCTCCTAATGTAATACTCTGCTAGCGAAGTCCACAGTCGACCCACCTCATCGGTGAACTTCCTTATCCCACCCCTAATTATGGCATCAACATTCAACCCAGAAACCTCATTGGCATGCCTGGTGAGCAAATCACACAGCTCCAACCACAGCCTATGCTTAGTTTTTCCCTTTATAGAATAAAACTGGTCATCATTCAACACAGAAGCCAACCTCTCTGCGGCCTCTTGCCATAGACTGGAATTAACCACAAACTCAATGAAATCTTCAATATGGGAAGGGTCATATTTCAAGTACCTGCGATAAACCCGAAGAGAAGTCTCAATTGGGACACCCTTTTGGCTGACAAAGACAAGGTAGGGTTCCCAAATGCGATCGTGCTGGGTGACGGGGAGGGCGCAAAGTGCCCTATCGAAGGTTCTTCGGGTGCGAGTGAGCAATTTCTGGTGGGTGAGGGTTTGGAGGTACATGATCCAAATCCTGGGCATCTTGTGCATGGTGACGAGGGCGCGTTCAAAGGTGTTGTTGAGAGTGTCGTAGTGAGAGTGAGTGATGGGAAGGTTACGAACCAGGTCGAGGCGTTCGCGAAGGTAAGCGTGCCAAAGCTTGTAGCTTCCGGGGAGGGCCTTCAGGGCACGCTCGTAGATCACGAACCGCTTTTTGAACGGAGCTTCTGAGCGAGCTATCAAGTAGCGCCACCATAGCTTCAGGCTGAACGGGTTTCGCAGCAACTCTTCTTCGTATAGGAGGTCGTCTTCCGACGGGTATAGCTCCCGGGAAATCGCCATCGCTCAATTACGAATGTCCAAATTCTCTTAAAGTAAAACCCTAAGCCCTCCCTCTATCTAAGATGCCATACAATACAAGCTGTAATCAGAGCCAGGCAGGAAGAATACCAATTTTTTTATTTTAACAATGTTTGCTCTTTTTTGGTTTTCAGATCATTCGTACATGTAAGTGAGAGACTATTTAGGTTCATTTTATTGGGCTGTTATCTAATACGGATCTGAGACTGCATTCCTAACTTTTGCAATACTTTGGCAAAATAAAAGCCCATTCATTATTTGGGCAAATCTTTCTCTACACAGTACACAGGTCCACCAGATTTTCAAACCCAAGTCTTCTACGGTCCTGTGAGAAAAAAAATATTGGGATTGTTTGAAAAGGTCGGAATAAAAATGACTTTACACTAGCACCAAAAAAAAAAATAACTTTACACATAGCGCCAAAAAAAATACATAAAAACTATAATTTATTTGCTCTTAATCATATAAATTCTGGCTACTATTATTTGTTATTTAGCAAATAATAATAACAAACAAAATATAAAATCAGCTAAAAAATATAAATAAAATATAAATTTTACTTTATTTTTTATTTTTATGTACTTAAATCATGAAAATGTTTTATGTTTAATTAAAATATGATAAATATATATTTATTATATTTTAATATGAGATATATATTAAATTAAATTATATATGATTGTAATATTTTTATAAAATATAAAATAAATTTATAAATGTGTTTAAAAAAATTAAAATATAAAAATTAAACTAATAACGTGCATGTTAAATCATCACATTATAAAATTTGTAACTGGCCCATAATTTTTTTAAAAAAAAGTATGATTGGGCCATTGAATTGAATACAAGAAAAAAAGGTAAAACGTGAAACTTGATGGGAGCGTAAGGAGGGAAAAGAAAGAGAAAGGCTGAATGCTTTTCAACTGCTACACGTCGATGCCGTAAGCAGCAATAATAATGTATGTTATGTGCCACCCCCACACGCAACCTCTGTCTCTCTCTCTCTCTTCCCATAGACGGTACCGTAGCAGATTAATTATCTCTTCTCTTGTATTGTATGGTGACGGAGCTCACATCATCGCTCTTCTCTTCCCATTCAAAACGCGTTTCGCTTTCTCTCAAACTCTATTGTATTTGTAACTTGTAAGTCTCTCCTCTATCTCTCTCTCTCTCTTTGCAAATCGATTGAGTACATGTAATGTAAATATTTGTGTTAGCAATTTTGGTTTTCTTCTGATTTTGATATTGGATTTTCATTTCTTCCTGATTTGCCATTTCTCTTCAATCATTCTCCCCTTACCATGTTTGCAATTTTAGGACAACTACAGAAACCCAGATTTCCATAGTTTTTTTTTTATTTTTAATACCGTTTCTGTCTTTATTTTCATGTCGAAAACAAAATTAGTGAAACCCAGAGTGGCCAATCCTTGTTTTCTTGACTGTATTGTGTTACTTGTGGTGTATCTGACAGAAAGTTTACATTTTTAGACATTATCTTCTCTTGTGTCTTTATGTTGTCAATGGTATTTTTTCATTTTCTGGATTACTCTACTTTTTATGCCTGATTTTATTTAACGATCATAGATCCCTTTCCCTTGTGCTTTTGATCTTAGAACCAGTTTCCATACTCTCTTCTTTTTGTGCTGTTTTCTTCTTCAGCCCTTCTCTTTGCGCGTGTCCCGTCCTCTTCTCCAACCCCTCTACCCTCACAAAAAAGGCCTTGTGTTGTGTATTCATATTCACATACCCTTCACTTCAGTTATGGAGGTTAAGCTGTGGAACGACAAGCGCGAGAGAGAAATGTATGACAACTTTGCTGAGCTCTATGCCATTGTTAAGGCAACTGAGAGGCTTGAGAAGGCCTATGTGAGAGACATAATCTCACCACAAGAGTATGAACTGGATTGTCAGAAGCTCATAGCTCATTTCAAAACCTTAGCTTCCACCCTCAAAGACACTGTCCCAAGTATTGAGCGCTTTGCTGACACTTACAAGATGGATTGCCCTGCAGCCATTAACCGCCTTGTGGTATCTGGGGTCCCTGCCACTGTGGAACACCGTGCAGCTGCTGCTGCCTCTGCATCCACCTCAGCTGCCATTGTGGCTGAGTGTGTCCAGAACTTCATTACAGCAATGGATTCCTTGAAACTTAACATGGTGGCTGTGGATCAGGTGCACCCTTTGCTCTCTGACCTTTATTCTTCCCTCAATAAGTTGACCATTTTGCCACCCGATTTTGAGGGGAAAACAAAAATGAAGGAATGGATTGCAAGGTTGTCAAAGATGGGTGCAGCAGATGAGTTGACTGAACAACAGGCTCGCCAGCTTCACTTTGATCTCGAGTCTTCTTACAATTCCTTTATGGCAGCTCTGCCCAATGCTGGTACATGATTGAGTGGGGTTATGCTTTGTAAATTACATTTGTTTTGGTTTTTTTTTTTTTTGAGTTTAATATTCTTGTTGATTGGAGAGGAATTGGCTATTTGGTGACAGCTTATATATTTTTAAGGCTGCATATTTACAAATTATTATGGCTTTGTGCTTATCATTAAAGCTTTTACTCTACAGTATGGGCGAGGTTTGAGTCTCGACCTCTGGTTTTATTTCCTGTACTTGTTTGGTTTGAGTTCCCTGTACTTTTGGCAAGGGTGAAACCAATCTTAAACTCGAGTTTATAGTTGTTTGTCTTTTTCTTTGCTTAATATTACTATATGGATTTCACCAGGCATAGAAAGATCAAAGATCCTCCTAATAATTGACATCATGAATAGTGCAAGACTTGTGCAAATCACCAGATCCTCCAAGTCATTGGTTGTGCAATGATTGGCTTGATCGATCTTTCTTTCTGAGAAAAACCGGCTAGGCTACAAAGATGTGCTGGGTTATTGAAAATAATAATTTTATATCTTCATAATCAATCAATCTAATAATTTATTTATTAAATAAAAAAATATTAAATATTTTTTATATTTTTAAGACATACGTTTAATTTTTTATATAATATTTTTTATTAAATATTAAGAAGATTATTAAAAATATATTTTAAGAAGATATAATAAAATTATACTGAAAACCCTTCAGCATCGTACTCTATAACTATAGTCGACTGAAGCTACATTTTTCTATCATCACCCTGCAAGCCAGGCTCAACCAATACACAAGACAATTTTAATGATATGGCGTTACTAAGAGGGCAATCTTAACTGACAGGCATCGCATGCAAAATAATTTTCTTCTCATCTCTTCTTTTTTCCTCAGTGATTTAAGTTGCTAATAAAGGCCAATATTATTTTTGCAACAACTCGTGAAGACATACTTTGCTACAAGATAGTCAGCGAGGATGGCTAACTTGCAAACTAGTAAAATGGATGTCTGAGTAGGCTTTTTGTCCCAAGTATCCGCAGTGATTAAGCGATCATGTTCTTGCCTCCACCAACATGACTGTCCTAGCAGTTGCCATCGCTGTCACACTCAGAGTGTGTTGTTGTCACTTGTTAGGAAGTGGATATTGGGAGCCAGCGAGAAAGGCAACCAGGGAAAAGAGTCCCCACATTTCTCCCCTTTGTGTACTGTTAGCCCTGCACATGAGTGGGTACAACAAACACATAAAATTATAAAATTTTACCCCCTCTACAATATAGAGGAGAGGCCATTCTTATTCCAAAGATCAAGACATACTACAAGCCTTAATGAAGTTTGTTACAGTTCAACCATACCAGTTTTTTTAAAAGTGAAATTTTTTGGTGGACAAAAGATTTCTCATATTTGTTACCATTGAATGTAGCTATTTAAATTATAACATTAAAAATATAATTAAAGTTAGAGATACTAATAGTTTATATAACTGAGGTGATTTACATTTAATGATATAGAATAAAATAATTCTTTTTATTTGATAGCCCCTAAAAATTTCTCTTTTTTAAATATGTCAATATCTTGTATTGTATCGTTTTGGATACTATACACTCTCCATATCCACGCATCCTAGCTGATATATATGAATATGATTATGGCACAGTGTAATTTATCTTGGAGCACCATCTGATGATACTACTGGATATCAAGTTCTTCAACCATTATCGGTAAACAGGTAAGAACAATTAAGAATAGAAGAAAAAGAAAGAAAGCTGATCCAGAAGTGGAACTATTCCAAAAATGTGTGTCAATTTGCTGTTACAACGTTGTTATTGTCATGTTTGCAATTGCTCTCTTGCTATTACAGTTCCATGGGAATCCAAAAAATTCAGAATAACTTGGCTCTATGGCTTCTTGGGTTCAGCAAGGTCACCTGCTTGAAGAACTTTGGATAAAGTATTCTGAATGTTTCTGCATATGAAGGAAGTCATCAGATTCCCATTTTCCACCGCTCATGCGGCGCATAACCATATCCATTTCAGAATGCAAAATCTAACTAGAAGCTTGAGATTGAAATACTTTTTAAGATTCTTCAGCAGTGTCCCGTTTCTTCATCTTAACAAGTGAGGTAAAAGTGATGTCAAGAGAGGAAATAGGATCACAATGATGAGGACAATACCAAGAATTATGGCATAGCATGTCCACTTCCTCGAGCTCTTTTGATACTCTCTGGCATCCTGAAGTTGCTCTGTGCCTCGTCTTACAAAAGAACTAGCATGTGCCACATGACTCTCTATGTTATTGAGCTGTTGGCCTTGAGACTCTACCAGAGCTGCCATGTCCAAAAACACCTGATGTAGCTCAATCAAGTTCTTCTCTATTTCCTTAACAGCATCATGTCTTTCTTGAATTTCTGATATAGTGTCCATTATCTGACCCCTCCCTTGTTCTTGAATTGCTCTCTGCAGGAAACTCTCACTTTCTCCACTTGATATCAAATTCTCTATAGTTTCTTCATCTGCCTTCTCTCCTGTTATGGTGAAATACCTGCGTTCCACTGTTTCCTTGTACTCAAGTTGCATTCTTGCTCTTAACCCTTGAAAATCATCCATCATATCCTTGAGTTTCTTCCCCAAGCCACTAACCACTGAAGTTCTAGTTCGATCAGCTGAAGAACCTGGACCACACCCTGGAAGATTTCTGTTTGCTGCATTGGAACGCTCTAAAGCTTCAAGCTTGCCTTTGATGATTTTAACCCGTTTAAGCACCTGCTCAACATCTTTATCCATCCGGGCTCGAAGATCTTTCATGGTTTTAGCATTGTGGACAACTTTGCTTTCTTCATTAGCCTCCTGCAATTTTCTATAGAGCTTCTCAACCATTCTCATGTCTTCTTTTACATTCTCCACATCTTCAAAGAATTTATCAAGATTGACACTTTCCTTCCCGGCCTCCACATCATCAAGGTAGGCCTGCTCCCTCAAGTCACTGTATTTTTTGAAGGAGCTTGAGAATAGGTCGTTCATTTTTGCAGATTTAATGAACAATGACTAACACTTCTTCTTTTTTCTTTTTTTTTTAACTGATATCTTCTGTACTTGGTAAATCCAGGAACAAAAAGCTCATAATAAGACCATAGATGGTTTGATCTAACACAATGGTATGTGTTCCTTGCTCTGACCAAACTCTTGGGTTGCTTGTGTCCTCATCCTCCTCTGGATGATGATAATTTTACTAACGGGGAGGAAGCTAGAAGGTGACAAAAGGTAAAAGCAAGCAATTGTCACCAACAAAAGGCTCTGAGGCGAAAATTCCTTTTTTCTTCTTAGGGTGGACGTATTAGAGGTGCATGGTTAATGTGAAACAAGGACCGGCCAAATTAACTTGTTACTAATCAAAGAAGGGCGTTTAGAAGTTGGATATACCAAAGGTTACTCGTATATTAACAAGTGGCATTGCTGGTTTTACTTGTACTCTCAAATGATTTCTATCCTCTCAGCCATTTTGGTCTTTTATTTTTAGGGGTATTTTTGAGCTAAAATTAAATTGCTTAAATAGAAGTTTCAATCTCATACCTTTTTAAGTTAAATAGATGTTCTCACAAAACATATTAGGTAGATCCATGCCTGCTGCAATGGATACTCGCCTTGCATTGTTGAGTCATTCCTTCCATATTTTTCTTTTTCTTTTTAACAAAAAGTAACGGAATTTGCATTATACTTTAGAGGGCATAGTAAATTATGAATATGGATCATTAATTCAATAATTTAAATTTTAGTATTTTAGATAAACCTTTATTAATACCCTCATATAAACTAAGAAAAAAAACTAAATATTTGAGGTTAATTGAAAGAAATTATTATTCTAATTAATCTGATATAAAATTGATATTATTATTATTCACTTGCAATATGTGTAGTTTGGTAACTCTAAAAATTGATTTAGAACTGTTTAAAATTAATTAGTCATATAATTTAAGTTATTTTGTAGCTAGTTCTAATCTATTTTTAGTTTAGTTAAAATTTATTTTAAACTAGTTATAAAAGAGAGACGAGAATAAAAAGAATAAAAAGTATAAGAGAGATGTTACTAAAAAAAGATGAGTGTAAAAAAAGTTGGATTAAAAAAATTAACTTTGAAATGATTTTTTTAAGAATCAATTTTTAAAAAATTTAAGTAGTTACTAGACACTCTATATTTAAAAACTGATTCCCACTACACATAGATATCTAGTTTTTTTAAGTTTCCAAACACTCCCATAAGCTATAATGTTATACTTAATAGGCAAATAAAACTTTTTGAAAATATTACTAGGTGCTTGACAAGATAAAATATTTATTTAATTACAACTGTTTAAACTTAGATTGGTTTTGTAAATTTGAATTAGGTTTAAGCAATTCTTTGTTTGTTTAAAATTTATTTTTGAACTAGTTTCGTATCTATGATTGAAGAAAAATTATTACACAAATTAAATTATATAGGCCTCCTCGTGGTGCAGGGTTCGCCGGTTGGGTGGGCAGGCTTAGCTTGGGACTATTTTTGAGGAACAGACTCTTTGGTTTCACTAATCGGTAATCACATTTGTGTGGCTGTAGTTTTTGCTATATATTACTAAGCCATTTCACTGTAATTGTCGTGTGATGCTGGTGTGATATCCTTCCAGCCCCCCGTATTTCTCATTAATGATGGCTGCAATAGATTAGCAACGACTGTACCTAAATCAATACTGTAAAAGAGAAGGGGAAAGAGAGAGAGAGAAATAAAAAAAAAAAGGAATTTGGGGGGGGGGGGGTTGACAAAGAAAAGTAAAAAATAATCATTTCATACCATTTTTTACACTAATTTATACCAATTAATAATGTATAAATTTATAGTTAATAATGTATATTAATTAACAGACTAACTGATTATAAATGAAGCAAGCAATACATTGTTAATCAACTAATACATAACATTAACCACAAATTTATACATTGTTAACCCATGATAGTGTAAAAAGTAGTGTTAAAAAATTAATGTGAGAAGATTGAAACTTAAGTTTACGAGTGCATTCCCCTCTAAAAAACCAATGTCTCGGCCATATTGGTTGTATACAGCAATGGTTGTTCGCTGAAACAGGCAAAACTGTGCTTCCAATCAAAAGAAACAGCGACCAGAACTTAAATTTACCAGAAACATCTTACAGGCTAAGAATAAATTGGGAGAACCAATTAGGCCTAGTCACAGTCTCAATGTTGTTGAAATCAGGTGGCACGGTGAGCTCTCAAAAGAAACTAAATAGCTTCAACCTACTACCCAATTCAGCTGCATTTCTTAATTTCCCTACACAAGCCACTATGATGTCCACTTATATTACCAGAATATATTGGTTTTTTACCAGTTGCCTTTTTTCCTACCCCTCTTTATGTACAAACCTGAAAAGGCAAGAAGCCGAAGTGGATTAATGTACAGCAAAAACTTTCCCCACTTCAATATAGCTTTGCAAGAATGTGTCAATTAAAGCTAGTGCCAATATGATTTTCACACATTCATAGACAAAGCTTGGGCATGTTCCTTATCAGCATTATGACTACTAGTGCCATGGGATACACCATTGCTAACTTTCTCATCCCTCATCCCATCTCCGACCTGCTGTGACTGACTGCCTGATGTATCTCCAGTACTAGAGTTCAACATAGTCTGCTGCTTGAGATATATCTCAGTAGCATCATGAAGCAACTTCATCATGCCACCAGAATCTGAACCAGGTGATAACTCTTCTTCTCGCTCTGGCTGGATGTTGAGGTCAATTTGGCCTTTGAATGGCGAAGCAGATGATTTTATCCGGTTAGGATCATCATCAGAACCATCATTACCCTCCTTGTTCTGGTTTGGGCTGCTATCACCCGTGTTACCACAAGGCAGGGAATCATCATCAAGCAAAATTTCAGATGAAGGTAATGACTGAGGATGCTGTTGCTGCTGCTTTTTACGTGTTGTCGTCTCTGCTTCTTTTTCTGATTGTTTCTTCTCACGCCGTAACATTAGGGTACGGAAACGACGCTTCACTGTTAAGCAGACATTACATGTGCATGTCGGCTTATGCTTGGGGCCCTTTCCACTGGGAGGCTGAATGCAAACAATGCAAGAGCAGCCAGGTCTATGCCGTGGGTGTTTAGTTGTGGCCTGGGCAGATGCTTGGAGTGCCTCACCCTCTCCCAGGATAGCTAGATTTGCGAGAGTGTCAAGTCCCTCCAAAGCTTCAGCATTATAAGGATCCTGCTTGGCGGCCTTCATTTTCTTGGAAACAGCTGCCAAACAAATGCATTTAACAATATAGTAGTTTTCATACCCTAGTTTAGAAATTCATTGTATTAAAGATTACATCATACATGACAAGGAATCTAAGACATTGATTCAAGTGAAGTAATCAAACAATTCAAACCTGAATTACAAGGGGGTAGCAAATTCTCAAGCTGTTCTGCTGTCAGCTCTTGAGCAGCTGAACAAGAAGATCTGGTAGCATAGAGGATTCAACATATAAAAATAATGCACTAATGTATTGGTTACATATTTACGTAAATTTATAATAAAGTTTGAGCAAATGATTCTGCAGGGCTGCCTTGTTAGATTAATAATGTGCATAGTGCAAGTAAACATGGAATGAGTTAAGAGGAACAGGGTGAAAATTGACAATGTATATTAACATGATGCATGGCTTTGGTACATTGTCAATTTTTCAAACCCCTCTTCCACTTATTTTCTCTCCCACCAACCACGTCCAAGATGTGGAAGGATATGTTAACTAGGGATAGTCCTATAATAAATAAAAAGGATAAATAGTTCACAAGAAACTCACTGAAAAAAAAACAATGTTACGTTTCTAACTTTCTAAGCATTCTGTACATAAGTATAAATATTGGTGCAGGACACCCAAGTATGTGATGCTTATCCATAGCACTGGAACTCAAATGAATCCAAAATAAAGCAAGACACACAGGATGTACTGCCACTATATTGTGAAAAGATAATAGTCTGCCCATATTAGATGTCTTAAGTAAGGTTAAGGAAACAACCTGTTGAACATCACACATGACTTTTGGTCCATACCAATACAGCATGAATGGTCTAAATGAAATGCTTTCTTATTCACTCGGGAATAATAACTAATTTCATCTGCGTATTTGCAGTGCAAGAAACTAAAGATAACATAAGGAACCAAAAATGCCTATGAGAACCAAGAGAATGGATCACTCTTGTACCTTTCTGGGTCCCATGAATTATCAGAACACGTCCATTTTGATGGAAGAAGCGCATTTGCTGGCAATTTGCGCCACTTGAGACAATCTTCACATTGAGCCCACTGGATCTTTTCACTGGCACAAATAAAGTTCATTACTGGCAATTATTTCACATGGTTAAATTAACAGAATAAATCACCCATTCTAAATGAGAAGTCAAAGTATATACAAAAAAAGGTCTTTTCAGGAACTAATAGATAACACAGGCACAACTATAAAATATAAACATAACATCCCTTCAGAAGGTGCCGGAACATTCAAAAGCCCATGCTTGTCTCCCAGTGAGAGCAACCACACAAAATCAAACCCAACATATCACCATCAAAACAACCAAAAAAAAAAAAAAACATATGCCTTGGTTTCAGTTATGATAGCTGAATGGCTTAGAATAACCTTCTCAGCCTCCTTAATTTAAAGAATGATAAGTCACAACAATTGAATACAAAATCCCTTGATTTTAGGGATTGACTATTAACAACTATATCAATCAATATCTTGCTATATCAGACTATATCAAATCTAAATCAAATAATATCAATAAAGCTGGTGCATAGATGTCATAAGCACCCAGACATATTCAAGCCCCGTTGACTCAAAAACATCTATAAAGTTGATCATTAGAATTGACAAAGGAAGTACTAATCTCCTTTGAAAGAATCTTGTCTCGAATAAAATTCGATCTCATATGTTAGTTTGATTATGAAAACAGGATTAGAAGCAATGTGTAAGGCCACAAATCAATTGCATAGAACCCATTTTGCAAAACTTTTAACTCTTGAAGTAGATGTTTTAACCATATAAGTTCACATGTTGTAAGAGCCATAGCCCTATATCTTTCGCTTCGTACTTGATCTTGCAACTACACTCTGCTTCACTCTTCCAAGAGATGAGATTACCTCCAATAAAAACACAATACCCATTGTAGTTGACCTCCTATCAAGATCTCTTGCATCAATAGGAATAATGTCGCACCAATATTAGCCCTTTTCCGAGATCAATATACAAAATGATTACTTGCATCCCAATGACACTATAAAAATTGACCAATCCAACATTATATATGTACAAGTCTAGTGAGATAATTCAACTTTCCCAATATTTTATCTCGAGCCAAAGCTTAACATTCGGATCCATAGGAGTATCCAGCATCCCGGTCTCGTCCAAAATATCAAGGGCTTCCTTTGACAAATGGAAATGGACAGGAAGTATCACAGAAAATCTTTGGTTTTGGAATTTGAAGATGTTGCTTTAGTCTAGTGATCCCTTATGATCATCACAATTTACAAAATCCACATAGACTACAAGATAAATGAAATGTCTATAGAACACAGAGAATCATATGCAAACTGCTTGAAACCTCCCAAAAATCAAAACAAGACTGACTGTCACAGCAATAAACCCGTGGTTGCTCCATCAAATCTCCAACTCACCATGTAAAAGGCATTTTTAATGTCCAGTGATATAAAGATCCTTCATGGATAAAAAGAGACGAATGCCATTTACAAATCAAACTATATCTTTGGCCACCTCCCCTTCAAGCGATTCCTTGTCCAACTTTAACAATAAAAACCCAACGACAACCAATAGTAGACTTCCCTGGAGGAGAGGGAACAAGAGCCCAAGTGTGTAAGATTAAATGTTTGTCATCTCATCAATCATAGCCTGTCGCCATCCTGGATGAGATAGTGCTTCCTAAACTTACAAAGGCATAATGGTTGGAAGATAAACAATATAACTAGAAAATATAAATGGATTTGACGACATTTTGCAACTAAGACTGGTAGGCATTGGAGTGAATCAACTATATTCCACCTGCATCATGGGCACAGGATCAGGACAACGTGATAAGTGAGACATGGCTCCAGTTAGTCTTATATGATGGACTTAAAGGATCAAAGACCGGAATAGGCAAGACTTACTACAAAACTCAAAGAAAGGTGTATCCTCGAAAAAGAACATCTCGCAGAGATGTAAGAACGATTTGTGGATAGAGAATAACATTTGTATTGAACCAGAGAATAACGAAAGATACACTTAATGGCGCGGGCTTTGTCGAGACACGGAGCAACATTGTGGACAAAACATGTGGAACAAAAACACGAGGGGGACAAGTTAAAGGGGTGCCTTAGGATATGAAACTCTAAGAGAACAGAAGAAGACATTCGATTTATTAAATAACCTGCAGTGAGAACAGCAACACTCCAAAATTTCACAGGAACATTAGAATGTAACATGAGAGTACGAGTTGTTTCAACGATATGGCAATGTTTGCGCTCCACACCATTTTGTTGAGGTGTGTGAGTTTATTGATGAACTATACCGTGCGATGCCATGAAAGAATTAAAGATTATTCTTTGGCATTATCACTAATACGAATAGTTTGTCCAAATTGATTATGTATTTCAAAGACAAAATTTTTGAAAAATAGTGAATAACTCAGAACGTTCTTTCATTAAAAATAACCAGGTACAACGAGAGAAATCATCGATGAAAGTAACAAAATATCTATATCCTAAGAAAGAAGAAGTACGACTAGGACCCCAAACATCAGAATGAACAAGACTAAAAGGAGACTCAAGACACTACCCTTGCTTGGAAAGGATGCCCGAACATGTTTTCCAAGTGACATGCCTCACACTCCAATGCTTAGGTAAATGAGAGAGATGAGGGACCATTTTCTTTAATTTATTCAAACTCATGACCAAAACGTCACTACGACTTTTGCGACACATATGGTGGAGGATGGAGGTTGTAAGTAGTAGAGACCGCGTGACTCATATCCTGCTCCAATCGTCTTTCCCGTACTCCGTTCTTGGATAGAAAAGGAAGTAGAAGTGAAGGTTATGGAACAATTGAGAGATCGAGTAAGTTGACTAATAGAAATTAAATTAAAAGGACATCCAGGTACAAATAAGATTGAATTTAAAGACAGAGAAGGAAAAGGTGAAGCATGACCAATACCAGTGGCTTGAGTTTTAGAGTCATTAGCAAGGGTGATGTGATGTGGTGTTTTAGTAAAGGAAAAAGTAGAAAAGAGATAAGAGTTACCAGCAATATGATCAAAAGCACCAGAATCCAAAATCCAGGAACCAACAGGAGATGAATGAGAGAAATAACCGTAGAATTACCGAAATGCACTATAGTTCTTTGAAGATGAGGCTTGTTGGGTGCAAGAAGGTACTCCTTATATTCATCAATTGAAAATTTGTTCTGATTGTGACCTGTCTGATTATCATACACAACCTCGACTGTGCTTTGTTCAAATTGTGGACAGAAGCATAGAGACGTTGTAGATCATTGGAATAGACATTTTGAGCTTTCTTCCATATTTCATAACAAGTTTTGTACGGGCGAAAGTGTACCATCAAATTCGGATCAATAGACTGCCATAAAAGAGAGACCAATTGATAATCAGCCCTTTTCCATTCATCACGAATTTTCTCATCCATCTCTGCTTCCTTCTTGGTGAGATGTTCTTAAAGCCCTTGACCTAAAAACCAAACTTCAACTGCATTGTACCAATCCATAAAATTCTTACCATTGAGTTTTTCCGATGTGATAATGGGACTTCCAGAGAAGGCAAAAGATATGAGACTCTTCCCTGTAGACCCAGAACCAACACCAGGGTGACGTAAGAACCTTTGGAAGAAGCTTTGGTTGAATCCATGGTGAGAAGGAGAAGAATGAAAGTTCTTGAAACCGGACTTTGATAGTCAAAAGTAAGACGCGCGGACGAAACGGCGGGGGGAAGGCAGCGCGCGGAGATCTGCGAACTGTGGAGGCACGTGACGGCGCGTAAGCCGGAGAACGGAAGTGGGTCTTCTCGGAAACGGATTGCCAGCGCTTTCTGAGTTGTCCGGTCACCTTACTTTGGTGATCGGAGAAGTGTGGCCGGTGACGGTGGCCGGAGACAGTGGCCGGAGACGGTCGCCGGAGAGCAGTTCTTGATCAGATCGAACCCTAGCTCTAGATACCAAGTTATGATAGCTGAATGGCTTAGAATAACCTTCTCAGCCTCCTCAATTTAAAGAATGATAAGTTACAACAATTGAATACAAAATCCCTTGATTTTAGGGATTGACTATTAACAACTATATCAATCAATATCTAGCTATATCAGACTATATCAAATCTAAATCAAACAATATCAACAGTTTCCATTAGCCATCCTATGCATACAACAGAACATCATTCCACATTCTCTGAAACATATGTAGAAGATATATCGATGAATATCTAAAAATAAAAAAACAACCAAGACATACAAATAAATTGATCAAAATCTATAATTAAGGATAAGTGATTTACCCCATATTATCAGTGGTGAAAATTGTTGGCTTCCCAAGCACTGGAGCATCCTGTAAAAGCATTGTAGCAATTCCCAAATCTCTTTCAAAGGAATAAAGCACCAAGATGACAACAAAGATAGACACTATAAATCCAATCCAACATTGGAAGTACAAGTCTAGTGACTCCAATATTTTAAGCCAAAGATGTTTTTCAGTTCAAGGGCTACAGGAGGACAGGGAAGAAGAAAGGTTTTGGAATTTGAAGATCTAGCATATACACAATTAATCCTGAAATTTTCTACTAGACCAAATGTCTGAAAGAATATATGCAGAAAAAAATCAAAATGTCACATAATGTAATAGTTCAACTAAGACCAGTTGAGGATCCTTCATGGTAATCAAATGTACAAATTAACTCTCTTACCCTCCCCTTCTTTCCTTGTCCACTCAACCTGTGACTTTTGAACTTTTGTAACTCTACTTGTGAGTCTTATAACTACATATTGGATTGACTACATTTCAACTAAGACTACATAGTGAATCAACTATATTACCTGCATCATGGGCACATCAGAAGTATCATTCAGTTAGTCTTATATGATTAAAGGATATAAAGAATTACTACTCTTCGAAGATGAATGCATATTAATGCTTATTATTGGTGATCGGCGCCTTAAGAAAGGTTCAGGATTTGTCCTTATATGCTCTAAGAGGTTCATGTAACCATGGTTTAGGATCATTGTTCTAGATTCTCCTCACTAACAATTAGAAATATTAAAAGACTTTCATGACACCACTTCACATGTTCTGACAACGTCATAGTTCTGTACAGGACCAGCAGATCATGCTGCTACCAGAAATATGCCTGCCAGTATTTTTTGTCACAAAAACGTCACCACTTTTTGCGACAAATCCTTATTCACTGCTACCACTTTTTTTTAATTCAAGCGTTGTTCAACATCCAACATAAGGCACATCTTTCCGCGGTGTAGAAAGCAGGTTTGAATGATAGCTTTAGAATATCACAACACTAAAAGGTATAATAACATTAGCAATTCTAAACCATTTCTGAAATTAAGCAAGAGAAAAGGTACCTCATATTCCTCAAATTCAAAACCGTCAATCACCACAATGCTGGGCACATGGCTAGGAGGGGGACGAAGCAGGCCTTGAGCTTCTTGCCATGTAATCTTCAGCTCTATTAGATCCTCATTTTCAATTCTTAGACGTTTACTCTTTGAACCCAAGATGCTGCTTTTTCTCTTTCTAGAGATTGAAGATTTGCTCCCCAGTACTTCTTTTGCTATGTATCCTGACTTATCAACTTTAGACCATGAACTAGGATCAGCCAATTCAACCTGTTAAAAGAGAGAAAACAGAAGCATAGAGATTATGAAACCGCGTGTCTTAATTACACGACAGAGCGCTGAATATATAGAATTATGGCAATAAATACAAATAAATACAAAGATTACTATTATGATTTGATTAGTCTATACAAGGAAACTACATAAATACAAAATATATTTATACGTTGTCAACACGCCCCCTCAAGTTGGAGCATATAAGTCGTATGCACCAAGCTTGTTACAAATATAGTTTACTCGAGGACCTCTCAAAGACTTATGAAAACATCTTCCAGTTGATCATTTGAATTGACAAAGCTAATGGTGATATCTCCAGACAAGATCTACTCTCTAATAAAGTGACAGTCTATATCAATGTGTTTAATCCTCTCATGAAACACTGGATTGGAAGCAATATGCAATACAGCTTGGTTATCACAAATAAGAGTCATTTGCATAACGTTTCCAAACTGAAGCTCTTTAAGAAGCTGTTTTAACCAAATGAGCTCACAAGTGGCTGAGGTCATGGCTCGATATTCTGCTTCAACACTTGATCTTGCAACCACATTTTGTTTCTTACTCTTCCAGGATATCAGATTACCCCCAATGGATATACAATAACCAGAAGTAAATCTCCTATCAGTAGGAGAACCCGCCCAATCAGCATCTGAGTATCCAACAATCTAAGTGTGTCCTTTGTCTTCATAGACAAAGCCTTTTCCTGGAGCTCCCTTAATATATCTAAGAATACGAATCACTGCATCCCAATGTCCTTCACAAGATAGTTTAGAAATTGGCTTACTACACTCACCGCAAAGGAGATATCTGGACGGGTAACAGTAAGATAGTTAAGCTTTCCAACCAATCGTCTATATCTTCCTGGGTCTGAAAATGGCTCCCCCTTATCTGGTGAAAGTCTAACATTGGGATCCATAGGAGTGTCAACTGACTTTGCATTCAATAGTCTTGTTTCCTCAAGAATGTCCATAGCATACTTCCTTTGTGAGATAACTATGCTATCCTTGGATTGTGCCACTTCAATTCCCAAGAAATAACAAAGTTTGCTAAGATCTTTGGTTTGAAAATGATGACAGAGGTGTTGTTTTATCTGAGTTATACATTGGTGATCGCTGCCTGTGATAACAATGTCGTCCACATACACAATCAAATAGATACAGCCTCGGATTATATGGCGATAGAAGACAGAGTAGTCAGCCTCACTATGAGTCATACCAAACTGCTGAACAATAGTACTGAATCATCCAAACCAAGCCCGAGGAGATTGTTTGAGATCATACAGGGACTTGTGTAGACGACAAACAAGGCCAGAAGACTTTCCCTGAGCGACAAACCCTGGAGATTGCTCCATGTAGACTTCTTCTTCCAGATCACCATGAAGAAAAGCATTCTTGATGTCCAACTGATGAAGGGGCCAGTGGCGAATAGCGGCCATAGACAGAAAGAGCCGAACAGAAGCCATCTTCGCCACTGGTGAGAAAGTGTCCCCATAATCCAAACCAAATATCTAAGTATACCCTTTTGTCACCAGACGAGCCTTTAGGCAATCAAGAGTACCATCAGGGCCAACCTTGACTGTATAAATTCACCAGCAACCTACAACAGACTTCCCAGGAGGAAGAGGAACAAGTTCCCAAGTACCACTGCTCTGAAGTGCACACATTTCATCAATCATTGCTTGGCGCCACCCAAGATGGGATGAAGCTTCACCTAAAGATTTAGGAATAGACATAGAAGACAAGGTGAAAAGACAAGCATAATGCAATGAAGAGAGGTGATGGTAACTTAGAGTAACATAGTGAGGAGAAGGGTTATGAGTAGATCGTCTACCTTTTCGAAGAGCAATGGGAAAGTCTAGCGCGGGAGGCAATTCCAGAGCTGGTAAAGGAGGTGGAGCCGGAAGAGAGTCCACAGGGGCCTCAGTAACCTCCACAACCTTTGATGGTGATGGTGGTGGCTGTGGCTGGCGATGATAGACCTGGATGGGGCGAGTAGTAGGGACCTGGGTACCAACCGGAGAAGGTGGTGAAGGAGCAGGGTCAACTGGGACAAGAGGAAAAATAGGGAGGACCTCAATAATGGGTGTAAGTGACAGGTCAGGAGACTCGAAGAAAGGAACAGACTCGAAGAATGTGACAACGACAGAGACTAGATAACGCTTAAGAGTGGGTGAAAAACACCGATAACCCTTTTGAAACCGATGGTAACCAAGAAAAACACATTTAATGGAGCGAGCAGACAGTTTGTCAAGACCTGGAGTGACATTATGGACAAAACTTGTCGGCCCGAAGACACGAGGCGGAAGAGAATAGAGGGGTTGGTGAGGGAACAAAACAAAATGGGGTACCTGATTATCAAGTACAGAAGAGGGCATACGATTAATCAAATAACAGGCAGTGAGAACCGCATCGCCCCAAAAACGAAAGGGAACACGACCCTGATGCAAAAGGGTTCGAGTTGTTTCAACAAGATGTCTATTTCTGCACTCAACAACCCCATTTTGTTGCGGGGTATAGACATAAGATGTTTGGTGAAGAATACCGTTAGATGCCATAAAAGTTTGAAAATTCTGAGATAAAAATTCACAAGCATTGTCACTACGCAAAATACGAATTGAAACATCAAACTAAGTTTTTATTTCATGATAAAAGGTCTGAAAAATTGAAAACAACTCTAATTTGTTTTTCATTAAAAATAACCAAGTACACCAAGAATAGTCATCAATGAAAGTAACAAAGTATTTGGACCCAAAAGTAAACTCAACACGACTAGGACCCCAAATATCAGAATGCACCAAAGCAAAAAGAGACGCAGCTCAACAAAACACTCTATCGGGAAATGGACTACGAGTGTGTTTCCCAAGTTGACATGACTCACAAGGTAAACTAGATAACTTAGAAAAGTTTGGCACCATTTGCTATAGTTTGACAAGGCTAGGATGACTCAACTGAGCATGGATGGTGAGAGAGGAATCTATAATAGAGCACACACGAGAGGTGGCAGAGAGCTGGTAAAGGCCATTAGACTCACATTTGGCGTCAATCATTCGTCCCGAACTCCGGTCCTGCAAAATGATAGAGTCTTTAGTGAAACTAATGCGACAATCTAAAGAACATGTCAAACGACTAATGGACAGTAAATTAAAAAGACATCCAGGGACATAAAGAACAGAATCAATAGACAGAGAATGGAGGGGATGGGCAGTTCCAATCCCTTGGGGCTGTGTTTGGGAATCATTTGCTAAAGTAATCATAGGTAAATAGCCAGAGTTAAAAAGTTTGGAGAAAAGACGCTTATTACCAGAAATATGGTCAGATGCACCAGAGTCAATGACCCAAGGACGTAAAGGTGGTGATTGAGAGAGACAAGCAAATGCATTACCAGTGTGCTCAACAGATGCAGTAGAGTTAGAAGCCCATTGTTGCTCAAACCATTTCAAAAAATCTACACAGGCAACCAGAGATGGGGTCGATGGTGCAGAAGGCTCAGGTAAATCAAGTACAGCAACCTAGGCAACATTGGCAGCCCGTGGAGGACAGTCATGTTTGGTCCAACATCTATCCTCTGTATGACCTAACCTGTTACAGAATGTACACTTCGGACGAGGCCTACCCGAGGCGCCAATGCGAGAACGACCACGATTGGCACTTTGGGAGACAAGGGCAGAAGTATCAACCAGAGCCGAGGCTAGGATAGAATCAGAGGAGTGCTTAGCCAGGACTCAGAGCAAAGTAGACCAAGCAGAGGACAGAGTAAGGATAGTAGGCAAACCCAAAATCTTATCACAGTTGACAGAATATTTCGAAGGCAACCCATACAAGGCCATGAGCATGAAGAAGGTGCTGCGTTGCTCGAGTTCTTTCGCTATGGTAGCAACAGGGGGTAGCAACTCATTGAAATCATGGAGAACAACATGAACCTTTCCCAAGTAAGCAGACATAGGTCCACCAAACTGCCGAGGAGTAATAACACTTATGAGATTGTGACAAACCCCATATAGCTGCTAAGTGTCGTTAGTGTAAAGAACCTTGGCCTGCTCCCAAACAGAAGCACAAGTGGTCTGAGCACGAAAGATCTGTTTGAGGGACAAGTGAATGGTGGACTTGATGACAACGTACAACTGTTTATCAATCTTCTTCCACCTGGGTTGTTCTTCCGCAGGCACAGAGGCAAGGTCCGTGGTGAGGTGGTATTCATATCCTTGACCCTCAAGCCACAACTTGATGTCTGAGGCCCAAGTATCATAGTTGTTGCCATCTAATTTATCAGCGGAGAGAGGGGCATTGAGGTAACTAGTGAAAATAGGAGGCTCAGCCTTTGGGTTGTCTTTAGAGCCATCTAAGGAGGTAGAACTAGCCATGAGTCAGACAACAAAGTGTAAAAAAGTGAAACCACAAGATACCTGAAAGTCCCAACGCAAGTGAACAAGGGGACAGTGATGTCGGATGGAGGATCTGAGGGCAGATTGGTGTAGAGGAGATGGAGACGAGTCAAGCAAGAGGAGCGACGGCCGAAGAGGCGGCCAGACGCGCCTGAGAACGGGCCGCGCGGTGGCTGTTTGGCTGCAGCAGTGGGCGGCGCGTGGGGGCGCATCCCGATGGCATTGGGGATGGGCTTCTGGGAGTCGGCCGATCGGCGGGAGATGATGCCGATGGTGTGGTCGCCGGCCAGAAAAGAGACAGCGGACGCCGGCGGACAGTGGAGACAGCAGCGGAGAAAGGAGAAAAAGGGCTGGAAAGACATCACGGCAAGGGAAAAAGGTTGACAAACCGGAATAGAAACACGGTTGGCCGAAAAAAATTTCACCCGAGGGTAGTGGACCCACCGGGTGTGCGCGGTTCTAGGATTGCCTCTGTTTAGGCTCTAGATACCATGTTAAAAGAGAGAAAACATAAGTATAGAAATTGCGAAACCACGTGTCTTAACTACACGACGGAGAGCTGAATATATAGAATTATGGCAATAAATACAAATAAATACAAAGATTACTGTTATGATTTGATTAGCCTATATAAGGAAACTACATAAATACAAAATATATTTACACGTTTTCAACACGACCTAAAAGACAGATGAAAAATGCAACCAAGAATGAGAATATCTTAAATGATGAACATTAGCAGTTACAATGTGGTTAGTTATGTGATACTAACTTCACCATGTGCAGAAAATCCATTTCCAGTCTTATTTGTTTCGTTGTCCTGCGAACAGAAAAATATGCTAACAGATGTAAATTTTCAGTTGAAAAATCCAAAATTTCACCCAAGTATATAAATGGATACAGCATGTATAATATACAAAATATGCAACAAAAATATGAATTTATTTATTAAATTGATGAATGATCTTTTATTAGAAGATATCCACAACTAGAAGATTAGCCATAGTAACCTAAGCTGAATCCAGACAATATACAAAGTTGAAGTCAGAAACAACCCTACGGCATAATAGAATCTTCAGTCTGTATCCAAAAAATCTACATGAAGGCAAATGCTGATTCCCTACTTATATCTCCAAACTAATTTCATGTGTATAATTTTCCTTACAAACATCCACCTAAAGTTGACCTAAGCAAGCACATTTTCATTCAACTATATAATTTACACTCAAACATATAATCACATAGTTCAGAAAATTATACGTTGCTGTTCAAGTCCAATACCTGATCGGAGGGCGTAGCACTTGAAGCCTTTCTAAATCCCATAACCAACCTCCCTTCTGGCTCCAACCGGCTAAATGTTACTGAGAAAATCAATTCAGGTCAGCCACAAAACAAGAACTCTAACTCATAATCAATCAATCACAGCAAGATGGTGGTACAACACAAAGCATAAAAATGAGGGAGGAAAAAAACATAAGCACATCAGACAAAAGGATTCAACAGGCATTATCCAAGGCAAGATCTTGGAGCAGAACAATCTAAAAGACCTGAATACAAGCATAAATAATACAGGTAGTGTTATCAGGCAAATTTAGCATTGAAGAAACAAAAATCCTTTGAATTGAATAAAATAGCATCAAGTTCATATGTGGAAGAACTCCAAGCAGACAGGGCCCCAAGAAAGATTCATGCAAATCTGACTCATGAAGGTAAAGTATCACTTAGCAGGAAGGAAACGAAGAATATTATATATATTTCAACACATGAATTGCCTTCATGACAATGTCTTACCTGTATCACCTGCTTGCAACTGCATGGACTGTATGCAAGGAGTGACACCCTCTAAAACATACATTCTGCTGTTATTGTTGGGCCAGAAGCGAAACTGAAATATCCATTCCTTGCCTTTTGCATCAAGGATTTTAAGCGGCAACCCTTCAGGCTGAGAAATTGGTGGGAAGTAGGCCTGTCTCATGAAGCAGAATATAATATTATAATATAACCTTTGATTAAATGTTCATGATAAAAATAAGATGACCATGCCAAATAAAAACAGACTATATTGTTAATGCCTAGAAGCAATCCCACAATTGCACACAGCAATCCAAAATAATACAGATGACGGTCTTTACTCTCCAGTCATTGAAACTACACTTTAACAATGAGTATGTAAAGATTGCATTGCACTATATGTAGTAGAAACAGTTGGATTATCAGTATATTTAACAAGAGAAGATACATTTTTAACATGCTCCTTCTGAGGAATAAAACTTCCTATTTTGTTAATTATGAACTTTGGTGGGCTGACTACTATCTTTCTTTCCATACTTATTCTTTTTTTTATATATATAGAAGAAGAAATTTATTGAGAGAGAGTACAGAAACGAAGAACACACAAATCCTTCTAGAGCAAAGAATACACAAGAAACAAAAAGACACATTAGCTCAAAAAAGCCTTCCAAGAATACCTCTATAAATCATTCAAAGGAATCCCCAAAAACAGATAATTAGCAGAGATAACAAAGAAGCTAGGAAGACTATCCGGTCATAAATCATGTTTGAGTGAAAACCTTTTCTGTATTACTCTAGCATTAATATCTAACCAAATACATCACACAACAGCAAACATATCGCACATACACTTCAGTAAACATTTATATCTCCCAAAACCCCATAAAGAAATAATAAGAATATGATCCAATGTTCCTCAAAGATGACAAAGACGCCTACACGCCTGCAACAGATCATTAGTATCAATCCTGTTAAGTATCACTCTTCAAACAGAAGTCTTGATCTCAAAAGGAGCTTTAACCTTCCAGAAGGAAGTAATAAGGGCTGAATAGTGAATGCGAGGATTCCAAAGTAAGAAATGAAAAACATATTTACAAGTGCGGGAATCAGAAGAGAGCAGAAAATAATTGAGATAAAAAGGAGCACTATATGAGGCAGAAAGTTGATACAAGTGGAGGAGACAAACCAAGTAAGAAGATTCCCCTACCCAAAAACCCTTCAAGAATCAGATACAATAGCCATCCCTGACACACAAGAACAGTCAAGCAATAAAAGAAGGGTATAATTCTTGATATTTATCAAAATTACGAGGGCAGCCGGGAAGCTAACAAAACCAGCTAGACCTGGAGCCCTTTTGTCGTCTAAATCCCAAATTGCCGTTCTAGATTACTCCTTGAAATGCCAGTCTAGTCTCCTAGCCTTTTCATCCAT
The DNA here is from genome assembly GCA_029884595.1 of Ormosia semicastrata. NCBI lineage: Eukaryota > Viridiplantae > Streptophyta > Magnoliopsida > Fabales > Fabaceae > Ormosia > Ormosia semicastrata. Next base: position 5,992,444 of record JAQQTO010000057.1, on the reverse strand, counting down.
AATAGACACCAGTCTAAGCCCTCCATAAAAGGACTAAAAGATCCTTTTCAGTGTTGAGATGCCAACTAGTAACCTCAACTGCAATAGATCAGGAGTCCAAAACAACCCTTTTTTCCTCCACCTCCAACTACTTAGTCAAACTCTTCATCCTTTTCCAGTAGCTACTTGATTGAAGAGACTAGAGTTGGCCGAAGCATTCCCTTCAGCCCATTTAAGCCTCATTTCTACCTCCAACCAATCTCTTTTTTAGTATTAAACTCCTCCAAATCATTACTAACTACTAAGAGCAACTAGTCTAATATACCAATCATCTGATAAACCACCTTCACTGGCTTTTTTTTCTGCAAATACTCCAGTTTCTTAGATCTAACAGTCCAAAAACCCTTTGCTCCACTGCTTTAGCTAATCTTTGGTGTACATAAACTTTTTCATGAATTTTATCATTCCTGAATTCTCAACAGAGTCAACACCACAACCTTGCCTCCAACCAACCTGGTTGTAAAACGTGTGATGAACAATGTTGAGCCCACAATTTTCAAACCAGAAAGGAGGACCTCAAGTAATCTTGCTAGACTCCATAACTTCATTTGAGCATATAACTTAGGGGATGTTCCTTTGTTGTGCCCCATTCACTTAGCCAGTTTCTATGAGCAAGGACATACCTTCTCACATTGATAGATTCTTGGTCCTGAGAAGGCACTCTTCCTAACGTTAACTCTTAAGAAAGAAGTTTTACCCTTCCAAGTTTCTATAATCTATTATTATTACTTTCCAGAGAAATTCAAGTGAGAGGAGAATAATATCATTCCGTCAGATAAAACTACAAGAATTAGCACCTCATTGGACAGTACACACTAATTTACGTTCCAAACAAGAAGCATATTATCAGTGTAAACAATTACAGGGAAAAACAAGAGAATTATGGCATGCAGTCATTACAAATGGAAGACAGCCAATAGTTAATTACAATAAATTCAGTTTACTATGAACATCATGCATCCACAGCACTTATACTCAATCCAAAAAGACTTTCTCACTAATAGCTTGAAGAAAGAATCTCAAGACCAACCTCAGCACACTTTTTTGGTAGCACTAAACGCCCAATTCGCCCAGCATCACTAGCACTCAAGGTTTTTTGAAACAAGGGAGTAATTACAGAATTAGAACTTGCATAAAGTTAAGGTATTGTGGCTTCCTGTTTGATTTTAGACATAATTGGAAAATGAAGTACATTAAAAAGTTATAAACAACACCATGATCATCTGTGATTAAAGGATACTCTATAGATATTTGCTGTAGCTCCAGATCAGTACACCTGGGCCAGTACCGTGGCAGTAACTGGTTTCTTCCTCGGGCATCTGCTCGAGGCCGTCCATTGCGAACCTGAGCTTCACCTGATGAGTCAAGGGCTAAATGCATAGTGCCACTAAATTGCTTTCCTGGAGGAGGTGTAGTTTGTTGTCGATGACTTCCAGTTACCCCAATTTGACCATTTCTTTCATTTGGAGTTGCATAAGGTACAGACAAACCAAATGGTTGAGGAGATGAATCTTCCTTCAGAGAAGGAGACTGTTGGCACATATTTAAACATGAACTTGATTTGTCCTCATTTTTCATTCCTGCAATATAATAAAGAATCAGGTTATGTGGCCATCTCCATGTTATTAAGAGACTCCTCCATCTCCTACACCTGATAACAGAGGAAGTAAAATGTATAGAGAAGGTCAAAGCCTGCATTACCATTCATAAGCATCATTTCCCGTGGACCAAGCTTAACGCTCCAATTAACTGATATTCCAGACAAATCCTCATTTTTCTTTTCCAAGGAAGAGGCAGGTAACCTTTCATTGCAATAAATTTTTTCCACACTATTTGATAATTCAACTAGAGAGGACACATCTGGAAGCACGTCAGATGAAGAAACTGAATTGAACAGAGTGGGTGCTTGCTTCCACGGTACAGGACCTGATCCAGCTAATTGACTCCAACTTTTTGCAGAAAAGTCTCTAAGTCTCTCAGATAAACGATTTTGAAGGGAAAAAGATTGTGGCCACGGCGGGTTATATGGCTGAGATACAGATAACAGAATATAAAGTCACTATGCCAAAATTATTGCATCCAAACAGGACTATAATAATGAGATATTGTCCAAGCATCATGCCATAACCAACAATTGCAGCTCATTTGCTTGTCATGGAGTTTAAGATTTGGAGATATAAGCCAAAAATGGAAAAAGGGTATTTGCAACTAACAGGCAAATGATATTTTTAGACCTTGAGGAAAAAAAACAAAGGCAAGCCCAGACTGGATTGATATATAGAAAGTTGGTCATCACAGAACAAAATAAGAGAGGTAACCATAAAAGATGTGGAAAGAGAGGGAGGGGAAAAGGAAAGAAAAAGGATGAATTTAAAGCAAGAGGAGTGTCCAAAAACAGTCTCAGTATATATAGCAGACATGTCTAGCCATAATTTAATCAAAAGAGCAAGTGACGGACAATTAAAGTAAAAATCTAAAAACAGTAACAAATGCAACACATTACAATTGAATCTCCATTGACAATGAAATGAAAACTTCTTTGAGTTCATTTCACCAGATACAGATCAAAAAAGGAATGCACAAAACCCACAAGACACTCATGCTAAAGCACAATGAGTTAAGCCCAAACAGGGGAGGGGGAGGAACAAATGTCGTCACAATGATAGAGAAAACTACCAAAAGAATATGTTTGCGGGCACATGTAAAGCATTCAATTCCTCCAGGATCCAACAACACAAAGTCATGACTTGAAACAATACATCCACAATGAATCCGCTGCAAAGAAAGATTCATCATCAGTTAAAATTAAATAATACAAACTCAGCCTTGGGGACCTATATAAAAATACTCGCATCTAACATAAACACGCATAAAGCACTTTAAGCAACTACAATAAAGATTTAGCTCACCTTCCTACAAGTCTCACAATTCCTCCAACCAGAAGCATTTGAGTGAAAAAATTCACAAAATCTCCCTTCTTCAAAAGCAGAACTAAGTATCATAGAAACAACCAAATTTTACAAAAGGAATAGCACATATGCATCACATAAGAAAACAATATCAAAACAAAACATATGATAAGATATAGGCACGATTATTTACATATGGCCAATTAAATTCTTGATAAAGAAATTCATTATCAAGTACAACCAACCAAAGAGTATTTATTTATTTATTCTTTCCATCATAAGCATACAGTGAAAACGAATATTTATGAAATCAGTAAGGTCAACCTCTGTTACTGAACCAAATAAAACCTCTTATGGCAGGGAGAACAAAATTCTTTTTGACCAGATAACACATAAGATACCATATGGAGTCCATTTAGTTTGTACATAATCCAACTGCAGGCAGAAAAAAAACTATAGATAATTTAGAGAATCGACTTGATTTCAGATGAGTAAGGCTGAATTTGATTTGAGATGAGTATTCAGACCGCACAAGTTATTCATGTTAACTAAAAATACTCATTTGCTTTCAGATAAATATAAAAAACAACAGATCAGAGCACCATAAGCAGAAGGAGAAAATGTTGCACACAAACTAAGCATTAGAAAAACACACACAAGTTGGAAAGAAGAGATATCTTTATGTAAAGAAAAACGGCTTCAAAACCATCACTAAAAAACAAAAAATAACCTGCATTACTTAACATCTACTGAAGCAACAGAAAGGACATCAATCATGACTCATTAGTCATTAGTAAGGAGATCTAAAATTAGCAAAGGAAAATAATGGCAAAAAGGAATCAATCATCCAATATTAAACTTTAGTTTATCGAGGCCAGTCCTTATATCACCCATAATATCATTCATGTGGTAAGGAAAAGACTTCAAATAAAACATTGCACAATAACACAATTACGAAATTGTTTCTTCAGCCTCCCTCCCCCTCCTCAAAAAAGACAATCTCTCCATGCCAACGTGCATAGTTGTAAATTGCGCATAGCACACTTATAGCAATAAGGGCTCCAAATGCTATAGTGAATAGCGCATTCCATAGCGCTTTTGAAAATATAACATATTAATATTGAATATTTTTGGTATATTTAATATAAGTCAAAATGAAAACAATATGTAAATAAACTACTAATGTATATGGAAAACTAAACTCACAATGAAAAAATAACTCATATAACTCAAAAAAATCCAAAGTCTAACTGAATTAACCATAAAACACAACATTAAACACTTAAAGTCATAAATATATCAATGTTGACAGCATCAAGAGTTCAGAGTCTAGACATAGACCATAATTGATACTACAACAACAACAATGATAACAACCCAGAATTATCCCACTAGGTGTAATCAGCTACATGGATCAATCATCATCACCATTGAGCTCTACCGAAAACCAATTTTTTAGTAAAACCATTTAGAGCAAGGTGTTTTTTAATGGTTTCTTTCTCCTAAAGATTTCTTAGGTCTTCATCTACCCTTTTTAATCAGACTATCTTTAATTTGATCCACTTTCTCACTGGAGCCTCTACTGGTCTTTTTATCACATGACCAAATCACCTTCACAGAGTTTCCGTCATCTTCTCCTCAATAGGTGCTACTCCGACAGTCCAACTTCCTCTCAGATATATTCATTCCTAATCTTAATTTTTCTTTAATGTCTACCTCAGCATTCTCATCTCCGCTAGACTTATTTTTTTTGCTCTTGTTGGCATTTCCTTTCCCAACATTCACTACCATAGATCATTGCTGGTCTTATAGCTATCCAATAGAAATTTACTTTGAATTTGATAGCCACTAGATAAGAGGTACAGAGGTTGCCAGAGAAATCAGGCCGCCAGTGAACTCAGTGGATGCAAATCTTTTTGGATGAGAAGTGTTGCAGGGAAAAAAAATGGGGTTTACGGTAATCCATGATCAGAAATTTAAAGGGATCAAGGACTTTTAAAACAGCACAAATAGTATACATAGTGCATATGACTCACATAGCATGAGATATAGCAGCACTAAGAAACTCGCTACACTACACCTATAGTGTAGCACAAAGGCCGGTTGCATGTGCCTTAGTGCTATAGCTCGGTATTGATAACTATGCCACCAGCCGTGCACACAAACTCGAAGTCTCAAACAAATACACTAAGCAAAGAAGCTCATAAAAATTTTTAGCTATAGTTGAGATAATGACAAGAAACCGCTATGAATCCGCAGCCACATGATTTGAGAAGCACCAGTCAGCCCTCTACCCTTAAACTTAGTTCCAAATTAAAACACCATGGAATTAGAAAACTGTCAATTACATTTCAGACTTGTATAATGGTAAAAAATTAAGAGGGGTTTATGGAAGGGAGGGAAAGGAGAGAGGATTACATCCAGTGTGTAACCCATACCGATAGACCCCGAAAGAAAAGAAGAGACCCTCAGCTTTCAATTCAAAATCATCATAGTGTTGTCTCTTTCGTTTAAAACTAATTCCCAATTCATAGCAGAAACCTAATGGTTAATGCACACCCATGTAGGACAAAATACACTCTAAAACAGCAAAATTTCAAAAGAACAAATTAAAGCAGTAAACTTTATCCAAATTTGCAGAAGCAATACCCAAGCCCAGAAACCTCATCTAATCCCAATCTCGTAAACTAACTACCACGTGTAACTTGCTCCAAATTCACAAAAAGAAGTGAACAAAATAGTGAAAATTACGGACCCGCATCGATCACAAAGCTCGGCTAGGTCTCCGGTACGGAGTCTCCAACCCTTCTTAGGTCTTTCGGACTTGAATTCTTTGCAGTCAGAATTGAAGCAGAGCTTGGAGGACGAAGAAGAAGAAGACGAAGCAGAAGCCATTGAAACTTGGAATCCACAACCACAAGTGGGATGCTCAAATGGTTGGTGCGGCCTGATCTGACTGTAATCATCTACGTGAGACTGAGAGTTTTAGAGAGAGAAAGAAGGGTTTTAGAGAGAGAAAATATAGGTGTAGCAATAGCATTTTGAAGTGAGAGAAAGTGAGGAAACGGGTTTTAAATTTGATTTTAAAGTAGTTGTTGTTGTATTCATTCGGCGTCGTCGTTTCTCTCCCCTCCTTTCAACACTTTTTCGTTCTTTCTTCTTTCCTTATCCTTACCCTCGCAGGCCGCCTTCTTCTCATACTAGAAAATAGAAATGTGAACAACCTTTTTTTTTAGATATTTTTTAACATTTAGTTTATTATTAATTTAAAAATAAATTTTTTTAAATAATTTTTTAAATATATGAAATAAATCAATAATAAAATAAATATTAAAAAATATATTATTAACATTTCTATTTTATACGTACCTCCCATCCTCGTTAGAAATACAAAATTTTTAAAATATATTTAGTTTAAAAATTATTAATTTAAAAATAAATATTTTAAAATGAGAAAAAATAGATGAGTTTGCGAAGTTTACCTTAACTAAATAAAAAATAAAAAAAAATTTATATAAAAAATCAATAAATATTATAAAAAAATAATAAATAATAATGGTAAAAAATTACAAACCACATATCTAAAATATAATTTTTAAAATAGTCTAATTAAATATTCAAACATAAATTATATAATATTTAAAGAATTTTTTCATTTATAATATTACTTATCATTTTTTTTTAAAAAAAAAGCCAACCCGCAGGGCCAATCCGCTCCCGTCCCGCTTAACCCGCGGATTATACGGAGCAGGTTGAAAAAAAATATGGGTTCAATCCTTGAACCCAACCCGTAAAAAAATAACAGATTGACGGATTAACCGTTTTACCAGCTCTAATCCTCATTGACATTCCATGACAAATTCTATACTATTATTATTATCTCACACAAAAACAACCATACTTTTAAAACACTCTAAGCGGCTTATCTCTTTTGACTTTGCTTTTGTTCATTTCCATATTAAAGACATCATCAAGCATTTTTAACTTAAAAATAAAAAAAAACAAGACATGATTAACAATAAGTGGCTTTCTCAATCAACTTGTATAACTCAATTGGTATTCTCTCACTGATGAATGATGATGAAGATTGTCATCTTCCTAATAAGATTCTTCCTTCAATATAAAAAAAAATGCATTAAAAAAAAAGTGGTGACTAATTTTAAAATTTAGTCTTTCTAAAAAAGAAATTAATTAATTAATTATTATCTTTTGTACTTAATTTTAAGGATTTTATTATCACGCGATATTTGTTTTTATGAAAATTTGTGTGCTTTATAAAATATTATTACAACACTTATATTTTTACATCAAACAATGCATATATTTTTTTTTACATCATTTAATATCATTCATTATACATATTTTTTTTATTATTTTTTCACTTAATCATATTTCTTAAAAAAATATAAATAATATTTATACCCCTTTTTAAAGATGTAAGATGATAATTTTTCATATTATTAACTTTACCTAAAAATGTATAACTATTTCAACAAAATTATTCAACAAAATGTATTTTACTTAAAGTTATCCCATGTTATAATCTATTTCAATTATATTAAATGTAATCTACTTAAAATTCTATGCAAGGACTTAAACACTTCTGTGTACGATAAAAAAATTCCGAACACTCTCACATTGGCTCAATATCTCAAAGTTCGAAATCGAATAACCTAAAGTAGATGCACACTTGCCAATTCCTTGAGCTCACGTATTTAAAATACTAATAAAACAAAAATGTAAGCATTTTATACGGTGATATAACCTCAAATTGAAGCCTATAAAACTATAATCAGTAAAACTCCAACCTTGCTTTGTAAAAAAATTGGTGATGGTTGTGATGCCGTTCTTTGTTTTGAAAAAGGAAACAACAACAAACCTCAAGCTCAACCTCAACGTGTAGCTTTGCAGGCCGGAGGGAGCAAACACGACAAGGGCATGTTGGTAATTTGAGGGGGTTTGATTGGTGCCTCGATTATAGGGCACGTGAAAGGAATGGAAGCGGCGAGTATGAAGAACGGAATGAGTCGTATCGCGTACTTGCAACTCGTAATAAGTCGTAACGCGTACTTGTATAGTTTTGGACGAGACAGCTTCTAACAGCACGCATTTTTTTATACTTTTGACATTTCATTTACAAACTTACGCTCCATGGTAAATTAAATGAAAAATATATATGAGTTTAATTCGTATACATTCTTATATTGATATTTATTAATTTTTAATTAATTAATATTTATTGTTATTATTTTAATTTATTAATTAAAATAAAAATAAAGTTTAAAAAAATTGTACATATTAATATAAAATTATTCACACAAACGATACATATTACTTTACTTTAAAAGAATAATAGTTAGAATAAAGCAAAAAGTTTGCTTGTGTGTTAATGCTTAAATTTTAAGAAATAATTGTTCTTTTTATTTTTATAAAACTCTTTCACATAAATTTTAATAATAAATTATTTTAAATATAAGATAAGTTAATCTAAATACATATTATATTTGGTAAGGGTTGTAAACATAAGCTCTCCATTTTTTTTATTTGTTTTTCTGAAAAATTTGCTTTATCTCAATTTATCTGTCATTTAACAATTTTAATAATGCATTAATTTTTTTTTTTTAATTTTACCTCACCCTTTATTGTTTCTACTAAACTTAATAATTATATATATTAATTAACTTCTAGAATTTTCTATACATATTTAATGGAATGAGATATGGTAAATATCTAATATGTGTTTGGATTAGTTGTGAAAACTTTAGGTTATATTTAGATTTGTAGGATTGAGTAAAATGGAGAGAAATTAAATAAAATATAGAGATATGTTCTATTATTTAGTTATGTTAAAAAAAATGGAATGAGATGAAAGTTAATGGGTTTACTAAAAATTATCAATTTTCTTTCCTTCCCAATTTGGGAGATATGAGATGGAATCATCTTTATTATTAGTATTATAATTAGGATTCTATCTCATCTCATAAAAAATCATATACTTTTCAAATAATGAAATGGTAACATTACTTCATTCCATCCTAAAATATCTAAATAATGGAATAATATTTTTATCTCATTTTATTTTATTCTATCTCATCTCATATCATTCTATTTCATTCTATCAATTACTAAATATCTAAACATAATCTTAATTATTTCAATAATCGATTATTGTATAATTGATTATAATAAAATTAGTTTTATATTTATATATATTAGCTAAAAAATAATTTTAAAATAATATATTTCATTTGAATGATATAAAAAATTACTTTTTATGTATTAAGTTACTAAAAAATATATAGAATAATTAAAAAAATTATTTGATTAAAAATTAAATAATATTTATATATCAAAAAATTTAGAATAATTTATAATCATAATCGTTTTTCAAACTTCAATCTTATAAAAAAATTATAATAAATTAAATTTTATGTAAAAATTGAAGCAAAAGTTATTAAATATGTTATAAATAATCCCTAATAATTTTTTTTTCAAAAAAATAAATGAAAAAAGCTATTGGGAAGCTAAAACAAATATGTTCGTCCTCTGTAGATGTTAGAGCGAAATAATCGGCTGTAGTTGCGGGGTGGGGTCAATGGAGGGAGGGTGGATGTTGTATTCTTTCTACCAGACTGTGTTACTACAGCTGATATTACCATTCATTTATGGGATTAGGATTGATCCAATAATTCACATTTATTAAGTTATATTTATAATTTTTATTTTTTAAAAATAAAAAACATTTTTTAAAGTTGAGATTTTATACAATTGTTTTGAAACTTTAGACAATCTGGATTTACATTTACGTTACAAATTAATGGGCATATATATTAACTGCAAGGATATGGATATGATAAAATCATTTTTTAACCTTTATATACAGGATAAAACTTGCAAGAAAATAAAAAAGGAATAAAAAGTATAGAGTACCATATAGTTATGACTCCCGCTAGAACCTAACCCAAGATTTAATACAATAGCTAAAAACAATTAAAGCCAAACCACAAATGGTCCTTGAAATTTACAAAAGGAATCAATCTAGATTTACCTCCAAACAAACAGAAGATATATACTATGTAACCACTCATTATTACATTACACATGAACTATATTATCTTTTAGATTATTATATATTATATATTCATTAAAAATAACACACTAGTAATAACATATTATTACTCTCTTGTAAATCCAACTTGATAAATAAATTTTGAATACAAAATATGCAAAATAAAATATTCATTACTCTTGTAACAAAAAAAAAGTATTCATTACTCAACAACTAAAATATTTTTAAAAGCAATTTCAACACAACATCACATTATTTTTTAGTTTTATTTAAATAAATTATTATTTTGCTACTTACCGTAAAGAAGTACGCGAGTCTGACTCTCTGAGATGTTATGAATTTTTGTAGAGCTCATAAATATGAAATCATTAATTATGTCAAGGTGTGTACATATATATAGAGAGAGAGAATGATATACAAAATTAATAAAGATATGAAAATTTATACTTTCTTAATTAAAAATCATTCAAAGTAGATTTTTTTATTCTACACTTGGGCTAGCTAACATTTGGGTATATATATATACTACAAAGTGAGACTGAGAAACTCTATTAATATTTTGATTAAAGCAACAGTTTTAATATGTCTTTACTGTAAAATAAAAAAAAATAAAATTGTAATATATTTGAATGATAATAATGAGAAAACAGAAAAGAAATGAGAGAAACATAAATAACTTCTTTTGTTTCGGAGTTTTAAAATACATAAAAATAGAACGAAACAAATGAAAAATAATTTCTCCATTTTTCCTCTCAAATACTTAATTTTTATTTCCTCCAAAATTGAGATGAAATTAGGAGAGCACATAAGTAATAAAGTTCCGTTTCGTTAATAAAACTTTCAAACAAATATAATAGAAACTATGTTCCATTTCTTTTCTTTCCTTTCTGCTCCATCTTCACTTATTTCGTTCCGTTCCGTTTCATTAATGAAAAATATTCAAACATATGGTTAATCTGCTTTATTCAAATGTCTTAATTGTTCAAAATAACTTCAACTTCATGAGATTTTAAATTGGAACTTATTTCAATTAAAATTTTGAGATTAACTATCCTTATAGAGATAATAATGATTGAAATCTTTTGACATTTCATGTATATAATTAAGCAACCATATCTTCATTTCATAAATAACATGTGTAATTTTTCTTGCACGTTAAGATTGAGACAAACCGTGTTTCATTCTTGAACATGGAGTTTTCGAACAAATGGTTCTTCCATACAAATACATGCATTCAAGTTGAAAATGACACGACCAATTAGGTAGCTGCTTGGAAAATTCTAGAGGTACATAGTCATCCATAATCGTTAAAGATGAACCAGGACAAGAAAATATTTAAGATTTTTCATCGGATGATATGATAAACACTAGACTAATATATGAGAGATATATAGACACACATTGTTTGCCACAAAGAGATTAGCAAACCAATCTTGACCACGTCTAAACATTTATGGTCTATCTAGCAACAACGTTGTTTTCCTAGTTGGTTGTTTCCTCCAAGAAAGCTACCACGTTTATAGCTTAGTGACCGGTGACGGACTACTACATGTCGATAATTCCCTTTTAATTATTGTTACCCGAGTACTAGATTAATTAAAGGCTTCAAGTCTGCCTTTGAAGTATAACTCAACTGCATATGAAAAATGCATGTGATCGAAGGATAGGTGAAAAATGAGTGAAGATTTTTTATGTTCTATATAGGGTTGGCGAGAAAAACAAGCAAGAGAAGAAAGTTTAGATGCTTATCCAAAACTTATTTTATGGTGTTTGTTTTTTAATCATTTTCATTTTTTTTCCTTTTAACTCAAAGATTCTTTAATCTTCCTTATTCAACTAGAGAGATTTTATTGAATAACGTAATGTACTCAATTTGAGTATATTAACCTAACAATGTATTGACGTATCATTGATATAATTAACATAATATTTGTTTAATAAAAATTAATAATTTATAAATATTACACTGACTTAATGCATCCAAGTTATTTATGTAATTTTATATATATAAGAATTTCTCATTCGACTAAGCCATAACTATTTTAGGAAATAAAAACACAATCCTTTAAATTCCACTACTAGCTCAAAAGTTGTTTTACTTGCAGAAAGGTAGGGTTGTATTTTATTTAGGATGGAAGGATGGGTAACGTAATTGTATAATCTATATGGATCCATTAGGTTTGAGGGAATGGAAATGGGAATAGAAGTAGGGCATTCACATTCTCATGTTTGATTAAGTCATTAGAATGGAAATGATAATCATTTTTAAGGGAATGAACATTTCTACAATTAACCTTGACAATGAAGCAAATGTAGGGTGAGGTCAACCCGACCCAGCCTACATATATCCCTCAAAATAAAACTTTACCTACCCTTACTCACCTTGCAAGTTTTAAGTATGAAAACTTGAATTCGCCTCTCAAGAAAATATTAAAACTTGCACTTTACCCTTCTCTCCCTGACTTATAGATATTTTAAATAACTTTGTACAATTAATCATAATCTTAGGGGTGGCAAAACAATCCATGAATCTATTATCCATTCAATCCACCCACGTAAAAATCAAATCCAATTCATCCATTTATTGTAAGAAGTTTAATGGATTGGATTAATTAGATCACCATTGTTATTGGATGGTTAATGAATTTTATTGGATATCTACTGGATTACATTTTATATTAACCCATCTTATTGAATCGCATTCCACAAGACCTAAATGCTCAGTTTCTAAATTCTTCCCCTCATTTTTCAATTCTGCATCAACCCCCCGACGTCTCTCTCTAAGATAAATTTTGCGTTTCACTAGCTAGTTTCATCCCACATCCTTCCCCATTGATGACCAGCAAAGACTCCCATGTGATTTGCAAGTCTTCAATTTCTTCAACATGTATTGTTACAGAGATGAAACTCCACAAACAACAAACAGATCTAATCATCATTTACACCCAATCACCCAAGGTTATCCACACTAAAGCCCAATATTTCATGGCTTTGGTTCAAAGACTCACGGGCATGTCAAGCTCCAACAAAGACGTACCTCATTAGCCACACCAAGACGCCTCTGAGAATTTTGGGTCATCTTTGTCTGATGGGTCCGACAATAGTAGTATCAGACAGTAGGAGTAGCTGCAATGGAAGCAGCAAGGTGCTTGACTAAATTTTAGAGAAAGAGATTCTAGAGAAAGAAAACAAATTTTGAGTGAGAAAAATCTTAGAGAAAATTTAAAATAAATTTTTAAAATATAATAATACTTTAAATGGATGAGATGAATATCAATCCACAAAAAATTATTAATAAATGTGTTAGATGATTAATTATTAAACGGGCTATGGATGGATTAGACTTTTTTATACTTTTTTAACGAATCATAAATGAATTAATAATTTATTTTTTACTCATTTGTTGTGGTCCAGTACAAAATCTACCCACTGCATCTATTTGTTACCCATGCATAATCTTAGAATCAATGCATCCTCTCATAAAAATTTGAAGACATGTTCATATAAGTGTTAAACAAATGAAGACTAATTTCATTTTGCAAAAATATATTACTTAATATGAATAGGTATGGACTTCATTATTAACTAAGTTAGGCATAATATTTAGTTACATCAGAGATGTGAGGTGAGACGGGATATAAATTGACCTCAAACCCACACTTATCTTGTGCCGCAACACTCTTCAAGTTGGGATAGGTTTGGTACTTGCAAGTAGAAGTGGGATTAATTGTCAAACCTACAAATTGAAGAAATATGTATATCATCACAAAAGTGATTGAATTCTCATTACTTTTACTTAAACTTATTTTAAAGTAAATTTATATATAAAGTGAGTAAATAAATATATATTTATCTTGAATTTAATTTAAAATATATTAAAATTTTAATTTACTAATAATTTAAAGATAAATATATTTTTATTTATTTATTTTTAAAATATTTTATCCTTCATTGCCACTCTCATTTCTTTTTCCATTCTCGTTACATCAAATTAAATCGAATGTGACCTATATATATTCTTTATCTGTTAAAAAAAATCGTTCTCTTCCCCCCAGTTGTTTCTATGCATCATGCATGTGGTGTGCCTGCAGGGGGCCGTGTGGGCGTGCCCGTGCTGGGTGTTCATCAGTGCATGTGCATGAATGTTTTTGTGTGAGTGTGTGGATTAGACTTCATTCAAATCAAGCGATTCTGACTTGTTTTACAGCGATTTTGACTTGTTGAGTATACCCCTCTTCTTCTTGAACTTTTTTTTTTTGCTTTGTTTAAGTACATAAAAATAAACAACCTTCTTCGATAGCCTTGAAGAGCTAGCCTAATAGTGTTTAATTATAATTTTGACGAAAGCATAATGCGTTGTCAAAAGAAACTTAAAGGAGAGCTAGGAAGGTTTAAAAAAAAGAGAAAAAAGAAAAAACAAGCAAAGACATAGATAAAAGACGTAAGAATACAGTTGCTAGTGCCTTCCTATTGGATAGGAATCCTTTCCTATTAATAAAAAATTAGAGGGCGTACTGTTACTTATATCGCAGCCATACATGTAGAAACAAAACTTAATCTAAGGCCAATATTATGACACGTCAACTAACAATAAAACACCCCGCTTCATTTCACCAATTCTAATTTTTTTTCACCTCATTAGCAGACCGTTCTTCCATTTGGCGCTAATTTTCCACTGTTTTACCTCTTATTCTCATTAGATTGTATCGTAACTCCTCACCAAAGCCACTCCAAAGAAGCAAAGTAAATTACTGTAAGTGTTTTCTTGCCTTTTTTTGTTTTTTTTTTCTGTTAGTATTTTTTTTTTTTGTTACGTAACACACTAGTTGCTTTTTTATTCAGGAGGTTAATGAGTTCTTTCCTTTAGTGTTTTTTTTTTTTTTACATAACACACTAGTTGCTCTTTAATTCAGGAGGTTAATGAATTTTTTCCTGATAACATAATGAATCAAGGGTTAAGTCCTTTCAAGTTTTAATGATATATCCAACTTTCTTAATCAGCATATAGACTTTTGATGGGAACAAAAGCTTTTTTGAATGCAAAAGCATCTACTATTACATTTTATCTTGATTATATTATTCCTTTGATAATATTACTTGTGCTACAATACTTGCAAGACCATTTTGGCTGACCATTGTAATTTATAGTTCACTTTTTTCTTTATGTTGCTAGGAATTGTTGTAAACAATGTTACCAAAATATCATAATTTATTTTGCTTTATATTTATGTTTTCATTTTTTTCATGATTTGTATATGCATATAATAATAGCTGCTCAAAACCAACATTACAATAAATCAAACAATCTTTAAATTTCTTATGTAAATATCATTGAGTGTTGGTTTGGCAATACAAAAGTAACTCTCTAATTAAAACAAAATCTCAATTCTCATTTATCCTCTCTATAGCAGCTAACTAACAGGCTTTTTATTCCAAAATAAAATAATTTCCTTCACAAAGAGCCATAAAACATTTGGAGTGTTGGTTTGGTAATGTAACAGAGATTTGCATTGTTGCAAGCTTTTGATCAGGGTGCAAGATTAACTCAGGATTGTAGCTTTTGATGACTATAACACCCAAAAAGATCTTCTGTTTTCAACCAAAGAAAGAACCAAATGCACCCCAAAAAATTCCTGAATTGTGCTTTTTCTATATTTGTAAAATTAGATTTAAATAACTTAATTTGCAGTAAAAAAATAATAAATCCACTATTTTCTCTTATATTTTGGCCAAAATTGTGTACAAGTTAGTGGCCAAACTCAACAAAGAAAGACAAGTTTTAAGCATCACTATGTGTGTACAATTGCTGAGGATCCAATTGTCAGTCCAGATCCCAAGTTTACATAAAATGAGATACAATTATTGTATGTGCTCTACCTTTTAGAGCTTACAAGTAAGTTGTCATTCTCCACTATAGAGCGCTCATCGTATAACCTGTTATAAGATGAAATTTGTTAAAAGTCCATATATGTACTAAAATGAACATTAACCCCAAGAGAGTGAGAGATGTGTTATTTCTTGCAGCAGACTTAAAGTTGAATAAGATAGAGTACTCTATCTTACTCCACCAATCAATTCATTCAGGCATTAACTACCACTGGATAATTGAATTAATTTATACCATTTCTGTTTGTACAATTAATGAACATTTTCTTGCAAACTGTCATTGTTTTTCCTAATTTATGGATCCTACTACCATGTCAATTGCTAAATGATAAATCTAAACACAAATGGATACAAGAAGTAAAAAGAAAATTCTTTATACCAAGCTTCATCAAGCCAAACCAAACAGGTAGACAAATGATCTGTCAGCCAGGAAATTTCTTCCTAGCCTAGAGGGTAGAGGTTCTTGCTATTATATGTATCTAGGGCAGTTGTTTGGCAAATGGGGCACAGGTTTTTCTTCTGCATTAGCCACTGCTTGATGCAGTTCGTGTGGAACTCATGTCCACAATCTAGTGAACCAACATCCTCTCCATCAGCAAGCATTGAGAATTAAAAAAGTTGGACATAAAAAGGAAATGAATTCCAAAGATTAAACACAGAATATATTGTCTATGAACAGTTCTGCATACATCAAATAGGCACTCTTATTAAGGCATTCCATTGAACAGATCATGTACAAATCACCCAAACACGCATAATCAAATAAGTAGTAGAATGATATATATTAACATGTGAGTTCAAATTCTGGCTTGGGGTGCAGATTGCCTAGCGTAACCACTAAGATAATCCAAGATTCAAAATAAGAAGAGGGGCTGGCCAACAATGCATATTTCACACGCAAATTCATACAAGAAAGGCTACTATCAGTGACATTCTATTAAACATGTTAAAGGTGAGTGGCTAAAACATTAAACATGTAAAACCGTGTTTCTAAGAAAACAGATGGTAGATAATATCCACTCATATTTGCAATTGAGACAGAGATCGTACCAGAGAAGGTGGGGAAGGATGTTAGATTCCAACTTAAAACCAATTGGCATTAAGAGGAGTGACCCAACAGATATATAAACCGCACCAGGAAGATTGAAGCAGGCGATGTGGGACTCTTAACACCCCCCTCCACAGATGCATGACGGAACAGGCGAGCTTAGCGGAATAGGCGACACAGGAAGATGAGATCTTGGCTCTGATACCATGTTAGATTTCAATTTAAAATCAATTGACATTAAGAGGAGTGACCCAACAGATATATAAACCGCATCCGGAAGATTGAGGCAGGCGATGTGAGACTCTTAACAAAGGAGATGGAAGCGAGGCTGAAGAGAATCTTGAGCAGTGAGGGTACCCCGAGATTCGCCAACGGAAGCAAATGGAGGTGACGGGTTATCGTTAAAGGCAAAGAATTAGTGTGTTAATCAAAGGTGAAACAATGTGTTTCAATCCCAGTTTATATGTCTCAAGTATTTTTTCTTCCGGCTGAGATGTGGAAAACTTTAAAATTGATGGACAAGCAACAAGACAGTGTGCAATTATAATGCAAGTCAATTTTTCAACGGTCATAATTTCAGCATTCTGGAACCTTGGATAAATATTTATATAGATTTTATTCGACTTATATAAATTAAATCAATCTATAATTAATATATTATTATTTTTAATATAAAATAATTATATATAAAAATTTATATAATTATTTATATATTAATTAATGTAATCTAGACAGTTATATAAACATTTACTTAGTACGTGTTTGTGATAATCAGAAAAATTTAATTATTTTAATAATTGATTATTATATTTTTTTTTTTGTTATAGTCGATTATTATAGAATTAATTTTATGTTTAAATATGTTAGTTAAAAATAGATTTTAAGCTAATCTATTTCATTTAGATAATATAAAAATAATTATTTTTATGTATTAAATTATTAAAATATATATAAAATGATTAAAAAATTATTTAATTAAGAATAAAATGGTATTTAAATCTTAAAGTGTAATAAATAATTTATAATCTAAAAACATGTTTGGTAGAGCTTAGATTAACTTTTTTGAACTTGTTTTTTGAAAAAATTATTTTAACAAATGTTATAACATGTTTAGTAAAATCGCTTTTAATTTTTACACAAAATTCAATGTATTATAAAAGTTTTTTTTCATGATACTCAAAATTGAAGTTTATGATTCTAACTTATAAATTATTTCTTACACTTAAAGATATAAATATTATTTTATCTTCAATCAAATAATTTTTTTAATTATTTTATGCTTATTTTTATGATTTAATGTATAAAAATAATTTTTTATACTATCTAAACAAAATAAATTAACTTAAAATCTTTTTTTAACTAATATATTGAAATATAAAACGATTCAATTATAATCAATTATAACAAAAAAATTATATAATAATTCATTATTAAAATAATCAAATTTTTACAACTATTTTAAATATATATTAAAATTATAAGTTAAATTTTTAATATTATAAAAAAATAAAAATATGTATAAAAATTAAAACTAATTTTATCAAATATAATTAAATACTGTTATAATAATTTTTTTTCAAAACAAAAATTTGTTGGGGATGAAATAAATCTTTTCGAACATGCTCTTAAATATTTTTCGGAACGATCACAACCGTACTAAAGCAACTCTTTAGTGTTTAAAGTTTAAACAGGAAGGCTATATAGCAATGATTGCACATTATAATTGTTAAAACGGTCGACCCAAAAACATGAAAGTTGTATAGCAACGACGGGGGGAATCTACCAATGTGTCATTAGTACCAAATTTATTTACCAAATTGTCATTTTTTTTAAACTATTTATCAAAATACCATTATTTTTGCCATGCTGGACTATTTTATTAATTACTGAGCCACGTGGAATGCTCTAATGAGGCTGGTGTAGCATTGGCGTATCCACGTGGGATGCGCCAGGAGCATTGGCGCATCCCAAGTGGATACGCCAGCCTCATTGGCGCATCCCACGTGGCCAGTGCCAATGTTTAACATATCAGTATCACACGACCGTGTCTACCAAAAAATTACATCTTTTAATGCTAAAAATGTTGTGTAGTGTTGTCATTTGATCATATGAGCCTAGTGGATATGAAAAATAAATTGTTTTACCATCAAAATTGATACACATGCCTCTATTATTAATTATGTAAAGTCTTTACCCAATTAAATGAAAGGTCAAGTCTAGGTTTAGAAAATTGTTTCAATGAAATAATGAAACTAAACATTGCAAATTAAATCTAATTATGAGCAACCATTAGCACATTAGCGTATTACAATCAATCAATTTGTACAATTTGGATTTATTTTAAAAATCGAAGTTGATCACACTCTTAACGTCATGACCAGGTTCATTGGCAAAAATATAATCCTATAGAACCTAACAAATTCAATTAACCTTAATAGTTCAATCGTTTTGATTCTATGAAAAATTGACATGAGAATATCTCCTAAAAATTAGACATTCTCAAAAGTATATCATCTGTATAATGAGACATTTATATATATATATATTATAAAGTTCATTTATACATATACATACTGATCATCTCGATTTAAGAAAATGTAATAAAAGAATAAGAAATACATATATGAAGTACAATGACTACATCAATGAGAAGGACCAGGATCGAAATGTGGTGGTCTCACGTGAGGGGATCGGAAGAAGGTCCCGATTTGTGAGGGGTGAGGAGGATATGGTGGGTAACCCATATATGGTGAATATAGAAAAGACGGTGTCAGGGTAAAAGTCAAAGGATATGGTGGATAAGTATAAGCAGGTGGTGGGTATGCTGTAGATGGTGGATAACCTGGATATGGTGGGCAAGATAGAGGTGGTGGCTGAGATGGTGGATAAATAGCAGTAGAACTAGACGGGGGCTGAGTCCTAGGCACACCCGAAGAATCAGAGTCCTCTGAAGGTCATAATCGAGATCGAGTACTCACTAACCCTCTCCTTCTACGACGCGGTCTCTGCTCATCGGATATATCGGATGGTCCTGGGATGTCATCTGCAGGAGGAGCTGGACGAAGCTGAGATAAGGTAATGCAATCATGCTCCCTCACTGAAGCTAATATGTCCTCCGTGGACTGTAGAAGGCTAGCCGTACTAAAGCCCAAACTAGGGTTCCTAACCGAAGCATGGACGTTCTCAGCAATATCAGCCTAACACACAGATCTCAATTTGTCATGATCAATATAAAATACATTTAGTAAATAGTATTCCATATTGGTAAAAAACTAACCACGGATCCAATAGAAGCACCAATACGAGAAATCCAACGTCTAGTAATTCTTCTGTACCAGCGCATGTACTCAGAATGCGCGGTGAGGGAAGCTCCCACTGGCCGTCCAGTAACACATCTTTCCCTCCGACTGTCCCAGATGGTTATGTGTTGTAGGTGTGTAACTCGCCAATCCTCGTCATGTCGGCCGGCTAAAGTAATCGAGTGCAACTCATCAGGTTGGTGTGGTCTCCGCGGTATTGGTTGATCCAGACCAAACTGACGCATCACCCTATCTGGCTGGTGCCACTCAACAATATGAAAAAAGATGAGCGGAACCACTGCCAATATAATGTCTCTGTCAGGGACACAAAAATCTGGTAGTGAAGCCACAATCTCATCCGTATAAGGTTGCCATGTTATCTGCAAAATGATGTGTTCAAAACATTAGAAAGCAAGTGAAAATAACATGCATAAATCAATGTAAAAAAATATTGACCTCATCACTCTTCAACTGATCAAAGAATCGGTGATAGTACGAAAGCACCCCCATTGGGGGTTCATTCAACACCTTGTGTTTATGCCACCTATTTAAATGTCAGAGTAATATGATGTCAAAACAAGTATTGCATATAACAAACTAATATAAACAAAAGATATTTTCAGAAACTTAATGAAATCCCAGTGGACGTTGGTGACCACAATTAGCAGCATAGGCAACCAGCAGGACAGGATCAGTATCATCTACAAGTGTAGGGACCAGGGGTGGAAATCTATGCCAAACCCAGTACTGCAACAAAATGCAAGCACCTCCAATCTCATGCACGCTGTGGTCTGTGGCCTTGCACAGCTCTCTGTACAAGTACGCCAAGACCGCAGATCCCCAACTGTAATGCCCAGTAGCCTCAAAGTCTTCCAAGAGTGGAAGGAACATCATATGCACGTATCTACCAGAATGGTCAGGAAATAGCAATCCCCCGATCAACCGAAGTATATATACTTGTGTACAGTGCATCACATAAGCAGCTCCATCGGTCTCAGTAAGTCATCTACTGAATGCACTCCAAAGCCATGACATATCGATACGTCCACCCGATACATGTGACTCAGGCGGCTGCGAACCTAACAAGTCCTCACATAGCTGTATCCAATGTCCACATGATGTATGGCCAGTAACGGCATCGCCGTCAATAGGAAGTCCTGAGATAATGGCTATGTCCTCCAATGTGATGGTGTACTCTCCAGTTGGCATATGAAAAGTGTGTGTCTCGGGACGCCATCTCTCAACCAACGCCGTAATCAATGAGTGATCGATGGTGCAATATCCCATGTGGCCAACCCCAATGAAACCAGCCTGATGTAGATATGGGAGCATCCGCTCATCTAGGTCCATATGTCAGAATTTATGAGCACGTCTAACACATAGATGACGATCAGGATGACCTTGCCATATATGCTGTGAAACATGAAACTCCTGCAACTCTAGTATTGAAGGGTCCTCTGGGCTTGGGCGCAAGTGGAATGCCATGTCTACAACTGTAGATAGCAACAATAGATAAGTCTTCAAATAATAAGACATATTATAAAATGAATATACATAATAAACATGAGTATATTAAACATAACAGTAGAAGAAGGAATGATATTAAACAAACATAATCAAATTTGTGTCGATTAACAAAGTAGATGGTTCGTCAAACATAATCAAATGCAAACAAACATAATCAAGCCTCAATTACACACTGATAGTCATCAAATGTTACACTAATTATGAAATTATGTTCTAATCAAGTAGATGGCTCGTCTTGGTCATTCCTCAAGGAAGTCGATCCACCATGATGACAACTACGATAGTTATGTCCAGATTCACCACATTTTTTATATCTTTGTCCCGGTCCGGGCTCACGCCAATCCATCTCATTTCTAAGTCGAGTTGATTTCGGTCGACCTTTAGATCTAAGCAATTGACGATCGGGTACTAATGTAATCGCCGGAGCTGGTGGCCACCATGGTTCATCCTTAATGACTCCCCAATCAATCTCATAAGCCTTGTACAAAGTATGCATTCTGTAAATACTATGCACATATCGAAACACGTCAAGTGTCCTAGAAGAATATGTAGCTATTGCATGAGAGGAAGGGAAATGCAACGCTTGAAACAGGCCACAGTCACACGTGCGTTCATCAAGGTTTACAGAATATTTAACTCCACACTGCTGTGTAATAGGGTTGAATGCCTCTTCGATCAAAAATCTGGTAGAATGTATATCAAATCGACGGACTTGATGAGAGCTTGCCTTGAGCACGTTGACATTCCAGCTCTTCATGAAATCATCAGTCCAATCAGCCCCATCAACAACTCTCTCATTTGCCTCATCCTTTCGATTAACAAAGTACTTTACCAATTTATAATATGTCATCTGAACCAGTGCGATTATTGGTAAGTTTCTGCCACCTTTCAACACTCCATTCATGCACTCAGACAAGTTCGTCGTTATATGACCAAACATGTGGCCACCATCATGTGCTAAACTCCATTGTTGTTTTGGAATCGAATTAATCCAATGTGCCATTTCGGGAGTAGCGGTCAACTTTTCCAACCTAGCCTCAAATTTGTATGTCATTGGTTCATACCCTGTGTGTAGAATATTGAATGAATTAATATTAACAACAAATCTTGTAGTATGATAAGTAGTACCCTAAACACATAGGAATGCAAGAAATGTTTTATTACCTGTGTTAATCAAATTTTTTTTTAGGGCCAGATTGCGGAAGGCGCTGTTAAAGTTGCTAGCAATATGTCGAATACAAAAGACATGATGCGCATCACGGTGGCTGCCATCCCAGCTGTGGGTTCGCCCGATGTATGATGCCTTGATGTCGGTCAGATATCAAGCACAAGTCTTGTTGTTGTGTGACATGTTTGCGAATCAAGGCTAAGAACTAACTCCAAGCATCCTTTGTTTCTCCTTCAACAATGGCAAATGCAATTGGCAAAGGTTTTCTATCGCCATCTTGAGTTGTTGCAATCAATAGTTTATGACGATATTTACCATACAAATGAGTGCCGTCAATCTGAATAATGGGCTTGCAGTATTGGAATCCAACCACACATGGTTTGAATGTCCAAAATAAGCGATGCAATACAAGTTTTGAACAGTCAACTCTATTGCGCTCGACATAATCAACAGTTTGCATCTCCACCACTGTACCTGGCATGTCTCTTTGCATGGCAAGTATCCATCTAGGCAACACCGCATAAGATTTATCCCAGTCTCCAAATACCTTCACAATGGCAATTTGTTTTGCCTTCCAAGCTTTCCGATAAGACACATCATATCCAAATTGACATCGAGCCCTTTCAATAATCAGGCATACAGGTAAATTAGGTTTTTGCTTAACCATCTCCAGAATGCAAGAACATATCATAACAGAATCTAACTTCTGATGATCTTGTGACAGAGCAGGGTTGACACAAGTGTGAGGTCCATCATATTTTCTAATTTCCCACATGTTTGATTTCTTGCCTTGAATGGCCCTGAGCCTCCACATACAACCATCAGCACATCTTGGACACTTAACAATTAGCCGCTGTGTATCATAATCTTCAACCTTGTAATTCTGATGTCTAATAATCGAATAATGTTTTAAGGCCAACTTGACAGCATCTTTAGAGGGAAATTGCAATCCAACATAAAATTCTTCATCTAGACTCCAAATACCATGAGAATCTAATTCAAGCAAATTATCAGGTGTATTCAACGCATCCCAATTGATTTCAGAAAACCGAGGGCATGGAGGCACAAATGTAGATTCAGGAGCAACTATCAATGGAGGAGCAAGTTGTTGTACATTTACATCAGGGTCAGATTGATCTTCTTCTAAGTCAGTATCTGTATCTTCACCCTCAGGCATCTCTCCTTCATCATCGCTTGTGTCAGATAATGCATCTGTCATAAGTGGGTTATCAGATTCAAAATCCAACCTAAATGAGCTCCCTTCAGGCATTGCAGATGTACCAACTTCTTGAGATTGTACTAGGACAGGAGCATGTGTCATAGAGAATTGAGTATTGATAGGGTACGATGATTCAACAAGATTAGAAGGACCAACTTGAAACCCTGTTTCAGAAGGACCTGCAACATGCTCATTGTGCTCACTCGTTTCTGTCTCCACATACAATTCTATGGAAGTTAATTTAGCATGTTAATCAAAGCAATCAATCATGCAACCAACGTCTTCATCATCTTCTAATGGAAGACCTATCCATTTCAATACATCGCTCCATTGTGGAAATCTATACACAATACTGGACACAACTTGATTTTCTTGGAACTTTAATTTAAATGAATTCTCCTTTTCAGAAGCTCAAAAGTCGTATCACGTTGAATCATGATAGACTTAGGACGAGAACCTTCAAACATTAAACCCTCTTCACTTTCGTACATTCTCCCATTGTAGTAAATGAGAACAACAAGGTGTTTGGTCATCTTAAACTTCTGAATAATAACAACACAACATAGATGAAATCAATTAACACATTTGACAACTGAAACAAATATGTTTTATACCTAACTGATTTCAATCTCAATAAATCAACAATTTAAATCAATTCAAAATAATAAATAAAATTACAAAACTCAACTAATAATCAAATTGTTATTTTTTGTATGAACAAATTTCAAAAACCTATTAGCTAACAAAAGAACAAATATACAGGAGATAACAATAATAAAAAATCCTACAAATAAACTACATATACAACACACAATAAATATATAAACTTAAAAATAAACACAATAATATATTTTTCAGCAAACAAAATAAATGATAGGGTAAAAATACTTACATATATGTGTGAACGAAGTTATAGCCAAAGGAGAGTTTCGAGAGAGTTTAGAGAGATAAAATTTTTAGAGAGAAGGTGGAAATTTGAGAAATGAAGGAACTGGCCGTGAAAGGGAGGGGGGGGGGGTTTATTGGCGTGTAACTTGATGCGCCAACACGCCTGGCGCATCCACGTGGGATGCGCCAACACGCCTGGCGCATCCACGTGGGATGCGCCAACACGCCTGGTGCATCCATGTGGGATACGCCAGGCGTGTTGGCGCATCCCACGTAGATGCGCCAGGTGCGTGTTGCGCAATGTGGATGCCCCTGACGTGTTGGCGCATCCTGTAACACCCTTGTGGGGGTGTCACATTTGTTATTAAAATAAAATAACGATTAACGAGAATAATTAAATTATAAGGTTTTGATATAAATAAATAATAAAACCTGTACACTTACTTTGTTTTCGAAAACATGAAAGTTGTATCCTCAAGATATTTCTCCTATATAAAAAAAAATTCATACACACATACATAGATAATATCGGCACACCCCTGTACAATATACATTATATCCATAAACATATCCATTCATATACATATCCATCAGATACTAATATACAAAAATTTACATAAGTTTTGTTTTCATAAGTTGTACAAATAATCTACACATAATTTACAACCCAAATAAAAATACATACCAAAAGAAAAAGAAAGCATAAAATGTTTATATTTACAACCCAAAGATCAAAAGGATAACAAACCCAAGTGCACGTCATACATTTTTAGTCACTTGGAGAAACATTCTGGATGATTCCTCCAATGACATAAATACATGACGCCTCCCGAAGACCTGTGAGCGGGAACTCGGGTGCTCTGTGGACCTAATATTGTTAGGGGTCCTAACGAAGGTGTCCGAAAGCGAAGACACAAAACTATACTCATTGGGAGTCCGAAAAGACCGTTCCGGTGACGGCGAACTCCTAATGGTAGTTCTAACCGAACATAGAAATCGATACAAAAGCGGGACGAAAACAGGACTGCGGTCGTAAAGACATAGTAATAATTCCTGTATAAGCAACAACATTACGTTCTCCATAGATGCGCCAATTCTCAGCTCCTCCGTGGAATTCCAAACTGATAAAACCCAAAAATCCGGGTGTCGACATCTCACCCTATCAGTACTAACACTAGAGATGATCTAAGGCTCCGGGTCTTCGGACTGAAAATCTGTGGATCGTGGTTCTTCCTCTGCTATGTACTCACTGCCCAATTCTGGTTCTTCAACCCTTTCTTCATAGTCTAAATATATATATATATATAAACATACAACAAACAAAACAAATAATATATACAACAAATAGAGAGGTAAGATAACTTAAAGTAACCAATAAATATCACATATGAAATAATAATACAACATTAACATAAATAAAATCCATAATG
Source organism: Ormosia semicastrata (assembly GCA_029884595.1). NCBI lineage: Eukaryota > Viridiplantae > Streptophyta > Magnoliopsida > Fabales > Fabaceae > Ormosia > Ormosia semicastrata. The sequence continues at coordinate 5,965,962 of JAQQTO010000057.1, read as the reverse complement.
TACATAAATCCCATAACAAGTTCAAAATACTCACCACACAATAGAATGAATTTAAAATGAATATGACAAAGTATAAAATGACTCATTCCTACTCCATGGAGCTACAACACATACTCGGATATCGAGAGAAATGAGATGAGACTTCTATTAGTATCTTGCCAAATTAATCCAAATATTGACCTTTGTCCACCCTTTGTGTCTATAGCTTTGGCTACCCCGACCAAACTATTGCAGACTGTCAAAACTTTGTGTCTATAGTGATCGTTGTGATTGCTTATTTGCGACATTGTGTCAAAACTTTGTGTCTATAGCCCACGAAAAATAATATAATGGCATAGCATACAACCCAGACACACAAATCAATTTATTGTATACTACAGGCGATCGATAGTCCTCTCAAAACTTGATTAAGGATAGTGTTTGTCGAGAAACATAAGTGTGTTATCACGCACCACTACTGAGAAGAACCTTCACGTCCATTCACGTATGGAATAGTGCACACTATGAACTCCAAGTCCATATCGGCCGAACACACTATGTCTATCACATCGACAACACGATGTTATTCATCTCGTCAATCAAATCACCAATTTGTACGACTCATGCATGAACAAATGCGTAATTACCAAAATATCCTCGGTTTCAATTATTTATATATGTGCCATAAATTTCCAATTATTTACAAAAATACCATCAAATCTCCATTATTTACAAAAATGCCACTAAACTTTCATTATATACAAAAATGCCATTAGATTTCAAATAATGTCAAAAACGCCCTCAATAGCGAAAGTAATTACATAAATGTCCTCAGTGGCAAAAATTTCCAAATACAGTACGCCTCCACTTGGTGCACTCATACAGTCCACACATCCGGGTCCACCACTTTGGCCCGACAGAAAAATTTGCTGTTTTCATCAATCACGTAGAAATTTTTATTTCATTTTCAAAATCTTGCCGTTTTCACAATATACATCACATTTCCAAATCGTATAAATATATTTTGCTATTTTCTCAATCGCGTAAGCTTTTTAAATCATTTTCTCGTCTAATTTACTCAATTAAATATTTCTTAACTATATAAAAAATAATAATTATTAAATTATTTAAGACCACTAAAAATATTTTTTTTTAAATTACAAGAAAAATATTTTAAATTACTATGTTTTCTTTGTAAATATTAACAACACTTAAATTGGCTTCAAAAATTCATTTGGTATTCATTAACAACATTATAAAATATTTTAATTCCTTCCATTCAATAATGTGACCAAACCTAGGGTTTTGCATTCTTTGGAATGCTCATGCATTTCTAACATTAATTTAATATATACAATGTATAACACATACAATACAATCAAAGCTTAAACAAGTAATAAAAACTATAAAAATCAACACATAGAGGAATCCTTATGGATTTTACAAATACAATCAAACCTCGAATTTCTTAATAACACTTAAATTTAATTAAATTTTAGTCTTCCTCTTACCTAAAATGATGAAAATTTCTTCTTTTCCTCTCCTTTGTGATTTCGGTTTTGCTTCTTTAGAATTCTAGGAAAATAAATAAAATTTTCTAAAGGTTAATACAAGAAAATAGAACCATACCATGGTTCAATCATGGCTTGGAAGCTTAGAAATGAAAATGGAATTGAAAAACAAGAGATTTTACCTTTGAAGAAGAATCTCCAAAGTGATCTTTAAGCTTGAAAATGGAAGAAATAGAAGAAGTTTTCAACTAGAGATAGTCTTATAGTGATGTTTAGGAGTAGAAAAATAAGAAAAGAGAAATTTTGAGTGAAAGGATGATAGAGAATGAAGCTTTGACCGAATAGTCTCTTTGGGTCTCCAATGGTGGACGGTGAAAATGAAGGAGAGAATGAAGGAATTAGTTGGATAATTACTTGAAGTGTTGTAGTAGAAGTGAATAGAAAATGGTCTTAATGCATGTGTTAAAATTCAAGAACAAATCTAGGCCATCCAATGGTTCAAAGGCTAGGATTTTGTCTTACTTGATAAGCTTAATTCCTATTGGTTGCATGGTGATGAGTCATGACATGAATAAGCATTTGTCTAGAGCTTTCTCGGTTGTTCTCCTTGCTTGGCCGAAATCTCCACTTAAAAAGCCAACTAAATTTGTTTCTTCCAACTAATTAGTTATATATTTAAATGTAAGTTTAGTTACATATTAAATTAATTAGTTACTTCAAGTTACATTAGGTTAACTTAATTAGTTTAGGATTCTAGTTAGTTAGGCCTAACTAGATTACTATCTAGTTATCACTATTTAGTTACACTAAGGTTGTAGTAATTAATTTAGTTAGATTCTAAGGTAACTATACTAACTAAATTAAATATTCTAGTTCTAATCTAACTAGCTTAGCCATTTTTGTTGACTTAGCTTTATTAATTTGACTTCTAGGTGTCTTGTTCCCATTGGTCCAAAATTCCTAATTTCCTTATTGTTTACTTTATTTATACGTGGGTCCCACACATATAGTATCGGGTCCACTATCAAGTTTTATACTTGAGTAATAAAATAATACTGAAAATTATTTTATCGCACAGTTAAATTCTAAAAATTAAAACATTCAAAACAGTGTCTTTCAGAATTGAGTTTACTAAACTCATTCGCTCTAAAAAAAAAAAACAAAACAAAAATAACATTTTATACGACAAGCATAAAACAGACATTGGGGACATAATTGTCATTTACCCTAAAGTCGAAATTTTTAGGGTGTTACAACTCTCTCCCAACAAACAAAAATTTCGTCCTCGAAATTTGTCATACCTTAAAATAATTGAGGATATTGTTCCTCATTTTATCTTTCAATTCCCATGTAGCATCTCCAAATCACATCGTTCCATATGACTTTGACCAACTCAATCATCTTCCTCGAAGTCGCTTCACTTTTCTCTTTAATCCTTACGGGGAATGTTTCGTACGTCAAATTTTCCTTCAACCGTATTTCATCGGGTTGTATCACATGTGTCGGATCTGGAATATATTTCTTTAATTGGGACACATGAAACACATTATGCAGATTAGACAAAAACGGCGGTAAGGCAACTTGATAAGCTACAGGACCTATTTTACGGATAATCTGATAGGGTCCAATAAACTTAGGCGTAAGCTTCTTGGATTTGACTACTCTTCCAATACCAGTCGTAGGAGTCACCCTCAAAAATACATGCTCACCTTCTTCAAATTCCAATGGTCGCCTTCTTTTATCTGCATAACTCTTTTGCCTACTCTGAGTAGTTCGCATTTTCTCTTGAATCATTTTCACTTTCTCTGTAGTCTGTTGTACCAATTCTGGCCCAATAGTCATACTTTCACCATCTTGATACCAACACAAAGGTGTTCGGCATCGTCGTCCATACAATGCTTCATAGGGTGCCATTCCTATACTTGCGTGAAAACTATTATTGTAGGTGAATTCTATCAAAGATAAAAATTCATCCCAACTCCCTTGTTGCTCCAACACACAAGCACGCAACAAATCTTCCAAAGATTGTATAGTTCTTTCATCGACCATCGATCATGTGGATGATAAGCGAGCTCAAATGTAGCTTAGTTCCCATCGCTTTACGTAGATTTGGCCAAAACCTTGATGTAAACCTTGGATCTCTATCGAAACTATGGAAATAGGTACCCCATGTAATCTAACAATCTCATTGATATAGATTTGGGCTAATCTTTCCAACGAATACTTAATATTAATAGGCAAGAAATGAGTGACTTTGTGAGCCTATCAACAATAACCCATATTGAGTCATGACCTTTTCTCGTTCTTGGCGGTCCAAGAACAAAATCCATAGAAATACTTGTCCCATTTCCATTCGGAATAGAAAGCGGTTGTAACATTCCATTGGCCTCGATGTTCCACTTTCGCTTTCGACAAACCAAACAAGATGCCACACGTTCTCATACGTCTCTTTTCATCCTTGGCCACCAAAACAATTTCTTCAAATCTTGATACATCTTGGTCATTCCTGGATGCAAACTTAAATTACTAGTATGGGCTTCATCCAATATTGCCGTCTTTAATTCAGCATTGTCGGGTATACAAACTCTTCCTTGAAATCTTAAAATTCCATCTGATCCCTCTTCCACTGTTGCCTTGTGACCTTGTTTTAGCAGTTCTCTTTCATTTTGCAAAAACGCATCCTCCTCCTGTTTATCTCGAATTATATTAAGCAAGTCATTTAAAATTATCATTCTACCCACACAAATCTTCCCAGGCACTAATTCCATCGATACTTCTAAATTTCTAAACTCATTGAGTAATTCCTCTTCCTTTATCATCATGGTAGAAACATTAAGTACTTTTCTACTCAGGGCATCTGCTACCACATTAGCTTTTCCTGGATGATATTGGAGTTGAAAATCATAATCTTTGAGAAATTCCAACCATCGCCTCTGCCTCATATTCAATTCTTTCTGATCAAACAAGTATTTCAAACTCTTATGATCACTAAAGACATTGAACATAGCCCCATCAGATAATGCCTCCATATCTTTAATGCAAACACCACCGCTTGCTAATTCCAAATCATGAGTTGGGTAATTTCTCTCATGAACCTTCAATTGCCTCGAAGCATATGCCACCACATTCCGATCTTGCATTAGTACGCATCCTAACCCTTGATATGAAGCGTCGCAGTACACATCAAAAGATCTACTAGAATCTGGTAAGATCAACACTGGTGAGGTTGTTAGCTTTCTCTTCAACTCTTGAAAACCGGATTCACGTTCATCCGTCCATTCAAAGCTTGATTCTTTCGGTAAGTTGTGTAAGTGGTCCGGCGATCTTGGAAAAACCTTCTATGAATCTTCGATAATACCCTACCAATCCAACAAAACTTCGAACTTCACATCCTTGTTTTAGGTCTTTCCCATTGCAGAATTGTTTCTATCTTGGATGGATCCACTGCAATTCCTTCCTTAGAAATTACGTGACCTAAAAATTGCACTTTTTCCAACCAAAATTCACATTTAGCCAACTTTGCATACAACTCGCTTGTCCTTCAAAACCTCGAAGAACTATACCGAGATGTTCGACATGCTCTTCTTTAGACCGAGAATAGATTAAAATGTCATCTATAAAGACAACAACAAATCTATCAAGGTACGGCGAAAAATTCTATTCATATAATCCATGAATATAGCAGGAGCATTAGTCACTCCAAAAGGCATAACCGATATTCATAATGCCCATATCGAGTTCGGAAGGCTGTTTTAGGTACATCCTCCATCTTAACACGGATCTGATGGTAACCTGATCTCAAATCTATTTTAGAAAATACTTCTGCTCCCTTCAACTGGTCCATCAAATCATCAATCCGTGGGAGTGGATATTTATTCTTTATAGTGACCTTATTCAACTGACGATAATCTACACGAGTCGAGAAGTTCCATCCTTCTTCTTGACTAGAAGCACTGGTGCTCCCCATGGTGACACACTTGGTCGCACAAACCTTTTCCAATAATTCTTCTAATTGCTTTTTCAACTCTATCAATTAATGGTGACATTCGATACGGGGGCAATCGAGATAGGACCATGTTCCTGGTACCAAATCGATAGCAAATTCGATTTCTCTCTCAAGCGGCAAACCGGTCGTCATCTGGAAAGACTTAGGAAATTCATTAACAATGGGAATTACACGTATATCTTTCTCATTCTCAACTTTTAGAGAAGATAATAATACAAATCCCCTCGCTCCATTTCTCAGCAATGACTTAGCTTTAACAGCAGTCAAAAATCCAGAGTTCTCTTCCTTTGGAAAAACTATAGCTTTAATTGCACAGTCTATCAGGATATGGTTAGAAGACAACCAATCCATTCCTAATATCACATCTATCCCCACTAGAGGTAAACAAATCAAGTTGACTATAAACATACGGTCCTTCACAACAACAGGACAATCCAAACATATTTTGGATGTGACCACAGGCTTAGTAGTTGGTGTAGAAACAACCAATGGAAAATTCAAAGAAGACACAGGCAGTTTCAACTTCTTAACACAACTATAGGCAATAAAAGAATGCGTTGCGCCTGAATCATACAAGACAGTCAAAAGCTTACCTCCTATGATTCCTTCCCCTTGAATAAGATTGTCAGATTGAGAAACTTCAGTTCCTGTCATAGTATAGACTCGTCCTCCGGATCTTGGCTGATTTGCCCGAACAGTCTTCAATGCAGGTTTCTTTTCCAACGAGGACAATCCTTAGAGAAATGTCCAGGTTGCTTAGATAATTAAAACAAATTGTTCCTTTAATTGGACAATCTGAAGAAACATGGCCTTTCTTCCCACACTTAAAACAGGTTGGTACAAACGCCGCTTTCTGACTAGGAATAGTACTAGCAGAGCTTCCTCCAACCGGTGGTCGTTGAAATTGGTTTCCCAGTGGTCTCGAGTATGGCTTACGTTGGAACCGATTATTATGACTGCTACCTCCCCTCTGAAACCTCATTGGTCCAAAATTACGAGTCTTGGGATCCTTTAACGATTCCAATTCCTCCAATTGTGCACATGTATCTACCAGAACATGGAATTGAGTCATTCTCAAAGGCAATACTCCTTGTCTTAACTCCACTCGCAGTCCTGCTTCAAACTTCCTACATCGCCACTCATCATTTGGCCTGGTTTGAGCATAATCTGAGAATTGAGACAAACTCTCAAATTTAGATGCATACTCGGGAACTGTCATATTTCCTTGACGTAAACCAAGAAATTCTCTTTCCTTGGCATATCGAGCACTAATAGGAAAATACTTGTCCATAAACCTAGTAGAAAACACTTCCCAAGTTATTACAGTGCCTTCAGCTTGCAACAACCGGCGGGTTCCTCTCCACCAACTTTCTCCATCTCCTCTTAACATATAGGTAGCATACGTTACCTTTTTGTCATCTGGGCATCCCATCCCTTCAAATATCTTCTCCAGCTCCTGTATCCATAAACTTGCTTTCTCAGGATTAAGCTCACCTCTAAACTGTGGCGGGTTACTACGCCTAAATTCAGATAAATTTAGAGCATCCGTAGTAGCTTCTTCGTCCGTTGAGCCGCTTCTCTCTGGTTTCTATTTGAATCATTGCTTCGCCATCCGCCGCATAGCCTCTGCACCTCTACTATAGGATCCACTTCTCTAGGAATATCCGCATGTCTTCCTCTTCTTCCAGGACATTTTCTTTCTTTAATCACATAAAACATAAAAGTTAGATTCTTCCTTTCGGAAATGAATCACAGAGAATTCACACAATACAAGCACAAACAAACCAAACCACAACTCCTAAAGATTCTAACTTGGGCTCTAGGTCAGAGATTCACACAGTACGAATAAGGCAAACCTACCCACAAACCCAAAAGACTCTAACTTGGGCTCGATACCAACTAATTTAACACCTTGTGGGGTGTCACATTTGTTATTAAAATAAAATAACGATTAACGAGAATAATTAAATTATAAGGTTTTGATATAAATAAATAATAAAACACATGTACACTTACTTTGTTTTCGAAAACATGAAAGTTGTATCCTCAAGATATTTCACCTATATAAAAAAATATTATTCATACACACACACATACATAGATAATATCGGCACACCCCTGTACAATATACATTATATCCATAAACATATCCATTCATATACATATCCATCAGATACTAATATACAAAAATTTACATAAGTTTTGTTTTCATAAGTTGTACAAATAATCTACACATAATTTACAACCCAAATAAAAATACATACCAAAAGAAAAAGAAAGCATAAAATGTTTATATTTACAACCCAGCATCAAAAAGGATAACAAACCCAAGTGCACGTCATACATTTTTAGTCACTTGGAGAAACATTCCTGGATGATTCCTCCAATGACATAAATACATGACGCCTCCCAGAAGACCTGTGAGCAGGAACTCTGGGTGCTCTGTGGACCGGAATATAGTTAGGGGTCCTAACAGAAGGTGTCCGAGCGGAAGACACAAAACTATACTCATTGGGAGTCCGAAAAAGACCGTTCCAGTGACGGCGAACTCCTAATGGTAGTTCTAACTGAACATAGAAATCTGATACAAAACGGGACAGAAACAGACTCTGGTCGCAAAGACATAGTAATAATTCCTGTATAAGCAACAACATTACGTTCTCCATAGATGCGCCAATTCTCAGCTCCTCCGTGGAATTCCAAATGATAAAACCCAAAAATCCGGGTGTCGACATCTCACCCTATCAGTACTAACACTAGAGATGATCTAAGGCTCGGGTCTTGATTTGACCGAAAATCTGTGGATCGTGGTTCTTCCTCTGCTATGTACTCACTGCCCAACTCTGGTTCTTCAACCCCTTCTTCATAGTCTAAATATATATATATATAAACATACAACAAACAAAACAAACAATATATACAACAAATAGAGAGGTAAGACAACTTAAAGTAACCAATAAATATCACATATGAAATAATAATACAACATTAACATAAATAAAATCCATAATGTACATAAATCCCATAACAGTTCAAAATACTCACTACACAATAGAATGAATTTAAAATGAATATGACAAAGTATAAAATGACTCATTCCTACTCCATGGAGCTACAACACATACTCAGATATCAGAGAGAATGAGATGAGACTTCTATTAGTATCTTGCTTGACCAATCCAAATATTGCCGTCCACCCTTTGTGTCTATAGCTTTGGCTACCCCGACCACTATTGCCTTGTCAAAACTTTGTGTCTATAGGTGATCGTTGTGATTCTATTGCAGACTGTCAAAACTTTGTGTCTATAGCCCACGAAAAATAATATAATGGCATAGCATACAACCCATTACACACAGTCAATTTATTGTATACTACAAAGATCGATAGTCCTCTCAAAACTTGATTAAGGATAGTCTTGTCGAGAACATAAGTGTGTTGTCACGCACCACGGCTGAGAAAGCTAATTACCTTTTGTCCACATATGGAATAGTGCACACTATGAACTCCAAGTCCATATCAGAAACTGAACACACTATGTCTATCACATCGACAACACGATGTTATTCATCTCGTCAATCAAATCACCAATTTGGCACGACTCAATGCATGAACAAATGCGTAATTACCAAAATATCCTCAGGTTTCAATTATTTATATATGTGCCATAAATTTCCAATTATTTACAAAAATACCATCAAATCTCCATTATTTACAAAAATACTACTAAACTTCCATTATATACAAAAATGCCATTAGATTTCAAATAATGTCAAAAACGCCCTCAATAGCGAAAGTAATTACATAAATGTCCTCAGTGGCAAAAATTTTCAAATACAGTACGCCTCCACTTGGTGCACTCATACAGTCCACACATCCGGGTCCACCACTTTGGCCCGACGAAAAAATTCGTTGTTTTCATCAATCACGTAGAAATTTTTATTTCATTTTCAAAATCTTGCCGTTTTCACAATATACATCACATTTCCAAATCGTATAAATATATTTTGCTATTTTCTCAATCGCGTAAGCTTTTTAAATCATTTTCTCGTCTAATTTACTCAATTAAATATTTCTTAACTATATAAAAAATAATAATTATTAAATTATTTAAGACCACTAAAAATATTTTTTTTTAAATTACAGTAAAATATTTTAAATTACTATGTTTTCTTTGTAAATATTAACAACACTTAAATTGGCTTCAAAAATTCATTTGGTATTCATTAACAACATTATAAAATATTTTAATTCCTTCCATTCAATAATGTGACCAAACCTAGGGTTTTGCATTCTTTGGAATGCTCATGCATTTCTAACATTAATTTAATATATACAATGTATAACACATACAATACAATCAAAGCTTAAACAAGTAATAAAAACTATAAAAATCAACACATAGAGGAATCCTTATGGATTTTACAAATACAATCAAACCTGAATTTCTTAATAACACTTAAATTTAATTAAATTTTAGTCTTCCTCTTACCTAAAATGATGAAAATTTCTTCTTTTCCTCTCCTTTGTGATTTCGGTTTTGCTCTTTAGAATTCTAGGAAAATAAATAAAATTTTCTAAAGGTTAATACAAGAAAATAGAACCATACCATGGTTCAATCATGGCTTGGAAGCTTAGAAATGAAAATGGAATTGAAAAACAAGAGATTTTACCTTTGAAGAAGAATCTCCAAAGTGATCTTCAAGCTTGAAAATGGAAGAAATAGAAGAAGTTTTCAACTAGAGATAGTCTTATAGTGATGTTTAGGAGTAGAAAAATAAGAAAAGAGAAATTTTGAGTGAAAGGATGATAGAGAATGAAGCTTTGACCGAATAGTCTCTTTTGGGTCTCCAATGGTGGACGGTGAAAATGAAGGAGAGAATGAAGGAATTAGTTGGATAATTACTTGAAGTGTTGGCCGTAGAAGTGAATAGAAAATGGTCTTAATGCATGTGTTAAAATTCAAGAACAAATCTAGGCCATCCAATGGTTCAAAGGCTAGGATTTTGTCTTACTTGATAAGCTTAATTCCTATTGGTTGCATGGTGATGAGTCATGACATGAATAAGCATTTGTCTAGAGCTTTCTCGGTTGTTCTCCTTGCTTGGCCGAAATCTCCACTTAAAAAGCCAACTAAATTTGTTTCTTCCAACTAATTAGTTATATATTTAAATGTAAGTTTAGTTACATATTAAATTAATTAGTTACTTCAAGTTACATTAGGTTAACTTAATTAGTTTAGGATTCTAGTTAGTTAGGCCTAACTAGATTACTATCTAGTTATCACTATTTAGTTACACTAAGGTTGTAGTAATTAATTTAGTTAGATTCTAAGGTAACTATACTAACTAAATTAAATATTCTAGTTCTAATCTAACTAGCTTAGCCATTTTTGTTGACTTAGCTTTATTAATTTGACTTCTAGGTGTCTTGTTCCCATTGGTCCAAAATTCCTAATTTCCTTATTGTTTACTTTATTTATACGTGGGTCCCACACATATAGTATCGGGTCCACTTATCAAGTTTTATACTGAGTAATAAAATAATACTGAAAATTATTTTATCGCACAGTTAAATTCTAAAAATTAAAACATTCAGAACAGTGTCTTTCAGAATTGAGTTTACTAAACTCCTTCTGCTCTAAAAAAAAACAAAACAAAAATAACATTTTATACAGACAAGCATAAAACAGTACATTAGGGACATAATTGTCATTTACCCTAAAGTCAGAATTTTTAGGGTGTTACACATCCCACGTGGCCCCTAAACAATAAAATAATCCAGCGTGGCAAAAGCGATGACATTCGGATAAATAGTTTCAAAACTATGGCAATTTGGTACATAAGTTTCTGGAAAAGGGCATTTTAGCCAAAAAGCCCAACGACGGGTGTGTCTAATATATACTCTCTAAAAAAAGGTATATGATATATCATTTAATTTAAATTATTAATTTATTCATAAAATAAATTAATGATTTAAATCAATTATAAGAAACCTCGCTAAGCATGTTTTCTTCTTTTTCTTTTATTTTTTAAGGTTTTCTTTTTTTTGTTTTATAATTTTTTATATACTATTACCACTACTTGTCATTAATTAATAGGTCACTTTGTATGTTATTGTCGATGTCATCGATTATTTTTATTTTTTAAAGTTGTATAATCGTATAAATATTATCGCTTAAAATTTATAAGATTTTTCTTCAAATACAATTATAGTTTTAAGAAAATCAGTTAACTCTAATTTTTTTAAGTTATATAATCGTATAAATATTATCGCTTAAAATTTATAAAATTTTTTAACAATTATAGTTATAGGAAAAAAATTTAGTATACATAATTATTTATGAAAAATTATAAAAATTGATATAATTTTAATTAATATTATTTATACATTATATAATTTTAAAAAATAAACAGTAATCAATCAAAGGTGATTAGTAATTTTCAGCAATGATGAGCAGTACTAACGGCAGTAACAGTCTAGTGATAGTGAACAATACTAGCAATAGTGAATAGTATGGCAGCATGAACAGTCCATGACAGCGCCAACGAACAGTACTGGGGCTGGTGAACAGTGTCATTGGCAGGTTGCCGGCTGACGGTAACTTGTGGTGGGAGGTAGTGATTGGCTGAAAAAAAGAAGTCAATAAAAAAATCTATAAAAAAATAAAAACCTTAAACAATAAATAAAAAATAAGATGTATAATAGATCCAAAATAAAGGAGGTGCACCATAACCTTGCCTAGTAATGGCTGCTCGTTAACATTTGTTAAATTTCATCCATGTGAGTAGTTTCTAAACACACGTTATTATTTCTTCTGCCATACTAGCTTCTGCCGGTTGCCTTGTTTATGGCTCTATGCTTTCACGAAGTACGGAAAGTTAGAAACAACCTTCAGATTCAATCTTCAAGCCAGAAGAAAAATGAAAAGTTTTTTTCCTTCTCTCTTCCTCTTAGCATTTAAAAAACTTTAGATTTCAACAAGTTAAAATTTATAAACTTAAAGATTTATAATATCTTAATATATGTTAGATAAGTTAATATTTGATACTTAATAAATCTCTTTAAAAAATATAAACCATAATGTTTATTAATATTTTTTAAAAATCTCTTAAGTTAATTTTTTTAATAAAATTAATTACGTATAAATATATGTGTATTTAAAAAAATTGACTAAAAAAATAGTAGTATGAAACAAATTTCTATGACGACAAAGTGAATGACTTGATACTAGTAGAAATAAAAAGAATTGACTAAAATAATATGTATGAAAAGATAAAATTTAAAATATTAATATAAAAAAATAATAACTTGAGATGTTAGTCATGTGATTGAGTTTGAGTGAGTTACGACTTACTTAATTAAATGTTAGTCATGAAAACTAATTTTTTTAAAAAATATTAATAAGTCGTGTTCAAATAATATCTTAGACGTGTTTAAATGTATTTGAGACTTATCCAAACAAAAAAATAATAATATTTTTAATCAAATATCTTTAGACACATAAAACATATCTTGTATGCACATTTTTATGTATCAGATATAAACACATATTTAACACGTAGACATATCTCAAAAATAATGTATCCATACTTATCTATCATTTGGATTTGAATGAAATATATCTCACAAACTCACAAAAACTTACACGCACATGAGATAATGATAAATTTTTATGGACCACTTGAACTCTTTTTTTTTTCCCCCTCTAACTAAGAAAACACTTTGTTATATGTACGAATTTTTGTTGTGTTTGGTTGCTACCACGGGGGACCCAAGAAAGCTAATATATGAGTTTAATATAATATACGATAAGATCATCAATAGAGGTTTTAAGCTGTTAATAGGATCATTAATTTGATGATCGCAATAATCATGGAATAATCCAGGATGACAAAATCATACGTACTTTGGGAAGAACTTTTTGTTTTTTTTACATATGAAGGTAGATATTTCAGATGTGTTACTATAAGTAACACAATCACGGTAGGGATGTGACTTTGAGAACGGTAATGATGGTAAGTCATCATTGATGATGAGTACTCTGCGGGTGGAAATTTTTTTTGGTAAATCTACAGGTGGAATTTTACCCTACAGCAAACTTTTTTTAAAAATTGAGTAAGTAAAAATGCATATATTTATCTTTAAATTGATAAAGTATATTATGATGATAATCTATTAAATAATTTAAAAATATCACTTTAGATATAAGTTCATTTTATAAAAAAAAATTCCTTTAGATAATGTTTCATGCATGTCACATAAACTCACATTTTTGTGAGGTAATATAATTAGAATATAGTTGTGTAAAAAATAAAATAAGATTAATTATAATTAAATAGTAAAGTTGTGTAAATATGAGATGAAATATATATAAATATATATTTATTATTATTATTATTTTTAAATGATTTATTATTACTCTTTTTGTTGAAGGTAATATAACAAAAATCAATATGTATTAGTTCGAATAAAAGAGATCCAAATTATTTAAGTATGTAGTATTGTATTCAATCCTAAGATTTATATGTATAGAAAAAATATTGTTGGGATGAATTTTTGCTTAGTGTTGAATCATTCATTAAGAGATTAATCTCTCACTTATTGAATAGAAGAATATTATGAGAAATTAAAATAGTAATATAAAAAAGGTACTTACAAATGCCTTTAGAGGGTTAGTTTAAAAAATCAAATAAAAAATTAAATGAACAATAATTGTGTTTAATATATTAAATTTTTTAAAACTAATATAATTACTTAATAGAAGTTATTGAATATTATTTAATAAATGTATTTAGAGTAAATTATACTCTCTTTTCTTAGAGATACTTAAATTCTACTACCCTTCTCTCTTTTATGAAAAATTATATTATTTTTCACTGAAAGATCAAAATACATTATACTTTAGTCTATTTTTTTATATTTTTCATTAAAACTCTCACAAGATCAAACACTCAAAGTCGCAATAGTCATCGGCCTCGGTCAAAATCACAAGTGTTGGTCTTATATAAGAATCTTTTAATGAATATTTCTAACATTATTTAGTTAACTTTACTAAACTACATTGACAGCCGTTGTCGTGCCCAACAATCAACACTTGCAACTTCGACTCTACTGACTAGTTATTACTATGACTTTCAATCTTTAATCCTATGAGAGTTTTAATGAAAAATAAAAATATAAACTAAAATGTCGCATTTTTATTTTTTAAAAGAGGTAATGTAATTTTAAAAAATTAGAATGAAAGGCAGTATAATTTAAGCGTTGGCAATTTACTTGTGTCTTTAACACACTCGTTACAAATTTTATATAATTCAACTTATCCCTTTTTTTAGCTGATAATTCAACTTATCCCTTGATCGTATTCGATTTGTAATTTTGTATAATTCAACCTTTGAAGTAGTTTGAGTGGGCATAAATATCCATGTTAATTAGTTATGTCTGAGTTAAAGGCATGCAAAGGCCACTGCACCTCCCACTTTTATAATTTGCTAACCAATTTTGTCATCTTAGAAAGGGTCACTTTACATGCAACACATGAAAAAGCAATATTCCGATTCACGTTTTTCTATCGTGTCTTACATATAAATTAAGGTATCACCACCTACACATACTTGAAGAGTAGAAATTCTTAATTAGAGTATGAAAATTCCCATGTGACTCAAACAAACTTCACATGTCTTATTTTAAACAAAATAACGTTTATCAACGAGAGTTAATCCGAGTAAAAAAAAATCAGATCTTTTAAACATGTATTTTTAAATTTAATCACAAAATTTATGTATATGAAAATAATAACGTTAGAAAAAGTATTTATGTAGTTGTCTAATTCTATCTTAAGAGATTAATCATTTATCTATCGGGTGAGAATACTCAAAAAAACACAATAAAAAAATGTTTGCGTTTTTTTTTTCTTTTTTGTGTTATAGTCTTTGTTTAACTTTTATTAAATTAATTTTGTTATATATAAAAAATTAGGTATAGATAAATTTTGTGTAAGAATCTCTCCTTCAAAAAACAAAATACCTATTTTACGACATTGATTGATTATATTGTTATTTTTGTCCAGACTCTAAACTAGGGTGTCTGGATAAATAAGAAATTTGTGTATTGGAAGAAAAATTTGTGTATTGGAAGAATAAAGTGCATAGAATTTATCTCTATATACTTAACAACACTTCTTCTATCTATAGATGTAATCTCCACTTTAATTACATAAATTTTGGAAGTGGACTCATTATCATAAACTGGTCCAGAGAAAATTATTAGGGCTTTTTTTCGAGTATTTTTCAGGTTTTAGCACAATTGAGAACTGTAAATATATTTATTATTACAAAATACATTGGTAGTATACTTAAGCACTCAGATTTACTATAAAAAATTTACGTGTAATCTACTTTTTGGTCTAGTCTCCACCCTCAATCTATCTATACTATTTTTTGGGAACAGATCTTCTCATATAATTTTTCACATTATGAATGAGAGAGTACAAATTTTATTGGTAGGATCAATTAAAATATATAAAAAAAATTACAACTTTAGTGTTTATCTATCTTTTCCATATTATCTTATAATGTAAAAAATTACATAAGAGACTCAATCCCCTCTGTTTTATATCATTTCCCCTATCATATCTCTATTTCTCTCACTTCCCAAAATTATCTTTCATGTATGTAAAACTTTAATAGCAGTCCAGATCTTCACAAATGCCACCCTTAAAACGGTTTAGGAAAAGGTACCAAGACAATTCCTTCGTTTTGTGTATATAAAGTAACTTCAATTTGTATAAAAAAAAAGTAACTTCAATTTTAAAATCAATTTTAAAATCAATTCCACTCTTGACTCTACCTAACTTTTTTCATTCTTCTTTTGATCTTTATTTGCCTTTCACCTTCCTCTGACCTTTTTTATTTACTAATCAAGCATTGCCTTAAAGTTTAATTTACAACTTTTATTATGACA
The DNA here is from genome assembly GCA_029884595.1 of Ormosia semicastrata. Taxonomy (NCBI): domain Eukaryota; kingdom Viridiplantae; phylum Streptophyta; class Magnoliopsida; order Fabales; family Fabaceae; genus Ormosia; species Ormosia semicastrata. The sequence goes on along the minus strand of JAQQTO010000057.1, from coordinate 5,949,506 downwards.
TTTTGTTCAGCACATGCAACCTATAATATGAAATCTTTGACTTTAAGTCCTGGAAATATAACAAAAGTAAAAGGAGAAGCAAAATAAAAGCGTGAGAGATTGGCTTTGTCTTGCCGCCCCATCACATCTGCCAGGAAGCATAACCCCTTTGATTCACATGAAGGAACAAACAAATTATCCAAAAAGGCATTACCATTACCAATTATCAATTGCTCATTGGTAGCATGAGACTTATCAGCAAAAAGAAGGAATGAAACAAATAGTCGCATGAGACAAAAACGTAAATACATTTGAAGCGCAGAGACAATAGAGTGCAAACGAAAATATATTTGTTATTACCGCGCATCCAGCATTAACTGCAGCAAGTCACACTGTCGAAAAAGGAATATATTTAAGGACCAAAAATGACACAAACTTCTGCTATCATCGGCTTATGGCTTGTAAGGATTCGTGTAGCCAGCTGACCTTATTAAAACTATGCTACCGTTATACTAAAATAAATAAATAAACTAACTTATGCTATCCTATATAATCTTTTTTTCACAAAATTACCCAATCTTCTTTATGAAAAAGCTATTTAAAGTGAGATTCTTTTTAAAGTGAATAAATAAATATGAATTTATTTTTTATTTAATTTAAAGTGTGTCATGATTTTAATACATTAAAATTTAAAAATAGATATATCTTTACTTACTCATAAAGATGCTCATGGTTCGCCTCGGCCTGATCTAAAGCTAATTTGATCGAGTTAGGTTCTTGAAATTAAGCTCGATATACTTTTTGAGTTGGGTTCGTATCACATTTCGAATTGACTTAATCTGACCCAATATTACGCAATATATTTAAACTTATAATTTTATGAACATTAGTAGCAAATTATAAAACTATTTTTTTTTAATTTTTCAGTGTATCCTCTACCCGATACGTGAGAGAATAATTTCTCGGGTTACGGTTAGACGCTTAAGCGAGAACTCCTCTAAATTATGTTATTTTTATATACATAAATACCAAGATCGAATCTAATACTACATGCTTAAAGGACCTGAACTTCTTTCACTTTGACCAATACATGTTGATAAATTATAACACTTATTGACTTAAATTAATACTCTGTACATTGATATAATTTTTTCAAAATATATATTATAAAATATCCCATAATTTTTGTTTTATACTTTTAAAATCTTATGATTTAATTATACATAATATTCAAATGTATACATTTTATCAATTTGAATCTAAAAGTTTAATCTAATAAAAATATTGAGTCAAATTTAAGTTAAGTCAAACTAAATCCAATCCAGCTAATAAACACCCCATGTTAATTTTAAAGCTTATGACATATCCGGACTTTTTAAAGTTGCAAACTCCTCTTTTTTTAAACTTTTTATAATAAAAAAAGTCTTATTTCAAAAATAGAAAAATATATATAAAATGATGTAAGTTGCTGAATTTTGTGCATAACTTTACAATCATTGCTAATGAAATTTCGTGCAGAACACTCAAGCACATATCTATTGTATACGCCCCAAGGCTAAAAAAGTGTGGTGGCAATCTAATCCTAAAGAGTGTCTATGCTAATGATATTATACCCAGAAAAAAAATTAATTGATCTAAGCTAATCAATTTGGATTGATATTTTGTTTTGTCAATTTTTTTAAAAATACACAAATTTATCAAAAAAATACATAAATCAGAATTTATCAAAATGCAAATAAATATAAGTTTAAAATATCTCATTAAAATACATCATATTACAACTCTAAACCAATAATAAATCTTATAATATATGTCCAAATTATGAAACTAGAGAAAAAGTTTGGTTTGGATTAAAGTCTAATGGTAAAGTTTCTAAACAAGTATGAGTAATATAGTAATTTATCAGGTAAAATATTATTTTAAAGGATATATAAAATTTTTCGATTTATATTGGATAAGATTAATTTTCAAAATTAGAACAAAAAATCGATTAAATCCAATTAATTTTATTGATTATTCACTTTTTTATTTTTCACTCTTTCAATTTGTTCAGTTTTTGATTTTTTAGATCAATTTTTTTTTTGTTTTAATTGGATTAATTTAATTTTAAATACTCTTAATTACATGTCACATTGTCATGAAATATCGAGAGGGTTTGTGTTCATCGATCATCAAAACAAAAACCCTCATGCAAGATCCAATTAGAGTGAAGTTTGAGTACGGCATCAGTGCCAGTCTGGCTGTCTCACACCATCCCGAATTCCCAATGGAAAAGTTTTATCAATTCTTAAACTTAGATCAGTGGGTGATTAGATTAATTTACTATCAAGAAATTTATAATTAAAATGTTCAAGACAACTTTAAGTTTAACTGAAAAAGTTTTTTAATATACAATAAACTAATCACACATACCCTAATTGATCGTGGTGGTGACACTGTTGCACGTTTTACAGTAAAGCGAATATAGTAATTGCTAATGAAACCAAAAAAAAAAAAAATCAAAGAAGTAGAGCTAAACATGAATTTTTTCTGTGTTGAAGGACCATAAATAATCTGGACGTAAGATTAATAGAGTTTGAAAATTTTTGAAGGGGGCCAAGGCCTCTCTAAGGAGACATGAGGTGCCACCCTGAAATAGATTTATACATATTTATGATTTTTTATCTTGATTTTCTCATCAATAAAAATCCTGCATTTTACACTTATTCTTTAAAATGCACCATGTATTTTAGAAGAGTCAAATCCAAATGATTATTAGTGCACCATTCACTTTAAAGGATCCAAATCTCATAACAATTATTTAGAAAGTTTAATTCCTTTAATGACATGTCATCACATACAAAACTTTACAATAGCTGGTTAAACTTATACAATTAAGCACGAACTTCAATCATCCGCGTGCAAAGTTGGCTAAGGGTTTTCTTTTACTATCTATTTTTAAAAAAAAATTGTGGAGAAAATAGTAACATTTTAGTAAAAGAATATGTTCAATATAATTCATTAAAAAACACGACAAATAATAAAACAACCAACTTGCCGTTACAATTTTTTGAACATTCAAACACTCTTCACTTTAGGAAGAGTTATCTTCCTCTCCTTTCAAACTGTCTAACTTCAAACTCAACAAATTATTAACTTTTAGATAATTAAACATCTCTCTTCGGATAATTGGACAAAAGACTAAGAGCCCAACACTATAACAAACAAATTTTCTTTCAAAGAACCAAAAAAAGTTATACGCCAGTAATCATAAAGTGAAATAAGTTCAAGCCCAATAACTTAACACTGCATTCCGCAACATACCACGCAAACTTGACGCAGGTCAAGAGCCATAACGAAACAGGTTGGGTGTTTTAGTCCAGAAAAAAGAGTGATGAAAAAAATATGCATTTGCTTCTTAATAATTCAAAATTTAAAAATAAAACAAATTTTCAATCATACCAATTTCGTGGTGTAAAGCAAACTAGCCAAAAAGAAAACTAAACTCATTCCAATATATCTGGTGCTGTACAGGATAAAAATGGAAGGTTCACTTCAGTTTATACCAACATGTGTGCAACTAGAAACAATATGCAGGGAATGGAATGGGCCGAGGAAAATAATTAAACCAATAATATTATATAGGGGAAAAAAGTGTAGCTAAACCTTGATCCACTGTTATCTGAAGTTTATCATAGGCCATCAAGGCCTTCTGCTCACACTTGTAAGTTCCTTTCCCCCTTGCCAGAACCTCACCATCTGCATCTATGATCCCTTCCTTCTCTTGGTCCTTGGTGCGTGGGCCAGGTTCCAAGATGAAAGCTTTTACCTGCAATTTGTTGCAAGATACATAAATTAGCAAAACTTGTTATGCAAATAAACCAATGCAGAGACACTTTAGGAGCTCAAAGTAACTGTTACAAAAAGTATTACACTGAAATATATTGATGACCACACCTTTAGGTACGTGACATAGGGAGATTTTACATGACCTCCCTTATTCACCTCCGACATCAATGACAGCAATGGTAACTTTGGGCAATTCTTGATAATGATCAAGTCCAGATAACCATCAGAGAACTGCATTTACCAAATTATAATAACAAAAGATGGTCAGGCTCAGCCCCGTAAACAACACTTATCAATTATGAGTAACAAAAACGATGCTTACCAAGAAAAAAAATATAAGTAACGAAGTCCCACACTAGGGAAAAACTTAGGACAGTGAATATTTAGACCACTAGCATTTATCTATTAACAGCCTTCAGCTGAATTTTCTTAGGCGTGCAAAATCCTAGCAGCAATTAAAAGAGTCTAGAAATTTATTCTCTATTGCGCTTATTTTAATCTTCAATTACCATATCCATCATTGTTATATCATCCTCATTCAATTCTTAAAAGTTTAATTTTGAACAGTAACAGCCATTAAAATCAAGTAAATGAAGATGCAAATAATCATTCCTCATTAGTCATTATTTGTGTAATAGCTTCCATGGGGCACATTTGGAATCAAATTGAAACAAAATTGATCCTACTAATGGTGCCATCACTGCCACGGAAGCAATTGGAAACATTTCCCAGTATAACATTAGGGAAACAGTGTGTCAGAGAGTAAAATTATACACAACACACAAAACTGACCTTTGCATCAGGTGCTGCCATAGTGTCTTCGGCACCCCATGGTACATTGTGAAGCCAGACAGAAATAAAGGGTCCATTTATAACTCTCCAATTCATATTTTCCACGTTTATTTCAGGTCCTTGATAACAAAGCCTTTGTAACTTAACACTTTCTGCTTCACTTGGATCAATGCCGTTGCCTTTGCTAGTAGATTTGCCATGGCAACTAGTGGGCTCCCCATAAGCTTCAAACCCAGGTGCAGGCACAAAAGAAACACATCCAATGTATTGCCTCAAATTGAAGAATCGACAGAGAGCCTAAATCAGGAAGGCAGTGAACAAAGAAAACAATAATGAATAACTTCAATCACTTATCTGTCAAACAAATTGCAGTACAATTATAATAATGCAATTCAAAACTGAATCAACAAGAAAAGCCAGAAAAACATAGTTATGTTACATTTTATACTTGAGTTCCCCACTGTCATTTATATTACAATAACAAATAGAGGTCAGAATCACCCTTCAAAACAGAACTGAACTAAACGAGGGACTTTAAGTAAGAAATCTTCTCCTAAAAAGAAAGGCAAGTTTCCTTATAACAAAGACATGATGTATTTCTCTTTCCCTTTATATTTTGGATCTGTTTCTCAGAGAAGTATATAGACAACTACGGTTACCCTAAAAAAATTCACTAAGTAGATGGAAACTGAAGAAGACTGAGAAGAAAAAAATACCAAAATGAGAGAAAGAGAGGGGAGAAAAAGAATATATCATTGGACTAGATTGGCACTTTCATCAAGTGTGTGTTGCTACTATTTATATCCGATTCTACTCATTCTAGTGCTAGAAATCAGAAGTGTATTTTCTGAATTCAGTACTTTTAGGCATTCTACATAAAAAATAAATAAAAATCATAAACAACTTCAGATTGTAAATTCTTTCTCTTTTGATAAAAACTTCAGATTGTAAAATAGCCAAAACTAAAGAAGATGACTTGCAATTTGATGATTTATTGCTCTTTCATTTATGTTCCTGCCTTCAACCCAAGTGTTAGAAGATAATTGCAACAATAATCCATATGAGAGACACACATATCACTAAAAGAAATAAATAATCGTGTCGTGGTAATTATAAACTGGCTTACTAACATAAAAATCCAGACGAGCACTTCCCATCCACCGATACTTTTCAGACTCGATGTCAATATCTGCCACCAGACCTGAAATAGAATAATAGCTTCAATGGATATCATATTATCATGAATATGTCAGAGTGAATGTCATGGTCAGAACCAGATGCAGAAACAAGTCTGGGATAAATAAACAAATAAAAAAATAGAAAAAAAGGAATAAGAAACTAATAGCCTAGATGTTTTAGCACATCTACCACCACTTCATTGGCATAATCCAATATATGGTGAGAGTAATTACCCCATGCAAGCATCAATATACTGAAAAATCTGGTTTCCCCTTGTCTGATGGTAGCCACATCAAGCGAACACTTATGGCCTGTCAGTATTTAATATACAGTTTATACTTTATAACAGCACAGAAAAAAAATAAAATTGTCAGGATATGACATGTTTGAATGACATAAATGGATTGAAACCTCGTATAATGGCCAGAACAGCATTAGCTACTGCACAAGGATCACCAACTGAATCAAGAAGAGATTTTGCCATGCCATTTCCGGTACCTTCAAAGCATGGAAGAACTTATTAGCTTGGCATAACTAAATTTGCATAATTTCCCATACACTGATTACCTACCAAAAATAAAAAACAAAAAAACAAACGACAAAAGATAAACCTTGTAAACAAAATCCAGCAAATAATACTAGCCCCGTCACACCATTCCTGATAAACAATCATTGGACAATAGCTTCATGTCCCATTGTTAAAAACAACAACTAAGCCTTTTCCCACTAGGTGGAGTCGATCAAACGACGCCATTGTGTCCTACCATACAAAATTTATAACACGCCCTTCCTTCATGTCCCACTGTTGCCCGAATAAATTTAAATTTTAAAGTAATAAAGTCTGATTAGGTAAACCCAAATCAACAAAAAAACAATAATAATAATAAACCTGCGGGAACTACCCCAAGGGGCATCTTTATTGCAGTATCCCAATCCTCTCTTTGAAGCAGTCCATTTACAACCTACTAAAAAGCGTGATGCTCGTAAGATTAGGAAAAAACAATAAAAAAGAGAGAGAACGATGTCATAAATGAGCCACTGCAAAAGTAATCTAGAATGCACAGGTTACAAAGCAAAACTTAGAAGTGACCCACATTGCTATTTGACTTCCAACAGATGTTATAACTTCTATTCAAGCCCCACTCTGGCCTTTTGGGCTTAACTGGTAGCCCACAACCTCATCTCCAAAAACCATAAGATTTTACGAAAAGGACAGAATTGAAGGTGTTGAATAAATATTTTTCAATTAATCCATGACCATGATTCAATATACCAGAACTACATTAGCATAAATTTGAAGGATACCCTCAAAGGTGTACAAATAGTAAACATGAATCCTTTTGATTCATAATATATAAGAACATGTATGTATGTATGCATAAGTAAAATACACAACTCAAAATTTGTTCAAATTGACCCAACTTCAAGAACATGTCAAACCTTTTGTTTGTTTTTTAACAAGAAGATTGGAAAGCATCTGTGACATGCAAATAACAATTTTTGGATGGATCAGAGAATTAACCATTTCCCAGCCCAACAAAATATTTTGCATTATCATTGTTAGAGTCATCCACATGATGATGATGATGATGATGGCAATTACCACAATAACTGTAATAACAATGAAACTAACCTCAACCAAAATTCCATCTCCACTAACACAAACAATCCCATCGTACTTTGTAATATCTAGGGAACGAGCAATTTCTTTGGCATGGAGCTGATTTTTGGTTTCTGAGGAATAGGAATATAAATATAATAAAAAGTAATTAATCAAGAAATGAAACGAAAAAGAGCAATAGCAATAATGAAATGAAACATGGTTGAAGAATGAGAGGAGGACCTTGGACTGTAAGTTGAATTTGAGCATCTTCAAGAAGAGGTTTTACTTCATCAACAAATATCTTTATAGCAGATTTCTTCCCACCAAATGGGTTAACAAAAACAAATAACCTCTTAGGGCGACCTGCAATGCAATGCATGTAAAGGGTAAGCTCCCCATTTCATAATTCAGAATTTTATATATATATATATACATATTAGGATTAAGCTTAAGCAGACAATTAAGGTAGGTCTTTACCGAGAGAATCAATGAATTCACGAAGCTTGTGGCACCAGAAGCCATGCGATTCCTCGGAGGAAGGCTGAAACACGACGTCGTTTCTGACCAGTTTTCCTGTACTACAGCACCCATCTCGGCTTTCCACAATGGTCTTAATCTTTATGTAAGGGCCATCGGCCACGAACCCCAGAACCTCCTTTTCCACGGACAAACACCGTTGCACTCCCTCCGACCACCACAGCCTTCCGTCGGCGAGCAGGGCCAGCGGCGTGACCGTGCCGTTCACGGTGACCCGGTCCGAAATTAACGGACGCTGGTGGTGATCGGATCGATCCATCTCCCAGTTTCAGAATTGAGAGATGAGATGCCGTTGTTTATTATACTTTACTTGTTTAGGTTCCGCAACCCGCGGGTCCTCATGCTAGTGCCGCAGCCGGAGGACCGGGTTGGGCTTTTTTATCACACTGTTTGTTAAAATTATTTATCAAAATGTTATTTTTTAAACTATTTATCATACTATTATTTTTTTAAAATTATTTATTAAAATATCACTTTTTTAAAATTATATATTAAATTACTACATTTTTGTCAAATGTGATATTTTTTAATATTTTTTAGTCACTTGGATGTACCAAATATGATAGCGCATCCACCTAGGTTGGCGTAACCTACGTGGATGCGTCATCCTATTTGACACATCCTAAGTGAATTTGGCATTTATGATGACGTATTTACATAGAATATGTCAAACTTGTTGGGCATAACTAAGGCAAATACATCATCTTATTTGACGCAATATACACACGGTCATGTCAATCTACATACGGTCGTATCTTTATCCAGAAATCAAACAGAAGCGTTTTCCAAGTTAGACACGGCCGTATATAAAAAAAAAATTCAAATAAAAGTGTTTTGGGAGTTATACATCCTCAATGTCTTTGCATGGTGTCACTTTGAATGTGATAAATCTCATTCAATTTACAAAAATAAAGGTAATGATAAAGATCTATGTAAAATTCACCAATAAACATAAGCAAATCACTATAATTTATCCGGTTTAGGACTATAGAATATAGAATTATAAACCGTAATATAGTTTAACTATAACATCAAACTCATACTCATTTGCTTGTCACAACAAAGAGTATTTAAAGTTAAAATAGTTTTTTTCTTTTTTCTTTTTTTTTTTAATGTTCCTACATATTTATTTGAGAAAAAAAACAACATTTTTTCAAACATTTATTTGGTGAGTAGTCTCCTAATCATGACATTCTCAATTTTGAGAAGTGACATTTTTTTTTATATTTTTTGTTAACGCAGAATGGTATAACCCTGTTTGATATAATTCAATCACAGTTCAATTATTTGGATTCTATAAAAATTTTGACAGAATTTTTCTTAAATATTGGACCTCTCCAAAAGCACATGAGATTATTTAATTCAACCAGTTACCAAAATCATTAATAAAAATTAAGCGGCAAATATATTTAATCCAATAAGGGTACTAAAATCACAATAGAAAATCATCAATAGTAATTTAAATAAAACTACTAAATATAACATTCTCAAATATACTAATAACATATAATTACACGTCAATGAGATGAGTCTGCATCAGAATGTGGTGACTTGTGAGAGGGATCAGAAGAACGACTTAGTTGTGATGGGTATGGTGGGTAACCTAGTGGCGGGTAAGGATATGATGAGTAACCATGTGGTGGGTAAGGATATGATGAGTAACCCGGTGGCGAGTAAGAATACGCGGGTAAGGGTATGGTGGGTGATATGTAGGTAGTACCTGAGTGGTTGGGTATGTAGCAATAGTAGGAGGCTGAGTCGTGTGCTGGCTTGTAGAGTCGGAGTCCTCCGGATGTCGAAGTAGTGTCTGAGTGCTCGTTAATCCTGTCCTCCTTCTACGCCGCGTTCCCTGTTGACTGGACTCATCGGACAACCCTGAAATGTCATCTGCTGCTGGAGTTGGACATAGATGTTCCATTATAATGCGATCATGCTCCCGCAATGAATGTAGGATCTGTGTAGTAGCTTCTCGAGCGGCAGCGTCAGTAGTCGAATTGAACAAATGTTCTGCAATGTCCGCCTAAGAAACAGATATAATTATGTCATTATACTGAATATAAAATACATATAGTCACTAGCAAATTGGTAAAGAGTTTATTGCATTCCCAATAGATGCACTAGTGAGAGAAATTCAGCGTCTGATAATTCTTTTATACCAACGAGGGGTGCGAGCAATGGGATTCCCTTAACAAGCTTCTCCATTCGACTATCTCATGTGGCTATGTAAACAATATGTGTAGCTGGCCAATCCTCATCATGCCTACCTACCAGTGCAATTAAGTGCAAACTGTCAAATTGGAGCAGTCTCCGTGGTATGGGCTGGTCAAGACCAAACTAGTGCATCACTCGATCTGCCTGGTGCCACTCAACAATATGAAAACATATGAGAGGAACCACGGCTAGTGCTATGTCCCTACTAGCCACACAAAAAGGTGGAAGTGATGCCACATTCTCATCTGTGTATGATTGCCATATAATCTGCAAAATGAGATGCACACATAATTAAGAAGTCATATTCATAAGTAATTAATTCAAACAAATGTAAAATAATACATACCTCATCATTCTTCAACTGATCAAAGGACCGGCGATAATATTCAAGGACGCCGATCATAGTATCACTCAAAACTTTAGGCTTGCGCCACCTATTTGTAAATGAAAGTATTATGAACGTAAGCAATAAATATTAGCAAAGTAATGTACAGAAATGATATGAAAAAGAAAAATTTATTCTCATCCTAATAGACGTAATTAACCACGATCAGCACCATAGAACACATCAAGCTCAACATGGTCAGCTAGTATAGAGGCAAGCTGGCGGAATATGTACTATGCCTAATACTGCAATAAGATGCAATTACAACATTCATCAAAATTAGGGCACTTAGTAGTAAGTCTTCGTAAATCAGAATATTCAATCTTATACTTTTGATGCATGTAAATCGAATAATGTTTGAGGGCCAACTTCACAACATCTTTTGATGGAAATTGCAAGCCAACATATAATTCATCATTGATGCTCCAAGTCCCACGACTATCTAATTCAGGCAAGTTATCAGGATTACTCAATGCATCCCAATTGATTTGAGAAAATCGAAGGCATAGTGGCACAAACACAAATTCAAGGCCTGGAGGCATAAACATAGATTGAGGAGCAACCGACAATGGAACTTGTAAATTTTCTTCGGCATCAATGTTTTCTGTCTCTATGTCAATGTCTGAATCATCAGTCTCAGCTAACTGTTCTTCATCTTCACTTGTGTCCCATATTACATCTCTGACAAATGGGTTATCAGCTTCAACATTGCACCACCAATAACAATCATAAGGCATGACTCAACTTAATTAGAAGGACCAACTTGAGCTTCGGTTTCACCAAGAGTTTCAACATACTCTTCTTGTCCACTTGTTTCTACCTCAACATACAACTCCATCGAGGTCATGTTTGGAGTTTGATAGAAGGAATCTATCATGTACTTTACATCATCATCGTCTTCTAATGAAAGACCTACCCATCTCCATGGATTGTAGCACTGTGGACATCGATTAACAACCTTTGACACATGTACATTTGCTTGGAGCAGCAACTTTGAATGAATCTTATTTTTCAAGTTATCTAAAGTCATATTGGTTGTGATCATAATAGGCCTAGGAGGAAGACCTTGATACATGAAACTCTTTTGACTATCATACATTGTCTCATTAAAGTAAATGTGCACATTAAAAGGTTTTACCATATTAATTCTACTTCTGAACAATAACAATTCAACACATAAGAAATCAACATACACGTGTCAATTACAACAACATTATACATATAACGATGAATTTATATTATTATTATTTTACGTACAAATAACTTCCTAAACCTTACTAATTTGAATTAAACTACATTTAGTTATTTAAATTATGTCAAGTACTCAAGAAATAAAATTAATATTATTATTTTACTTACAAATAATTCATATATTTCACACTACGTATTCTATTAATCACATTATTAATTAGTTAAGAAAAAAAATTTAGCCTCTAAATACGTATAGAATAACATAAATGTATAATTAACACTAATATAATAAAAAATAGTCAACAAATAATTAATAAAAAATTCAAACATTAAAATATATACTTACATATAAGGAATACTATTTGAATTTAATCACGATAGAAATTGAGATACCACTTTTAAGAGAATTAGAATTGAGAAGACGCTTTAGAAATAATAAATTTGTAGAGAGATAGTAAAATTGAAAAAATAGAGTAAATGTCACGGATGAAGAAGAAGAGTGTAATTATATACTCATGTTATGCTAAGCTAGTTAGCGTATTTAGTTTGATTACGCCAACCGTGTTGATGTATTCATTACAAAAATCACTTGAGATACGCTATCCTATTTGATACATCTAACGTGACAAAAAATATTAAAAAATATCACGTGATGTAAAAAAAATTTGATAATAATTTGATATATAATTTTAAAAAAATAATATTTAATAAATAATTTAAAAAATAATATTTTGATAAATAATTTTATCAACGATAACAATTTGATAACAAAAACTGACTGATTTGATAAGAAACTGCCCCACCAGATAGATAACAAAACAAAATAAACCCGGTTTTCACGTTCGACAAATGAAATGAGGGATGATGTGATCTCACTTGACTCCCATGACTCCAAAGTACATTAGTCTAGGAACCAATGTTTTTTAATTTTAGATCGGATTCATTGATTCGGTTAGATTATAAATTGTTTATATCTCTAGTTTAAATATTTTTTGGTTTATTTATAATTTAATTAAAATTTAACTACAAATTTATTAATTAATCAATCAAACCATAACTCAAAAATTTTACTAATTTAATTTCTAATTTAATTTTTAAAACGTTACTAAAAACACCGCCCTAAACTTGGAATGAATGGAACGTATCAGCGAATGTTAGTATTTGGCTGGTTGTCTTGCCTTCGACGCCAACCAGGTTAGGACGACATCACAACCGCTTCCTAAATCTATATACACACAATTTAATAAATCGGTGCAGTAATAAATTAAAAAAATATTTATATAATACGATTTCATTTTCATAAAATTTACATTCCTCTTACATTTGTGTCTGCATCATAAAATGTATTATTAAAGTAACGAAATATATAAAATTGAATTTCGGTCTTAATACTATTGACACATGGTGGCGTTGTTTTCTTAACTCAAATTAAGCCTGTTTAATTTTTTTAAGTATTGCACGTATGTTAATCAAAGTAATTTACATTTAATAAAATAATGATTAGATTTTTCCAAATATTATTATTTGATGACTTAAATTAAAAAAAGTATTTACTTCTGAATATATTAGGTGACTCCTTATATACTGATTATTTTTTACACTTTTCATTTAATTTCACTTTTGTAAGCACCAAACAAATATTATTATATCATTTTCAGTACTAAAAAAATCCTCATTTTTATCAGTGAATTAAATTTTAAAATATAGGTTATTAGAAGACATATTCTTCAATTTCTTGAGACTAGTCTCTTGATGCACTCGATATGATATTTTTATAAAGTAAGAGAGGATATGAGGACAATATAGAAAAATGCAAATAATAATAATCTCATGTACCAAAAAAATTGCTAATAATCTCATAGTATTAATTATTTAATTTACTATTACATAAATTGCCTACATTAAATAATTATTTACTTAGACAAACATAATTTACATTTTCAATTATATTTCAAAATAGTGGATGTGATGACGAAGGATTAGGGTTTGGTTGTTAATTTACATTTAAACAATGTATTAAAAAGCTGGTTTTGTTGTCCCTTCTGGTTTGTGGATCATTTAAAAGGAATAATGTGGATTTTCATGGGCTGCGTCTGTTCCAAAAGACTTGAAATGGTCTTCTGGAGAGAGCTTACTGGGTTTAGTGTATGGGTTGGTGGGGTTCGTATCATATGTCCATATCCACTTTTGCCCACAAATCAACCCAATTGAATTATGGATTGTGGCCCATGCAAAGTCCTCTAGACTAATAGGCTTAAACGCTACAACGCTGCGATGGAAGAGGAAGCAGTCCAGCAGGCAGGTCGCCACCGAAAGAAAAAAGGCTTAAAGAACAAAGTTTTGGCCCTCATTTTCAACGAGAAAGATCTAAGGGACTATGATAATAGATTGCCGGTATATTTTTGAAATCTGCAACTTGAATTGGATATTTGTATAAGTTGAACATAGTTGCATTGTATGAATTGTAAAATCCAATTTGTTTCTTTACCTATTGTCTATTGACTTGTGCATAGGTAGCTGGTCTGCTTCAGCTGCTAGTTTTATGTTCCAGTTGTCCAATGATGCTAAGATTGCATGTATTCGTTTTCTTGATCTAGTAAGATAATAAGTTTTTTTAAAGCACAGCTCCTATAATGTCAAGCATTATCCCCCAAATTGGTTTTGACGTTATCCCACAAAAACCAAGCATTATCCTCTTTTGGTTTGTGATTTATTTGATAATTGGAGATACCTTTTGTTGTTGAAAGGATCAAAGAAAAACATATAAAAATGCTGATTTGGAAGTTACAGCCATGAAGAAATTGTTATCATAGCGAAAGGAGGCAGCAGCAGCAGTGTCCCATAATCCCATTCTGTTGGAGCCCGATAAAAGCTACAATGCACCTTTAAATAATAAAATAATAGGAAACTATTTGAAAGAGTTGCAAAACACAGGTCACGGCTAAAGTCAAGAAGTAATAGAGATAAAAACAAGGGAGGGAAAGAAACGTGGCAAGAAGTAACGAAATGGTACATGGGTTCCTTCCATCTTCAGGAGTCAGGACATCTACAATTCTGTAATGAACTGTGTTTTTGCAGATGTGATTATTGAATTGAATTCAGTAACTCGGCTACTCACAACTCATGCTTGGGTATGGTACCCTAAATAATTAGTGGGTATACTTAAAAATCAATAGATGACGAAAATGAGAATTTACTCAAAATACAATGTCAGTTGAATCTCGATCAACTTACCACGGTTTTGTCATGTACACAAAGCCTTCAAAAGGACTAGAGACAATGTGTGTCTCCAAAAATAGCCTGACACAAAGTCAAAAGAAATAAAACAAAAAAGTTCTTAAAAAGGGAAAAAAGGAAGGTATTTTATCATGAACTAAAGGATTTTGATTTTGATAATGATATGTGACCTTTCAATAGGGATGACATATCTCTTTCCTGTTGCTATTTCTAGTTCTACTCTATCTTTGAGCTAATGTCTACCATATTAACTCGTTCTGAAGTAAATTTAGAGAGTACCTGAGATGAACACGTAACGGTGGTTTTCTCCTTGAGTAACAACAGCCAAGCGTGTTGGAACAGGGGAGTGGGTACCTGTAAAGGGACTCCAACGCTCAAGTCAAGCTGTGCACAAGTAGGCAATTTATGTTGAATAATTTACTGATATCTGATTAAGGTTACTTAGCCTTGTATTTATAGAATGTATATAGAATTCTCATGCGATCTGTATTGAATGCAGGTATTTAGGATTAGTATCCTAGTGAAGATTACCTTCCTATTATTATCGGGCTAAACCCCTATAAGTTAGAAACTCTTGATATGAGAGCTGAGGCAGTTATGGATCTTATAATATCGTAAGTAGATGTTTGGCAGTTATGGATACTTAGGGATGTCACCTCTGCATGTATCTAGCAACCTTGATATTATGGCCCAATGTTGCTCGATGTGCCTGACTCCGAAGTCTGGACTGCTTTCAAGGCCTTAGCTACATCGTCCAGGGCGGAGTCCAGTTATACACGTACTGGGTTGATCCAACTAGACAGAATCCCGGATCACGGTCCAAAGCAGTTGCCCCTAACTTGGCACTTGGAAGGATAGTCAAGTGTCAAGTTTCAATAGGATCATCTAGGCATATGATTAACATAAGAGTCCAGAAAATAATCATCAGACCCCAGATGTTTTATGCAAAATACCAGTGGCCGTGGTTTGCTATCACGTCCCGCAAATTCATTACCCCTAAGCATTAATTCTCGAGATTTCCTTGGGTGTTTTATGTGTAAACTTTGAACATAATCTTTGAAATTACAGATGGTAACAGTTCGCAATTCTCTGGGAAACCGTTGCTTTGACTTTATTGAGAATTAAATATCATTTAAAGAGGATCTCAGTTTCGTACTGTTTCCTAATTGCCCACTGCTCCTATGACTAATCAAAAACTGGGAGCATTAAACGTGGCTGCCATCACACGACCAGTTCACCTTTTACGGGACCAATCAAAGTGCTTCATTCTCTCTATAAAATAGAGAATATTTGCACTGAAACCAACATTCCTTTCGTTATATTCCTTCTATTTTGTAATTTTGTTTGAGAATGATCTTCTTTCAAAGAGTAGTTTCCCTTTCATTTTTAACGCTCATATGGAGGGTTTTGTCCCCTGCGAATGTCATTCTCTTGATCTTTTCAAAATTCCTGCAGGTGTTTGACTTTCTGCAAGTAACTTCCTTTTTTCACAGGGGGTTTTCTCTCTTAGCATAATGTTAAGTTGCTATGTATTTAGGGAGACAAAAACATTTCTCGCCTGGCGTACACAGGGTGTTATTAGGATGAAATGATGCTTTCTTAAACCGGTGCATGGGGACATTGGAGAGCACTCTGTCTTTCTCCTTACCTCCTTCCTGAGTGATTTGGAGGTACCAGGCCAGTCTTCTTTGTAGTGCGGTTGGATATGCAAGAATGCCACCCCAGCAGAAAGGAAAATCCTCTGGGAGTAACTTGGGGTGATCTACTTTCTTGGACTTGCTTTGCGAAGAGGTTGCGGGTGCTGACCTTTATTATCACTATAAATAAGGCAGGGAAGAAGAAGTGGAGTGGCTTCAGTATGTTCCGGTGAAGAGAGTGGAGGAACTGCAGATGCGATAATGTAGTTGGATGCCTCAACGGTGATGCCAGTTTCATCCTTAAGCTCTCATACAGATACTATTTTCATGTTCCTTTTAGTGTATTTATTCTTCTCCTTCCGTGGAGGTTGACGATGTATGAAATGAGATTAATAAAACTTTCTTCATTTCAAAAATCTATCTTGTATCTCTGAAACTTTCTTCTTCTGTTTTTCGCTTTCATTATTTGGGGTGAGTCTAACGCTTATCCTAGAGTTATACTAAGTTGCCCCTAGCTCAGCTTTTGGTTGTTGGTATAATGAAATAACGAGTTTTAGCTTTTGCCCTCGGGGTCTGTGTCCCTTGTAGGGTGAAGAGTTTTGTCATAACCTTTCGAAGTCAACCGACCTTCCTTGGGGGTACCGTAGTCCGCATTAGTATTTCACGCCTGTAATGAATATTATGGAAGCAAACAGGGTTTGTGGAAAACTTCTGTGCTCCGTGAAGGATTCTTGGAGTAGGTTTAGTGAAATTCCTGATCTGGGGTCGTGTAAGACTTCAGCCCCAGAAACCAATCAGGTCCTTACTGATTCAAAGACCTCATAACTGACTAAGGTGGTCCTATAAGTTCCGTGATCCGTGTAAAATTTCAGAGATAAATTGATAAACTATGTTGAGGTTGCGTGTCCCTTAGCCTGCTACGCAACCATCCCCTCAACTGCCATGACAACTGTGAGGTACACATGGGCTCTGATTGTGTAGACGTGCATAGCGCCTCGCGCACCATAATGAGTATCTTTCAAACGTAGGATTGTCGAGACCGAATTACCCCCTAACTGTTTGGCCCCTATTTATAGGGGTTTAGGATCCTTTTGTTATTCATTTTATTGTTTCTCTCTCAAAATTTGTGATTTGAGGCAATTTCCCAATGATATTTTGCGACGGTGGAGGACAATTCTAGCATTTCGTTTAGCACTTTAGCCTTTCAGTAACCCAGTTTTTCCCATTTTCTTCAAGTACTTGTTTTCCATCTATCTCATTCATGTGTATTTTATCCCATGGGTGGTTATGTACTCCTTTAATGAAGTGCACTTCCTCCCAATTCTTTTGTGAATAAGGGGTGGGAGCGCTGTTTTCCTCCCTTTCAACTGTGTTGCCCTGTGGAGCGCTTCCTCCCTCACGCTCAATGCAGCGGAGGTGTCCTTCTAAGGCTTTAGTCTTGGAGGGTACAAAGGCCAGTGCGTGGTTGCGAGCAGTCTTCTCTATTTTCCCACTTATGTGTCTGAATCTTTAAGTTTGACTAATTCTAACCACTGGCCTCTGTGTGTTTCCCGGAACTCAAATGATCAGGAGAAGAACGGTTAGGCTTGAAGAACCAGTTTCAGATGCTGCCCTGGTCCCAGAAGAAGGAGAGCCGGTAGAATAGGAAGTGGCCATGGAGAATGCAATCCGCGTTCGCCATGGTCCGGGGTTAGTATACCCTTGGGTCGCGGATGACACCTATGACCAGGTATCTCGTTTCAAACTGGGAGAACTTCTCGACGAGCTCAAGAGCTATCTAGTGCTGACTGAGGGGAAGAATAGGGACCACGAGTTCCAAATCCTATATCTGAAAAATGAAAAGTCGTCAGGCGGGGGAACACTTCACATACATGTACGAGGACTTATTTGTTAGATTTGGACTTCGGCTTTCTTTCAACGACTTCCATATTGTCATTCTCCGGACTTTGAACGCTGCCCCGACCCAAATTCACCTTAATGATTGAGCAAACATCATGGCCTTTGAAAGGATATGCCGGTTGGTCGGGTTGCGATGCTCAGATAAATCATTTTTCTATTTCTATACCTGGTATTCTGTTCATGGTACCAGGGCCCCTTAGAAAACCTGGCTCTCTGTCTAGTCGCGGTAAAGGCGGAAGGTCTTCCATCCATATTTGGAGAGTTATAAAAATTTTAAAGAGAAGTTCTTTAAGTTGATAGCGGCTCGCAGTGTGCACCTCTTTTGGTTAGGTAGCAACAGGGAACCGACATTTAGTTTGTATTAGAATCTAGGGGCATAGAGCATTCCCACTTAA
This sequence comes from Ormosia semicastrata, assembly GCA_029884595.1. NCBI lineage: Eukaryota > Viridiplantae > Streptophyta > Magnoliopsida > Fabales > Fabaceae > Ormosia > Ormosia semicastrata. The sequence continues at coordinate 5,930,633 of JAQQTO010000057.1, read as the reverse complement.
TCGTTCAAGAGGGAAGTAAGTCATCTGAACGATGAGGAACTGAAATGCGTTGACATTTTTGAAATGTGGGTTGAAGAGATTAGTTTGATTCGGCCCAAAGATATATATATATTGGATACCTCGGATGACGAGACCCTTTGGGTTGTATTAGGTTGTTTAAACCATTGTCCAAATGTTAATTTGCGTGCTTAACATTGTTCATAATACCTAGTAGCAACATTATAACTCTGATCCTCTGTTATTTTTTTGTAGGAAGTTTGGCCGAGATGTCGATTGGGAACGCTTTGGCAATTCTCGAAGTCTTCAAGGCCAAGAATGCACCCGAGTCGTTGGATCCCCCAGCGGATGCTGTTGTAGCCCCTTTGCCCCCATAAATTGAAGTCTCAATGACGGATAGGGATCCTATCCAAGTGGAGGACTCTCCCCAGGCTATTGAGACACGTAAGAGAAAAGCAGTGGAGGATGGGTGATCTGGTGGCTGGGGTAAGAGGGCGGCTATTGATGAAGTCAGTGGCCCCGATCAGTCTATACCATGAAGAATCTGTAACACCCTCCTTAGAGCATCACATTTCTGACTCCCGACTCATAATCTGAAAAGAAGTTCGCACAAAGTTTGAGTTATAAAAGATGAGTTTCAAAATTTCTTCTTTACTGAAACGTGAATTTACTAAAAATATTAGGTAATATTGAAAATCATATTTCAACTATTCATTATGCAATATTGACACCAATTAATATCACAATTTAAAGAGAAATATAAAATTAACAGACTTATTTTTTTTTAACAGTAGCAAACCCCATGACGGGTCCTACTTAATAGCACGATACAACACTAACATTAAATCTTAACATACTGTTCCTTCTCTTAGTATCAACTTGATGCATCGAACTTTACTCCTTGTCTACCCGGCACATCTTCGAACTTGAGACAGCCACTTTTCAATGTTTCCATCAATTTCTGAGTATCTACCACTCGTTATGTCTAAGACAACTCATTCCTTTTACTGTATAATTTTAACAATACAGACAAAGCAAAACAATATAACAAAGAGGTGAGATCACCTACACCAATACCAACATGGCAGCACAGAGATAACACAAACAGTAATATCATACATATAGATCATACCATAATCATGCTATCAGCATTAATCAACTATCATCATCTAATCATTTATCAGTTCAATCATCATCCAAGTGATCAAAACAATTGTCATAACCAATAACCAATATTCCTCAATTAATATATCACACAGATATAAATGCTCAGATTTATGCATATGCACAAAGACTCATTTTATCAAAAACAACTCCATGGAGGTTTTCACAATTTCGAGAAGAATGCTCCTGTTAATTGTCACCTTAGCTTAAAGACAATCTCCCGGTCGTTGAAAAGAATCGTGTTCTTGTCGGGTATCGTCAATGCGTTGCAACGGATCGCACGCCAAGTGGCACAGTGGTACTCGCTAATCCCCACTGGTCGACCGCCGCCTCGACGCCCCAAGATCCATCATAGACCTCACTATCAATTCTCATTCCCTTCAACCACAAGGGCTATAATAGCTATTAGCTATATTTTATATAATGCACGAATATATCAAGTAAGTCCAACCCCAAAGGGCCAAATCTTTTCAATTTCATTTGTTCAATGTAATCATATGCTTCAACGCATATTTTATACAATGCACGAATATATCAGTGCAAGTCTAACCCCAAAGGGTTAAATCTTTTCAATTTCATTTGTTCAATGTAATCATATGCTTCAATGCACGTATAATGCACCAAATCCAATCACAGACATATTTTTCCAATGCATGTATAATGCACCAAATGCCAATCACAGGTAAAACATGTCATTTTCTCACACAAAGATCCATATAATCGGTTCTACAAGATTATTTATCTTGTATTTTCAACAGGAAAATCATATTATCACATTTTCATAGTTATAAAACTCTTTCGTCGTATTTTCACAAAATTGTGCAACATTTCTATTTCGTTTTCACAATTCCAAAACGTTTCTGATACGTTTTCACAATACGGCAACTCTTCTGTTGCACCTTTAAATCACGTATTAAATCTTTTAACATTTTTCTCAATCACATAAAAATATACGTTTCTCAAATCGCGTAATGATTTTCCATCGTTTTCAAAATCGCGTAACTTAAAAATCATTCTTTTAAGTTGCGTAAATTATTTTCCATCATTCTCAAAATATTTAAAACACTTTCCAAATCACATAAGATTTTCTGTCATTTTCACAATTACGTAAAAATATTTTATCATTATTTAATCAATGTAGTGATTTTTCAATAATAATTTCAATAGTGTAAAATATTTAAACGCTTTCCAAATCGCGTAGAAATATTTTAACATTTTTCAAATTGCGTAACAATATTTTACTGTATTTCAAATCGTTTTAAGATACGTAAAATATTTTTTAACATTTTACAATTACGTAAAATATTCCTCAATATTCCAAACATTATTTTGGACTTAAATAAATCAATCTTAATTCAAGAAATCCTTTTCCAAAATATAATTCACAAAATCACTTTTCCATTGATATAAATCAACGTTTCAAAACTTAGCATTTTCTAACGTACTTCAAAACTCAAAAATAAGTTATATGTTAGTAAAATTTTAAAATACCATTATATTCTCAATTTTTCCCAAATCATTTTCAAATCAACCTTCCTCAAAATAATATAACTTTCTACTTCATTTAATATATCTTCTTATTCAAGAAAATCTTTTTTCATAGTATATTTCTCAAATTCACAATTCCATTGAGTTAAATCAATGTTTCTAACTTTAAAAATTACTAACGCTTTCTAAAATCCAACGGGATTTTAATAAATTCTTTTTAAAACAAATTGAGGCTCACTTGCAACATCTCTTTTCCATTTACATAAAAATTCATTTCTCAAGTGCTAAAATACTCTGATTCCCTTTTCAATTTTCTTGTATTAAATTAATTATATTTTCACTTGGAAAATCACTTTGTTTCATCAAAATCAATGCATTACAAGCCTTCGAAAACGTGGACATGACTATTGAAACCATCAAATATTTTTCCTTCTAAATTGATATGGTTTTACACAAACAAAACCATTAAAAATTTTGTTTTCAAAACCGTAAGACTTATGGTTATAAAACCAAACCCATTTGTTCAAATTCATTTTTATTTTCTTTGCAAATCCTTTTTTCACTTTCTTTGCAAATCCTTTTTCACTTTCTTTGCAAATTCTTAAAATCATCATTGCTATTTTCATTTAAATCTCATGTTTTGTAAAACACTTAGAAACTTTTTACACAAAATAAATCAATAAAAATTCCTCAAAAATCATGTTCTTGTACTCTTTGAAAAATAAACTCTTTGTTTATTTTCCTTGTTTTTCTAAACATCCATTTTCATCATTCATGAAAATATTCATTTATGAACACCTATCTTGAGGTGTCTTAACCGATATTCACCATGTTTCTAGGGACAAAAAATTAATTCCCTTGTTCTTGAAATTTTTTAATATGAACCCTAATCAAGGGCATCAAAACCGTAGTCCTTCCTTGGCCATTGAGACCAAAATTAATTTTCTTTCCATCACCAAATCATGGCATACACATACATACATATCATATATATATATATATATATTAAAAGCATGCTATATTATCATCATGCATAGTATAAGCATACCATCAAAATCATAAACTCATGCAAAGTATATATTAAGCATAGGCAATTAATCAAAGCTCATAAACACATATAAATTATTACATCACCATGGATATGAATCCTCACATGGATTCACCATCCATCAAATATAAGACCATCTCTCACCACCATGCTTGGTTGGTGAGATGGATCTCCCTCTTACCTCTTGAAGATCCTCAAAAACTCCTTGTTTTGCTTCTTTTTCCAAGTCCTTCACCACCAAGGACTTTTCAAATACAAAACAAAATATATAAAAATTAGTATACTAAGCTTGATTAAGAGGAACCATGGATCAAACATGGTTTAGATCATGAAAAAGAAGAGAAGAAATGAAGTCTTCTTATACTTCACCTCAAAAACCCAATAACTTTGATCTTGAAGAAAGTCCATGAAGATGAATGATTTAGAGAAAGTCTCCAACATGAAAGTTGCTTAGAATATCATGTAGATTCAAGATCTATGATTGGAGTAAATTAAACAAACTTGAATGGTGGTCTTAAGGTGGTTGACCGAATTCCTCACAAGAAGGAAAACATAAGCTTTTTGATTTTTAACTTGAAGGACAAGGTTGTAGATGATAGATTTTTGAGAAGTTCCTAACAATTCTAAAATAATTAGTAAAATTACAAACAAAACTTAATAATAACAAACCATGGAACAAACATGGCTTAGAAAATCATAAACATGAATTTAAACCATAGAAATCAAAGTTTACCTCCAAGGAAGTAAGCTAAAAGTGGGATTTTGAAGCACTTAGAGTGGGATTTTGAGAAAACTTTCTAAATGAAAAATGTTTAGAATGGTGTTTAGCTTTAGGAAATGATGAGAGTGAAAATTATAGGTGAGTGAGGGTGCTCAAGGGTGCTAGGGCAGAACCATATGGTGTGAAAATGGAAGGAAAATATGCTTTGGTGTTCTTGAAATTTAGAGAGAAAATGGCTAAGTCTTTAGGTGAGAGAAAAGCAAATATTATTGAGTGGTGTACCCGTGAGGTGAATTGTGTAGGAAATAATAGGAGATATACTTGAAATAAAAGATCATAATTGTGTTCACACTTGAAGCACATGGCTTGGTCACCTTTTGACCACCTAATGTTCATACAAGATTATTCAAGAACCTTGGAGAAGCTCTCCAAGCTGCATAACCGTGTGACTCTTCATGGAATTAGGGACTTAATTGTTTTCAATTAAAGGTTAATTGTATGCTAATTAAATAGCTAACTAATTAGGTTTAGTTTCCTAACCAATCTTAATTAATTATTCAATTACATAACTAATTAATTAGACATATAATTACATATATTATAACCTCTAATTAAAATTAGGATATCTAATTAAGAATTAAATTATAACAATTTAACATTTAATTTAGTTTACTTAGCTTGTTAATTAGGCCATTAGATTAACCAAATTAGGATTAATTAGTGACTAATCAAATTAAAGCTACTATTGTTGACTTCATCTTTTTCTTTGACCTAAAAATTCTACTCAAAATTGTCTCCTCCTTCCTATGCATTCTCCAAAACCGTCCCCCTCTTCCTAATGCATTCATGAAGTTGTCATCATCATTAGTCACCATCTGAAGCATTTCTAGCCATTGATTAATTCAATGGTTAGGATTTAGGTAGACTTTTGATTTAGAAGACTTAATCTAGGCTATTGGATCTTTCTCCTTTAAATTCTAGCCATTAGATGTGTCTCCAAAATAAAGGGTCAAGATTACTCATTCTTACTTTTAATCCAAGGGTCATAATTAGTCTTTGCTACTTTTAAGACCAAATCTCCACCATTGATTAATCCTTCATCCAATGGTCATGAATGGTCTTTTTCACTTTTTAAGACTAAATCTCCACCCTTAATTTAATCTAAATCCAATGGTTATAAATGGTCTTTGTTACTTTACAAGACCAATTTTACACCGTTGATTAAATCTACGGTTGATATTGAAGCCTTTCTTATTAAGCTTGTCTAGATTAAATCTCTACTATTGATTAGATCAATGGTTAACATCTAATGTTTCTTTATTAGATTTATTTCTCAACCGTTGATTAAATCAAGATCAAGTCTCCACCGTTAATTAAATCAATGGTGGATATCCAAACCACTAATATTGACTTAAGCAATATAATTTCTATTTTTATCTACTAAAAACCCCACGAAAGAATATATTTACTGTATTTTTATCGCCTTAGATAATTAAATACAACAAAACACAATACAAGAAAATTTCTAAAATCTGTTTCCGGATTCAGGTTTAGTAAGATCCATTGTCTCCGTCTAAACAGTACAAATTTTTCTATGCGTAGAAAATTTTTCACTTTGCAGGACCCACCTGGGCCCACGTAAGGTCACCTGAGCTCACTTAGGACCACCTGGGCCCACATACAGTAAAAAATTCATAATCATCCACAAAAATCACAAATATTAGAAAACGTATGAAAATCAAGTTAGATTGTTAAAAATAATTAACAGTCAAGAGAAATAAATACAAAAAGATTTTCCCTACCAAAATTATTATTTTCCCGACACGGAGTAAATCACTCAAAACGATCAAATATCTTGTGGAATAATCAAAATAATTTTACAGCACACAGAGATCACTAAATAGTAAAATTCTGTTAACTGTCAAAATTACTATTTAAGAGATACGAAATTTGGGGTGTTACAGAATCAGACCCCCGGGAGTTCATTGACTACAACCTCTTAGATGAGTAAGTTGCAAACCACCTTGCTATTCGTTGCACAAAGGATACTTTTGCGTGGTTTGAGACTTTTGGTCTCCGTTTTGCTGTCTAAACTCAGTATTTGAAGCAAGTTTGTGAAGAGCATGAACTAGAGATGGCGGAAGGACAACGGTCGTTGAGCAAGATGAAAACCAAGCTCTTAAGGCCATGGAGGAGGTTGTGAAGGCCAAAAGCGATACTGAGGCCCGGGTTAGAGAATTAGAGCGGGAGGTGACTGCCCTGAAAGATGTTGGGAAGCAAAAAGACTCCAACTTGGTAGAGTTTAAGAGGTATGTGACCGTTCTTCAAACTAAGAGCAAGGGTCTTCATGCCAAGGACCAACAGTCCGATGCTAATATTAAGTCATTGCAAGATGACATCCAGAGGCTCATCACTGTTTGTACTGATATAGTGAGGAGTAATTTCAGAACGTCATTGATCAAGTACAGCTCATTAATCCCGAGGTTGTTCTGGCCTTGGGCACCCTAGATTCTAGGAAGGTGGTGTAGGACAGGCACCTCGTGCAGCCTAGGGTTAATTCAAAAAATCTAAGTGTTGTTAAAACTTCGTCCGCCATGGCCATCGATTAAGGAACCGCCGAGGAGTAGGGAAGTGTTTCGTTTTGACTTTAGCTTTTGCCTCATACGTGGGGTTTATTAACTTTGTAAAGATGATTCCCCGTATTCTGGGGTATTAATCTTTTAGTTTTGTTTTGAAATTTTGTTTATTGCCGTGGTTTATCTTGGGTCCAATGGCCTGTATGAACTTGTATGTTGTTCGCTTGTTAGAAACCATTATCCAGGGTCTAATGCCCTTTTATGGACTTATAGTTCCCTTCAAGACTTAGGTATCAAAGTAAAAAGATCGTGCCTGGGGTCCTTTATCAATTATTATGGCTTTTAGGATCTCACGTGACTTTGGTTCAAGTAGGACCTTGTCTAGGGTCCAATGCCCTTTGAAGGCTTGGGGATTCCTATGGGACTTAGGTATTAGTAAAGCCTTATCTGGGGTCCATTACTAACTATTTAGGTGTTTAGGATCCTTCTTGACCTTGGCATAAGCGGTCCTTACCAGGGTCTTTCGTGTTTATGGTTTAGTGTAAGAATTTTTCTAAGACTTAAGATTTTTCTACTGCACAACCTTTTTAACATAAGACACACTTGAAGGGTACCATGATAATCTATCTGTGCTGGCAACGATCATAAAATGAAGTAAAATATCACTTTATTTTATTGATTCAAGAAAAGACTAAGGTCCATAGAAGATGCTTCCGTAGCACTTGGGGCAAATTAAACATGAAATAAATTAAGACTAGGCCTTAAAAGACACTTAGCTATAGTATTTTCTAAGTTTGTTTGCGTTTTAGAAGTTCTTTACCAGCTTGCTTGTTAGCGTCTCTAAGGTATAAGCTCCTTTACTGGTGCTGATCACAATGCGGTAGAGGCCTTCCCAGTTAGGGGCTAACTTTCCCTAGGACGCATTCTTTCCTCCGATGTCAGCCCTGCGGAGTATAAGGTCGCCTGCCTGGAATCTTCTGGGGATAACTTTTAGGTTGTAATGTGTTGCCGCCCTTTGTTTGATGGCGGCGTCGCGTATATGGGAGACACACCTTCTTTTTTCCAAAAGGTCTAGGTCCTCCCTGATCAGTCTGGGGTTACTATCTGCTGAGAAGTGTTAGAGGTGCTAGTTGTGTTCTCTTATTTTTACTGGGATCATTGCCTCACACCCGTAAGTGAGCTTAAAGGGAATCTCACCTGTCGTAGAGTGAGGCATAGTCCGATAGGCTCAAAGGACGTGATCGAGCTGTTCGGCCCAGTTTCCCTTAGCTTCATCCAACCTCCTTTTAAGTCCGTGAACAATAACCTGGTTGATAGCGTCAGCTTGTCCATTTGTTCGGGGATTTTCTATGGCGCTACAATGATGCTTAATTTTCAAGCTAGTGAGTAATTCTTCAAATCTTTTGTCTTTGGACCGAATCCCGTTATCCGTCACAATAGATTCTAGGATTCCAAACCTTGTAATAATGTGACATTATGTGAACTTTTAGATTTTGGCCGAGGTACTGGTGACCAGAGGTTCGACCTCGATCCATTTAGTAAAGTAGTCCACCACTATCACTAGAAACTTTAGTTGTCTAGATGTTTGAGGAATCAGACCCAGAATATCCATACCCCACCTATAGAATGACCAGGGTATGGATGTTGTGGAGAGTTCCTCGGGTGGAGCATGGTAGTGGTTTGATTGACGCTGGCACTTGTCACAAACTTGGGCATGTGCTATTGTGTTGGCCTCCATTATAGGCCAATAATAACCGGCCCCGAGAGCTTTCAACGCTAAGACTTTGCCTCCCAAATAGTGTCCACAACTTCCCTCGTAGACCTCTGCTAATACATATTATGCTTCTTTAGGTGTCAGAAATTTAAGAAGGGGTGAAGAGAATCCCCACCGATATAATTACCCATTGTAGATGGTGTACAGGATAACAATTTTTATTAGCTTAGAAGCTTTCTTTGGGTTTTCGGGTTAGATGTCAGACTGTAAATACTTCACGATGAGAGTGATCTATGTGGATTCTAAATCTTCAATATAGAAAATGGTTGAAACCATAATTAAGGGCTGGGATAAGGTCTCTTGGACCACCAAACGGTTGTTCCCCGGGCTTTTCATGGTGGCCAACTCTGATAGGAGGTCGGCTCTTGAGTTTTGTTCCCGAGGAATGTACTCCACCTTCACCGTTCAAAAGCACTTAAGGAGTCCTTGTACCTTTGTTAGATATCTCTACAAGAGAGGTTCTTTAGCCTGGTAGTCTCCTTGGATCTGGGATGTCATGAGCTGGGAGTCACTGCAAAATGTGATCCTGGTTGCACCTAGTTTCTTAGCCATCATCAATCTAACAATGCACGCTTCGTATTCTGCCTGGTTGTTCGAAGTAGAGAACTCGAACTTTAGGTGCTTTCAATTGTCATGCCTTCTGGATTTTCAAGGATTGCCCCAGCGTCACTTCCCTTAAGGTTAGAGGATCTGTCAACGAACACTATCCATGACACGTCCTCGGGATCACCGAGGTCCGATGTGAGTCTTGCGAGGAAGTCTGAAAGTGCTTGTGCCTTTACTGCTAGTCTGGGCTCGTATGAGATTTCGAACTCAGAGAGCTCGATGGACCAAGCAATCATCCTTCCTACTAGGTCCAGTTTATGCAATATTTATCGGATTGGTTAGTCCGTCCTTACTACAACTGGATGACACTGGAAGTATTACCTTAGTCTCCTGGCTGTGATGACTAGGGCAAATGCGACCTTCTCGATCTTCTGATAATGGAACTTAGGGCCTTGCAGCACCTTGCTCGCGAAATAGACCAGCTTTTGGCCTACGGGCGTTTCTTAGATAAGTACCGAACTAACAGCTTCTTTATGGACAGAAAGGTATACGTACAAAGTCTCTTCGAGTTTCGGCCTGGTCAAGATAAGGGGAGATGATAACAATTTTTTAAAATACGTGAAGGCGTCCTCACACTCCTAAGTCCACTCAAAACTCGTTCCCTTTTTTAATAATTTGAAGAGGGGGAGGGATTTATGAGCGACTTTAGCGAGGAAGCGTGTGAGAGCCGTAATATGCCCTATAAGTTATTTACATTCCAAGGGTTGTGCATATCAAGCACCACTTGACATTTATCTGGATTTGCCTCAATTCTGCGATGAGTTAACATGAAACCCAAAAACTTCCCGACTCGGACCCCGAATGCTCATTTCTCTAGGTTGAGCCTTATGTTGTGCCTTCTAACTTCCACAAAGACCTCATCGAGGTCAACTATGTGGAATCTGGACTCCGGTGTTTTAACGATCATTTCGTCAATGTATACTTCAAACATTCTCTCCACTTGACCCTTAAAGACTTTATTCATCATCCGCTGATAGGTGGCTCATGCATTCTTTAAACTAAAGGGCATGACCCTGTAGCAGTAGCTTACCTTTTCGATGATGAAAGCTGTTTTATCTTAATCTCTGGGGTACATCAGGATTTGGTTATACCCGGAGTAGGTGTCCATAAAGGATAGTAGCCGATAGCCGGAAGTCGGATAAGCTGTCAACTAACTTGTCAACGTTGGGGAGGGGTACGGATCTTTAGGGTACGTCTTATTTAGGTCCCTATAGTCCATACACATCCTCCACTTTCTATTTGACTTTTTCACTAAGACCACATTGGAGATCCATGTGGTGTAAGAGATCTCCCTGATGAATCCAACATTGAGTAGTTCTTTAACTTGCTCCTTAATGATTTGCTGTCTTTCAGGGCCAATTTTCCTCTTCTTCTGGGAGACCGGCTTCGCATCCCGTTTAATAGATAAATGATGGCAGATAAAAGTAAGGTCAAGCCCAGGCATATCAAAGGTCATCTATGCAAATAGATGCTTATTTCGTTGAAGGGGCTCTATCAGCTGGCGTTTCTCCTGCTTTTTCAGATTTGCACCTATTTTGGTGACTTGATCAGGCTTGTCACCTAGTTGAAGTGGAAGTAGTTTTTCTTCTAGCTAGGGTCTAGTGCCCCGAATCTCTTCTCTAACATCTAACTCGGTCATAAGGATATTAACTTAATCCAAAGCTGAGTTGGACATACTTGCTTTTACTTTCTTAGGAGTCTTACAGATCTTGAAGCTTTCATTGAAACACTTGTGTGATGCAATCTGGTCGCCCTTGACCGTGACCACCTCATTATTTTTGTTAAGGAATTTCATGGTCAGGTGAACGGTGGATACTATTACGGCAATACCATTCAAGGTAGGTTGCCCTAAAATAATGTTATAAGTAGACGGGCAGTCCACTATAAAAAATCTGACTTTAAAGGTTCTGTAGATTTTGTTGTCCCTAAGGGTCAGGAATGTTTCAAAATAGCCCATTGTGGTGATTTTCTAGCCAGAGAACCCAGTGAGCTTGCCTTTATAGGGGTTTAAGGCAAACATGGGGAACTCCAGCTTTTTGAAAGCGTCCATGAACATTATATATGCCGAATTGCCCTGGTTTACAAAAATACGCCAGACTTCAATGTTAGGTATTATTCCGGAGATGACGAGTGGATCGTCGTGATCCCAGATAATATCACCGTAGTCATTTGTGGTGAAAGAGATCGGTGGCTCTTCCCTATATATCATCAGCACGAGACCTGCGATTAGACCCAGAAACGCTCAATACCGCAGTCCATAATGCCTTCTTCCGGGAATTATTAGATGGACCTCTTCCTGCAAATTCTCCAGATATGGTATTGACCAATTGATCTGTTATGTTGGCCCTATTCTGAGTATCTATATTTCGATCTTGCCGGTTATCAGCATCACGGCAGGGCGAAGTCCGAGATTTTTTGACTGGGCTACACTTGCTCCTCCTTTATCATGGGGTCAGACTTCGTCGGGGGCTACGACTACATCTTCGTTCCCTCCGCCTCCCAGGGTTGTCATTGTTCCAAATCCCGGTAATATATTTCTGGAGTCGTCCTTCCTTGATTAAGGACTCAATGACATGTCGGAGCTGGTAGCATTCTTCTGTTTCGTGACCATATATTTTATGCCACTTACAGTACTTGGAGTGGTCCTTCGCCTTTTTCAGAGGTGGTGGCCTTTTAATATTTCAGAACTTGATCTGAAACACTTTTTTGAGAATTGTTTCTCGTGGGGTGTTCAGAGGAGTGTAGTCAAAATACTTTGGCTAGTAAGCATTGCCCTTGGAGGAATTTCAAGGTTGGTTAGAGCTTCATTATTTTTCTGGTGAGTGGGTTTACCTTTTTTCAAGGTATCTTTATCCTTGATATTTTCCTCCAATCAATGTATTTTATGGAGCGAGCGTGAAACTCATTCATAGTTTCTGCCTTCTTTTTAGCTAAGGACCGGAAGAAGTCGGAATCAGTCCGGAGGCTACTCCAGGCATAGTGAAGGGTGATCCGGTCATCTAGACTGGCCACACGAGCAAGGGCGTTGCTGAACTTCTTGATATACTCACGAAGGGACTCGTTACTCCCTTAATGTATCCTGGAAAGGGAGTCAACCGTCTTGGGTTGCTCCTTAGCAGTAGTATAATGCGACAGGAAGTGTTGTGTGAGATCACCCTACTTGATGACAGACCTCAATTGTAAGGTTGAGAACCAGCGGAGAGCGCCTTTCTTTAGGAAGAAGGGAAAGGCCCGACATAACAATTCTAGGGTTCCTCCGTAGAATTGCATAGAGTGAGTGTAGGCGTTGAGGTGTTCTTGTGGATTCATAGTACCATCATATTGTTCAAGATTAGAAGGGGGCTTGAAGCCTTTAGGGATCTTGTACCTGTCGCAACAGTCCCGAAGGGCGCCACGGAAATGAAAAGAAAAGGAGGATAGGACCTCGGGATGTTGGGAGTCGCCACCAATCGCTTTATCCATTAAATGGAATGGCGCAATTGGACACCTAAAAGATGGTCTACGTTTCAGAGTTTGAGGTTCGGGGATTGATTACGGGTAGGGAAGGTGTTAGCACCCTACACAGTCCGTTCTAAGAACGGTCACCTATTTAATCTAATGTTATTTGCAAGATTAATTTAATTGGTCCTTTATTAATTAAGAGAAAAGAATTTTTTTTTAATTTTATTTTGACATGTCCCATTTTGTCAAGCATAATATCAAGAATGATAAATGATAAGACAAGCAATGGGTGGCAAAATAGCCATTATTTTGAAACAAATTCTAAGTCTACAACATATTGTATAAAAGTGGTGAATTAAAATTTTATCTTTTGAAGAGAAGTAATTTTCAAAATGAATGGCCAAATAAAAAAAATATTTCAATGAATAATTTTAATTCAAAGAAATTTGTTTAAGGTAGGAAAATGTTTCTTTAAGTAAATGGCCAAATAAAATCTCATTCGTAATTAAGAAAAAATATTTTTAGCACAATGAGATTTTTGTATTAATTTCTAAAAAAATGTCTTTATGAAAAATAAAACTTTGATTCACCACAATCATAATGTTGAACTATATGAAATTGTTCACTTTTATTTGAATATTTTATTTTACAAAAAGAAAAGTTTATTTTGGTTTATTAAAATTATATTTTAATTTACATAATTATTTTAATTTTTATGTGGGGATTAGACTTCGCCGGCGCTCCTGGCAAAATCCAATATAAAGCCTCAAGATTATCGGAAGAGTGTAATCGATCAGTATCCGATCCTCTCTCCAATTTTTCCGTCATAGCCGCTTTAAATTATCTAATTTACAATAATTAAATTAAAGTCACATATCAATCTCATAATAACAAACAAAATACTTAATATAAAAAAGTATTAAATACAAACAATGTAAACCTCAAATTAGTAAATACAAATCAATCCAAAATAATAAATAAATAAAATTAAATTAAAAGAAAAAAAAACAGGCCCAAACTAAAAAAAAAAAAGAGAGGCCCAAATAAAGCACCTAACTTAAAAAGCCCAAGGTGTAAAAAAAAATGCAAAAAAAAAAAAAAAAAAGAGAAAAAAAAAAGGGAGCAAATAAATAATCACTCAAATGTGTATTATCCTTTTGTCTCTAAATTAAATTTTTGAAAATGAGCAATCAAAATTTGAAATGAAGATTGGCTATCTTTCTCTATCTCTCACAAGAATTCATTATCCCTTGTTATCCCATTTTGAGCTTGAAAGTTTTCTTCAATAAACCCTGGACAAGGATCACCTATACACTAGAGGATAACACAAAAAAAAAGGAGTTGGTTGCCATGATGACTATTTTGAAGTATAATGAAAAAAAGAAATGAAAGGAAAGGTGAAAGGGACGGAAAGTAAGTGCAAAAGCAATTGACAAAGTTCAAGTTTGAACAAGGATGAAAAAGAACAATAAGAGAAAAGTGTGCTTGAAAGTGCAAAAGTAATTGACAAAGTTTAAGTTTGAACAAGGATCCTTGGTCCCACTTAACTTGTAAACACTTGTTTGAGCCTTATACCATTCTTTTCATAACCCCTAACCTTGGCCACATTACAAGCGTTAAAAAGTCCATTATGATCAATGAAGGGTTGTTTTCATTTTCATTGACTTTAATTTTGAGACAAAAGGTTCATACCTTACTGAATTTGCAATCCTTGCTCCTTAAAAAAAAAAGACTTACATTAGGGTAAGTTGTTACCCTGTTCAAGTTGCCCTACACTGGGGCATGTTTTCTTTGGTTCAATCGGCTCTATATTGGGGCAAATTTCTACACCTGTTCAATTCGGCCTTACACCTGGGCAAATCTTTTGGTTCACTTGGCTCTATATTGGGGCAAATTTCTACACTGTTCAATTCGACCTTACACTGGGGCAAAAAAAAAAATATTATTCTCAAGTTTTCCATTGGGACAATTTTTGTTGTCAAATGGCCTACACTAGGACATCTTTGTTCTCAAATGACATACTCTGAGTCAAATTCATTTGATATCATACATGAGGGTAGATTTTTGTGGATAAAGCAATGGTCATGATGTCCAGTTGTCAAGTAAAGATCAATCACATCCAAACCGGAGCAAAAAAAAAGGGAAGAAAAAAGCAAAAAAAAAACTCTTGGCTTTTGTACTATTCCACTTCTTGTGTTTTTTCTTTGTAAATGTCCTTTGTGTAGTCATACTCCCAAAATCAATCAAAAAAGGTTTCTCAGTTAGTAAATCTCTTTCATGTTGAATCCATGCATATCTGGTACATGATGCTTCAGGTTAGGTGAACATGAGTACAATAGTACAATTTAACCATCTAATGGTAATCTCTTATTAAACAACTCAAGCCAAAGGAGCTCTAGAGTTTCAATCGATGAAAGAAATGACATTCTCAATTGATAATTCAGGTTGAAGTGTGTCTGGTAGAAATGGAAATCTCTGGAAAAGGAAGTCACAAGCTTCTGCACCAGCCATATCTAATGAAGAGAAAGTTGAACAAGAAGAGATTGGCAATGATCCCATTGGAATATGGGTTTGGTTGGTCAAAGAAGAGTTTGGTTCAAAACTTTGCTAAAAGATGTTTTTCTCAAGAACATTCGCTTCTTTCGCTTATGACTAACTGTGCAAATTTTTCTGACTCAAGACTCACTGCATAAAGCTTTCTGGCTCAAGGCTTTTTAAGAGTATTGGTTAGAGAAGAAGGACAACCAGGTCATCTCAAAGGTCATCTAAAGGGTTTTCCCTTTGCTCTTATGTGTCACATCTAATGCACACCTCAAGAGTTATTCTGGTTGGACATTTCAACCATCGGATGAATAGACAAATGAAAGGATGCCAATAAATCCTATTCCAGTTCATCTTTGAAAATGATTGCAATCATGTCCTCAAGGGTCGTGGAGACAAAAACAAAAAAAAAAAAACAAAAAAAAAAAAAAAAAAAAAAAAGAAAAAAGAAATTTTTTCATACTCTCATACATTTGAAGCATGCATTGCATAAGTGCATTTGTTCTCATTTTGCTAGCCTCGACCTACAAAGGTCCAAATTGTTGTTTCCTTTTCTGGGTCCCCGTACCCATTGTTTTATATTTTTGGGTCCCCGTACCCATTGCTTTTAAGTTTTTGTTAAGCTTTAGCGGATACTTGACTCCGCAAGCTTTTTATCTTTTTGGGTCCCTACACCCATTGTTTTATCTTTTCGGGCCCCTGCGCCCATTGTGTTTTCCTTTCCGGGCCCCTGCGCCCATTGTGTTTCCTTTCCGGGTTCCTACACCCTTGTTTTCCTTTCTGGGCCCCCGCGCCCATTTGTCTTTTAGTTTTTGGGTTCCTACACCCATTGTTTTCTCGTTTTCGGGCCCCCGCGCCCATTGTGTTTTCCTTTCTGGGCCCCCGCGCCCATTTGTCTTTTAGTTTTTGGGTTCCTGCACCCATTGTGTTCTCGTTTCTGGGTCTCCGTACCCATTGCCTCTTTGTTTCTGTTAAGCTTCAACGGATACCCGACTTCGTAAGCTTCTTACCTTGTTTTTGTTAAGCTTCAGTGGATACCTGATTCCGCAAGCTTTTTACCTTTTGGGTCCTCGTACCCATTGCCTTTTTTGTTTTTGTTAAGCTTCAACGGATACCCGACTCCGTAAGCTTCTTACGTTATTTTTGTTAAGCTTCAGCGGATACCTGATTCCGCAAGCTTTTTACCTTTTGGGTCCTCGTACCGTTGTTTTGGGTCCTCGTACCCTTTGCTTCTTTGTTTTGTTAAGCTTCAACGGATGCAGGCTCGTAAGCTTCTTTTTGTTTTTGTTAAGCTTCAATGGATACCCGACTCCGTAAGCTTCTTACGTTGTTTCCGTAAGCTTCTTACCTTGTTTCTGTTAAGCTTCAACGGATATCCGACTCCGTAAGCTTCTTACCTTGTTTTTATTAAGCTTCAGCGGATATCTGACTCCGCAAGCCTTTTACCTTTTTCGGGTCCCCGTACCCGTTGTTTTTGGGTCCTTGTACCCATTGCCTTTAAGTTTTTGTTAAGCTTCAGCGGATACCTGACTCCGTAAGCTTTTTACCTTTTGGGTCCTCGTACCCATTGTTTGTTTTGGGTCCTCGTACCCATTGCCTTTAAGTTTTCTGTTAAGCTTCAACGGATACCCGACTCTGTAAGCTTCTTACCTTGTTAAGCTTCAACGGATACCCGACTCCGTAAGCTTCTTACCTTGTTAAGCTTCAACGGATACCCGATTCCGTAAGCTTCTTACATTGTTTTT
This sequence comes from Ormosia semicastrata, assembly GCA_029884595.1. Classification (NCBI taxonomy): domain Eukaryota; kingdom Viridiplantae; phylum Streptophyta; class Magnoliopsida; order Fabales; family Fabaceae; genus Ormosia; species Ormosia semicastrata. The sequence continues at coordinate 5,913,532 of JAQQTO010000057.1, read as the reverse complement.
GTTAAGCTTCAGGGGATACATGACTCCGCAAGCTTTTTACCTTTTCTGGGTCCTCGTACCCGTTGTTTTTTGGGTCCTCGTACCCATTGCCTCGTTGTTTCTGTTAAGCTTCAACGGATACCCGACTCCGTAAGCTTCTTACCTTGTTTTGGTTAAACTTCAGTGGACACCTGAATCTATAAGTTTTTACCTTTTCATGGACAAAATTGAATCAATTCCTTTGTTTTTCATTTATTCTAAATGTAAAACAAAGGGGGCAAACGTATTGATACCCAATTTTGTCCATTTTTTTATTTTTATTTTATTTATTTAATTTAATTTCCTTCTTTAAAAAAAGAGAAAAAGAAATAAAAAAAAACTTTGTACGGGTCAACCCATGACCCATTCTCCATCTCTACCCATGACCCAATTCTCCAACCCATAACCCAACTTCTTCCTTCATGCTACTCATCCTAGCCATCAAACCTTAGCCTTCACAAATAGCTACTTTAAGTTGGATTAAAAGCGGCTGTCAGTTTTCTTTTTTCCATTGCCTTCCAATCACGTTCAAATGACTTTTGATCTTTTGTCTTCCAATAGTTACAAATTGAATGAAAAAACTATTGCAAATTAAATGGAGTCTTAATCACAAGGCAAGAATAAAAAGGAGAAGAAAAATACAAAAAGGGAGGGAATCATTCAGGGGGATTCAGAAAGCAAAAAACAGGGAGCAACCATAAGCCACACAGCTGCGAATGCTACACAGAAAAATTTGTTCACAGTTAGCAATCACAAAAAAAATTTCCTTCACCCATAACAACTCCTCCATTCCACTATCTTCCATTTACGTGGACCACCATTTCTCCTCATCCAAAAACAGAGCTTCATCTTTTTTCTTTCTTCCTCAATCTCCAACAACTCCTCTATCCCACCAAGCCCATCATCTTCATCACTTCCTGCACCACCCATCTTCAAGCTCATCACCCCACAACCAACAACCCACGTGAAGCCACCTCCCAACCACCACACGGACCGCGCCTCCCAGCACCGCATCGCGCACCGCACTGGTCTGACCCGCATAGTTCCGTCGGCCCCCATACCGCACTGGGACCCGTGGCCCGACAGATCCATCGCCGGTATCTCCATCGCGACCCCCCCCAACCCGCGCGCCGCTCTCTCTCCTCCGTTGCCGTAGCCGCACAACCCGAGTCGGAAGTTCCCGGTCGGATCTGGAACTCGGCTTGCGCGTCACCGGCGTCTTGCTCGAGCTCGAACAGTGCGCTCCCAGTAGTGAACCGCCGTCGCTTTCCAAGACCCGGGACCGTTCTTTGCCGCGATCCGTGGGATCGGCATCGAGGCCACCATCTCTCTGCCGAGCCACCTCCCAATTTGTGAGCAAACTTGAAATCCCTGTTTTCTTCTTTTAGTTCTCTGTTTTGAGTTTGCATTTGCAGAGGCTTTTAGCCTCTTTATTCTTGCTATTCCTTTTTTTTTTTTTACTTACACCTTGGGCTTTTAAGTTAGGTGCTTTATTTGGGCCTCTTTTTTTTTTTTTTTTAGTTTGGGCTGTTTTTTTTTCTTTTAATTTAATTTTATTTATTTATTATTTTGGATTGATTTGTATTTACTAATTTGAGGTTTACATTGTTTGTATTTAATACTTTTTTATATTAAGTATTTTGTTTGTTATTATGAGGTTGATATGTGACTTTAATTTAATTATTGTAAATTAGATAATTTAAAACCGGCTATGACGAAAAAATTGGGAGAGGATCGGGCGCCGATCGAGTTACACTCTTCCCGATAATCTTGAGGCTTTATATTGGATTTTTGCTTTAGGAGCGTACTTAGAAGTCTAATCCCCACATAAAAATTAAAATAATTATGTAAATTAAAATATAATTTTAATAAACCAAAATAAACTTTTCTTTTTGTAAAATAAAATATTCAAATAAAAGTGAACAATTTCATATAGTTCAACATTATGATTGTGGTGAATCAAAGTTTTATTTTTCATAAAGACATTTTTTTTAGAAATTAATACAAAAATCTCATTGTGCCTTAAAAATATTTTTTTTGATTACGAATGAGATTTTATTTGGCCATTTACTTAAAGAAACATTTTCCTGCCTTAAACAAATTTCTTTGAATTAAAATTATTCATTGAAATATTTTTTTTTATTTGGCCATTCATTTTGAAAATTACTTCTCTTCAAAAGATAAAATTTTAATTCACCACTTTTATACAATATGATGTAGACTTAGAATTTGTTTCAAAATAATGGCTATTTTGCCACCCATTGCTTGTCTTATCATTTATCATTCTTGATATTATGCTTGACAAAATGGGACATGTCAAAATAAAATTAAAAAAAAATTCTTTTCTCTTAATTAATAAAGGACCAATTAAATTAATCTTGCAAATAACATTAGATTAAATAGGTGACCGTTCTTAGAACGGACTGTGTAGGGTGCTAACACCTTCCCTACCCGTAATCAATCCCCGAACCTCAAACTCTGAAACGTAGACCATCTTTTAGGTGTCCAATTGCGCCATTTCATTTAATGGATAAAGCGATTGGTGGCGACTCCCAACATCCCGAGGTCCTATCCTCCTTTTCTTTTCATTTCCGTGGCGCCCTTCGGGACGGTTGCGACAGTACCCCATTAGTTCGTTCGAGAGGGGTTATTGTTAGATGCCAGGAATTGAGATGTTATTTTCGATGACATGGCTATCTTCGTCGCGCGATGGCCTCATCTGGTTGTTAGCTGCATTCTGCCTACCGTGATCGTTCTCCACGTGCACTGATCATTCTAGCACGTCAAGCCGATGTCGTTGGTCATCCAACTGGCGGCGTTAGCTACTGCATTTGCTGGGCTACCAGTTCTTGGAGGTAGTTTCTGGTCATCTCGGAGCGGGCAGGGGCTTGATTAGAAGCATGGTCAGCAGCATTGTTGTTCAGAGGGCCTAGGCGCAATTGCACTGGACCCCTAGATACGTGAACAACGTTGTTGGCCCTCAATCCAGGGCAGGCAAGTCTATCCATGACAGACCTTTTGCGCACCGAAAGTGGACTTTTGTCGGAAAGTGAGGTCTCATGTCCATCGCGCAGTCGTTCTGAGATGTGTGCTTAGTCTTTTACGGCCGAAGCTTCGATCGCGAGTGGTGGAGCTGGATGAGGAGGGGGCTGTGCTGCCGGCTCATGTCTCTGTTCCACAGGAGGTTGCGTAGCATACCTCTTTGAGTGTTGACGGGTATTCACCATGATCGTGTGAGATTAAAAATTTATCGGCTTTCCACAGACAACGTTAATATTTTGAAGTAAATTTAGAAGATACCTGAGATGGGCACGTAACAGTAGTTTCCTCCTTGAGCAACAGTAGCCAAACGTGTTGGAACAAAGGGTGGGTACCTACAAAGGGACTTCAATGCTCAAGTCAGACTGTGCACAAGTAGGCAGTTTATGTTGAGTAATTTACTGATACCTGCTTAAGGCTACTTAGTCTTGTATTTATAGAGCGTATATAGAATCCTCATGCGATCTGTATTGAATGCAGGTATTTAGAATTAGTATCTTGGTGAAGATTATATTCTCATTATTATCAGGGTGAACCCCTATAAGTTAGGAACTCTTGATATGAGAACTATTTATCAATTTGAGACAATTATAGATCCTATAATATCATACGTAGATGCTTGACAGTTACGGATACTTAAGGATATATCCTCTGCACGTATATAGCAATCTTGATATTATGGCCTAATGTCGCTCGATGTGCATGACTCTGAAGTCTGAACTGCCTTCAAGGCCTTAGTTACATCGTTCAGGAAGGAGTTCGGTTATACGCATGCCAGGTTAATCCAACTAGACGGGATCTCGGATTACGGTCTAGAACATAACTTATATTTTCCAAGTGATTAAACAAAACCTTAAGGAAAAAAAAAACTAAAATGTAATAAACCCCTTTTACTATAAGTAAATTTTAAAAAATCAAAACCCAATAACTTGATTATTTTATTTTCACAAATTGTATAAAGTCGTGTAAATTTAACTTCTTTATATGTGTAAAATATTTCGTGTAATGAGTCATTATACAATTAAGTTTGATTTTAAATTTTATGTATATAAAAATAATATTATTATAATTTTTTTTACTTAAACATTTAATTATATTTTAAAAAATTAATTTTGTATTTATCGAGTGAATATATATATATGTAAAATTTTTAAAATTTAAAAAATTGAGTTGTTGAATTTAAAATACTACGACTTTTTTGAAATTGAACAACCAAGTTTCTTCAAAAAAACAAAAAATGAAAGAAAAAATCAGCAACACCGTCAATCTGACGGCTACGATGCGGCACCATGGTAATGTCAGGTTAGTGATGAGTAAGGCCCACGTGATGAATCACCCCACGTGGCAAACTCCATTAGATATTGGCAAAGATTCTCAACCCAACGGCCGACATCTCAACATTTTCTGCTCCCAGATTCGCAAACCGTTAAAGCCGTCACTCACACCGTTAGCCAAAAAGAAATTTAAGAAAAAAAAAAGAAAAAGTGAAAAAGGGGTTTGTTCAATTGTTTGTGCGACAAAAATAAGTGTCACATTGCAAAACTGCGTTGAAGGCGAAGAGAAAATTCGCAGACACTTCGCCGAAATTTCTCAGATTCTGCAATTTTCTGAGCATTTTCAACTTTCTGCTTTTCTATCCAATCGAATCCTTGGCTCCACTACAATTTCGTTTTCTCTCTTCTCTTTTTTAAGGGATTTGATTTGACGACGAAATCCGCCAGCAGAGCCCGTTTGGATGCTGAGAAAACGAAGGAAAAGAATTCGAAAGTTTGAATTTCCATTCCTGAAGTTCTGAGGGTTTTATTACTGGAGAGAGTACTGGTTTTCGAGTGAAGTTGAACTGTTTGAGTTGAGGTTTTATTTATTTGACGGAGAAAAAAGAAGTAGTTGTTAGTTGTGTGGTGGTGGTAGATTCTTTTCTTTCACTTTCTCAGCAAGCAAACAGGGTGAGAAATTAATTAAATAAATAACGCAAAGGAGGTATCTGGAGAGATCAAGCGATATGGCGAGGGAGAAGCGAGGTTTAGATTCAAGTTCCGGTGAGGAAGACCAGCCTGAAAGGAAGCGACCTGCTTTGGCTAGGTAACTATTTCAGTTTCCTCTGTTTTCAACTTCGTCAACAACATTCTATCCGCTACACTCACTTTACTCATTATTTCTTGCTTCCTTTAGCAACTTTTATTTTACTTTTCTGTTTGTTTTGTTTTCAGTTTCCCCAGATTTGATGCTCCAATCTGTTTGGGTGAATGAAATAGATAGAGAAAATGATGAATGGAAGGGGAAAAAAAAAGAAAGAAAAGAAAAGAAAAACTTTGTCTATTCTCACCTTATCTGAAAGCATTGTTTTTCTACGAGTCTGAAGTTTGTAAAAAAAATAAAATAAAATTGAGCATCCATTCACTGTTATGCAATATCCAGACTTAGAATTAGAAATATATGGATTCATTCTATGTACCTGGTCCAAATACGAAAGCCTTGGAAGGTTCATTGAAAGCAATTAGTAAGTTTGGTTTGGTAAGACCTTGTCTTGACTGGAACAAACTCCAGTTTACACCATAGCTACGTGGAATACATAGATATATACCACTACTTTAGAAAGAAAAAAAAACCTTCTAAATTTAATGTTAGGCTTTTGTCCACCAAGAAAATTGGCTGCATCCAACAAATGGCGATAATTAAAAAATATGTTCTTAAAGTTTCATATAGTTAATGTTTTTTTTTGGGGGGGGGTGGAGGGGTCCTGACGAGATTAAGGAAATATAACTAAATGAAAGTAATGATCTAGATTTTGTATCCAAAAAATAATAACGAGTGAATAAGATCTTTTCTTAGATTAGATGAGTGAGAATGAGAGATACATAACCAACAAAAGAAGGTGAATAAGATTAAGAAAACCAAAATTATGATTGACCCCCTCCCAAGTATGGGTACATTTTATACCCGCTACAGTTTATAATGTAATATGTTTTATGTTGGTCCTATGCTACACTAGACCAAGTCTGTTTCAAGACATATCACGCCTTGTGTAGGCATAGGCATACTTGGTTATCATAATGTAAGCACTTATGTAGTCATTTGTTAGAGCTTAATTTGATGTCTTAAATGTGCTGATAAATGCATTTATTGTTTTTCTTCATTTATTTATATCAATTTGCAGTGTAATTGTTGAAGCCCTGAAGGTGGACAGTCTGCAGAAACTTTGCTCATCATTGGAGCCTATTCTACGTAGAGTTGTAAGAAAATTATGTTCATTGTGGTATTAATTCTTAATGTGGAAATCTGATAATGGTGACTTTATGTTTGATTTGCTGGACTATATTACCTGATGGTATCACTTGCATCTATCACTCACTCAATCAGACCCTAAAACAGCAACCCTGGATTGTAGTCCCATTAGAAAAAAACCTTTTGTCCTATAGGCTGGTAGGCCTTGGTTAGAAGTCACTTTGGTTAGAAGTCACTATGTGAGGCTTAGATAAAATTGGGGTGAGAACTAGAGATCTCATATTCAATGAACCTTAATAAGCTGAAAAATGTGAAGTAATTTTTTTTTATTTACTCCTCTGAGAGAGGCTTCCTGGAATAACATATTTAATTACTTCATTCAGGTGCTATTTTATAAAATTGTGATAAAGTCAGTCATTCTGTCCTGCGGTGTCTATATGCTATAATGCTGTGAAATAGAATTTGATGGAACAACTCCGTAAATGAAGTGAATGCATATGTATGCCATTTGGCATGAATGATGTTTAACATGGATGTATCTTATATCTTATTCTTGCTTGCTATTAAACAGGTTAGTGAAGAAGTGGAGCGTGCTTTAGCAAAACTAGGCCCTGCCCAGCTTAGTGAGAGGTTTTTTTTTTTGCCCCCTCAGCTTATTAAAACTGTTGTTTATATCAGGTGCATTTGCATAACACATGGTTTTATTATGTAAATTATGGCTTGAGTGCGTCTACAAAATTTAACACTATCACGTAAGGATTTAATTTTGATTCACTTTTAGTGTAAAACATTTTTATACTATCATCTAATTAAGTGATAACACATCATTAAAAAAGTTTGACTAATGTGATAACACATAATTGGATGATAATTGATAGTGTAATTAATAGTGTATCAAAATTAAACTTATCATATAAATATATTATCCAAATCTTTCACTACTTATGCTATGCTTTAATGCCATAATTCTTTCCTGCCAACAACTTGTTTTGCCAGAAGTTGGAATAAGACACATGGTCTAAGCTAATGGATATCCTGTTGTAACTTAAAATATCGGTGATTTGATTTGATTTGATTTGTTCTTATCCTGATGTATTTGTATCCATACTTTGTTTTTCTAATATTCAAAGTAAAATACAGGTCTTCTCCTAAGTGCATAGAAGGCCCTGAGGGCAGCAATTTGCAATTACAATTCAAGACCAGGCTATCCCTTCCTCTCTTTACTGGTGGGAAAGTTGAGGGGGAGCAGGGCACAGCCATACATATTGTTTTGATTGATGCAAACACAGGCCATGTTGTCACATCTGGCCCAGAGTCATGTGTCAAACTAGACGTTATTGTGCTTGAAGGGGATTTCAATAATGAGGATGATGATAATTGGAGTGAAGAAGACTTTGAGAGTCATATTGTGAAAGAGCGAGAAGGAAAAAGACCTCTTCTGACTGGCGATCTGCAAGTGACACTGAAGGAGGGTATAGGTACACTGGGTGAGCTTACATTTACAGACAACTCTAGCTGGATAAGGAGTAGGAAGTTCAGGCTGGGACTCAAAGTTGCCTCGGGTTGTTGTGAGGGAATGCGTATTCGTGAAGCCAAAACAGAAGCTTTCACTGTTAAGGATCACCGTGGAGAATGTAAGTACGTCACTTTATTATTTTTGTTCTATCTTTCTTTCCAGATCTTATTGTAATGTAACTTCTTGATTGTAGTATACAAGAAACACTACCCACCTGCCTTGAATGATGAGGTCTGGAGACTGGAGAAGATCGGCAAGGATGGGTCCTTTCACAAAAGGCTAAACAAAGCAGGAATATATACTGTTGAAGATGTCCTACAACTTGTGGTCAGAGACCCACAGAGACTGCGTAATGTAAGAATCTAGACAGTCAGGGGGAGGGGTTTGAAGTTTGATCAAATGTTCAAAACCTTTTTGTTTGTGTTTGACTTGGTGATTTGAAATTTTTATCTATCCAAGTTTTTCATAGGTTAACTATCCTTGTGTAGATTCTTGGGAGCGGCATGTCAAATAAAATGTGGGATGTTCTTGTTGAGCATGCGAAGACTTGTGTTCTCAGTGGAAAGCTTTATGTATACTATCCTGATGATGCACGGAATGTTGGTGTTGTTTTCAATAACATCTATGAGTTGAGTGGCTTAATTGCCAATGACCAATATTACTCAGCTGATTCTCTCTCTGACAGTCAAAAGGTAAGTAGACCTGCACAGTAAATATTTCATTTATGTTTGAATTTGGACTATACTACTGGATTTCTTCCATCATATGCTTAATCTGATTTCTCATTCCGTATATTGAAAATGTGGTTGATGGTCCTTCCTTGTGGCTTTCTTGTTGGAACAAGCAATTCTTCATCTTGATGGTGTCCAACTCTAAGAAGAATATACACTTAATTGGCTTTGCAATGTTTATATAAACGATGTCCTGTGCTTGGCTGCAGGTCGTTTATTGCTAAGTTTTCTTTTATTCTTGGATTTCTTGAGGGATGAAACATTTTGCTAGTTTTAAACTCCTTGCCCAAGCAGAGTGTACCAACAGCCTACAACCAATCTTTTTCCCACTAGGTGAAGTCAGTTATATGGATCAAACGACGCCATTGTGCCTTATCATAAAAAGTCTTCAGAAATGCCATACAAATCTAAATCATTTTTAATCGTTTCACTTATAGCCTTTCTTGGTCTCCCTCTACTTCTAGCTATTAGGCTATCTTCCACCTGATCTACTCTTCTTACAGGAGCTTATAAGGATCTTCTCCTTACATGTCCAAACCACCTAAGGCGAGATTCTCCCATCTTTTCCATAATAGGTGTTATCCCTACTTTCTCTCTAATGCATTCATTCCTAATCTTATCTTGTCTTGTATGGCCACACATCCAGCGCAACATTCTCATCTCAGCAACACTGATCTTATGCTTTTGCTGGCTTTTTTTCACCTAACATTCAGTACCATACAACATTGCGGGTCTTATAGCTATGCGGTAAAATTTACCTTTAAGCTTGAGAGGCACATTTCTATCACAAATAACTCCTGAAGCACTCCTCCATTTCATCCATCCAGCTTGAATCCTATGATTTACATCTTCCTCTATCTCTCCGTCATTTTGTATAATAGATCCAAGATACCTAAACTGTGTGACTTGTGGTATGGTATGGTCTCCAATTTTCACAACTAAGCTAGTATTAGCACGCTTCTTACTGAACTTACATTCCATATACTCCGTCGTACTCTTACTTAGACGGAAGCCATGTTCTTCCAAAGCTCATCTCTATAGCTCTAGCTTCCCATTTGTTTCCTCTCTCGATTCTCTAACTAAGACTATATCATCTGCAAAAAAACATGCATTGTGACACCAGCTCTTGGATATGCGCAGTAAGCACATCCAAGACCAAGGTAAAAAGATAAGAACTCAAAGTTGACCCTTGGTGCAGTCCTATAGTTATAGAGAAATCTTTTGTGACCCCACTCCGTGTTTTCACACTAGTTTTAGTCCCATCATACATATCTTGGATTGCTCGAATATAAGCAATACAAACTCCTTTCTTCTCCAAAGCCTTCCACAAGATCTCTCTCTGTATCCTATCGTAGGCTTTTTCCAGATCAATGAAAATTATATGTAGGTTTTTGTGCTTCCTTCAATACCTCTCCATCAATCTTCGTAGAAGATAGATTGCTTCTATGGTTGACCTCTCAAGCATAAAACCAAATTGATTATCTAAAATATGAGCCTCTTGTCTTAATCTCCGTTCGATTGCTCTTTCCTATAATTTTATGGTATGACTCATGAGTTTAGTCCCTCTGTAATTTGCACAGTTTTGTATATCTCCCTTGTTCTTATAAATAGGGATTAAAGTGCTTCTCCTCAATTCATTTGGCATTTTCTTAGACCTTATTGTCTCGTTAAACAGCTTTGTGAGTCAACTTATATCTTTCTCTCCTAGGCACTTCTATACGTCAATAGGTATATTATCCAGTCCAACCGCTTTTCCATTATCCATCCTCTTTAATGCTTCTTTTACCTCAAACTCCTGAATTCTACGATAAAAGATTTTATGTTGGTCCTCCTCTCTAGTGTTTAGAATGTTCGAGCCCCCTAATGTCACATGTCCCTCATTAAATAACTTGTGAAAATAACTATTCCATTGATCCTTGATGTCTTGTTCTGTAACCAAGACTTTACCCTCTTCATCCTTAATGCATTTTACTTTATCCAAGTCTCTTGTCTTCCTTTACCTACTTTTAGCAAGCCTATAAATAATCATTTCTCCGTCTTTAGTGTCCAAAGATTAATATAATTTGTTGAACGCTTTATCTTTCATCTCGCTCACTGCCTTCTTAGTATCTTTTTTAGCTGCTTTATATTTTTCTCAATTTTCATCGTTTTTACACACGTGCCAAATTTTATAACATTCCCTTTTAACCTTAACCTTATCTTGTACACTTCCACCAATATTCTTTATCCTTGGATCTTAAGCCTCTTGATTCACCGAGTTTTTCTTTTGCTACCTTCTTAATCCCTTTAGTCATCTCGTCCCACATATCATTAGTATTCCCTTGTACCTTCCAAATCTCTTCCTCTATAATCCTCCTCTGAAAGAGCATTTGTTTTCCTCCCTTTAGTTGCCACCATTTGATCCTTGGGACTCTGTCTCGACAATTTTTTATTACTCTCATCTTAACCCGTACATCCATAATCAAAACCCTGTGTTGGGTAGTCAAGCTCTCTCCAGGGATGACTTTGCAATCCATGCAAAGCTTTCTATTAGATTTCCTTATTAGAAAAAAATCAATTTGAGAGCAAGAATCTCCTCTTCTGTATGTGATAAGATGCTTTTTCCGCTTCCTAAAACAAGTGTTAGCTATTGTAAAATCAAAAGCTACCGAAAAATCTATAATCGCTTTGCTTTCTGCATTAGCTACTCCTATACCATACCCCCCATGCAAACCCTCATACCCCCTAGATTCGCTCCCCACATGACCACTTAGGTCCCCTCTTAGAAAAATCTTCTCTTCTAATGGTATTCCCTGAACTAAACCTTCTAAATCTTCCTAAAATTTTATCTTGTAGTGCTCGTCTAACCTTCCTTGGGGTGCATATGCACTAATAACATTAAAAGTTTCCTGTTCCACAACAAACTTCAAAGTTATGATCCTATCTCTGAGCATTCTCACATTCACAATATTATTCTTCCAATTCATATCTACTATTTTGCTTACCCCATTTCTAGATTTTACCTTGTTGGTGTACCAAAGCTTAAAACCCGAAGTGTCGAGTTCCTTTGCCTTTTTTCCAACCCACATAGTTTCTTGTGGGCACATAAAATTAATCCTCTTCCTAATCATGGTGTCAATTATTTCTATTGATTTACCTGTAAGTATGCCTATATTCCAAGTTCCAAAACACATGCTACTTTTGTAAACTAACTTCTTTACCCACACCCGTTCACGAAAATGCGGGAACCCTTGCTTATTTTTTATTACACCCAAGCGGCAATGCGCTACTTTTGCTCATTTAACACTGTACTCGAGCCATACAACGCATTGATAAGGGGCAACGACCTAGCATTAACACAATCACATCATTTGTCTATGTCATAGAGATTCGACAATGTTTTACGTTAGTTGTCAACTACCTAACACAACACTCCTCTTTTATCTAGGCTTGGGACCGGCTATGTAGGGATTTGCACTCATTTTCAATTTAGTCCCTATAGTTTTTTTTTTTAAATCAATCCTTACACTTGTAAACATTTTCAAAATAGTCCGTACCGTCAATTTTTGTTATAATATTGTTAATTTAGTCACTACTAAATATTTTATAGAGATAAAAAGAGCATTTAAAGAAGCACCTACTTAATAAATTGATGGTGTTATAATGGCGTTACAACGGAAATTGATGATAAGGAATATTTTGAAAAATTTTGTAAGTGTGAGGACTGGTTTAAAAAAAAAAATTGTAGAAACTAAATTAAAAATAAGTGAAAACTATAAGGATCAAAGTTTTAATTTAACCTATAATAAATATACTGCTTATTGTTATAGGTTTTGAGACGAGGTTGGAAATTCTTCTCTTCCAGAAAAAGAGAATGTAAAAATTTAAAAAAATGTTATTGTTTAAAAATAGGATTGCACCAAGGGTCAGCTATAGGATTGCACCAAGGGTCAACTATAGGATTGCACCAAGGGTCAACTTTGAGTCCATATCTTTTTACCTTGTCTTGGATGTGCTTATTGCACATATCTAAGAGCCGGTGCCACAATGCATGCTTTTTGCAGATGATATAGTCTTAGTTGGAGAGTCGAGAGAGGAAACAAATGAGAAGTTAGAGTTATGGAGACGAACTCTGGAAGAACATGGCCTTCGTCTAAGTAGGAGTAAGACGGAGTATATGGAATGTAAATTCAGTAAGAGGCGTGTTAATGCTAGCTTAGCGGTAAAAGTTGGAGATCATACAATACCACAAGTTACACAATTTAGGTACCTTGGATCTATCATACAAAATGATGGAGAGATAGAGAGAGATGTAAACCATAGGATTCAAGCTGAATGGATGAAATAGAGGAGTGCTTCAGGAGTTATTTGTGATAGAAAAGTGCCTCTCAAACTTAAGGGTAAATTTTACCGCACAACTATAAGGCCCACGATGTTGTATGGTACTGAATGTTGGGCGGTAAAAAGTCAACAAGAGCATAAGATCAGTGTTGCGGATATGAGGATGTTGCGTTGGATGTGTGACCATACAAGACAAGATAGGATTAAAAATGAATGCATTAGAGAGAAAGTAGGGGTAGCACCTATTGTGGAAAAGATGGGAGAATCTCGTCTTAGGTGGTTTGGACATGTAAGGAGAAGACTCTTAGAAGCCCCTGTAAGAAGAGTAGATCAGGTAGATAATAGACCAATAGCTAGAAGTAGAGGAAGACCAAGAAAGACTATAGGTGAAACGATTAAAAAAGATTTAGATCTGAATAACATATCTGAAGACTTGATTTATGATAGGGCACAATGGCGTCGTTTGATCCATGTAGCCGACCCCACCTAGTGAGAAAAGGCTTGATTGTTGTTGTTATTGTTTAAAAACTTTAAGGAAAGAAAAAGGTGAAATTTCTGAAAAATGTGGATGGTCTCTGTTCTTGTAGGTTTATGTGGACACATTGGTGAAGAAGGCATATGACAATTGGATGCATGTTATTGAGTATGATGGCAAGTCTCTGCTAAATTGCAATCAGAATAAGTCTCTGGGCACCTCTCAACCTCAGGCTCCAATGAGTTCCCATGATTATTCAAATTCATACTCACTTGATCAGAAGATCTCCATCCCAAGTTTACCAGTTCCTGTACCTACTGGGCAGCCTTCAGTGGATCCAGGAGTAACAGTTGGAGGTATATAGTTCCAAGTAAAACATTATTATATTTGCACCAGAAGCGAAAGGCTTTTGCAGTTGTTTTGAGTTTACATTTTTTTAAAAGTTCTCTCCTTTATGTTTTTCCTGTTGTTTTTCTTCTCTCTGTATTCTTTTTGCCTTTTTTGACGTAGTCCATACACCCATCACCCTCCTTTTTGTTGTCTTTAAACTGATTTAAGTTAGCACATAATAATTAGATTTTAGAGTGTTTGACATGATATTGATATGATAGGTTTGTTATACGTCACATTGTGAAAACATTATCCCTTGTGGTTAAAGTCAGCAAAAGAGAATGATAGGATTATAGGACCAATTTAGTGAGTTGATTTAATACTACATCAATGTGTAGAATATTTTTCTCACTATAGGTGTTTGTCCTTAAAAAAATGGTCTATGGTCTCAGACAATGAGTATATATTGGTTGATGACTACATATGAATATGTCTGCAGGTTATCATGATGGTACAGCTACCAGATTCTCCATGCAACCACAGAATGCTAATCTTAATTCTTCTATTCAGTTTGATAATACTGCATTCTCACTACAAAACCAGCTGATGAGTGCTTCACACCAAGCTCAACTTCCAAGAAATGAAAATGGGCTGACTCTTGGTCCACCACAATCAGCCACACCTGGCTTCCAGAATGTCAGCATTTCAAATCCTACTTATAAAGGATTTGAAGACTTCTTCCCAGAGGAGGAGATTCGTATTAGAAGTCATGAGATGCTAGAAAATGAAGATATGCAGCATCTGCTCCGTATTTTCAATATGGGAGGCCAAGCTCATTCTTCCTTTATTGCTCCTGAGGATGGATACCCTTATTCATCTGCTTACATGCCTGCAACTCCCATGAGCTACAACTTTGATGATGAGCGAAACCGTTCCTCAGGAAAGGCTGTTGTGGGCTGGCTCAAGCTTAAGGCAGCTTTGAGATGGGGCATTTTTACTCGGAAGAAGGCTGCTGAGAGACGGGCACAACTTGTTGAGTTGGATGACTCATAGAATATGATATGAGAGCCATGACTAATCTGTTATAAATATGATCTGAAGATTCTGAACAATAACTTTTCTGGTTATAGCACCAAAGGCTCCTTTCCTGACATTCAAAATTGGTATCATGCTGAAGTTTTGTAGCAAGAGCAAGGACATGAAATATGGATTGAATTATTTGGTGCAGCCTTAACTTGAAGCTCCCACTGTGCCTTCATAGACAGTTGTGCGGAGACATCTGCGTGTACAGGAATATCACCCTACAACAACTCATATATCTGTTTTACTTGTGATGTTTTTCCGCTCCACATTCCGGCCTGCACGTTGGGAAGACTTCAGTTTACCTGGTTTAAACAGAAGTCTGCAGCGGCTTGAAATTGCCAGGGTCTGGGTGTGGAATCTCGGAAAACTTGGGTCGTTTCTTTACATTTAGCAGGATGTACTGAATTCTGTGCCATAGGCTAGATGGTATTCAACCTAGCTGGTGCGTTTTGTGTAGTTGCCTTGTGGCACAATAATTATAATCAATACTGAAGTTGCTGGATTTGAACTGCAATTTGCTTGTTTGCTTTATGAATGTTTCAGCAGACTTACAAGTCTGTCTGCCTTGTCAGGGGCTAGTACTCTTGTGATACACATCTGAAAAGTGAGAAATGTTAGACCTCACCTGTTATATTCCTGAATGGACTAGTAAATGAATCGCACTCATTTTTAACTGAGAATTACACATTTAACAGTTCATACGTGAAGACTTGGCTTTTAGAATGTTATTGGTGGTTCGTTGGCTCTCTCCATTGGAAGGGATTGATCTCGGATAATTCTATCAAATACGAAAACTATGCCAACATTGGATCTCTTATGGGATTTAGTGTAGATGAAGACTGTTCCATGCTTCCTTCAACAGCAGTATCCATTGCTAAAGGCTTCAAGTTACTCAGGGTCTTGGATCTTCAGAAGGTTTAGTTGTACTCATTCCAGAACAAATGGGAGACTAAATTCAACCGAGGCTTTTAGATACAAGATCTGCTTATATGCCATCATCTATAGGCAAACTGAATAGATTGCTGACCCCAAGATTATACAGCAAACATGCTCCGCGTACTAAATATCCTGGGACACAGAAAATACCCGCAGTCATTGGAAAACGGACATAGTTACGGCATCTATATCTTCCATTAGTTGATGATTCTGTAACGCATAGGTATCTAACATTAGCCAATCTGAGCAACCTGCTCACGTCCGTGAACTATCCTTTATCACATAGTGCACTGGCAACCTGCACTAAATGTTTATTTATTTATTTATTTAGATAAACTCGTGTTTTTTTAATATGAATAAACTAATGATGACATTTTCAAATATAAATCTTTATTTAAAAAGTAACATAAACAAATCATAAAAAATTAGACATTTTAACATACTTTTTTTAATGATAGAGAGAAAAACAAAAATTAAGCATGAGAGAAATTAAAGGATATGAAGAGCATCATTCAAAAGACTCATCTAAAGACTCAAAAAGCAAAATTGGTTAGAAGAATGAGAATAAAATTAAATAGTAAATATACTAATATAAATTTTGGCCGAAATTGATGAACTTTACATAAGATTTTTTTTTAGTAATTTTTTTGTTGGTTTAAATACGTTTTGGGTCCATGAAAATATAACACATTTTGGTTTGGGTCCTTATTAATTTTTATTTTTGGTTTTGGTTCAAGTTTTTCAAATATTTTGGTTTTTAATCTTTGTCGTTAGTAAATCTCTGTTAAGTACTTAATAGCAAACGGAGCCACTAACACCTGACATCAATGAGTGGAACCTCCATTTGTCACTTAGGAACTTAATGGTGACTCATTAATGGTAAGAATTAAAACCAAACATTTTTGAAAAACAGTCAAGAACAAAGCTCGGGTTGAAAGTTCTATTTGTGAAACTTATTTGATTCAAGAGATATCTTATTTCTGTTCATTTTACTTTGAGCCTCATGTTAAGTCAATGTGAACTAGAATTGAACGAAATGATGATACAGATGAAAGTATGTCAATGGAACTGACTTTGTCAATTTTTAATCAATCCGACCGAGGTTATGGAACATCAAAACAACTAATGGCTAAATGATGCTGAGATGAAATCTGCGACATTGCACATCTTGCTAAATTGTGAAGTAGTTGAACCATACCTCAAGTAAGTAATATTATTAATTTAATTTAAATTTTAAATGTATTGTCCACTAACAATCAAATCATAAACTTTTAATTTTTTAATTTTTTTACAATATTTTAACATTCCTAAGGAACATTCAAATGAAAGAATTAATGCAGATTTTATAGTGGTTCAGAAGTTATGTAAGTGTTTAAACATTACTAAATTGGTTTTTCCAATCATTATATATGATTTAGATCCTTAACTTTAACTATATTTCTTTCTAGGTTCATAATTCACAAAATATGGTGAACAATTCTTACTTGCATGATTTGGCATGGGGGCCTAGTAGATGTGTGACATCTTGACCAATGTATTTTGTCAATGGATATAAATTTTACACAGATGCTCGGTCAGATGGGAAGAAAATAATCAATAGTGGCATGTGTGTTAAAGGCTCAACCAATGGTGAAGATGAAAATGATTATTATGGAATACTAAAAGATGTGATTGAATTAGAATATCCTGGGAAACAAAAAAAAAGTAGTTCTTTTTAAATGTGAATGGTTTGATCCTATGATTAATAGAGGTACAAGAGTTCACAAAGATTACAAGATTGACAAGGTTCAACACACTAGACGATATGAGAGGTTTGATCCTTTTATCATTGCTTCCTCTGCGAGACAAGTATATTACGTTTCTTATCATGGAAAGAAAAATGATAAGGTCCAATGGTGGGTGGTAATAAAGATCAAGGCAAGAGGTCAAGTTGAAATTGAAGGTGCCTTGGAAATTGCATTCCAAGATAATACTATGACTCCTGTGGATCCAATTGTTGATGTGGATCTCATTGAACACTTGCAAGACACTAATGAGGGTTTTGATGTAGTTGAAAACGTTGGTACTAGTAGACAACATGAAAATGATGAATAAGAAGATAATAATTTTAATGACGATGATGATGAAACATCTTCCAACAATGAATATGAAACAAATAGTGATGAAGACAATGTTTTCTCATAACTGTGAGTTTAGAATTATATTAATATGTTGTAGTTACTAATTATACATTATTGTGTTGTGTTTGGAATTATATTTATATTATATTTTTATTAATTGTATAGATGTCATCATGAAAGGAGATAAGGGGAAGGGGCAGGAGAAGGAGAAACAACCCACTAGACGTCTTAAAATCAATTTAGAGATGTCACCTAGGAGGCAATCATGAAGATCATCTCCACCCTCAGCTACAATATCGCCCACTACTAGTTTGCATCACGCACCATCTTCTTTTGAGTACATTATGATGCCCACACCTAGATTCCAGCCTCTGTCACATACTACGTGTGAGTCACTTGCTACCCATGATCCTATTGTTCCCAATTCTTCTACACCATTTGTTAACAATGGGGAAGCAACAAATCCAAGAAACAAGACGTTTGTTAAGCCAGATGGTGATTTTGGTTATGTGTACAACTATTTGTTATTCATTTGTAGTTATGCGCATTTAAATTTTTTGTTGAGAATATTTACTTGATTTTTAAATTGTATTGTAGGTTTCTGTCATCTAAACCTGCTGCTGATACCATTACTAGTGTTATACGATCTCGGTATAATCATCCTTAGATTTCTTGGGGAGAAATACCCAACGATACTAGAGAAATGTAATTTCAAGAGTTTCAAGTATGTATCATTTCTTATCTTATTTGTTTATTTTATGTTTTTTTGTTTTGTAATAATGTAATTTTTTTAACTTCAACAGTGTTTATATAATATTTTTGAAGTGTTATGTTTGGTGGATGTCTCAGCATCATAACCATATGCAGAAGACATATAATAGTCGTAGTTTGAAGAGACTATCGGGTTTGCTAGGGAAAACACGCGACTTAAATCAAAGACCTTTTTAGATTGGAGAAGGCATATGGGAAGACCTGTGCGGCACTGGGCAAGTAGCATTTATAAGAAGAATGTGAACAAGCAAAGAGGAATCGTGCTTCTGACATTGGTGGATGCTTGCACACTGGTGGTTGCATTTCTACAGGCACCTATGCTCAAAAGTTGATAACTGTCATCGTCAATTGTTTAGTAATATGTTTTATCACTTTGTTATTAACTTATTTTCTCATTATTACAGTCTAAGGCTTAGGGTAAAGAGTCCACTGTTGATGAGACCTTTCGTCACGTCCATTTGAAGAAAATAAACTATACTGAATGAGTTTCTACAAAAACTAAGAATGCATATGTTAGTATTTCATTTGAATTTATAAAATTTAATATTAACTCATTTTATAACAATATTATAACATACTTTTTACCTCCTTTTTTAGGAGGATTTCAAAGTTAAGGAGACTGAACATTCTTCTTAGTACTCAAATGAAGAAGTGGCATCTGATACATAAATGACTAGTCGAGAGCTTTGGATTAAAACTGCTGGTGGGATAAAGAAGGGTCGTATTTATGGCCTTAGTTCTTAAGCATCTATCTATGAACGTGGAGAGTCATCCTCCTCAATGCCTGGATCTAGTCAAGTTCCTGAACACGTTATTAATCAAGTTAAATAGTAGTTGCAACATTTTTTATTAATTAATTTTTGTATTTTGATTAATCAACTTACTGGATGTAGTCAATATTTTAATTTTTCGTATTTTTGGTTAATTAATTTTAATCCCATAAAAGAAAAACTTGTAGGTTTGGAGATGAGTTGTGGAATGAATTGATGAATTTGTGTTTATATATATTAATCAGGTTAAGGAGCAGTTGCAGCAGGAGATGGAGGATCAGGTTCTAGATATTCAATGACGATTGAAACAACAAAGCCAACAACGTGATTCTGAGTGGGAAATGTGATTTAAACGATATTAGTGTCAACAACAATGATACTAGTGTCAACAAGATAAACGAATTGGTAATTTGTTAAAAACATATTTAAAATCCACTACACTCAGCTAAGCCAGCAACAACCACTATTAGAAGACAGTGACGATACTGAAGATGATCACGAAGATGACAGTGATGATGAGAATTTTGATTGAAATTGATGTTTGAGTGTTGTTTGGATTGTTATATTTCTTTTGAACATTTTTATGAACCTAGTTGTGGACTTAATTTTAGTTTTAACTTTTTATGAATCAAGTTGTATTTGAACAAGTTTTGTTTAAGTAATATAATTTATTATGTTTGTTTTATGAATTGATTAGATGCATTGACAGGAAGACTTGGATACGTAAAAACTGTTTGTTTTGTAATTGAAAGTTTTTTGAATATTAAAATAGTAATAAAAGTATTTTTTCTTCTCCAAAAATTTTGTGGGATATTTTTTCACATCAAATTTGTGAATATCCGCTGCCAATTAGTGGCGGATTTATCCGTCGCAAATGGGCAACTCCGGCAACAGAAGCTGACGTATCGCCAGAGAGATTTGTGGCGGCTTTGCTACAGATCGGCGGATATTAAATCCACCGCAAACTATATTGCAACCAAGGTTTTTGCGTCGGTCATGAATCCGCAATAAATTCACCGTAAATTAATAATTTGAGACAGATTTTAGCCTATTTGCGGCGGATTTATCCTTCGCAAATTCTGACTTTTCTTGTAGTGTCAATCTAACACACGTCCAACCGGTATCCGCCATGGACAACCTAGCCAATCATTGATGACACATTATCGATACCTTGGTACCACATAGGTTGGACCACGACATTAGGCAATGACATCATGATCATGGGATTTGCGTAGTGGGTAAATCCTAAATTATCAGTAACTGCCAATCACGATGTTACGTAATTATAGCATTCATAACTGCCTCTAATTACTCGTAACTACAGTATCAATATTCTGATCTTATAGGAATTTTCTACTACAATTAAGAGAAAGAAAACTCTAATTATACTCTATAAATATCAGACTTATTAACTTTCTACATGTAACGTATTGCTTACTTCATAAACCCTTATTCACCTTCTACACTCTATAATTTTATTGTTCTATTCACATTTAATTGATGGCAATTTAATAAATTATAATTAGAAATAGTTAGCGCACAGCACAATGTAAATTATATACACCTAGAATAGCATAAACGATGCACATGATTATAAAAAAATTAAAAATAATATATAATAATTATTTTATTATTATAAAAAAATATTTATAATTTTCATAAGTGATCAAGATAAATATTTCACGTTGAGGTTTAAATATTTCATTTATTACTTTAAGAGCGCCAAATATCAAGTTTATAGATAATATTTTGAGAATATTTTAAATTTTTTTCCAAAGAAATATCTCAAAAAACTTTTCATGTATGTGTATGTGTATATGTGTGTGTGTGTATATATATATATATAATTATAACAAAACTTAAGTCTATTTCTTTATATCTATTACATTCATTTCACTAATCAAATTATAATATGTGTGTATTTTTTTAAAAAAGATAATAAAGAGAGAGAACATTAATGAACACATGTCATAACTTGATTGGTGGAATAGATGTAATGAACATAAAAAATTAACATATGTTCTATTCTTATTGTTATATTAATAAGATAATAATAATGAAATTCATATTCAAATTATAATGAGTCAATAATGAGACAATTTAAAAATAACACTTGTAAGATAAAATCCTAAATTAATTAATTTTTTATTTTTTTAAATAATATTAAAATTCAAATTCAAATTATATTAGTAACAACTTAGAAATGACAATTGGCAAAAAATTTATAATTTCCTTTAACACTTTAATAAGATATTAATAAAATCCAAATTCAAGTAACATCATTGCACAGTCTAGAACTGTCATTTAGCATAATTTTACAAATCAAAACTTTATTTTTATATATTGTATTGATAATTGCGAGTTCCAATAACTTTACCTCATGTGAAATATTTAGTTATTTTATAATTATATTCAAATTTCATGAGTAACTTGTTGCGTATAAGAGTATTTTATCTTATTTGAAATATGAGCTATATGGTTCCCAATATTACTTTATGCTCATGTAAAATTATTTTTGTTATAATCATAATAAGTACTTTTAAATTGTATTTTTCATTTTAACTTAAACTTTCATCGTAAAAGGAGAAGAGATATTCAATATAAAACACACAAAAATTTAATAATTATTATATTTTATACAAGAATCAAGCAATAAAATTTAATATTTATAAATTTCTTTACACCAAACAATGCTTAGATTCTATAATAGTTATTTTTTTTTTAATAGACCTTACTAAGATTTAGAGGAGGGTCTCACCACTTGAGTATTGTCTAGGATCTCCACTAAGGGGCCTACGGAACGGGGAGGGGAGAAAGGAAATGAAAAATAGATATTCCATCAAGGAATATTGAACCCTTTTATCAAAAACTTACAAATAAATGTTTCAACAATGTAAATTAGGTTTACAAGACATACTAATTGTTTTAAAACATGAGACTATAACCCCAGGGGGTTATGCCAATTTGGTATAATTTTATTTTTATAAATAAGAGAAGAAACTCTGTTTGGACACCGAATTAATAACGAAGTTTAGAATTAGGATATTTTTCATTCTTTACTAATTGTGCACGTAATTTTGGGTTGGCATGATAGTTAGATAAAACATTTTTTAAAATGATTACTCTAGGATTCAAACTCTAATATTGCAGGTAAAATTCAACTAAGGTCGCAGTTTACTTCTATTGTGACCAATCACTCTGGAGTAGAATTAGGACATTGATAGTTTAATATTATATCAATAATACTTTACACATCCAGTTATATAATAATAATAATAATAATAATAATAATAATAATAATAATAATAATAATAATAATAATAATAATAATAATAATACTTTACAACTAATTATGTTGGTCTGAATGAAAGGGCTCAAGTCCCTTAAACATGTAATCTTAGATTTGATCTAGTGATTCATGTATATAAAGATAATACTTTTAGGAGAAGTTCTCACTTAGGCACTTGACTGTATATCAAAAGATTAGTCAATCATTTATCAAGTGGGGATACTCAGGTGAATTTTAGGATAGAGGAGGTAGGATAGGATAAGCTATCATATCCTACTTTAATCTATAGTTTGGTGAACCAATAGGATAGGATATGATTATCCTATCAGCTTATCCTATCCTACTCACTATTTAAAATTTTATCCTAGGGGTGATGCTGGGTTAGAAGCAAGTAGGATAGGATATCATTTTTCTTTTCCACTCTAGCCCTCCATTAACCTACACCCATTAACCAACCTTCATCACCTTCATCCTTCACCCTTTAACCATCTTCCACATGAAACCTCATCCAAACCATCACAAACACCACCCATCCACCGTCCCAACCGAGACCACCACGGTAACCCCTCACCTCCATAACCAACGTTCAACCTCCACCCAAACAAACCTCTACATCTTAGCCACCAAGCCCAGAATCACCGACCGCCACTGCTGTTCCCGCTGCCGCTGTCGCAGATCCATCCACGTCGCGCACCAACACCGCAAGCCACCAACAAGTCGTGCCTCCACGTCGCAGATCCGAGGCCACCATCATTATCCATGCGCCATTCGTGCCACCTGAGACCGCTCCTTCATCGCGAATGAGCCACCTCTTCACGCAGCAGCCATAGCAACCCAAGCACCATGCCTCCTCCAAGTCTTTAGTCACACACAGATAGCCCTATCTCGTTTACCTCTCTGTTTATTGCTTTCATTTTTATTCTATCTATTTTGTATAGTTTTTTTATATAATTTTTTATAATTTAAATGTACAAAATGTAAAAAAAATAATTTTTAAAAAAGATATGTATTTCGATATAAGGGTACATTTGTCATTTACATATAATTTATATCATATCCTAATAATATCCTGGTTTACATCATAACATAATGCTATCTTGTTGGTTATCTGGTGGACATCAAACATCAGATAGGATAACAGCTTATCCTACTCATATCCTATCTTACTCCTATCCTGCTCTCTTATCCTATCCATTCTTATCGTATCCTGACCACCAAACGAGCCCTTAGGAGAAGTTCTCACTTAGGCAATTGATTGTATATCAAAAGATTAGTCAATCATTTATCAAGTGGGGATACTCAGGGAAACAAAAAATAATAATAATATTTTACACGTTAAAAATAAAAAACACACGCACACAATTTATACATATTTAGTTAGATTTACTTCTAGGTTTGCATAATGTGACATCATCAGATATTTATACATAAATTTAAATATAATTGGAGGCAAAAAAATTAAATATAATCAAATGACTATATCTTTTTCTATCTCCTTACGTATTAATTGTTCATATATATAGCAATCAAATTAGATCGAAATTTTCAATTTTATGTTTAGATTGCACATATAATTATGAAATAAAAATGTAATTCTTAGTTTAGATCTAATGTGGTTTTATTTACACTTTTGATCTTTCTAACTTCACTAAAATATTATTTTATTTTCCTGATTTTAATTAACTGTTGCAATGTTATTCCTATAATTTTATTTTGATAATTTATTCCCATAAATGTTAAGTTGAAAGGATTAAGTTTAAATTTGTCAGATTATTGTTGACATAATATCGTCTCTTTTTTTCCCACCAAAAGATATTCTTTTTTTTATCCAAAAAGGAAGGTAGCATGTGCACGTCAATATTTCCCAACAAAAAATGTGTACCTATTTTCTATTAATTATCATTTCCACGAAGGTTTATTGCATATAATTGAGTTTTGCGAGTGGTCCCATTGGCACTCAACTTTATCTGTTCACACTCCTTTTTTTATGCTATTCACATTCCTTTTCAATTCGGACTTTTATTTACACTCATTTATCTATTCACATTATTTTTTTAATCCAAAAAGAAAGGTACCATTGTGCACATCAATATTTCCCAACAAAAAAAGTGTACCCATTTTATTCTATTAATTATCATTCCCACCAACGAAAAAGGTTTATGGCATATTTATTCTGCACGTCGTGTTATTCACACTCAATTTTGTCCATTCATATTTTTTTTACTTATGTATTTGATGATATTTTAAAAGATTAATCACTTACTTATTAGATAGAGAGATATTCTGAGAAATAAAATAAATAATTACTTTTAATTTTTATTTTTTTAATTTCCATTAAATGTTTTTAAAGTCAAACTTGTTTTATTTATATTTTTATTTATTCACATTCTTTATTAATTCTTTTTTTTAACTAGTATAGGAACTCATTTACCGGTGAAAATTTCAAAACTAATGATTGACAGACATTTATAAATAAAATTAAAAAAGTCATTGACATCTAAATAAATTAAAATACTAATACATTACTATCCTGAACAATAACGAATTCAATCAATTAATATATCAATATAACAATATATAAAAAGAAAGAGTTTTGATTTGTGAAATTCTGATGGTGTCATTTCTAAATTATACGTGACACTAATGTCATTTGTATTTGAATTTAGTTTGAGAAATTATGACGCTTATCATTTATACATTGTGACACCAATGTCATTTGCATTTTAATTTAATTTTTGTTATTATCTTATTAACGAGCAAATAAAAGAAAATTTAAATTATTTGATAATTCTTTTCTTATTGAAAAAATATTGGACAAGTGTTAAATATGATAAAGGATGAATATTAAAAAAAATCAAAATTTGTATAACAAAATGGATTAAGTACGTAAAAAAATTTCAAAATAGAAAAAAATAATTGGATTCAAAATCTTTTTTATTCTATCATCAACGGTCTAAATATTAACTGTATTTGAATTTAGCAAAATCATGACAAAAATGAGATACTAATTAAGTGCCATGTGTCTTCTTCTATTTTTTAAATACAAATTCAGATTTTGAATCTGTAAGTTTTTTTTTACGACAATATGCATTTATTTCATATTTATGGTATTTAACTCTATTGTAATTATGTTATTTGTCTAAAATTTTAGTATTTTAATATTTATCATATATGATTAATTTCTTTCGTATATTATGATATTTATTTGTCTAAAGTGTAAAGTATAAGTTGCATTTTAGATGAGTCAAATTTTTTTATATTAACCCGCGCATGGGTGTAAAGCTAGTACTAATAAAGAAATTATAAAAAGCTGAGGAAATAAACAAATATCAACAAATAAATTTTTGAACAGTGCATGAAATAGAAAACTCCTTACTAAAAAATAGGTTTGGTGACAAATAGAATTATGAAATAATAAGAAAAACTAAAATTGAGGATAAAAATATAGATATTTAACACTTGTTACTGAAATACCAAAACATAAATAATAGGTTTAAAATATACTTTTTATAATAGAATAAAAATGACAAAGATGAAAAAAATTACAAATAGATTTTATTGTCAAATCAATTTTTTAGTAATTGTATAATTGAATTATTTCAAATACCATTAAATAATTATTTTGAGTAAAAAAATATTATGCAACATTATTGAATAAAATTTACGCTCCAAATATTAACGTGCTTATTTAATATAAATTAGTACTAAATTAATTATTAAATTAATTATTAATAATTTTTGTTTCGAATGAACACTTTTTAACATAATTATTAAATAACTCATAATATTTTTAAGAATTATGGTCAAATTGTGTTTAAGTTAATTTATATATATTTTGACTAATTTATCTCCTCGATATAGTCAAAGGTAAATTTATCCATATAGGACTGGGTGACAATGATATTTCTTACAACTTAACTTCAATTAATTGACATAACTCTATTATAAAATTTTGTCTAAGTAAATGTACAATTATTTAAAAATAAAATACTGCTATATTTTTTAAGAAATTAAAATAAGATTATACGTTTATTTTTTTTTAAAATCAATTAAAATAATTATCATTCATTTAAAAAAA
The DNA here is from genome assembly GCA_029884595.1 of Ormosia semicastrata. NCBI lineage: Eukaryota > Viridiplantae > Streptophyta > Magnoliopsida > Fabales > Fabaceae > Ormosia > Ormosia semicastrata. Next base: position 5,886,831 of record JAQQTO010000057.1, on the reverse strand, counting down.
TATAACTTTTAGTTCTTTGGGTTCTTCACAATGAAGTAAATTGTAGCAATATTATGTTTTATTAATATTTTTATAGATTTTTTTGTGTGTATAGGATTATTTTATTAATAAATTATATTTCAAATATATTTAATTCATTAAAAATCCAAAAACCAATTTTAAAGAGAAAATTAGAGTTTAAAAACGAAAAAATGAGACAATTTAATGAAGGGTAGTTTAGAAAATTAACATTAAAAAGTAATTAATAGTTTTCTAAATATTTGAGTTTCCTATGAAAGGAAGGATTTTACTAATAAGTGTTACATTTTTAAAAAATAAAAATATCAAATATCAAATAAAAAGTTAAATATTTTAATTTTTTAATGTATTTAATATTTACTTAAAAAATAAAAATAAGAAGTATTTTTACTTTTTATTTAATACTTTTTATTTTCCTCACAAACCCTTAAAGGAAAGAATAATAGTGGTTGGTTTTAACTTTTCTCTCAAAAAGTCAAGGAGTTTTGTTATATTTTATTAAAATATTTTTAAATTTTTTTACTATTTAATAAATAAAATATTGAACGAAAAAAATAAATGCAGATATTATCTTAAAAATATAAAAAATATTTAATATTTTTATTTAATAAATAAAATATTTATTAAAATGATAATTTAAGAATATTTATAATTATTCAAATTCAAAATACAAATAGGAGTGGATTGGTATAACTTAGAGCCTTCACCTAATGATTAACATACAAAAGGGGATATTGCATTGATGATTGCATTCTTTTATTGAAAATGCGAATTGTCGCTTTATGAATATCTATAGCGTATTTAATTTTATTTTTTGAAATATTAGAAGTGTTAGCACTTAGTCAGGGAGCAGGTGAGCTAATAGAAAATTAAACTTCAAACTTCATCGTCACACCAAAGTAAAAATTGAGTTAGACTTTTGGTTTATCAGAGAGTCTCCTCATTTGAAGGTAAAAGATTAATTTTTTGAGTTGGATAAGACCTTGTAAGATAATAAAGTTCTCTCAACTGAATTTTAACGTAATTACATATCTAAAACTTGAATCTAAAATCTTTGGTTAAACTAGCACAGTCTCAGTCCCTTGACAACTGATCTATATGTTTAACAGTACAATTGAGTTAGACTAAGATATATAATTCTAATATATAGTAAAAATATTTTTTATGTTGCATTAAATGCTTTCTTAATACAAAAACTTTTATTACTTTTTAGATTTTTAATGACAAATAAAAAAATCATTTTCTCTTTTGTGAGATGTCTATTATCACTCATAGTTATGAATTTAAATATTTTATCTTTTTTCCTTGACTTCGATCACTACTCTGAATTAAATATTAACATTTCAGTTAAAAAAATTACATTTTTGGCTTATTTGGTAATACTTATCAGTTGTTTAGAAGTCTTTTTAATTTGATTGAGTTGTGAATGTTTAAACCTCTAATATCATCATCACACCAAAGTGCCAATTTTGTCACAAAGGTCGTTGACTAAGATATATAATTTTAATATGTATTAAATGTTTTCTTGATACAAAACTGTTATTACTTTCTAGATTTGTTATGATAAATAAAAAATTCATTTTCACTTTTGTGATCGTTCTATTATCACTCATAGTTACCTATGAGTTTAAATATTTTGTCTTTTTTCCTTGACTTCAATCTCTACTCTTAATTAAATATCAACTGTTTAGGAAAAAAAAGTTACATTTATTTTGGTTTCTTAGTAATACTTATCCCTTGGTTAGAAGTCTTTTTAATTTGATTCAGTTGTCAACATTAAATTAAAAATAGAAAAAAGAGACAAAAAATTAATTTTTTTGTCTATTTCTATTTTCATATTTATTAAAAAAACTTATTTCCAAAAAATAATTGGCGTTGAGGGATCTCTGTAATGTTAAATATTCAAACTCACAAAAATACATTATTGGGAGAGACAACTTCAATCCAAAGAACTCACTTACAAGAAGTGTGTGTGATACCAAAGGATACATATACCCTGAAACTCTTCATTACTTATTATAATGATTAGTTAATGTATTTTTCATTTTTTTTCTCATTTAAAGCTTTCTAGATGTCACATATTCTTAGTATTTTGATAGTCTGGATTAACAAAGTTTAGTTGCATAAGTATTACGACATATTTTTCATGTGCTTTATTTATTTATACATTAATAATGTAGTTTGCGTTCATCTCAACAGAGTTATTACTTTTAATAAGCTACGTTTAATTAAAATTAGTAAATTTGAAACACAATTACGATTTATGTTTCTTTATCACGTTCCCATGAATCAAAATTTTTACATGCAATGCAACGTGATGTTAAAGTTATACAATTTTAATTTTGTTATCTACCAATAAAACTTGTCACTAAAATTATATTTTCTAAAGCCACAATTAATGCTTAGATTGTCTAGTGCATTTTTTCACAAACTGAACATGACATATAAAAGTAAGAACGGAAATTGAATTTAAATTTGAAGAATTTGACACACAAGTCTCTTTACATATATATATATATATACATATAGAAGGCGAAATTCTAGGTCCATATAACTCTAACTCTATGAGGAGTTACCTTTTTCACATGGTACGTTTCTTCTCAAAACTTTAAAACAGTTTCTTATACAAAGAATCAGTAGTAGTAATAATAATAAGTAAAAATCATTTAGAAATTTAATTGGTAAGCATTAATCAGTCCTTACCGCTAAGATGTTCAAAATCCTAAAAAAATTCAAATGAGTAGGTAACAGCTCATTTAAATGTGAGGAGCATTTTCACCCAGGTAGCCTTCCAATTTTGGCAAAAGCTTCAGAGTTGTGCCAGTGCCTCCTCGTTTTATAACGTTGGTTCAAGCGACAGATGTGGCACAAACATGGACGTAACGTAATAAATATAATATATGACTAGCAGCAAGTAAACAGATGTGAAACGACATCGGCCTCTTTTCAAGCACATGTCGTTTCATGCGCTTGACCCGGGATACCTAGCAGAATGTAACGGCCACGTCACTGTTTTCTCCCTCTATTCAGTTTTCACTATTGTATTCAGTGAGAGAGTGAGAGAGTTGTTTATTTTATTCTAAATCTTTAAGAAAATCCAGAGTTGTCAGAAAAGGCACTCATTCTCACTCTCCTTCTCCTTCTCCTACCCCGGCCAAGCACATTTTCCTCAACAGCATCTATAAGGCAAGCTCATTAATTTCACAATTCTTGTTTAGCTATATAAAATCCAATGCCCCTAAATCTTTTCATCAGGTTTTTATTAGCTCAGTCTCAGTGGTTTACACTAGAAAACCAATTTTCTCTCACTTTTCTTGTTTTCTACCTTAATTTTCTGTCCCAATGGCAAATCCCCAAACAGTGTCATCAGAATCCTACCCAGCCCCACAAAAGAAAACCAAAAGGGTATCAGTATCATTATCAGGACCACCCTACCACCAGGATCCTCCTCGAAATCTTCCTGAGGATATCCTGGAATATGTTTTCACTCTCTTACCCATCAGAAATGCAGTAGAGGCTGCCACTGCATCAACAAGGTTCAAAGCATCTTGGACTCTCAACCGCAAATTCTTGTTTGGCAGAGAATTTGCTATGCGTTACAGTCGAGATGACCTCACTGCATTGGTTGATCGTGTCTTTGATTCTCATAGGGGTCCTGAGATCCAATCTTTTCAGTTACATCTAGATCCTGTTGGTGTACAATCCTTAATTCAAAAATGGCTTCGAATTTGCATTGAAAAGGGGATCCAAGAACTCGAGTTTCATTTTTTTCAACAAGGTTTTACCCTTGGTTCTGATTTTCTCGACATCCAAACATTGAGAGTTTTAAAGCTGTACAAGTGTGAAATGGTGTTGCCACCTGTGTTGAGAGGTTTGCAATATTTGCACACTGTGGTTCTGAGGCAGCTGGAGCTCACAGAAGAGATGCTTGAGAATTTGATATTCCATTGTAAGATGCTTGGTTGTCTAGACTTGGCAAATTGTACCACAATTCGCCGAGTGAACATATTTGCTAGAAACCATAGACATTTCACAACGTTGAAAATCGCTGCTTGCCCTAATGTGGGAAAGATTGACATTGATGCCCCTACACTTCGTTCTCTTTTCTATTGTGGGCTTATAATGAAAATACAATTCGCTCAGATTGTCCCATTGAATGAGGCCGTCTTCAACTTTGTGCCTACCAGAAACTATATGCAACCATCTGAGGTGGAAACTCTGCTCAATAATCTCGTTCATGTCAGGGTTCTTACCACCTCAGCTCTATTTCAAGAGGTATGTAATATGTATGCTTTTAGTTACTTTTCGTTCTTTATTATTTTATTCAATTTCAAATAATGGCTGGCTGCTACATTTATTAACCCTTATGATTTGCTAGATTGACTTATTATTTTTATTATTTTTTAATTGGGATTCAGGCTTTGGCTTCTAGGGTTCGTGATGGGATTTTTCAAGAATTACAATTCCGCTTATGGAATCTCAGGGAACTTCAATTGTTCATGGAAGGGGGAATTTTTTGCAATCCGTATGATATTGCTGTGTTTGTCAAGAATTGTCCATCCCTGGAAATGCTGTTCATCGATGTGAGTACTATTATTAATCCTCAACTATTTTAATTGTCGATTGATATGATTTTACAATCCAAAGGTATATTCAGTCGTTAATCGTTACGAGTAATACTAGATTGTACTTTCCTGTTGGTGTATTTGATTCCTACTGGGTTTTGAACTTGCAATTCTCAGTCTTTAAGAATGACTAGGGTTAGTTTCGCTGGTAAGGATTGAAAAATTTTACCTTGAAAGGCTTAATTTCGATTCCGCCAATCCCAAGTATAGATTATGCTTTTAATTCTTAATCAATATAAATTTACTAACCTATATATATATATTCAACTGTTACGGATAATAAATCATTCGTAACTATTGATGGATAAAATTTTAATTATAAGAAGTATATTCGGTCGTTACAAGTATTAGATTATACTTTTTCAAACTCACTATTTTTAATATGAAATTTGAATTTAGAGCCTTGCACGTGTTCAAAAGAAAATTAATGTTAGATAAAAAAAGAAAATTAATTAATGTTATTGTCAATACTTTAACTTGATTGCTACTTTTGGAATATATATATTTTTAAAAATACTGTATAAATATTTTTTGTGAAAATATACTATATAAATATTATATAAAAATAAACAAATTTTATTATATTATCAGATTTAATTTAATTTAATAATTTTACAAAAAAAAACTAATTTAATAATATTATTATATTTTCTTGTACATTATTTGAATTTAGAGCCTTGGACGTGTTCAAAAGAAATTGATATATAATGTAATTAATGTTGTTGTTAATATTTTAACTTAATTACTACTTTTAGTGTATAATTCTTTTAAAAGAAATATACCATATAATTTTTATATATAAATGCACAATTGTTTTTATTTTATTAGTTTTATTTCACTAATAATTTTTTTAAATATTTTATATATTATTTCATACATAATTTAATAATTTTATATATTTAATTTACTAAAAAATACTTTATATATTTATTTATTTTATCAAAGCATTTATTGCAACTTGATCTTATGTGTTTATTGTCATTTTTTTAATTGATTTTTATTTGATTGGACAGTTATCATTTATTCTTTGTCAAACTAATTGTACGTAATCTCTTTTAATGTTTTTATACTCCTAATGACCTCGCAATTACTTTGGACCTTGCGGTATCCCTCGTTACTTTTCTTTTCTATAAAACACACTACACTCAATTTCTCACATGATAAAATAATAATAAAAGTTAAATTGAAGGATAAAAAGATGTAAACATGACTGAAATTCAGTTCCTCATTCTGAAACTAGTTTAGAGGTTGAATTGAACTATATTTTCATATAAAAATAGAAGTTGAGGTAATTTATAGTAAGACAAAAATAATTGAAGTAATTAGAGTCTTAAAACATAAAAAAGTATTTTGTATTTTTAAAATAAAAGTAACTATAATGATAATAATTAATAACAAGGCTGAATTGAACTTGCATCTTCACATGAATATATAGAAACCACAGAAGTTAGAGTGATTTAGTATAACATGAGTAATGGGGGTTTTTTTTATTGAAATTAAAGTAAAATCCTTTTTTAACAAAGAATATTCAAAAAATAAAAATCAAATAAAGTTGGATAGAAAAAAATTACAATAGACGCATTCTTTTATATATATCTCATTAAATAGTGTTTATATTATGTTATTCAATTTGTTGTCTTAAGACTGACTTTAAACTATAATATTGCAGCTGAATGATTACAGCTTTGAGTGTGGTGTGTATTGGGAATTGCATCAGAAACCTATGCTTGACACCTTCAATCACTACTTTAATCGGCTCAGATTTGTCAAGCTAAAGGGTTTCAAGTTTTTGCGGTCTGAACTTGAATTGGTAAAGATCCTTCTGCAGAAATCAACGTTTTTGGAGGCCATGTTTTTCGTCAAACCGAGGAGTGGCCGTACTAGGTTATACCCACCTGATGCACCCAAATATAACAAACTTTTTAGCTCTTGGAAAGCATCACCAAAAGCCCAAGTAGCTCTATTTGAGCATTCGAATGACAAGAGTGGCATACATCCATCCCATCCAAAATATTGGTACTGATCAAGCAGAATTTGGATGGTAACTAAGGATGTGTTTGTTGGAATATATAAAAAAATATAAAGTATAAGAAATATATTTAGATATAATAAAAATTTGATAAAAAAAATTATAAGAGATTAGTAATAGGGTTAGAAGTATAGCTTTTGGGTAAGTTTAATATTCTCTTGAAACTGGGTTAAAGGTAGAAGGATTAGTTTCCGTAAAAAAGTTAAGAAGAACTAATCCTTAAAATTTTCAACCCAATTTTAAGTCGATACTAAACTTGCCTTCAAGTTATTCAATTAGGTTTCCCAATTGTAGCATAGGCAGTATCGATGTTGCTTTTGGAGAGTAGAAGGAGTCATCATACACAGCGATCAACAAAAGAATTAAGGTAGTGTTATGCTTGTAGAAGGTCTATGATGTAGGATTAGGAACGAAGCGTTTGTTCCCTCCGTCCTTGTCCACATGTCTTGTACTTTATGTTTGTACACAGGAGTAAAATATACAGTGATAGTTTCAGATCCTTGTACCCTTTTTCTGATGTTGTGATTAAACATGTTGTGATGGTAATGTGCTAATCCTGCAGTTGATCAATTTGTAATTGTGATCGCTAAAAGAACAACAATCTCTTCAATCATATTATACTGCAAGGCTGAACTTGATTATCATGAACTCGAACTCTTTAACCACTATGACTAATCGTGATCGATTTCTTCTCATCCTACCTTTTTCTTTTCCTTTTGAGTCATAGGGCTTCATCATGATGAAGAGGAAGATATTTGGCCAAATAGTGACCTAACACTCACTTGGGACTATGTTTCTTTGAAGGTCTAAAAAGTGATCAGCACTACAGATAACACTCCTTTTCACAACACTCCTTTTCACAAGGGACATTTGGTTCACTATTATTTTATTATTATGACAATATATATAAGATACTCAGATCTCAGATGTATTGATATAATCACATTCAAAGTTAAGTATATAGAATTGGTGAATTTTTACAAGACATTTTATACATTTTTCAAAGTGACATAAACTTCATGTGATTCTATCATTTATGTGATTATTTATGACAAAAAAAAATAAGATTTATAAAAATCAATTTAAATTGACTCTTCGTTGTTTAGTATGCATGAGCTGTTTTTAATATGCTCCCTCCTATTGTTTTTTGGCTGAATTTGTTGATTGCTTTGTCTTCTTCACAAAATATAATGCAGATTAAAATAAAAGAAAAGATATAACTTAAAAATCATCGATCTATACAAATCTTGGACTCTCAAATCCTTTATTTCTTATGATATGCTGCCATATAAGGTATCAAATAGTTTACATATATGATGATGTCAAAATACTAGCATATATAACAAATTTTTAAAATTGTGTTATCTCAAAGGAGGGAAGAACTCATGTACATTCATTTTATAAGTCTAAAAATTGAATCTCGAATTACATATACTATTCATTGCAAAAAATGATTGCCTGCAACCGGGGGAAGACCGTGAGACTATTGAGAATGAGCACCGGGTGATGAGATGGGGACGGAAACCCATTATGCTGAGTCTCATCATCTGCTACTGCTAAGCCAAAACCTGCTTCTAAGTTTGTACTTGTAGAACCAATTGCACGATTAATCTTATTCCTACCTCAATAGGACTTTAATTTCTATATATCTCCCACCCACACTATACAAGTTATTATCAAATTCAAACCTTCAACTCCAAGGTCATTCAGTGTCATGCGGTCATCTCATCTCATTATTATTTTTTGATCTAACAATTTAAATTTGCCTTCAATCATCAGTTTCTTTGTATAGGCTACGCTTTCATGACGACCCTATAGATAGGCATAGATGATTGGTTCGGTAAGCTAAATATAGAAAAAGCTAATTAGTTGCTGATAATTGATATATTTCATTTCTAATAAATTATAAAACGAATTATTAGAATTGCCACTTAACCTTGTTCATTTTCCTGGATGAATTAATGCAGCTAGCGTTGTCTTTTTCGCTACTCTTTGGTGGATTTGGATAATGTTGCAGTTCTTGAGAATGAATTTCTGTTATGGATGAAATGAAACTCTTGTTCGTCGTGTCTCGTGCTCCTGGCCCAGTTAGTTGGACTTGATCTGTTGGATCAAGGTGAATCCTAGGAGGGCAGGGCTGGTGTATGGATGGTTAAATTCTCTGCTACTTAGGCGTACCTACTAAGCTCCTAGTCCTGAATTAGCTTCATGCTATGATGAAGGTAGGTTTTCGGAGGGATGAGTGCGTCTATAATAGCTAGAGGCGATTCGTTTGGCTATGGGTTTTGATTTTGTTTTCCACCACTACCACTAGGGCTCTACCATAGTAGACATTAAGCATGCACCTTGCTCTATTGCTCTTTGAAGGTTACATTCCAAGCCAATTCCTGTGCTGATTTCTTGGTCAAAATGGCTCAACTTTTGCCTACTTTTTCTCTCCTTACATCAGATCATAGATCGCCTTTCTTTGGTTTTGTTTTGTTAAAAAAATAAATCAATAAAATTTTAAAAAAACTATCTTTTGAAAGGAAAAATTCTTGTATAGATACAATTATATCTTACACACACTCACATGAAGTGAGACTCAACTCATAATGAGACTCTCCTCATATGAGTGTGTATAAGATACAATTGTATCTATACAAGAATTCTTTCTTTGAAAGTTGCCTTCACTGGGTTGAGCAGCTTGTTGTTAGCGGAATCTTCTTCCCTTTTTTTTTTTAAAGGTTGTACGTAGTCTTTCTTTACTGCTGCATTAAAAAAAAAGTGAAAACAGCATTGTTTAGTTAATTTTAAATTCTTACTTCTTTTGGTCCCTTAAATGAAAAAGTCAGTAAAATGCAATTATAAAGTTTCATGTTAAATAAGAGGAAAATTTTAACTACCAAGTGTGATTTAGTTGACAACCTAATAAGCTTTATATAAGCTGCAATTTAGAGATTTGAATCTTATCGGCAGCACCTCGTGAACAGGGTCACACCATCGATCATACCTGCGAGCGGCGATTAGTCCTACACGGGATGGAAACACCTTCTAAGAGGGTGAAAAAAGGGGGGGGGGACTTTATAAAAAAAATACTTCACTAATTTAGTTATTGAAAATTATCTTAAATTTGGTGTTATGATTGTATTAGATTATCGTTACCATAAATATAAACAAAAAAAAGTAACAGTAAATTATTTGAAAACATTCCATATGAGATTTTTTTTTAATTCCATTTATTATAATGGTCGAGTCTATATTTTGAATTTAATTTCTTTCATGTTATATACGTGTTATAATTAATTTGTCCTTCATCAAATTATGCTTGCTCCTGTGCTAAGCAAGGAAAAGTGATCAAATAAATTCAAATAAAGAATAATAAACAAAATAATTTTGTCAAGTTTATAAGCGTTCACATGCATAAAGAATATACTAAAAAGAAGGTGACTTTTAAGAAGGTATGCAGCTTGCTTGGCAAGGAGGTTTCAGGAAAGAAATTTGCAGCACAAGCTCTTTGGAAGCGGCCTGTCTTATTTCAAAGAGTTGGCCACTTACATTTTCTTCACATTATCATCTTTGATAATAAAAGTCTGTTGCAGCTAGATATAGAAGTTTGGATCACCCATATTTTTCATGAGGCTAATAGTTGTTCAGATTTTCTATCTATCATAGAGCTATTATAGGGGATGAGCATATTATGCCAAAACTGAGTTTTTGCTATAAAAAAATGCCACTGCCCACAAAAATCTCAAACTCCAACCAAACCACACATCATAATTACTATAATGGCCGGTTTAATTGTATAAATAAGTGGGGTGAGTTGATCTATTAACAATCTAGGTACCAAGTATGAATAAAAAAAACAATATGTGCCAATTTCAATTTTTGTGTTGATCTATTAACAATCTAGGGACCAAGTATGAATAAATAAATAACAAGTTAATCTTTTTTTAACTCGATCCATTATGGAGAAGCGCTTTTGGGTTAAAGTGTATAATATTCAAAATTTGTTAAAAAATCTACTAACATGGATAGGAAACAAGATATCTAACACGTACAAAAACAATTAGATATCTAATATCATAATAAAAATCTTAAGTTCCTACAAATCAAATACACATAAAGTAAATAATCTCGTAAGGATCCTGTTCTGAACCAGGTCGTAGGTTAATAATTTAGGAGTAACTCAACTCGTTAGAGTTGAATCCTAGATATATATGAGCACTATTGAATAAGTAAATGTACTTATTTATAAGGAGTAAACTACTAATAAAATCTCTTATAAATAGAGGAATTTGTTATAATAGATAATAATCTCATTGAATTCTTATCTTGATTAATAACATTTAATGTAAATTTAAATATAATTCTTATTTATCATGACGTTCTTATAAATGTATACATCTTTACACAAGGTCACAAATGTATACATCTAATTCTAAATACTACCCCACCTTGTGCATGATTTAACTTGAGCGTCGGAGTGTCTTTTGCAAGTACTTATCCCTCGCACCACCGTCGCAACTACTGTGCATCAGAAGAAACCACATTTTTTAACCTTATTTAGGTGTTTCTCTGAAACTCATTCAGAACATTGGCATCGTCTGTAGAAATGATAAACTTTGATTCTTGTCACCACTATCATGGTCACTACCAGGCGAAACCACGCTCTTACCACTCAAAATCAACCCTCCTTTAGTCGCCGTCTGACCTCAACTCCAATCTAAAATCCAGTTGTTGCCTAATCGGAACTCAAACGAGATGGAGAATAGACTTCGCATACTAGGAAAAACCTCTCCCCTCAGCCGCGGTGCCTTCCGGCAACACAATGACTTAGTCCACGTGGAACCCCTCAAGAGAAACCAAACAACGGGTATCAGCATTACATCGTTTAAGAGCGCGAGAGAACAACGATGGAGTTCGGTCCCAGTAAGGCAAATCAAGTCTCCTAGAGCTATCTAGAGAGAAACTTATTTTTCTGGTTAGACTCCAGGATGAATGTATTCATGACCTAGAAAGAGCTGTTAACCAGGAGAAAGAGGATGAAAATCGGGTTCCCCCCACAGGAATCATGAAAATAGGAAGGAGCCAGCCCGAGACAGGATACGTAATCCAAAAAATTCAAGGATCATGAAACCTAACCAAAGAGCTGAGAACCTACTACGTGAAAATAGAAAGCAGGATCAAGGATGGAGAAAGTCAGTTAAGTAGAACCAATCTTTCTCTGATGAATTGATGACCTACAAGATCCCTAGGGGCTTCAAATATGCTTCAAATATCCAACTAATATTGAAGCCTATGATGAGATCACGGACCCTTAAGAGGACCTAGATGCTTATGTTTCTACTTTATTGTTTGCTGGAGGGGATGACTCATTTATGTGACGTGTTTTTCCTCTTTCCTTGAAGAAAGCCGCCCAGAGATAGCTCATCACTTTGGCTCTGAAGTTTGTTTTCGATAGGGAGGACTTGTCCTCATGATTTCTGTTACACTTCAGCACAAGTAAGGTACAGCCGAAATCTATTTCATTTCTCTCCCATATAAAGTAAGGAAAAGAAGAGTCACTTCGAGATTACAAATCTCGATTCAACAAATAAGTAGTAAATATTCGTAACTAGGATGAAAAATTCTGCAAACATTACATGAGGGAAGGCCTTCGCCTTAGGGCATTTTACTTTTCACTGGCTAAAAAAGAGCCAAAGACGATGGACAAGTTCTGGGCTAGAGTTGACAAATATATCAATGCAGAGGATGTTATCTAGGCCAAGAAGCATTTGGAGAAATGAGAAGATGTCAAACCTAAACCCATACAGGCTCCCCAGCAAACCTAGAATTTGAGGCCACCATTGAAGGGAAAGTATAAAAGTTACACGCTTCTCAATATACCTCAGACTCAGATCTATCAAGAAGTGATGAACACAATGTTCAGAGATATGCAAAAACCTCCTCCATTGAGAAAATATGCACAAAAAGATAAGTCTAAGCATTGTGTGTTTCACAAAGGTTACAGACATAACATTGATGACTATATCAACCTCTAAGATCACTACAACAAAAAGGAGTTTTAGAGGTAATTCTTTAGCGGCAATACTGTAATTGTCGGTAATACATTTTCTAAACTGATGAATTTCCGACAAATGCACATTGGCCACTAAAAAGTCTAATTTTACTGTCAAATATAACAAATGGCCTCTGAATTTTGTCCGCGGGAACACTTTTCCATTCCCTCCAATATTTTTCCTTCTTCCTTCTCCATTCTGAAAAGAAGAGCACCATTATCTATCATTTTCTCTAATAATTTTCTATCCTCTCCACTCTCACCACCATTCTCTATCAGAAACTACAATCCCTTAATTCCCCAATCGCTGAACCCAATCGGTTGGGTGGGAACCCCCAATTCCTGACGCCATTTTCATTCTTTGTTGGGATTGAAATTGGAAGAGTTACCTGACATGGAGGCATTGAAGATCCCAAGTTTGGTTTTAACTATTTCCTTTTCAAAAGTCATTTAGTTTGCCCCCTAACCCCAACCTTCCCCTCGCAAAGAGAACGAGGCGAAGCCCGCGAAGCAAGCCTAGCGCTACGAAGAGATGGTGGAGTTCATGGAGAAGGTCTCTGCCACCGCCGACAACGAGGAACTCACCGTCGAGGAGCGCAACCTCCTCTCCGTCGCGTACAAGAACGTGATCGGAGCCCGAGGTGCCTCGTGGCGCATCATGTCATCGATCGAGCAGAAAGAGGAGAGCCGAGGCAACGAGGACCACGTCACCGTCATCCGCGACTACTGATCCAAGATCGGGCGAGGAAAAATCTGTGACGACATCCTCAAGCTCCTCAACTCGCGCCTCATCCCTTCCGCTTCCTCCGGCGATTCCAAGGTGTTCTACCTCAAGATGAAGGGCAATTACCACAGGTACGTCGTTGAGTTCAAGACTGGCGCCGAGCATAAAGAGGCTGCTGAGAGCACCCTCGTCGCTTACAAATCTGCTCAGGTTAACTTTTTTTTTAAATTCCATTTTCTGTTATTTTGCTATGCAGATCTATTTGTTTTATTCACTTGATTTGCTATTTGCGATTGTGACTTACTATTATGCAATTCTGTTTATCAAATCTACACAATTAGCTTAATTATACAAATGTTTAGGGGGGTAGATACAAATGTTTGTCATGTTTCTGTTTTAATCGTCTTCTGGTTCTGAATAGGAACTAGTGATGGCCAAACAAAAGTAGTTAGAGAGGGGATAATGGGGTGGCATATACATGGAACATGACGAAACGAAGTGGGATAAAGTAATTCCCTTTACCCGTGTAATTCCCTCGGTCAAATTAGCTTTTATCTATGAGCTTTTATCTACAATGGTGAACAGAACTCCAAATGAACAAGTTTAGCTTCTATTGTTTCTATTTCCCTTACCTGTATAATTTTCTAGTCTCAGTCAAATTTCCAGTTGTTTTGCCAAATGTAAATGATATTATAAGGTTATTTGTTTTTATTAACAATTTATGTTTTCCTAAAGATTGGTGAAGTTATTGATGGACCGGAGGAATCAAATCACCCTTTTCCTTGATAGATTCAAGATGACTACTACGGGTCTTTCCTATGTTTCCCTTGCACACTTGATTGAGGTTTACCTTCATACATATTTCTTATAAATTTCACCTCTGGTTGTTCAGTGTTTGATGTGGATATTAGAGATGGTATGCCTATCTGTAAGTTGTCATACAACCGATCAAGTACATGTTTTCACCATGAGGCTTTTGCTTAATGTAGGCATCTTTAATTTTGACTTAAGAATCTAAGGATTACTTTCTTGTGCCACAACCAAGAGATGTTATTGTCTGTTTGGTCTCTCTAAGCATTTTGGGATAATGAATCTCCCTCTGGCTTTGGAGAGTCAGTCACCAAAAACATATTATTAATTGTTTTTTTAATAAATAGTTTCTGTGTAATTTTAGATATACCATATAAATTTCATTCTGAGTCCTTAGAGTAGTATATGATTTATTCGTATTCTAGTAGATAATAAGGATTCTGATTTTGCTTATGCTATGGTATCTGAAGTCACATTACTTTTATCATAGTAGAGAGAGATTTATGAAGAAGAGAATGTGTCAAGCTATTTAAATATTCTTTTCCTTTATTTGTTTGCAATGTGAATGTAAGATACCACTCTCTCTTATGAGTTGTTTAATTGCTAGGGCTTAGGAGTGATAAATTAGGTTTCTAAGGCTTCTTGTTGATGTAATGATCCCTTAAGTCTTATCAGCTACTTTATTGCCCATTTTATGCTTTAAATTTTCTCTTCTCTTGCAATTGGTTGTCCTGTATAACCCGAGTTGGATGCAAATGGATATTACTTGGTGGAGCCTTTGTTTATTTGAATTGCAAATGGATTTTCTCTTCAAGAAAATTGCTTGATGAGTTCCTGTATCAACTTATGTATTCTTTATAATCTGAACTTTCTTGTTATTATTATAAGAAGACTAACATTCAGACACATAAGGCTTAGAATTCTCAACTGGGTATTTTTTTTTTATAGTTTTGGTTTGCACTTTGTTCACATCTCCTGCTTTTTGTTTTTTCCTCTGATTGGTAATGGTTTTGAATGTTTGAGTTCAGATTTGTCTTCATTTTTGCCTCTCGTGTGCCTAGTTTTTATTGCATTGTGTTTCTATATATGGGCATAGGTTGTTGTTGGAGAAATCCATTTTTCCCATGGCTTCTTCCGTCAAACACAATTTGATGATGAATCCATGATTATGCGAGTGGCATGGAAATTTCTCATTAGATGCCCACACCTTATAGTTCTTATATGAGCTTTGAAGCTTTATATCTTGTCCACTCTTTTTTTTTGCCTATTTTTCATCAAGATTATTGTATATTTTTTATGAGAGGCCAAAGTAAAAAGAACAAGGATCTATGAAGACAGGGGCATGAAAATCGCTGCTGCACCACCTGATGCTGTTGTTGTCCCTTGAGTTTCGTTCTTGGCGGTTAACATACCATTTTCAGATGGAATGGCAGATCCTGCTTGTTATGGGAATTCTGAACGTGATATTGAGCAAGTTAGTTTCACCAAAGTTGTCTTTTATATATATTGACACTTAGTTATAGCTATTATGTGGAAAAAATTCTTCTAGATTTTAGTATAAAGTTAATTGAACGGCATAAAAATTCAATTCATTTGTCATATATTCTGTCTTGATTAGCTGTTGTAAGAGGGATATTGATTTGCCGTGGTTTTTATATGGATAAAATGAGTTGAATCATAGTACTTTAACTAACATCAATAGCTATCTTAATGGGTATAGTATTGTGCCTTTCTTAGGAAAAAAAAAAGGAAAACATCATATTGCCATTGAAAATACGTTTATAAACTTGAGATGATATGGATGTAATTTCTTCTTTCTTCTTTGAACAAGTTTGCATTTCTGCAATAGCCAATTGTTGATATTATATTTTATTAAAGCTTAATGCTTAGGTGCTTCACCAACTAGAATTTACTTTTTATTTCAACTATTTTTGAAGGCACTCACTGCTTAATATTTAAACAAGGAAAATGAGAATGGAAAGAAGATTAAGACAGCAAGCTAGCTAGCTTTAATTGGTTGAGGTCCAATGGTCCATGTGCTTTTGTTAATATGGTAACGGGTTTGACTTGTTGCCATGTCACCCTATACTTTTTAGAGCCAAAAGTTAACATTTGACAAATGATAATAATGTTATGGGTACCACGGCCATTGCTCCGGCAACCAGCGTCCATGAGTTCTGGAATGCCACTGTTTGCACCAATTCAATGTATCCACCAATTCATCAGGTCAATTCTTGCATTAATTTACTTCTTTTTTTATGTTTTTATCTTATGTAATTTCATGTATGATTGCATATTGGGGTGGTGGGGGTGAAAAAGGGGTTGTTTGGTTTTCTAAGTTTATTGGGACTTGTTTGGTAAATTTGATGGCTTTGGGGTGGGATTGAGTGGATTTGATGAAGTGGATTTTGAGTAAATTGGTTTTCTCTCGGGGTTGGGGGGATGAAGAAAACATTGGGCTTGTTTTACTGGCCATTACAATTGCTGGTAAAAGGCACATTTTTTACCGGCAATAAAATAAAGCTTTACCGGCAATAATAAATGCCATTAAAGATATAAAAAAAGCAAACATGGGAATTATTTAGCGGTCATTACAATTGCCGGTAAATAATTATCGCTAAAAAGCATGACTTTTACCGGCCATAAAAGGGATATTTACCGGCACTCTATATAATGGCCAGTAAAACTTTTACCATTAATCGATACAATAAATAATTAATTGCTTAGTGTAAGGTTTTTGCGGCAATTTTTATTGCCGCTAAAAGGCATATTTATTGCCACTAAAAGCCTTTTTTGTTGTAGTGGATGTTATCGAGTCCCTAATCCAAGATAGTCGACTAGGCCGATATATTCGTCAATCTCAGAATAAAAATCAGAGAGGATGAAGGAATTATAGAAAGAGGAGCTACAGTCCTCGAAGAAGCCCGTCTCCACTATATCAGAGAAAATGCTCACCCGCAAAGAACTAAAATCCTAGAACAAGTCCTTCTTGGGATAACCTCAGAATCAGGAAATGGCATAACCCCAAGATAATCCTAATAAGGACAATGAGCGTCGTCACACAGTAGTAACCCGAATAATCAATACCATTTCAGGGGACTTTGCGGGTGGTGGTGAATCAGGGAATGCAAGAAAGAAAGCACTCTGGGTTGTGTTGAGTGTAACTTCCCATTCGAGATCAAAGTCCCAAAGACATATGACGGATCCAAGAATACCCCACCAATTTCTTTTTAGACAAAGACAATGTCAGCACTATCCCGAATCATGACGATCCTATGGTGATCTTGGGGATAAACCAAAGCCAAAGTCCGGCGTATATTTGTTAACTAATGAAGCTCAACAGACATTATGTTCTTAGATCTCTTCGAAAAGCTAGGATTCTCAAGGAAGGACTTGATCCCATATACTGACGAGTTAATCGAATTCACAAGAGATAAGATCACCTTGGTAGGATACATTGAAACTCATTTGACTTTGGGGAAGGATCCTTACACTTAGGATCAAATTTCTTGTTGTGGATTGCCCTTCTACCTATAACATTATCCTAGGCCGCCCCTCACTAAATGTTTTTGGGGCTGTGATCTCTACATCTCATTTGACTATGAAGTTCCTTGACTAACACAACAAGTAAACTCAGTAAACTGAGATCTACAATAGCCCTAGCATAATTCATTCCAATTTCAAAGAAATCATGCGATTAAAAAAATACCTAAATTTGAAGCAAAATAGAATTTTGAAAAATTTAAATCACAACACATAATTCAATAAATTGCGTCTTAAAATCATATATGGAGTCTATGATACCACATGTAAGATTTAATTGTATGCCATATATGATTGTAGGACAGCAAACATATCATAGAGATATATAGACCATGTAAATTGCATAACTTGTTTGGCTATGATTGGTTGGATGACTGCTTTGAAAGCTAAGTCTTTCCCTTCGGTTTCCAAGCCGAGATGCGGTTCTCAATGAGTAAAGCACTTGGGTTAGGACCAGAGAGAGGACCTAGCTTATATTTATATATCACAGGCCACTAAGGAACTTACCTAAACTAATAGCGACATGACATATCAGTCCAATAAAATGTAATAGACCTAAAATAAATGAATCACCATTAACTTATTCTTTTTCTCATATGAATCTATTTTTAATCCATTTTATTAGAATTCAAAACATCAATTAATAGTAGTTCATATTAAAAATATTATTACATCCCCTAACAACCAATATAGAACGACAAATGCACAGTGCTGTCCATTTCTCATAGCAATGGTTTTGATAGAGGTGGCAAAACGGGTCAACCTGCCCTGCCCTTAACCCGCCAAAGTATGGGACGAGGTAGGTTGGCCCATTTTTAAAAATGGGTTGAAAAAGTTAACCCACATTATTTTAGGATGAGTTGACAGGTTGACCTACCTAAAAGAGAAAATGAGAGAAACTGAACAAGTTGGTGGGTTAACTCGCCTAATCCTCCTAAAAAAAAAAAAAAGTATATAACAAACAAAAAGTACCATAAAAATAAAAATTACAATTTGTAGAAATTTAAAAAAAAAAATCATACTCATAAAAATACAACAAATACAAATAATTTTTTAAAAATAAAAAATACAAAAAAAAAGATAACAATCTGACTTGTCAATCTGACACTGACTTGCTTAACTCACAAATTAAGCAAAACAAATTATACAAATTAAAAAATAAAAATACATTTAATTCTTGATTTCAACTCACAAAAAATGATAAATTAATTAATTAACTCAATAGTTAAACCTATTTTACTAATTCTAAATTTTGACCAACCTTCGACTCTCTTAAATCAGAAAAAGAAAAAGAACAAAGAGATATAGAGAGAGAGAGAGAGAAAGACGACAAAGTCCCCCACGTTGGATTTTGGATCGTGTAAAGCCTGTAACATCTCACAGCAGCCAGCCGCCTACTTAGAATTCAAGTCAAAGTAAACCTATGACCCAACCGCCCACCACAAGTACCATGCGGTAACATTTCTGCTCCTTTTCTCTTGTGGATCAGATCAACCGGAAAATTTTAAAGTTTTTTTTGAGTAATATTTAAGATAAATTTATAATTATTCAATTTAATTTAAAATATTTAAATTTTAATTTAAATGTTTGTATAATTATTAATAGCCAAATATTACAATTTTATTAAAGTAGTATAATATTTTAAAAGTATAATTTTTTTTTAAATCAATCATGACATGACCCTCACAATTGATTCCAACACGTGTCTCTATATAATTGGTTCTACGAGCTGTGATCTTCTGCGGTGACGGCCCACCACAGCACACGTCCACGTACACGGAACGTGTTGCGAAAGCTACCGACAACACCGACTCTGGCCGACCAAATCGCCACGTCATATCCACTTGAGCCCAAGAGCCTCTCCTACGTTGCCATGTGTCCCTCCCAACGGCTAGTTTTCCTGCACCCTCTCTCCATTCTTTAACCGCCAACACGTATCAACTTGAAAGTTTCATCACGCAATTCCCTCACGCGGTTCTTTTTTAAATCAAAAGTTAAAAAAAATAATGACAGTAATTATTTTAAGAAAAAAATAAGTTAAAAGCTTTTATGTTGAAGGCCGCTATTTTATTTTGCCCCAATTCTTCTTAAACAAAGTTAACAAACTGGGCAGTTTTATCCATTTCGTTTCAATTTCAATTCCAAGTTGAATTTGTGGTTCCCCACTTTGGCAGCAAGACAAACATTCTCTGCAAGCAGAAATAGAAACCCTCGTAAATCTAGCACCTCTCCTCCGGAACAGGTTCATTTCCTGTCTCTTCCTTTTCTAAATTTTCTTTCCGCTTTTTGTTGATTTCCCCTGAGATTCTTTCAGGAAAGTATCGATTTTTACCATAATCGTATCCTTAGTCTCATTATTTCCCTTATTGGTTTGTGACAGTGGCTGATAAATACTGCTTGGCTTTTGGGTATTGCAGATTGCAGCAATAAAAAAGGTGTTTTTTTTTTCCTGAAGTTTTTGAGTGAGTGAGTGAGTTCGCACTTGGCAATATGGCAATAGGGCTTGCGGGTTTTAGTTGCACTCGAACACTGGGAAGGAAAAGGATCGTGCTTTCCAACAATGTGGAAGCTTCTGCTCCAGTGACTCCGTTGAAGAGAATGTGCAGTGGCAGAATCGCTCTCAACTCTGAGAGGTCTCCCCTTGAAGCTCTTCCTCTGGACATTATGGTAATTATGGAAATTTCAAGCTTGGTTTTTGTTTTTGTGAATTCACAGCTTGGATTTTGATTGTCCATTAGTTTTTATTTGTAATTGTGCAATGTGGTCTCTGAACGGCAGATAAAGGTATTTTGTGGTGTGGACCATGAAGATTTGAAGCAGCTTTTTCATGTGTCGAAAACTGTTAGAGAAGCAGTAAGTATCAGTAGTAGCATTGTTCAGTTTTGTTTACTTGTGTTTTAATTGATTGTTTTAATTGATAATTGTTGGGTTTTGCCTATTGCAGACTCTGATTGCGAAGGGAACGCATTTTGAGTATAGTACACCAAAGAAGAAGACTTTTGCTTTTCATACTCCTACTGATATGGAGGATGCAAATGGGTTTCAGGAAATTGAAGCTCCAAATGCACCATTGAGAAAATCTAAGTCAAGGTTGAATGGAAGGAAGTTGGCTGACATCTCAGTGGCCTTGTTTGCTTCCATGGACGAAGAATAGTGAATAAAGGAAAGAAGGGCAGCAGAAGATAGGATCAGGAGGACTGTGAATAGATTGTACTTATTTATAGATTGAATTGGTAGATTATAGAGGGATTTGAAATCTAGTGGATGTCATTGGCTGATTTCACACTTTAAGAAATCTTCACAAGCCATTTCTTCAAATCTTTCATTGAAGATTCCTTTGGCTTGTTTGTAATCTTTCTGTATATCAGTATATCTATAGATAGGCAAAGAGAAAAGAGGATTCTGGGGATTTTGTTTGGAGGGCAATCTTTGCCCTTCTACTCTTGATAAATTTACATTTGATACTGCATTTCCACTTGTATGATGTGATTCAATTTTTTCTTGAATATTCTGTTTTACCTTTCTCCCGAATCCCTTCATATCTTTTTGTAATAGATTCATTTTGCTTTGATGGAGGTTCTTGAAAGCTTCACAAAATGTTTATAATTCTGGGGTATTTCCACTTAATAAAAAAATCTGTACCCCTGTGCTAACAATGCCTAATAGTTACCATTACCAACTAGTGGAGGGAGGCAAATTGCCATATCATTTATCATGGTACACAAAAGTGGAGGGGGAGGTTTCAATTTTTGAATTGAGAAGGAATGAGCAAAAAAACAGCTGTGATTTTTAGGATTCCTGACTGAAGACAGTTATGCCTATGCTCTATTCTCGACCCATTTTCAGTTGGAACTGAGGTTTTCACATCTGTGTGGGCGAATGGATAACTGTTAAAGAGTAAAGACGGCCTCGGAATTTAGAAAAAAATAACAATAAAATTGGGGGAGGAGTTTGTATTAAATTGCTAATTATATACTACTAGGAATGCCCCTGAATTCTGTCACGCGCAATTTATATATTTAGGGAGTTTCCAATTTGTTCCTACATTATGGGGTCCGAGTTGACTTCGAACAGTTATAGTTGAAGATTGCTACTATTTTGCATTTCCGTTTTTTTTTTAATTTTTGGTATGAAAATCATTCCTTAAATCTTGCTTATTGCTAGAAACAATATTATTATTTTTCGAACAAATTGATCTGAACAATATGATCAATGCAAATGCTTTAAATCTTCTATTAAATTTCATATTTTTGGGTGGATATAAACAATGGATCACGACCCTCTCATTTCAGGGAGGAACATGACAATGTCATGTTCGCAAAATCCTAGCCCTACATTTTTATTAAAAGCTCATCCATGGTGTAGATTGAAACACATCATCTTTTTATACAACTCACTGTTTCACTATTTTTTTTTTTAAATTCTCCCCTTTTCTCTTTCGCGTTGCTCCCTCACTCCACACACAGTTCGCAGTGGCAAGTTGAAATCCAACTTCTCATATTCTTGTCTGTATTTCGAGCAAATATTCACTGAGACTCTTGCCCCATGTGCCAATAGTAGCTGTTCAAGTCTTCCGCCAAAGAGATGAGATTTGTTAAGTTAGCGCCCACATCAACTGCGCCTCAATAGCACGTTGGCTTGGAAGTCCTATCTTTTGTGTACTTTACTTAACGCCAATTGGTTTTAGGGTTGGAATCTAAATTCTAGTTTCTACTTGCCATAGCCACACAGTTCGCAGTGGCAAGTGAGGTTAGGGAAATGACCATGGTATTCGTGCACTTAGAGAAGCAACACGAAAGATAAACAGGAGAGAATAAGAAGAAAAAAAAAATAGAAGAGCATTAATGAAACGATGAATTGTGTAGAAAGATAATTTGTTCCAATTTATACTGTAGAAAAGCTTTTAATAAAAATATAAAGTCAAGATTTTGCAAATATAAACAATTTCAATAAAAGGATATACAACGACTCAAGTCAACTAGTTAAGAAAGTATTGTATGTAGTGTAGACCTCAAATTCAGAGGAGATCATTTTGACTAGCTTAGTAAGCATCTTTGAGCATGGCCGATGGCTGCATTCTGCAGCATCAAATAGCTCAATAAACCAATACAAAAAAGAAGAATGCTAATAACACATTATCATGAACATTCATTTTTATACTTATTTTATTATTATTTTATTTTATACACCTATAAAGATTATTAAAAAAAAACTACTATCAATACTTATTTTTAGACTAATAATAAAATAAATATTAAAAAAATATGTAAAAAATATATTATTAACATTTCTATGCAAATAAACCTAACAATCATACAAATATACAGCATAACCACAAGAGCTACCCAAACTATTTATTATATACAATAAACAATATATCCATTTTGAACTGTACAATGTGGAGTAGCCACGAAAACTTTAGCTAAAAGAGTCACGTTAATATACTTCCACCTATTTTCTGTCTTCCCCTAACTGTCTTCTTACTATACTCAACTGAATAAATGTCTCTCAATCTCTCTCGCCTACCACTTCTATTCCTTAATCTTTATGCTTTTGTGACTCTTTCATTTTTTTATTTCTGTCAAAACTCAGATCAATAGGAAATTAAACTAATCGAAAACAGAGATATAATCATATGAGTTAAAACTAACCTATTGTAAATTTACATTAAATTTGAATTAGTTTGTAATGATACTTAATTTTTAAAACAATTCACATTTAGTGAGCTAACAAAAAATGTATAAATACCTTTTTCTAAAGGAAATTTATGGCCAATGGTAGTTGTCATATCTTAGGATTAAGACAAATTTCTAATCTTAATAAGTACTTACAATGATACTTATAAATAACATACTAACAATAGACCTTAGTAGGATTTAAACCATAGTCAACTTAATTAATGTAGTATACTCTTATTAGTTGTGTCAACCATTGTTGATTGCATAAATACTAATGTTAAATGGTGATTACACCATTATTATTAGTTAGAAAATATTTTTTTACACATATTAACAAGAAAATATTGCTATGTTATTCGCTTTCTTTTTATTCATCCTTTTATATATATAATTTATTAAATGAGAGTACATTCTCTTAAAAGTGATTTAATTTTTTATTCTACTTTTTCTTAAAGAATGATACATATCATTTTCAACTTCTTTTCATTTTTTTATCTGTTCAACTTCTTTTTTAAAAAAATTTAAATTTAAACTTTCTTTAAATTAATTATGCATTATTTTCTTATAATTTTAAATATATATTTTTTAATTTATATTTTTTAGATTCTATCTGAATTTTTAAATTAAAAAAAACTGGTGAAATGCATGAGATTATTTTTATATATAAATAAATTGGAGCAATGCTACTAAGTACTAACACAATCTTTTTTACAAAGAATTTAAAGATTGATTTGTATTTGTTTAGTCTTTTTTATTTATGTTTGTTTGGGTGCTTAAGAAATAAACGAGCCGGGCCATCACTGGGCTACAATGCAAAACTGAAAGAATAATAGAATAAGTTTGTGTTATGTTTGTAACGCATGAAAGCCCAAAGATGGTTTTGTTCAGTTTAGTGACACTATAAAAGGCCTAAAAAGTAAAACAGCACCTGCTGGCTATGTTGTGTTCTTTACTTTTGGCGCTTGCTTGTTACTATAGTGCCGTGTCTGTGTCTGTTACGGGGCGAAAATGGCTTCCACAAAACGGCATCACCCCAAAAAAGAAGACGTAGCGCACCCAAAGAAGGCGAAGGCTGATGATACTGCATCCCTTTCTCCTCCGCGCGTCCTTCTCAATCCAACCGACTGTGACTTGGGTGGGTATTCAATTTTCCTTTTATCATCTCTCTCACTTTTTTTTATCCCATTTCAATCTCAATCTAAAAATAAACCTTATTTTTAACCCTTCTTGTTGTTGTCCATCAAACCAAATTTTGTTTTCAATTGTCTAATTCCAAAGAGGTAAAATTGCAGAATGCTAAAAGAATTAACTAGTAGTTGTTGTTGTTTGTGAGTTAGAAAGTAAAGTAGCTTAGGGTTTTGTAAATTGAACATCATAGTCTTTTATTTTTACTATGAATGTTATGCCTGAGTAGTTAATTTATATGGAAAATTAATGCAGAATAGTCAAATATTTTATTGTTTCCTTTTTCCAATGTGTTACTGTTATCTATCAATTATCATCAATAAGGCATGCGCTTTTTAGCGCCTGAAGAGCGCTTTTTGCCTTTGAATGCCTTGGGCATTTGATATTTAATAGAAATCATTGATGTATTGCTAGATTTCAATATCGAAGGCAATGGACTTCTTGGATATGGCCTTCATGAGCAAGGGTTTGCTTATTGCTGGTCAGGTGCCCGAGCTAATGTTGGAATAATCAGAGGTAGATATTGTTTTGGTTGCAAAGTTGTTTCTGCGCAGCCAGTTGATATGGACGACACTGCCCCTGAGCAGCAGCACGTTTGTCGTCTTGGTATTTCTAGAGGGGATGATATGGTTGGAAACCTTGGGGAGTCCAAAAACAGCTTTGGATATGGTGGCATGGGAAAGTTTTCACAT
This sequence comes from Ormosia semicastrata, assembly GCA_029884595.1. NCBI lineage: Eukaryota > Viridiplantae > Streptophyta > Magnoliopsida > Fabales > Fabaceae > Ormosia > Ormosia semicastrata. The sequence continues at coordinate 5,861,487 of JAQQTO010000057.1, read as the reverse complement.
GCAGGAAAATTTTCAAATTATGGCGGCAAGTTTGGTATTGGTGATTCAATAGTTTGTTGCATTGACCTTGAAAACAAACCACTGGCTTCTATTGGTTTCTCCAAGAATGGTAAATGGTTGGGTACTGCAATCCAATTTGATGCTGGTCCTTTAGGTCTTGGAGTGGTGGATTCTCCTCTACAAGATTTACAATGGAACTCAGCACTTTTTCCACATGTGCTGTTAAAAAATGTTTTGGTCCAGATGCAGTTCAGTGTTGAAGATGGACTTGTTCCTGAAGAAGGGTTTAAACCTTGGGCCTCTGCTGTTGAGGACAGAAACATGATTATGGGACCTACTTTTTCTGATCCAAGGGATTGTGAAGTGATCATGATGGTGGGATTACCTGCTTCAGGCAAGACTACATGGGCTGAAAAATGGGTGAAAGAGCACCCGGAGAAGCGTTATGTTTTGCTTGGGACAAACTTAATTCTTGATCAGATGAAGGTTAGTGATTTGCTGGCCCTGTTGTGGTTATCATTTTTCCATCTGTAATTTTTGCTTAACTCAATGTTGTGCAGGTACCTGGACTGTTGCGGAAGAACAACTATGGTGAAAGATTTGATCGTTTGATGGATCGGGCAACTGGAATATTCAATATAGTGCTATCCAGGGCAGCTAATATGCCTCGCAATTATATAATCGACCAGACAAATGTGTACAAAAGTGCACGTAAGCGTAAGCTTAAGCCATTTGCTGACTATCAGAAGGTAGCTATTTATCTATTTGTTTGTTGGAGTTGGGAAGATAAATTGTCTTAGGATAGTAATATAAATTTTTGTCCATTCCAGATTGCTGTTGTTGTATTCCCAAAGCCAGAAGAGCTCAAGATACGGTGTGAGAAAAGATTTAAAGAAATGGGGAAAGAAGTGCCACCTGATGCTGTGAATAACATGATAGGTATTTTTAACTTTTTATCCTCTTCCTTTCCTTGTTATCTACTGGTTTTAAGTTCATCATTTCTCTTAAATTTCAGTTTTCTTATAGCCTTTATTCTTTTTATGACTGTGGCAGCTAATTATGCTCTTCCTAAAAGCAAGGATATGCCTCGTTCAGATGAGTTTTTTGATCAGGTATTTATTAACCTACTAGTCTATATGATTTGTTGCTGTGACTCATGACACCACTAAAGCTTTATTTGTATTTCTAGGTTATGTTTGTAGAACTGAACCGAGATGAGTCTCACAAATATTTGGGTCAGATGAAGCAGGATCTTGCATCTATATCTAACAATAGCTCATCAACATTATCCTGCGGAGGTTCTTTTCAGTCTTTTGCTGGATCTCCTTTGCAAAATCAAGGAAGTTTGACAGGTTTTTATCTACTTGCAGTTATTTTTCCACCTTGCATTATCTTTTTGTTATTTAATACTTTTTAATGATCTTGATGATGATGCCCTTTGGTTCAGGCAGTCGTACTCACTGGCAGGGCTCTTATTCTCCTATCTCTCCATCCAACTATGGGATGCCTAGTCAAGTTAGTCGGATCTGCCTATTTTAGATTCTTCTATTAAATTGCACTCTTATCCATCTTGTTTATTCAGTTTTGTGGCAACAATAGGTTAATGCAAAAGGTCATGTGACTGAACTTCATGGAAGTATGAATTCATTTTCTGGAGTATATCCAAGCAGTCAAATTCCACCTGTAGCCAGAGCGCCCTCTCCTTGTGGACCTTATTCCAATAATGAAACAAGTTGCTTTCCTAGAGATAATGCTGGTTACAATCAAGCTTATGGTGTCATTCCTACGGGTGATATCAAGCCTTACAGCAACTCTGCAGTGGGTGGCCCCTACAGCAGGCCAAACACTGTAGGGAACAACATGGCCTTTCGTGGTGCTTTTCCTGATCCCTACAGTAGTGGCATGAATGAACCCTCTTCGATTGCTAATGCAAGGACAATGTCTTTCGATTATAGTACTCATCGTAGACCTTATTGTGATAACAGAAGTTTTCGACCTGACCTGCATGCTCCCTCCCCAACTGCATATGGTAGGTAGTTAATCTCTTCTTCTTCCTTTTATTATTATTATTATTATTTTTGCATATTTTTTAATTAATACAATTATTATCTGTTGCTATTACATCTCAGATTCACTTTCCCCATATGGGACACCGAATCCAAGACCTCCATATGGAAGTTTACCTGATAACTTGCAGTATTCTAGAGGATATGCCTCTCAGCATCCAAGATACTCCTGACTGTTTTATGGATTCTGCTGGTCCATCAGAAATTAACTAGACATCAATGTTGTGAAGGAGATAAAGGCTTCACTGACTGCTAAAGTTTGTAAATATGGTCCTTCGAAGTTGACAGAGACACAACTCTTAGGAGTCTTTGAATATCCGTTCATGTTTTGGATAATTTCTTAGTATTTATATATATGAAATGAAAGGTAAGAAAGTAAGGTTCGTTTTCTAGGGGAAAAATGGAAAAATGTAAAAGTTTGTTAGTTTACTGAACAATCATACACTTATTACCAAACGAATGACAACCAGGCCAGAGGTTTGATGGCTATTAGTTCTCTCTTATTAGGTCATTGTTTTTCTGCAAAATTACTTATAGTTTGTTATTGGCGTTACACATAGAATGATGCTTGCTTACATCTTAACCAATAAAGACTATCTAAAAGCATACAAGTTATATTGCATAATCTTTTTGCTAAAAATGCAGTGAACGATTTTATGGAAGCAAGTCCAATTAAGTGATGGTAACAAATTGTGCCATTAAGGTGCCGGATTATCGTCGAGAAAAACTTGTACGTAAACCTAAACAAAGGAATGAAGTTTGTCCAGGGCATTAACTACACATGGGTTTTAAATTGGATTAATAACGGTACCAAAAAAAAAAGGGATTAATAACTACACGGACCCGCATCAGTATTGACAAATGACAAGTTTCTGCCAAACTTTGAGGTCCAAAGTAAGCCACGTTTGAGCCAGGTTGAAGCACAACTGTATAAAAAAATTATACAGAACTTGGTGAGGGACCTGACCTGACCTTTGGTTTTGACGTGGGGCAAAGTTTCCAACATGAAGAAACATGCAAAACCTGTTGGAAAAAGAATAGGGGATCCAACCTTTGGTTTTGACAAGCAACGGGCCCCAATCCATGTGCCTAGCTTCAAAAAAGCGAAATTCCCTACGCGAGCTCCTTGTCTTTAAGCCCACACCACACTGGTTTGGTTCTTTTTACTTTACGCTAGAGCCCAAAGGAGTTCCATGATGCTCTACTTTCTTGAAGTTAAGCTAACGTAGAATGGTAAACAACTATTATATTCTTACATCAATAATTTTTTATATTAAATAATATATATATTTATTTTTATATTTTATTTAATATTATTTATTATATATTTTTTTTTATTTTTTTTTCATTTAATCACATTTCTTAAAAATTGTGTGAATAATATTTACACCATTTTTAAAAGTATAAGATGATCATTTTTCAATGGTAATCCCACCCAAGCTCCCCCCATTTTCTAATTGGGGAGCAAGATAATCGAGATGTAAGCTTTGCTCTCCTTCAACGTATCATGTTGGTCTCACACCCAACTTTTCACGTAGTCTCGGTAGGCGTCGTTTACTGTGCACCCCTTAAAATGGGATCAATCAATTTAAAACCGTTGGATATGATGCATTTGCAATTAACGGATGTCATTGCCCACTTGTTACCTGTTCAGCAGGTAAATGTGTGAATTTGCACTAAAAAATCGGTAACATGAAGTTACATTTAAATCCCTAGATTAGAATTATCATTTCATCTCCTTTAACCGTCAATCTGAGGTCGCACCACCAAGGAGTGCCATTCACGACAATTCTCTAAGTTGTGCCAAAATTTTGGAATTTAGACCATAGTTGTTTGAGCTCAAGCACCTAAAAGCTCTATCCTTCTTCGAGTGCTTTGAATCACAACACAGGCATCCAGTTACTATCCCCAATGGAAACTGGGAGAATCTGGCTGGCACTTGAGTTTAGATCAAACACAGGTCCCATTGGAAATGGTGTCCTCAAGAACGTTCAATCGCTAGTATTATTAGAAAATGGTTTAACAGGTGAAATTCCACTAGATATTGGCAACCTCATCAAGTTGAAGAGGGAAACTATTTTACTGGGCAGATTCCAGATATTTTTAGTGCACTAAGTGAGTTATTAACCTTTGATTTATGTAGAAATTCATTGTCTGGGAAATTTGCCTTTGACTCTTGGAAGTTTAACTGCACTTTTCAAGCTTGATGTGAGCCATAACCGTTTGGAAGGTGTTTGTGAGATTAAGAATCTGACACTTATGGACCTTTGGAATAACATATTCTCTGGTAGGTTGACCTTGAGTTTTCAAAGATGTATTCTTTAGCAAAATAAATAAAATGCAATAGAAATATCAGGACCCTAAAGAAAACCTTCAGAGCTTGGTCATTTTGGATCTCTCTAACAAGGGGTTGACAGGGGAAATTCCTGAATCTATAGCATTATTTAGATATGTTTTTCATAGCAGCTCTGCAGAACAAAAATCTCGAACTCGAAAGATGGATCTCATCTATGGGCTAGCTTGGGATCTCATGTCCTTGAAAATTTTGTTCTGTAACGCTAAGAGATTTTTATTTGACAAATTGTAAGTCAAATAAACGTATACCTCACACTCACAGTAGATAAAATGAAAGAAGTGGAGAATGATGAAGATGAAGTTCGACCACAAAACTTAATAAAGGATAGTATTTATAAAAACATGGTTTTTGGTAGTGGAGCCATTACCGAGGTTTCAATATGACCGACTTGATGACCAACGTTGGAATATGTCCGTTAAAGAGATTCAAATATGGCCGTTAGAATATGACCGGATTGGAATATGGCCGTTGAATACGACTAAATTCTCCAAACTTCGAATATGACCGTTGGAATACGAACTTCGGTTGGAATATGACCAGGTCAAAACTCTAGGTAAAACTTTTCCTATAAAACTAAATTATTTTTAAACCTCTTCAAAAACTTATTTTTCAACCAATGTGGAACATTTATTCTTTTGAAATAAAGCATTTTTCACAACAATCCCCCAAGAGTCAACATATTTCAAAAGAATATTAAATCAAATCAATAATTTTAAAAATGTCGATCAAACTCCCTGAATATGGGTTACATCATGAGTGCAAACGTTTGAATCTGGTGTTTAATTCTATGATGCTTCAATCCATGTCTTACGGTACGGACTATGAACCCGACTTCCTTAACACCTAGATAAATAGGATTTTAACTTACAATGTAATTGGTGAAGTTTAAACTTCTATGAACCAAAACATTTTTCGTGTAAATTAGAATCCCACTTGATCACATTTACACCCTCATTTATCTCTTCTTTGTTAACGCAGCTTTGCACTTTTCGGCCATGTATGCGTGCAGTTGTTCATGAGTGCTTTCAAAGACTATGTCATTATCTCATAGGAGCGGCCCCACTCCACACTCATATAGGTGATTTCATCAAGTGTATATCTTTGCACTTTATACACCACCAAATTCTTCGTAAGGGATATGAAATTCATTAAAAGCATTTAGCTTATCCTCACATTAAATGCGATTCATCCGAGAAGGTCATCTTGCTTCTCACACCATAGGAAGGGACAAACACATAAAGTCTAGCGGAGAAAACAAGTGACTTGTTATTACCCATATGAACTTTTTTCATGGGATCTCCACTCATAAAAGTTGGGTTACCATCAAGACTGTCTCTATTTCAAATTGGCTTAAGTCCCATTCCCTCGATGTGGTATTTATTCATTTTCTACACAGAGATTTTGTCGAGGATTGGCCAAATTTCCACTTCACATAATTAATAGATTTAATTCCATCTTTTAGTATATGCTTCACTGCAATGTGTGACGTATACATATATGTCACTTTTCATTATACACAATTTTGTTTACTCTTACTATTTGCTATTTTTGGCAATCACGACTCAAGAATCTATGTCTTCAGGTTTCTTCCATAAAAGGAATATCTGCTAAGAGATTTCTTAGCCACTCAACCTCAGATCCTACCAAGTTAATAAACTTGACCTCAATTTTAGATCTGGCTATACAGGTCTACATGGATGACTTCCAAGTGACATCACCTCCATTGAGGTTAAAAATAAACCCACTTATGAATTTTGTCTTATTGAATCAATGATTTATTTAGCATTATGATTATCATGTCCACACCTCAAATTCAACACCATGGCTCTTGGTCCATAGTCTCATCAATCTCAACTAATCTCATAGTGCAATAGGGACATGGAATTCATTCATGCAAATATCATCAAATACTTGATCATGTACATCTAGATCATGGTTATCACACTCTATACATATATAATTAACTATGCATGTCACATAGTCAAGTTAATAATAACTCAAAAATAACAAGGATATATGCGATACTATGTAAGACATTATATGAAGCACTCAAATGCTCTATTTTAATTTTTAAACTCTACATAAACCATTATAAGGATTATATGTGTATATTTACTCATTCAATTTATAACACATACAAAATCAAGTATATAAATGCTACCAATATTTGAGCATATTCAGATTGTGATGCACCACTACTAGATCATATTCTAAACTAAGTAGTCTTTTAACTCACTTCTAATCTCATTAAATCATGATTTTAAATTTAAAACAATTTCAACATAAAAACGAATTTATCCGAGAGAGATATAAACAAAATTGTCTTTCTAAAAATTATTTCACACAATTAGAAGCACCACAATGTCTCTTTCTTGGTTCACGTAAAGAATTTTAGTTAGACACCCCCACACTTTAATATATTTATACCAAGTCATTAACATAAATTCAAAACATAATTAAACAACAAAACCACATATCACAAAATTAGTGCATTACCCTCATCTACACACGGTTTCACCATTAACATTAATCTTACTCTAAATGTGCTTATTTTTCTTTTTCCTTTTAATTTAATAAAAACAAAAAACAACAAAAAAAAAACCTGGTGGCTGACGACAGCGCACGGTGGAGTAGTGACGACTTTAGTCTCTTCTTACTCTCCAAAACGAGTTTGATGGTTTTGTGTGTTTTTGCTTTTGCAACTTTGATCTCCTTCAAGCCAAACATTTTCCAAAGAAAATCTTTGCCTCATTCACAGAACACATGACCTCTAAGCACCACAACAGCAAACACCACCCAAAACCAACGCGTGAACCCACGTAACGCCGTTTGCACCTTTGCCCCTACGTCCAAAACCACGAGCTTCTCTTTCTTTTTTCCCACTTTCCACTCTTACACTTAAATGTTACCCATTTCCTCATAAAAATCTCATATTTAATAAGTTATATCGATATCACGAGAGATTGTAGGAAAAATAATAAAAAATATATCTGACGGGTAAAATTAAACATTGTATGAATAGTATTGACGTGCAACCTAAAATGAATAATCCTTGAGATTGTTGTAGATTGTAGTCACCCGTGCGCCTTTAACCAAAACACCGCAAATAAATGAAACAAGAAAATCGTGAAACACATAAGCGTGCAAGTGCAAAACTATTCACGCCTCAAGATTATTTCGGTATAGACGAAAATCCCCAGTGCTATCTCGCAGGCTCTTCTCTGTTTGACAGGGACTTCAAGAAGCAAGAGAGGTCTCGCGCAAGAGATTTTAAAGTCACGTAACCCAGCTTTTTCAAGTAGATAAAAAGAATAGAAGTGGAGAATGATGAAGATGAAGTTCTGACCACAAAACTTAATAAAGGATAGTATTTATAGAAAACAGTTTTTGGTAGTTGGAATATGACCGTTGGAATATGTCCGTTAGAATATGACCGTTGGAATATGACCGTTGGAATATGACCGTTGGAATACGACCGTTGGAATATGACCGTTGGAATACGACCGTTGGAATATGACCAGGTCAAAACTCGGATAAAACTAAATTATTTTTAAACCTCTTCAAAAACTTATTTTTCAACCAATGTGGAACATTTATTCTTTTGAAATAAAGCATTTTTCACAACAGAAGGGAATCTGCTGAAAGAGTTTGCTTATCTTAAGAATCTGACCCTTATGGACCTTTGGAATAACATATTCTCTGGTAGGTTGACCTTGAGTTTTCAAGAGATGTATTCTTTAGAAGAAATGGTTTTTTTCCAACAATGCAATAGGTGGAAATATCAGGACCCTAAAGTGGGAAAACCTTCAGAGCTTGGTCATTTTGGATCTCTCTAACAAGGGGTTGACAGGGGAAATTCCTGAATCTATAGCAAACTTTTAATTTAGATATGTTTTTTCATTAACTGCAGCTCTGCAGAACACACAAATTGACGAACTCGAAAGATGGATCTCATCTATGGGCTAGCTAAATAAACGGGATCTCATGTCCTTGAAAATTTTGTTCTGTAACGAAATGTCTAAGAAGGATTCTAGGTTATTTGACAAATTGTAAGGTAAATAAACAATACAAAAAATTTAGTCTCACACTCACAGTCGAGGATGTAAAGTTGAGAAGAATAGCTAAGTTGATGATGCAAAGTAACCCGGGAAGTATGGTCAAATTGTGCATATGGAATACATAAATGATCAGCTAAATTCAAGAAGCTTTTTGTATGTTTTGATGCTATATGCAATGGGCTCCTTGGTGGTTATATAGTATACCATTTTTGGGCATTAATGGCTGTCACTACTTATGGTTGTCTACTACCTGTTGTCTTTGGATATTGTAAATAACAGTTTGTTTCCAGTTGCTGTAGCTGCTGTGGATATTGAGAACAAAGACAGTTGGACCCGGTTTTTACAACACGTAATAGCAGAATAGGAACAAGGAGATCTGAAAGTCCATTGATTATAAAGAATGAAAGACACAAGGTACAAACTTTCATCTTATGATCAACATGTTGTCTTGTTAATCATTAAATTTATTTTACTTTTTGTAGCTGAACTGTTATTATTAATTGTTTGTAAGGGCTATGTACCAAAAAAATTTATTTGTAAAGGCTAGCTGAGGCAATTGCGTAGTGCATTCCAGAAGAAGATCATCAGTTCTGTGGCAGGTATTTGTTCAATAACTTCAAGTCAAAACATCCAGGAATGATGCCAAGATCACTATTCTGGAGCGCAGCCATGTTATACAACCCTTAGAACTTAAAAAGTGTGAAAATTCCGTGAATGAGATGAAGAATGTTAATACTTAATAGAATTTTGGTAATTATATGACTTTTAATGTGGTAGCTATTATGAGTTGTGAAAGTTAAGTGAGTTATTTTATGAGTAATGAAGAATTATGGTATGTTATATGTCATTAAGGAGAATTATTTCATTGAAGTTATGTAGTTATATGATAGTTTATTTCATAAGTTAAGGGAAAAATTATTATTGTTAATTAGGGAGAGTTATAGAATGTGTAAAGTCTCTTTCACTTCTATAAGTATCCTATATACTTTAGAGATTGTTGAAAATAAGAAATAAAAAAAATTATAAAGTGTCTCTTCGATTATTCTTCTACACTAAAAAGTTGTATATATCAGAACCAATGGTTCGTCTAGACCGAGTATTTGGAGATGGTGGTTGGTGCTCGGATTCGACTCTAACCCATATTGTAAAGCACATTAACAAGCCTTGAGTCTTGGTTGGTAATCCCATAAATACTCAAAATCGCTTTTGAGGGGAGACATGCTAATATTGAGACGTACTCACACTTGAGGAGGAGAATGTTAGAAATTCAAGTGTGAGTGTTAAAGTCTCACATTAGTAAAAAATGAGTTAAGTGAATAGTATTTAAGTGAAAAAACTCATGAATTCATTGTTTTAAAGTTTTGGGTCAAAATGTGACGTCAAACCCACTATTTTAGTGTTTTGCTTAACTATTTGATAGAGATCTCCTCTACTTTTAAGCTTTCTCTACAGTCTAACAAAAAATTACAAAGTATATCTTCTATTAATCTTCCATACTAACAATTGCAGGCGTGAGCCTTGACTCGAGGGCTAAAAGTGACCACAATGACATTAGTATGGGCCACCATGCAGCCATCCAATGGCTTGTATTCTCTGCTAAACGCTCATGTTGAGGAGTATTGCCATCACTGGGATTCAAAGGCTTGCATATTAACTAACTTATAATATCATTCATCATGTGCCTGACCTGAGCATGACCTCTATTGAAGATGCTGGAATAGACTTTGGTCATAAGTCCTTTTAAGAGTTTGCCAGGCAGGACCAAGATGAGTAGGAGAGTGACTAAAATAGAAGATGGAAATTGGAAAGGGAAGGAGATTAAACACCTTCATATGTAAAATTGTAAGAGTTTGGACATAGTCAAAATTGTTGCTACCGGAAAATAATATTAGTAAGGAATGCTTATATAACATTTATTTTTGGTGCAATTGATTCCATTATAAATGGCTAACTATTTTCATTACGTGTGTACTCATGATTTGTAAAAGACAATGATGGATTCACTTGGTGAGGAGTGGAGACACATGCTCCTATTTTATTTTAATTTTTTTTATTTTATATAGATATATATGTATATGTTTTTTTTGTTTTTTATATGTGTAATTTTTGTTTTCATATGTAGATAAATAAATAAATTTATAATGATAAAAAATATAACTTATATAATATTATTTTTTATTTTTTAATAATATTCATGATTTATCACCTAAATATACTCATAATAACATTTTTTATATTTTAATAATATTCACGTGAGTTTAGTACTAATATACTCAAATCACAAAATTCTTTTTCTCTCACCACTCTTTATCTCTGCAGATTAGCCGTAATAGAAGATATTATCCGCTCAAACTCTTTCGCAGATGTTTCAATCACCGAGACATTTGCCCTCATTACCCAAAATTCCAAGGTCCATCACCCGTAAAGGACAACCAGAAGAACCAAGCCAGTCGGATGTCTATTGAAATTTTGCACCTGATTTTACCTAGCCTGGCATCTGCTGCACATGACAATCCAAATGACGAAGGCCTGTTAAGTAGGCCACCTCGAAGTCCAAAAGAAAGGCAAGGAAGCTATACTTTTAATATATGTTCATTTAATTATACCAACTTTGATACTTATTGCATATATTATTTGTGCGTATCAGTTGCCAGAAAGAAGGATGACTAGAACGGTGCTGGTGCTTAATGATGGAAGCTGACCAAGTCATGTTGGGGAACCCAGCAATGTGAGAAATTTAGCTGTTGGGTGGAAAATGAACTTGAGCCAAGAGTAAGGAATGCTGGTGGGGTTGTAGCTGACCCAGATACAGGGTATAATAGTGGGGCTGTTAATGCATGGAGCCAAGGGATGTTGGGGAACAAGTCGCTACTGACACAGGAGCTGTTAACTTATGCACTTTGGAGTTTGGAGTTGTGGGTGGAACTGCTCGCTCTTAGAAACTAATAAGATATAATATTGCATGAAAGAGTTTATGTTTGCTTTGTTTGTTTGCTCTGCCATCTTTGCATAAATGTTATTGAGCAGTTATTAATATCACTTATATTTGGGATTTTGAGCTAAATTTAACATGTCACTTTTTTGTTATTTAGTGGCAGACATACAAATATACAATGAGTTTAGTATTCTAAGTTGATTAACGAATGGGTCCCTTATTTAATATCATATTCAACTTGTATACCTTTTTTTTTGTTTGTTACACAACTTGTATACTTAATGTATCTAGTGTTAGCTTATCTAATTGCACGAAATATAAGCATAAACACAATCATGACATTGCAAAGGACAAATGGATTCTGTTAAAGCATTGCAAGTTAACATAGTCATCGATGAATACATAACCACAACCCCTTGCAATCAATTATGCCCATTTATAGTAGCATTGCCAAACACACACACACACATAGATTTACACACGCATAGTACAAAAATTAGGGCTCTAAAAATCGCAAAATTTATATTTTTTTATCCATACATTCTTTTTCTATATAAAAGATCATTTTCTTTATACATTAATAAATTTACATAAAATTTACATTTATTTAAAAAAAGATCTATATATAATTTAACTACTAACGGGTATTTTCAGAAATCTTAATTATATTACATTTTATATATTATCAATATTTTATTTTTATTATTAATATATTATAAATATATAAATATTTAAATAAACAATTTGTTTTTTAATTTTCAACTATATTTAATATTTTTTCCCAAATTTTATTTATTTTGTAATTTATTAGTAAGCATCCCGCACGGGGTTTTTTTTTTAATTTAGCTAGAATTTAAAGAAGTGTAGATTGAAAGAGAGGATATATTTAAAACTACAAAAAGTGGATAATGGATAATGAGATTAAAAGAGAATTTAAATTTAAAATTAAAAAAAGTTAAGAATGACAACTGTTATTCTTTTGAAAAATAGTAGAATGTTAAAAATAAAGTGTTATTCTTCAAAGAAAAGTAAAAAAATAAATTAAATCACTTTCAAGTAGAAGTACTCTGATTTAATAGGTACAGGTAATGCAATCTATATATATACATATGTAAAATTACCCTATCATGCAACTAATAACATTATTAATTATGAGTTTAATTTTGATGTACTATCAATATAAATCTTTTACATCATCAACTAATTATATATTATTACATATATAACTTTTGATGTAGTTATTGTGTGAATCAAATTTTTTTTATTATGTGATAATATATGATTGTATGACAAATATAAAAAAATTTTATACTTGGTATTCAAATTAAATTCATTAATTACTTATTATAAAACCATATTCATTGAGATGTAATTATTTAATAACATTACTAATTATTAATTAACAAACCAAACATGAGATTTTTTTGATTGAGAAATATTTAATGATATACATATAATTTAGTTTAAATTTTCTAAAGAAAAAAGTTATCAAAATAAATTAAATTTGAGAAAAAAATTTCATTCCATTTATAGAATTTACATGTAAGTATTATATAAACTTAAAAAGTGCACCCAAATACTATTAGAAAATCTGATCATATAATTATTGAATTGTAAATATGAATTCCTTTGTTATGTTTTATAAGATTAGAACTATGTTTGTGAAAAAAATATTTTAAACAAATGTTTCTTTCAAAATATTTTGATTATAAGGATTCTTCAAAGTAAAATAATTGAATTCAAATATGTATAAAATATTTGTCCATTAAATGAAAAACTCATATCATAGTCAAAATATCAAATTTAAAATAAACGATAACTAGTTACACGATATTCTTATATGTTGGTACGGCTAATCAATGACTTTTATTTTTTTCATATCGTTCAATGAAACACATAAATTCAACAATAATGTCCAGCACTTACTCTATGGAAACATTCCATCCCCACATAAAAAAGAAAAGACTAGGCTGAGCACAAAAAGATTTCAAAAGAAAGAAAAGAGGTTTTTGTGAAAAATGAATGATAGAAAAGCAAGACATCATTTTAACAAATATGATCAACTTAGTCCTGTATTAGTGGCTTAGTTTGTAAAAATTATAGACATGAATGGAGAAAAGCAGAGTTCAATTTCTTTAAATACTCTTTATTTCAATTTTCAATTTTCTATCACTTTCCCTTAATCCTCAAACCCCATTAAGGGGTCATTAAGGAACCTTACCAGGGAATTCCTTGCCAGGCCAACAAGGTAGACACTAGGTCTAATAAAAAAATTGACACACTAATTGCAGGGGTATTCATGGCTTGTTCTGGTTTGATAACTTGACTTGATTTGAAACTAATTTGTCTGAATTGAATTTTTGAAATTAGGCTAGATATACTTTTTGAATTGAGTTCAAGTTACATTTTAAGTCAGACTAACTTGGTTCAATGTTACATAATATATTAAAATTTATAATTTTATAAAAATTAATAACAAATTAAAAGATGTTTTGACTTAAATTAATATTTTTACATTAATATATTTTATTTTAAATATATATTATAAAACATCTTATAATTTTTATTTTAAATTTTTATGACTTATTTATATATAATATTTTAAATTTATAAATTTTATCTAAATGTTAAATTAGTTCAATCTTAATTCAATCACTAATCAAGTCATAATTGAATCAAATCTAAATTTAAAAATTTAGTCCGATAAAAATTTCAAGTCAAGTTTAAACCAAGTTAAACCATGCTTAACTAGACCCCGTGAGCACTTCTAAGAGCATATTTGGGAAAGATTAAATTTTTTTAAACAGCTATTTTTTAGAGGATTAAGTTGTTTTGTGAAATAATTATTATGTTTGGGTAAAAATATTATTTTTTAAAAAAACTTTTACATAAAATTCAATGCAAAATAAAAACTTTTTTCAGCTAATAATCATAAACTAAAGATTAGAATTTATGATTTTAGTTTATAATTATTTCTTACACTTTGATATGTAAATATTATTTTGTTTTCAATTAAATAACTTTTTTAATTATTTTATACTTATTTTAATAATTTAATACATAAAAATAATTCTTTTTTATATCATCTAAACGAATCATATTAACTTAAAATTATTTTACAACTAATATATCTAAACATAAAAATAAATCGATTATAACAAAAATCGATTATCAACATAATTTATAATTTTTAACTTTCTCAAACAATCCTAACTGATTGTAACCTCGAAACCATTATTTTTTCTGCCCAAATGTTTCAATCATAGTCGGAAATTTCATCTTTAGTTTCTCATGCAACATTTTTGGGTTTCTCTACCCACCTAATTGTAAAGAACGAGTCCAATCAGATTCTTTCTGAACCTTCTGCCTAGAAAACGAAACTTGTGGGATTTGAGTCTTTTCCACAAGATTGAGCGCCAAGGTCGCCAATTTCCAGTTTAAGGCTACATTTGGATACCGTATGAAGCTGCAGCTACAATAACTCAATATTATTTGAAAATCAAACTACTTATATTTTGTCTGATAAAACTGTTTAGATGTATTTCTTTTAGTTTCTCAAGCGCATATATTCTAAAAGGTTTCGACTTCAGTTATGAACCACATATATCAATACCATGTACCATAATTTAGTCAAATTGATGTTTATCTATTCTAAATTTCATCTAAGTTAATTATTTGAGGTAGCTCAAATAACTTTGACCACCCGTTGATCTAAATGTTTTGATTAGGAATATTATGGAGATAAAAACGGGAATAATCATTTTCATATATATATATATATATATGCATAAACACCACTCGTAAAAGATGGATTAATGTGATAAATAACTTCAATTTGTTAGGACAAGAACTTGAGTTCAAATTTTAAAAAAAATTATGAAAAAATTGCAAAACTCTAATATTCATGTGATAAAATAAAAATTAATTTTATAAATAATTTAAATAAATTAAATATGTAAAAATATCTCATAATAAAAAAAATTATGCATAAACATCAAAACAACCGCCCTATCAAATTAATCATGAGAATAAATCTGTCATCAACTACCGCTAGAAATTAAAAATTCGTTAAAAATGGCAAGAAAGGACCAAAAATGTGTAAGTAGCACTGACATTTGTGGTCACTTACTGACCAACTTATCCTAAAAGGACTGTCCAGAGCGCATCTCATATGATTCTAGGTAAAGTTTCACGTTATGTAAAGTAATAACCCAACATAATGAAGAGCTTAACGTCATTTGGACCTCAAATCGATGCCTTGGATTGCTCCATTAAAAGTAAAAAACTGAATAGATTCCACGAATAAAAACCCAAAATCAGTACGGACCAGGGGTCTCAATACAGTGATTAAAATCATGAATTTGAGAAGTGTAAAAGCATAACAACTTTTTAGGTTGGATTTGTAGGTTTTCCGTGTATGTATAAAATTAAAAGATCATCTTGGTTATTGCGTAGCACAGGACCACACCCCCTTCACACCCTTACCCTATTATTCCATGCCTTCTTCTCACGCCAAGAGGCTTATAAACCCCACAAAATACTCCTTCTAAAGCCCTCTTCTACAGTGTCCCTTTTCAGTCCAATCAAATTTCTGACTTTTCTCATCATCCAAACTCTGCTTTCTCTGCTAATGGCTTTGATTTTCTTGTCGGCAATAATCTTTCAATCATAGTTATCTTGTGCAAGGAAAAATAAACAATATTTGTTGCCAGCGGAGGAAAGTAGATTTCTTTTTGAATTGAAGTTCATTTCAGCCATGGCTCTTAATAAAATTATCAACTTGTTGTGCACGGAAACTGTTTTTTCTTCCGATCCTCTGTTCTCATGCATTGTTGCTTTCTACACCTTGATTTTTCTATATTTGCCTCGTCTATTTTGGAAAATAGTTTTCTCACCTGTTCTAATTCTCGCCGGAATTCTCTTGCTCATCATACTCCGTCTTGGTGCAATTCAGAGATCCGAAAATGAACAAAAGGAAAACCATTGCAGATCCGAACCCATTGTCAACGAAGAAAACAGGGCAAGCAGAGAAGAGAAACAGGGGAAACCCATTGAACCGGTGGAAACCAATTCTCTGGAGCAAGTTCACCAGTGGATCACGAGCCATTCTGAAATAGAGTTCAAATCCCAAATGGGTTTCGAGTCAAGTTCATGTTTTGACGAGTCTTTCGTGGAATGGAACGTGAAAGCGCCATTGGATGTCATATACGAAGAATACGAAGGTGAAGAAGCAGAGCAGGATCCGAATGAGAAACAGGACATGGTTATTTTGAGGTACCCATCGTTGTCACGTTATTATCCGGAATCTGACTCGGATAGCTCGTCGGAGAGTGGATTTCAGGCGACGGGGAATTGGGACTCGCCGGAGGACATGTGCTGGGATGAAGACAGAGAAGGCTTAATTGAGATAGCTCTAGATGGTTGTAAGAAGAGGGCCTTGGAGTTTCACTTCGAGGAAGAGAATTTGATCGAGATTGATATTTCTCCGACAAGGCACACAGAATTTTCCGGCGACGACGAGCTCTTTTCCGGTGAGATTAGTTGCAACTAATGTGAGATTTATTAGAGATTAACATAGTGGATTAGTATGTGTTTTGGGGTAAGTGAAATGGAAAAATAGAGATTTGGAATTATTTTGGGTTTTGGCAGGCTTTGCCTGTTTTGAATGTGGTTACCGTAGTGTTAGATCTATGCTAATTATCCAAAAAAAAAATCTATTAGATCTATGCTTATAAGTGCAATTTTTTTTTTAATCTGAAAGAAGATTTCATTAGCAAGCAATATCAGCATCTAGGATTGAGGAATTAAAATCTGGTACATCCTCAATCCAAGTACAAGAGGCATTAGCCTTAGCATAACAAGCTAAGCCATCTCCAACATTATTACAATTTTTAGGAATATAACCACAAGTAAAATTAATCTCTAAATCCCAAGATTCAAATGTGTCAATAAAATGACTAACATGCCCCTCGTTTTCTCTCTCTGACTCCATTAGTCCATTCTTTTATCATATTGCCATAAGTTTGGTCAACAATAAGGTGTTATAACTTATACTTCGCACCCAAAAATGCAATTTGCAGTTAACACGTAACGCGTAGCATTTGCGATAGCGTGAACGGTTGCACTTGATTCAAACATGAAACCCCACTCGACGAAGTGGCTTGCATGTCCATGTAGCTAGTAGAAAAGTTAAAATGGACATTGAAGTGAAAGTGACAAGACATACTAAGAATAACAATAATTTTGATATACAAATATATATGAAGTTATATTAGAATTTTATTTTTTGCTATAGTATAAATGTATAACATTTAATAATTGTGTACATTAGATTTTTATATTCTTGATAGTTTTTCTTAGCATTACCTTGTAACAAATGAAAGGTTAGGATTAAACGACTTATTTAATCTAATGTTATTTGCAAGATTAATTTAATTGGTCCTTTATTAATTAAAAGAAAAGAATTTTTTTATTTTTTTTTTTTTGACATCCTCTTGTCCAATAATGGGTGGTTAAATAGCTATTATTTTAGAACAAATTCAAAGTCTACAACATATTATATAAAAGTAGTGAATTAAAATTTTATCTTTTTGAAGAGAAGTAATTTTCAAAATAAAATGCTAAAAAAAAAATTCAATGAATAATTTTAATTCAAAGAAATTTGTTTGAAGTAAGAGAAAGTTTTTTTTTAGATCCGTCTAAAATCTCTTTGTAATCACTTTAGGCACAATAAGATTTTTGCATTAATTTCTACAAAATATCTTCATGAAAAATAAAATTTTAATTCACCACAATTATAATATTAAAACTATATGAATTTGTTCACTTTTATTTGTATACTTTATTTTACAAAAAGAAAAGTTTATTTGTTTATTTAAAAAAAAATATTTTAATTTACATAATTATTTTAATTTTTTGTTTAGATTATACACAAGATTATCGGGAAGAGTGTAATCGATCGGCATGGCCCGATCCTTCCCAATTTTTCCGCTATTTTTAATCAATAAGATAAATTTACTAATAAAGAGACAGATAAACTATAGTCAAATCAAATCAAATCACAAGTTCACTTTCATTATATTTTTATTTATGATTTTTTTTTTATCTTTTATGCATTTTTATTTTATTTGTTTATTTTTTATTTATCACAAAACGCAATATAAAACATATCATTAAGAAAAATAAATGTGATCAAATAAGTACTAAATCTTAAAATTCAAAACATATTTGGATCTTTTTTTTTATTTCACACTTTTTTATTTTAGTAAGTAAAAAACATTTTAAAGAGAAATGGGCTTAAAAAAAAAAAAAAAAAAAAAAAAAAAAAAAAAACTTGACTGAAATAAAAAGGGAGACTTAATAGTTCGACTCATAAAAAAAACGAAGATGAAAGGAAAGAAGAGGAGGGGAAGAAGGAGGGCTCACGGTGGGTGGATGCGAGAAACAAAAATTGTGTGGCGGGGGAAGGAATGTCGGCGCCGTGCACATCCGGGAGGATCGAGTTCGGAGCTCTGGTCTGGGTCCCGGAGAGCAACGGTGAAGACCGAACGGCTCACGTTTGGTCCGACCGGTGCGGGTTCGAGAGCAAAGGTGGTCTCGGGCCGACGGCTAGTGGGTCACGCGCGTGAGCTTCGGTCTTTGGTTCGCGATGAGGAGGAAAAAATCGTGGTGGCGGGCTTGCAGGTTGTCACATTGGACCCGCAGATTGGTGAAGATGATGAGAGTTTTTTTTGCTCAATCTATCTGTGATTCTGTGATTGCTCTATGATTTTTTTTTGCTTATATTTTTCTGAACCATCTTGTGTAGCTCTCTGTGTTTTTTTTGAATCCTTTTTTTTTTTCGTTCTTTTCATTCTTCCTTTCCTTTTATTGTGCCCCATCATTCGAATGCCTTAATTTCTTTTTACGTTAAGGATTAAAAACCGCTCATTCAAAACTCAATTAAAACAGTAACCAAAATATTTCAAAAACAATTAAAACAAAGAAAACGCCATTTTAATGTTGCTTGTGGAGGCTAGGGTTTGAAGGTTGAGAGAATGGAGAAGTTAGGTTATGGGTTGAGAAAATGAAATTGGGTTTCGAAATCATGGGTTGACCCGTATACAAAAAAAGGAAATTAAATAAAATGGATAAAATTAATAAATTACATTAGATTTTTATATTCTTGATAGTTTTTCTTAGCATTACCTTGTAACAAATGAAAGGGACTCTAACCAAGATTAAAGATTAGTTTAGCCTTAGGTCTTGACGCCTAGGCAAGATTCCTCTTGTCCAATATTCACTTTATATATCCACGTGCTTCTTGAGAAATACTAGCGTTTTAGATCCGTCTACTGTACGGAATAACAACTCCTACAAAATTATTATTTTTATATACAATAACTTAACTTAATTTTATTATATAAATTTATTTATTTTAATACACACTTATTATTTTATCTAAAATAAAAATTGTAATGAATACTAAAATAAAAAACATTAATAAGAGTTTAAATTAGAGTAATGTTAAATAGCCCAAGAGTTTGATGACATAGAATGCTTGACTGCAATAGAATTTTTTTATTTTAAGTAGAAAAAAATTAAAATCAAACAGTTGTCACATTTGGAGAGCGGGGGTAGATTGACAAAAAAAATAAGGCTTGCAGGTTGCCCCGATTTAGAATATGAGGGAAAAATGTCAGTTTACCCTGTTTTATAGTAAGTTAACAGGTTAACTCAACTAAAATATTATAAAATAATGAGTTGATGAGTTAGATAAATCAACATGAAAAAATTAAATAAAAAAATTGATAAATTAGGTTAGTCAATTTGTTTAAAATTAAACAAAAAATACAAGTTTATTGAGTCATACGGGTTGATTGCCTAACTTACTAAAAAAAAAAATAGCACGATAAGTCACTCCTATCGTGTCATAACCTGTGAGTTCATTAAATAAGTTAATAATTAGAAGAATAAAGCAATTAAAATATTTTATATTATTAATCAATTATATATTATCACATTATTAAAAATATTAAAGTCTTACAATAATTATTTTAAAAATTATACATGTAATAATGTATGATTGATTAATAACATAAATAATTTTATATTGATAATGAATCAAAATTAAAGTCTAATAATAAAACATATCAAATATCTAATAAATATTTTAATATTTTAATTATCTTTTGGTGATTTTTAAAATTTTATATTAAATTATTAAATATTTATAGATACCATAAGTACCCACCTCCTCCACATATATCATAAATGAGTACCAACGATGCAAATGAGAGAAGCACTACTTACCCTTGTCTCGTTGATATTCTCAATTAAGAACATGTAAATAATATAGATAGAAAAAAAAATTAGTAATGTAACTAATAAAATTTTTTATTCATTAAATTTTTAACAAAAGAAATTATTTTCAGTGTATATAATTTGACTTTAACAAATTTGATAGATGTTAAAAATTATTTTATTGTTATGTTTTTTTTGGTAAATTTTAAAATTTATATTAAATTATTAAATATCCACATATATTCATAAATTACATTTATTCCATAAAAATTATAAAAAAGTACCCGTGATGAAGACAAAGGAAGCACTACATGAACGTCCCCCCCTATTGACTTTTCTAGTTCAGCCTAATGTAAATAGTATTTTTTTAAAAAAAGAATAAGGTTAATCATGTAACTAATAAAATTTTTAATTCATTAAATTTTTTATATAAGAAATTATTTTCTATGAATAAAATTAAGTTTCAACAAATTCAATAGATTTAAAAAAAATTATTATAATTTTTTGATAAATTTTTAAAATTTTATATTAAATTATTAAATATTTACAAATATTCATAAATACTCACTTTTTCTATAAAGATCATAATCTCTAATTGAAACGGAAAAAGTACTACTCATTCATATCTTGTTGAGATGAAAGAAAGGACAATGGCAGAGTGTATAAATAAAAAATAGATTTGTAGGAAAAATAAGAGTCGACGAAGATGTTCTATATTTTGGAGAGAAAACAACTCCTATAATATTTACATGTGAATATTTTTGGTAAAAAGTTTCATAATTATATAATTTATAGATAGACAGATAGAAAATTTTATTGTACAGTACTTATCAAAAGTTGATAGATATCAAATTCCAAAAGAATTTACATCTTGAAGTTTCATTGTTAGAACATTGCCTGCCCTCTTTAGCTGTCTTTTCTATATTTTTTTGTCTTGAGTTTTTTATTTAGCCCGGTTTCATCAACAATAATATAAGCTTACTCAAGATCCTATAGAAGAGGAAGAAGTAGAGGCAAAATTACCATGAACAAAACAGAAAAAATTATAAAGGTGGAAAATTTTATGATTGATTTCATTATGATTTTTGCGGGCAATGTTTTCTGGGATTTTATTAATCTATTTTTGATATATTAAGTTCTGATATATTTTTGTACAAGTTAGAAGTATCCTAGACGAGTTTTTACTTAGTAAGTAAATTGTATTATGCGTATATAAAATGATTTGTTATTTATAAAATGAGAATACACTTATTTTTTAAATAATAAATAAACTAAAGCTAGATGTTTTTTAAAAATATATATATTTGTAATGAATTCATATTTTTTTATCTACTAAAATCTATGTCCTTAGTCAGAATGATAAGATATCAAATAGTTACTCTTCCTGTACAGTACAGCATCAGATTAGATGATAAGAAGAGGAAGATTTAATTTTAAATTATTGTAAATATTTTATATTATGATTATTATAATTTAATCATATATTTCATATATTATTAAAAAATATAATTATAATAACAATTAATTAAGATGTCAAACTTTTTAATAATGTAACAAAAATATAAAAACATTTAATTAAATAATAGCTTCTTAAAAAAAATTGGTTATAAGTGTTAAACTTACCACACTGACCCAGCTTTCTGATGTTCCGGACTCGTGAAATCAAGTCTTTTCATCCATAACATGGTTTTCACTGTTCTCAAGCATGAAATTGCTGTCAGTATGAGAGGCTTAATTCAGGGCTCCACTAGAATAGATTGATGCCGTGAAATGATCTATTAAACTTGCAATTGCCACAAAGGACAGAGACATTCAATGACATGTCTTCCATTTCATGCTCATTAGATTTCTACGTTCAAAGTTTGTTGTTCACAGGAAACTTGGTCACCAGCCAAACATTTTAAGAACATAATCCACTTTCGATGAAAATGAAACCAGGGCGTTTGGAAAGGACAATATAGTCATGGATAAGGGATTGTATTATCCTCTTAAAAGTAGTTTAGTTGGCAGCCATAAGTAGTCAGCTTGACAGATTTTGGGGCAATTATATTAACCTTTCTACACCTCAATTATGGCCATCATGATGGTGACTCCTGGAGTATGAGGCCTATCTTTACTGGTTGTGATATTTTCGGGATAATGGAAGTTGCTATATAGAAGAGTTCAACAGTAGTGTTATCGAAGATATTTTTCTTGCTATAATGATAATAAAGAAATTCAAATTGAAGACATGTTATAAAAGATTTTATGAGTTTAATTTTTATTCTATGTTAATTTAAAATGAATACTATCACATAATTATATATTATTATATTATAAAAAAGTTTGATATTTCTTTTTTTATATAAATATTTAATTATGTATTATTACATTATTAAAATAATTTGACTATACTACACAACTAATAAAGAGGTGAAACTTTTTTAATGATATAAAAAAAACTATAAAAAAAAACTCAAGTTTGATTATTGTCCATGGTCAATGTTATTCAGTAGATCATCAAAATTAACTCTCTCATAAACTAATTAATTAAACCTATCGCATCATTGATCTACATTGATGACTTAGTGCTTCAAAGCATAACGAACATACAACTGAAGAACATGGTGCTCCACTTATTAGCACCAGCCATAGATATTTAGTTGTTTCCGTGCCAATCGCTTATATTTCCAGGAAGACATAAAGGATGACAATTTGCATAATCTCTTCTCAAACAAGAGTTTTGTTTAGTATTTTACGGAAAATGAAAAGACTTTTCACCTTTGTTTTGTAGGAAAAAAGAATGGAGAAATAATTGAATAAATGAATAAATTAGAAAAGTTCGACAATGTAACATGAATTTACTCAAATAATTGAAGTATGTAAAGTTTATGTAAAAATTATGTCGATTCTTTTTTATCTTTAACTAATTGTTCATATAATTTCGAGTGAGTGATGAAAATTATTTCGATTCTTAATGCCTAAAAAATGAAATGAATATATATATATATATATATCATGTGTTGCTATAATAAAAGAATTTCACGTGTGAAGTAGTTCTTATCATTGTCATACTCCTTTAAAGTTTTAATGATATTACAATATCTTATAAAATAATAGGGTGAAAGTAATTTACATTCATAATAATGAATACAATTTTTTGTTTATAAAAAATTAAACAAGTTTAGATGGCCAAATGGGTCGTAAAACAAGTAAATGAACAATACCATTCTATATAATTAGTTATTGTCATTAAAAAATAATACATATTCAAATCTCCAATTTTTTTGGCTACAAAATCCAAAGTAATTAAATATTCAAATATCCACTCTGCGCTCATAATAACTTGGTTTCAAATTCTAATAGGCAATATGTAATTCTATTGTAAATTTTTTCTGAGGTTGAAGTTTATAATTTGTCTTGACTTTATATAAGAGATAGTCTTCTCTAATTCTAAACTATTCTTTAAAAAAAAAAGAACTGTTTTGATACAAATTTTTTTCTTATTTTTCGAACATCAAACATAATAACGCTAAAAGTCAGCTATGGGTGTATTAAGTGTGTGTTTGGGATAGTTGTGAAAATTAAATTATTTTAATAATTAATTATTGTATAAAAACTTTTTTATAATTAATTATAAAAAAAAGTTTTATGTTTGGATATATTAGTTGAAAAATAATTTTAAATTAATCTATTTTATTTAGATGGTATAAAAAATTATTTTTATGTATCAAATTATTAAAATAGGTATAGAATGATTAAAAAATTATTTGATTGATTAAAAAAATATTTGATTGATTAAAAAATATTTAATTAAAAATAAAATAGTATTTATATATTACTATTATAAATAATTCTAACAACTTTTTTTAATGCTCAACTTTCTACTTTTTTATCGACAAATTTTTCACATGAAAAAAAATTGTTAATTATTTTTTATTCACACCTAAATATGACTGCTTCTACATCCAATAATTTTTTCGTTAAAAAAAGCAACAGTAATAATAATCCGAAACAAAGATGCTAAGTGTTTACAGAACGGTCCACATATTAAAATTAGTACCATGTTTGACTTTTATTTCGGGCCTAGAGCAGTATAGAAAGACCAACAAAAAAATACTAGAGTCATGCAAACCAGGCCTATGTTTTATAGCCCAAAAAAACCTACCCAAACTGAGACTTATTAAGATGCAACCGGACTGGAGAGAAGAGTGAGGACTAAGGATCCATAAGTAGAGTATTATTGTAATTTTTGTTGAGGCTCTTTCCAAACGTATTATTATGTATTCTTTTTTACATGAAAATTAGGAATTTCATTAAGAAGGACTAATCAAGTCCATAAAAGCCAAATTACAGATCTGCAAAGGGGCTTTTTCTAGCCGAATACAATTTGGGAGAGCTGCGGCCACCAGGTTGCCATCTCTTTTTTTAACATAGGAAAAGAGACAAGATGTAAAAGATTCAGCTAAAGCCAAGCAATCCCCCAAAACCATACTCAGATAAGTTGCAGACTTGCAGGTAGCTTTCGGTGAGTGAGTAACCTTCAACATGAAGCTGGAAGAAGCAAGCTTCCAGCGCCAATGAGATGGCCAATAACGTTGCCTGAGCTTCTGCCATTGCTAGGCTTAAGTTTCCTGACAAACACCATATTGCCGCAGCCTTTATATATGTTGCCATCTGCGTCCCTGACGACAGCTCCAGCTCCAGCTCCACACGCCCCATCTGGCCGAACAGCTCAAGTTTCCTAACGTATTATGTCTTTCTTGGATAAACTCAATAAAGTAACATATATTCCTTCACATCAATTCATGATAGTGAGCATAAAATCTTTTGAGATTTCTATTATCAAAATCACTGAGATTTCTCCGGTGAGTTTAGCCGCGATTGAGCGTTGCTGGCTAGTGAACTCATCAATTAGACAATATGTATATCTTTCCAAGGATACGAATATTATAGTGAGTATAAATATTTGCTTTCACATGTTGCTTCTGCACTTTGTTATTTTTGTAAGACAACTATTGATTCAAACTAAAATTTTGCTTCTCTCACAACTTTATAAATATATTATTCCAATCAATGTAAGAACGATATATACCTTACGCATAAGAAAACGTAATATCCCATTGTATCCGAAATATATATCTTTCATGTTACAAGTGTATAAATTATAAATGATTGCTATCAATGTTTTTAGATCATAGATCATGAATTTAAAACATCATATTAATAATCAAATGTGTGTTTTTTGTAAACATATTGTTTTTATTAACTTTATGATTAAGAAGGATCAAGAATTTGTACACACTTTGTGAACTACAGGAATCAAGATATTCTTTTTCTTTTCTTCTCTCTTTTGAATGGAGCAGTAGCAGTTTGTCAATCAAACGATCATATGACTTGTCTTGAAAAAATACACATATATATAGTGGGAGTGGAGAGGAGAACTGTCCCTTCGTTAAAGAGTTTTCTTGTTCCATCTATCATGGAATCAAGTAACTAGATCTCATACATTTTCAAGTACACATATTATTTGAATTCAAAATCCAATATGTAATTTTCAATAAACTCATTGATTACAATATAAATGAATTATAAAAAATATCAAATTACTATTTAACCAATTTTGATAAATAGATAAATTAATGAAAGTCCAAAAACATAAAAAAATTTCTAACAAGGATCCAAGAGATATATTTCACCGTCTTTCATGTACCATGCACAAAAAGTTGTACATTTGTGAGTACGATACACCTCTAGTGTGCGAAGCACATCAAATTACTTAAGGCATGTCACATCAACTTCATATTTAGGATCACTCATCACTCTATAGCTATACAGAATGGTACATGGGTAGTGCTTAGATGGATTAATCTTCTCTTTGAATCCTGTGTTCATCTCCGTCGTCACAAGAAGTATATACAGGTCTTTTCAAAGTGTTATACAAAACTGCCTTATTTTTGTTTTTCATCTTCTTTCCCAATATTGAACGTCTTTCACTATCATTCGCTAGGGAAGTGAAGCAATTAGCCATTTTTAACGCCACAAATAACAATGCCATAAAGCTATTAGGA
The DNA here is from genome assembly GCA_029884595.1 of Ormosia semicastrata. NCBI lineage: Eukaryota > Viridiplantae > Streptophyta > Magnoliopsida > Fabales > Fabaceae > Ormosia > Ormosia semicastrata. The sequence continues at coordinate 5,834,740 of JAQQTO010000057.1, read as the reverse complement.
GCACTCATGGTCAAAGTTGATGCTTCTGTACACAATCTCTCTTCTGTTTCGCTTCACAAAAATTAATCAAACTTTGGCATGGAAAATTATTTTGCCCCCAGAACCTCAATCAATGATAAATTGATACAAGTGAATGAATGATTCAATAGCTTCTCACTCCACCCTTTTATCAATTATATATGGTAATGCTGTGAACTTCCAACTCGAAACAACCTTTAAATACAAACTAATGTATAAGACGTAACTGTTTAATTAGCGAAACTTTTGTTCGAGCGTAAAAAACGGAAGCAAACGCTTGTTAATTATTCTTTCCACCCTTAATAGACTTTAAGACATCAACTAAATTGTATATCAAAGTAAAGGAAGCAAAGCATTTTTTATAGTTCTATGGTAAAAATAAATTTGTGGCGTTTTTATTTTTAATTTTTATATATCATAAAATAAACTAAACCTTAAATATTTAACAATACTAAGATGTTCAGATAAAAAAAAAACAATACTAAGAGGTTAAGTGACCTTCAAGTTTCAACGTAGTTAATTTTGCTAGGAATAATTTTATGTAAAATACTAAAGAGAAGGAATTTTTTTTGCCATAATTGTTGTGAGAGAATAAGTTAGTATTATTATTAACACTTGGATATATGAGTAGTTTTTAGTTTTTTACCACTTTAATTTATTCGACAATTACCAATGAATCTTAGGAAATTCAGAGTAAATTATGTCAGTTTTTTTAACTATGTAGCATTACTTTAATTTTATTTATATAACTCAATTTAATACAACTTATTCTTAAAATTGTAGATGATATTGATGACTCGAAATTAGCAAGTCACCAATAATAAAAATAAAGAGGGGAATATGTGTGATTGAATGGAACTTCTCCAAAAGTAAACCAGCACATAAAAAAAAAAGATAAATAAGACTGAAGGAAAATCATAGTGAGCCTGGCATATTTTAGTACAAAATATTATATAATTAATGCAAAAGGGATTTCAAATGAACAAAGATTTAGGACAATAAACAAACTGTGATAGGTGGGTTTAATGACCATTTCCGTTCCATCATTTTTGACTTGTGTCTTTTCTTGCTTAGTGCAAGTCTTTTGGAATGGAGAGAAAACAGATACTTTCATACCCTCTAGAGAAAGCAAATAAGGAGATTTGTGTTCTCCTTATCTATATGTCTTAGTCCATGAACAAATCGGCCCATTCCATTGAGAAGTTGGTGCATAGTGTCATTGGAAGCGGATTAGCCTTGTATAAAATTAGCCACCTATATCGCATCTTTGATTTTTTTTAAAGACAATTTTATTCTTTTTGGAGAGGCTTCCTTTTGTCAAATTTAGGTTATTATTGATTGCCTGAATGAATTTTGTAGCTCTTCAGTTGGAAAGTGAATTCCGAGAAGACCCGTCTATTTTGCTCTACAAATGTGAATCATAATAGATATGCAGAATTGACTTCCTTCTCCCCCTTTTCTCTCACATGTGACTTGGAAAAGTATTTGGATGTTTGATAACTCTACAAAATAGAGTTATTACAATCTTAAATTTAATAAACATGAGAGTAATGAGTGTAAATATTTTTCAGTTCTCATAAGAAATTATGTTTAAAATGCACACTTTTTTTATGTCTTGAGCTAAGCTAATTTTCACATTGTCCAACTGCATTTCATGATGTTTAATGATTCATTTTAATATAGTAATTTGAGTCTGACCAATTGAATTTAATATGTAGATTTCAAAGGGCAAGAGGAGCTTTGGAAATGGGCTATGGAACAATAGACATGAAGAGCAAGTATCAAAAAAGGACAACAATAACTTTGAAAGAGAAGAATTGAAAGTAGACATCAACGCATGTACGTGAAGGCACCACGCATGTACGTGACAGCCTCTATGCAAAACAATTGGATCAAGAGGAATCACGCATATGCTCAAAGAATTCACACATGTGCGTGATGGTCTCTGTTCCGGATCAGAAAAACTTGCGCATATGCGTGAAGGGTTCACGCACGTGCGTGATGGTCTCTGTTTTGAATTAGAAAGACTTACGCATATGCGTGAAGAGTTCACGCATGTGCGTGGACGACTGATGCTAATTTTCTTATGCACGTGGTTATCACTTGACCCAATATAAATAGATGGAAGGCAATCGTTTTAGGGGGAAGTTAGTTTTTAGGAGACTTTTTCATCAAAGAGGCCGAATCTTCTCCATTCTTTTCTCTCTTTTTCACTATTTTCTGCAAGTGAGGGGAGTAGATCCAAGATCAAGGAAGTGAAGATTTATCCTCTCCATCTCCATGGATCTCTTGGTTTATTCTTCCCTTTCTTCTTTGTTTTCATTTCTTTTCATGGGTAACTAAATCTCCATAGCTAGGGGGAGATCTAGCTTGACCCAAACTTGATGTACATGGATATTTGATTATTTGATGTTTAGTTCTTTTCAATTGAGTGTTAATCTCTATGCTTAATACTTCTGTGACTTGATCAACCATAGATTGTTTTGTTGGGTATTTTGAGAATTGGGAGATTCCTCTTTACCTCTTGCTACTTGAGTTTAGCACCATAATCTATCAATATCTAGGAATGAGTCTTGGTAATTATGTGGTTAATTTGGGAATGAAAGTGGTTAATTACCTCTTTAATCCTCTCAATTGCGTGAAATTGACTAAGGAATTAGTAATTTTAGGTAATTGGGAGAGAGTTAATCCACCAAGGAATTGGGTTTTGGCTAATTTTGTGTATTCCTTACCATCAATTGAGAGAATTAAGCATAATTAATTGAATTTCATGGAAATTAAGGATGAGTCAAGTGAAAATCAACCCCTGGTGTTCTCATTCATTGATTCCATTTTATAACTCTTAATTCAAATTCTTCTAAAAATTAAGTTTAATTGTTCATTCATTCAGTTTATTATTTTAATGTTCTTTTTACAACCATCTCATTACAATAGTTAGTCTAGATAGTAATAACTTAGTGAAATTGGTACTCAATATTAATCAATCCTCATGGGAACGATACTCACTCACTTTTTATTACTTGTATGACTCGGTATACTTGTCGAAGCCTCATCAAGTTTATTACTTGACTATTTGAGGTATTAGCATGTAGGGATGAAAATATGTTAATTTAGATTAAGCTTCAAATAAACAGGTTTAGGTATATTTTTGTAAAATATTGGCTTAAGTTTGGCTAGTTATTTATTATTTATTGTAGGTTTTATTTTGATATTTGGTCTGATTTGTTTATGAAAAAATAAAAGTTTAAAATGATTTAAAGTTTATTCAAAAGTTTACTTTAAGTTTCTAATCAACAAAGGATGTGGGTCGAGATAGTAAGTAATATTGACTATGAGAACGAGAACGCGAGTTCAAATAATAGGAAAATAATTTTTGTAGGGAGATCGCATAACCCTTATACTCTCACAGTCAAACAGATCATGATTAATCTCATGGATAATTATAATAGGTCGAATCTGTAGGAATATCTCGTGATCTTACAACAAAAAAACCTATATTAATTACATGAAACCTTTCATATAACAAAGAAATTTAAACTTTTTTTAAAAGTATAACCTTTAACGAAATTGGTATATTTTGTACAAAATAAATATATTATAATAATATATGATTAATAAAATATGTAGGTATTATATTTTTTAATTATATATATAAATAATAATAATAATTAGGCTAGCCTATTAAGTTAAAGAAATTTTTTCAAAAGTTAAAACTTTAACCTACGTAGCCAATTAAGCTTTTAAAAAAATCTAAATATGACTCTTGTTTACTAAATAAATTATGCCAATAGGCTTAAATAGACTAAATTGTAGATCCAAAATAGATTGTCTCACTTATTCCCACCTCTATTAGCATGAGTTTATTGTAATTAAAAGTTTCTTTAGAAGGAAATACATAAATGCAATTAATATGTGCTAAATGTGGAATAAAATATATAAAAACTAAAGGGGGAATAAATTGAATTTCTAAAAATCAATTTCTTAATATGAAAAATTGCAAATACATTAATGCAATCATGCGCCACATGCATGACGTAATTAATGTAGTTGATATTTTTAATATAAAAATATAAATGGAATCAATGAATTAAATATGAAAAAAGAAACTAAAATTAAATGGGAAATAGGTCAAATGTCTAGAAATCAATATTAATATTTTTAAAACAAAAATACACAAAGACAATCTATATGTGCTAAGTGTGGAGGAAAAAAAATTAGGCCAATATTTAGAAATCGATATTTGAAATATGGTAATACATAAATCATACATTTAATCACGTGGCCCTTTATGTAATTGATGTAATTGAGATTCTTAACCTAAACGAAAATAAATGCAATTAATATATGTTAAACGTGGAAGAAAAAACCTAAAACTAAAGGGAAAAATAGGTGAAACGTATGAAAAATCAACATTTTTAAAATGGAAATATACAAAGGCAATCAATATGAGCTAATTGTGTGATATTTTACACTATGTATCTGGATGACAGGGAATGAAATGAAAGGAAAATGAATGGGGGAAAAGGAACTTGTTCTTATGTTTGGGAGTTTAAAAATGATTAGGAAGGGAAAGAAACTCAAGGGATCTATTCCTTTCTCTTCTCCTCCAATAACCAATTTCTGATCTCCCAAAATTAGGGTGGAAATAGGGGAAACTCAACTTTTATAAGTTAAAATTAAGTATTTTATATCAGTTTCTTTCCTATATTATTAACTCTCGAACAAAAAACAATAATGGAATTTCATTCCATCTCCTTTTAATATCTTTCAAACAAGAGAATAGGTAACTTTGTTCTATTTCCCCCCTTCCTTTTCAACTCATTCATTCTATTTCATTAATAAAAAACATTCAAACAAAGTATTAATGTGCTAGCATTTGTCCCTTTCCTTCCATGAGAGACTACTATATAAAAGAATAAAAAATTAATGAGTTAAATACAACTGTTATCCTTTTCCATTAAAATAATTTTCACTTAAAAATTGGTTTACAATACATGATTTATTTATTTATTTTTTATTAGCCCGGTATTCCCACCAGTATTGACACTGTCGCGATTAGAAAGATTCACAATAATTATTTTCTCTATAGTTTGAAACTTTGATCATCTCTTTAGTAATGGATTTCGCTTATCACTATACCCAACCATTGTTGATCAATACACAATTTTAATATTACATTTATTTTTTCAAAATTGAGTCAGTATTATTACATTAGTCCTTCTCCAAAATCCTAAATCAAGATTTTTTCTTATTTTCAAAATTGTTATGTTATAATTAATGAACTTAGTTTTTCAATTTCTTCAATAAATTTCTCTATTAAAAAAACTGTGAATCTTAATGGCTTTATAGTTAGTAATTTTTATAGAAAAATTCTCCTAAAATAAACTTGTCAATAAAATAAAATAAGGGGGCATATACCATTGATTTAATCTAAAATGCTTTATAATTTTAACTCACAAAATGATATAAGAGTAGATATACATTTACTTGCTCACTTTACAAATAAACTCACTTGAGATGAGTCAATTTTTTTTTATTAACCTTTTACATCCAAACAAATTTAAAAATATGTAAAAGAATTTAATCTCATGAAACTAATTAACTTTTTTAATAAACTTCTTTTCTACTCTTCTCAGTTTTATTCTCTTTTTACTTTTGTTAAAATTTCTAATTTCTTTTTTACAATAAACTAATTAACTAAATTATGATTTTATTAATAGAATTTATTTTTAATCAAATCATAATTTGAAACTTACTCCCCCATCCACTTTTATGAGTATTTGTCTATTTAAGAATTTTATTTTATTTAAAATTATCTGTCTATTTAAAAAATTAATGAATTATTAATATATTTTTTTAACCTTTGATATTGATATTAATAAGTGAGAGAAAAATTAATAAAATAATAAATTTTTGGACATTTTAATACATGATAATTCAGTCAATCTAATTAATTTTATTTATAATTAATCTTTTAATAATTTTCTTAATTATTAACAACTTTAATAGAGAGATAAAAGTAAACGAAAAAAATATAATCATGTTCAGACACAATTCACTCATATTATTTGTTTATACATCTTAAATTGGAATTTAAATTGTGCAAAATATAATCAATCATGTTAAAGCCATATAGATGCAAGGGCATGTGAGAATTGTACCAAAGAAAAAAAAAAGCATGTGAGAAAGGTTGTGGATGTTGGCGGAAAAGCCTGTCTGTCTCTTGACCTAACAAATTAGCGGCTTTCTTCCAGAAATTATTCTCCAATTTTATTGCGTCTGCCGCCTCCGTATTACAGGAGCTTTCGCTTATCAGTGTTTAGCACAAACACTCAAACTCAACCAGTATGATCTCAAACTCTTTATTTATTTATTTTAACCTCTCCATTAAATGTATCATTTGCCCTACATCTTTCACCTTTGCTTTTTTAGAAAATATTATATAATCATAATTTTTTGACAAAAAATTTATTAGAGTAAGTTAATATTATTATTGATTATTAAATAGATGAATGGTCTTTACCAATATGACACATACAACAATTATTCTCAAAATTTAACTAATTTAGTTTAATTTTATCGAATTTTTTTACTTGTGTAGCATTATTCTATTTTTTTTTCTACATTAAATCCACGCCTTTGAGTATAGAAGGAAGGAATATTTTTCGTAAGCAGACCGAGGGTATATATATAGAGAGAGAGAGAGACTTTTTTTTTGGGGTAAAACTATATTTATAAACTTTCAATTAAATTCATTTCATTTCATAACAACTTTGGGAAACCGACATTTTCGTTCAAATCTTCCAAAATTAGTAACTCCTAATTAGAAACGTTTCACATAGTAGGGTTCGCCCTTCCTAACTAATATTTTTTTTTCAAAATTATTTAATCTGGATTCTTCCAACCGGAATGAATTTCGGATGACTTCCTAATTTTTATTTTAAACTAATGCTTTTTTACTTTTTCTAATTTCTATTCTAATTAAAATAAACAAACTTTAGCTATCATTTTTTAAAATGAAAAATTAAAGGAGAAAATGTTATTTCATTTCAAAATCAAGGCATATTACAAGCTTTATAAGAGTTTAGATGGGGTGGAAGTGGGGCGGCTGCAACTCAAAGATGGAAAAAGGCCTTACAATTTTTGGTTAAATGTACAGTAAAAAATTATAAAATATTAAATTTCTTCATCAGTTGTACCTGCAATATGACTATTCTGGTTTCACCCTTGATATATAACGATATTTATAGATGATTTATAAATAAAATATTATATCAGCAAGAACCAAGTTTAATATTTTTTTGTCATCAATATTTATTGATTGCCTGAATGAATTTTGTAGCTCTTCAGTTAGAAAGTGAATTCCAAGAAGACCCGCCTATTTTGCTCTACAAATTTGAATCATAATAGATATGCAGAATTGACTTCCTTCTCCGCCTTTTCTCTCACATTTTACTTGGAAAAGTATTTGGATGTTCGCCTACTTCATAAACATGTGGATGATGCCATGACTATTTGAGGTATTAGCATGTAGGGATGAAAATATGTTAGATCAGGTTAGCCTTCGAATAAATAGGTTTAGGCATGTTTCTGTAAAATATTGGCTTAAATTTGGCTAGTTATCTATTATTGATTGTACATTTTATTTTGAGTTTTGATCTAATTTATTTATAAAAATATAAAAATTTGAAATGATCTAAAAGCTTATTCACAAGTTTACATTAAGTTTCTAATTCATAAAGGATATGAGTCGAGATAGTAAATAATCGATCTTGACTTCTAAAAACGAGAACGCGAGTTCAAATAATAGGAAAACAACTCTTGTAGGGAGACCGCACAACTCTTATACTCTCACAGCCAAACGAATCAGGATTAGTCTCATGGACAAATCTAATAAGTCGAATATGTAGAGATATATCGTAGTCTTACAAACAAACAAAAAACCTATATTAATTACATGAAACCTTTCATATAACAAAGAAATTTAAACTTTTTTTTAAAATTATAACCTTTAACCAAATTGGTGTATTTTGTACAAAATAAATATATTATAATAATATATGATTAATAAAATATGTAGTATTATATTTTTTTAATTATATATAGAAATAATAAAAAATTAGGCTAGGCTAATAAGTTAAAGAAGTTTTTTCAAAAGTTCAAACTTTAACCTACATAGCCAATTAAGCTTTTAAAAAATCTAAATATGACTCTTGTTTACTAAATAAATTATGCCAATAGGCTTAAATGAACTAAATTGTATATTCAAAATAGATTGTTTGACTTATTCCCACCTCGATTAGCACGAGTTTATTGTAATTAAAAGTTTCTCTACAAGGAAATACATAAATGCAATTAATATGTGCTACATGTGGAATAAAATATATAAAAACTAAAGGGGAAATAAATCGAATTTCTAAAAATCAATTTCTTAATATGAAAAATTTCAAATACATTAATGCAATCATGCGCTACATGCATGACGTAATTAATGTAATTGATTATTTTTAATATAAAAATATAAATGGAATCAATGAATTAAATATGAAAAAAGAAACTAAAATTAAATGGGAAATATGTCAAATGTCTAGAAATTAATATTAATATTTTTAAAATAAAAATACACAAAGGCAATCTATATGTGCTAAGTGTGGAGGAAAAAAATTAGGCCAATATTTAGAAATCGATATTTGAAATATGGTAATACATAAATCATACATTTAATCATGTGGCCCTTTATGTAATTGATGTAATTGAGATTCTTAACCTAAACAAAAATAAATGCAATTAATATATGTTAAACGTGGAATAAAAAACCTAAAACTAAAGGGAAAATAGGTGAAACGTATGAAAAATCAACATTTTTAAAATGGAAATATACAAAGGCAATCAATATGAGCAAATTATGTGACATTTTACACTATGTATCTGGATGACAGGGAATGAAGTAAAAGAAAAATGAATGGGGGAGGATGAACTTGTTCTCATGTTTGAGAGTTTAAAAATGATTAGGAAGGGGAAGAAACTCAAGGGAGATTCCTTTCTCTTCTCCTCCAATAACCAATTTTTGATCTCTCAAAATTAGAGTGGAATGGGAGAAACTCAACTTTTATATTAAAATTAAGTATTTTATATCAATTTCATTCCTATATTGTTAAACTCTCAAAAAATAAAATAATGGAGCTTCATTCTATTTCTTTTTAATATCTTTCAAACAATAGAATAAGTAACTTTGTTCTATTTCTCTTCCTTCCTTTTCAACTCATTCATTCCGTTTCATTAATAAAAAAACATCCAAACAAAATATTAATGTGCTAGCATTTGTCCCTTGCCTTCCATGAGAGACTTCTATATAAAAGAATAAAAAATTAATGAGTTAAATACAACAGTTATCTTTTTCCTCTAAAATAATTTTCACTTCAAAATTGTTTTACAATACATGATTTTTTTTTTGACTAGCCAAGTATTTCCACTAGCATTGGCATTGTCACGATTAGGAGGACCCGCAATAATTATTTTTTCTATAGTTTGAACTTTTGATTCTCTTTCTAAGAATGCATCTCGCTTATCACTATACTCAACCCTTGTTGATCAATACACGATTTTAATATTACATTTATTATTTCAAAACTCAGTCATTATTATTACATTAGTCCTTTTCCAAAATCCTAAATCAAGATTTTTCTTATTTTCGAAATTTGTTATGTTATAATTAATGAACTTAGTTTTTCAATTTCTTCAATAAATTTCTCTATTAAAAAAACTGTGAATCTTAATGGCTTTATAGTTAGTAATTTTTATAGAAAAATTCACCAAAAGTAATATTGTCTGTAAAATAAAACAAGGGGGCATATACCATTTATTTAATCTAAAATGTATCATAATTTTAACTCACAAAATGATAGAAGAGTAGATATACTTTTATTTGCTCACTTTACAAATAAACTCACTTGAGACGAGTCAAAAAAATTTTATTAACCTTTTATGCCCAAACATATTTAAAAATATTAAAAGAATTTAATCTCATGAAACTAATTAACTTTTTAAATAAACTTCTTTTCTACTCTTCTCAGTTTTATTTTCTTTTTAATTTTGTTAAAATTTCTAATTTCTTTTTTACAATAAACTAATTAACTAAATTATGATTTTACATAATAGAATTTATTTTTACTCAAATCATAATTTGAAACTTACTCCCCATCCACTTTTATGAGTATTTGTCTATTTAAGAATTTTATTTTATTTAAAATTATTTGTCTATTTAAAAAATTAATGAATTATTAATAATTTTTTTAACCTTTGATATTAATAAGTGAGAGAAAAATTAATAAAATAATACATTTTTGGACATTTTAATACATAGTAATTCAGTCAATCAAATTAATTTTATTTATAATTAATCTTTTAATAATTTTCTTAATTATTAACAACTTTAATAGAGAGATAAAAGTAAACGAAAAAAATATAATCATGTTCAGACACAATTCACTCATATTATTTGTTAATACATCTTAAATTGGAATTTAAATTGTGCAAAATATAATCAATCATGTTAAAGCCATTTAGGTGCAAGGGCATGTGAGAATTGTACCAACAAAAAAAAAAAAGCATGTGAGAAAGGTTGTGGATGTTGGCGGAAAAGCCTGTCTGTCTCTTGACCTAACAAACTAGGAGCTTTCTTCTAGAAATTATTCTCCAATTTTATTGCGTCTGCCGCCTCCATGTTACAGGAGCTTTCGCTCATCAGTGTTTAGCTCAAACACTCAAACTCAACCAGTATGATCTCAAACTCTTTATTTATTTATTTATTTTAACCTCTCCATTAAATGTATCATTTGCCCTGCATCTTTCACCTTTGCTTTTTTAGAAAATATTATATAATCATAATTTTTTGACAAAAAATTTATTAGAGTAAGTTAATATTATTATTGATTATTAAGTAGATGAATGGTCTTTACCAATATGGCATATACAACAATTATTCTCAAAATTTAACAAATTTAGATTAATTTTATCGAATTTTTTTACTTGTGTAGCATTATTCTATTCTTTTTTCTACATTAAATCCACGCCTTTGAGTATAGAAGGAAGGAATATTTTTTCGTAAGCAGAACGAGGGGGTATATATATATATATATAGAGAGAGAGAGAGAGAGAGACTTTTTTTTTTGGGGTAAAACTATATTTATAGAATTTCAATTCAATTCATTTAATTTCATAACAACTTTGGGAAACCGACATTTTCGTTCAAATCTTCCAAAATTAGTAACTCCTAATTAGAAACGTTTCACATAGTAGGGTTCGGCCTTCCTAACTAATATTTTTTTCAAAATTATTTAATCTGGATTCTTCCAACCGGAATGAATTTCGGATGACTTCCTAATTTTTATTTTAAACTATGATGTTTTTTTACTTTTTCTAATTTCTATTCTAATTAAAATAAACAAACTTTAGCTATCATTTTTTATAATGAAAAATTAAAGGAGAAAAATTTATTTCATTTTAAAAATCAAGGCATATTACAAGCTTTATAAGAGTTTACTTGGGGCGGAAGTAGGGCAGCTGCAACTCAAAGATGGAAAAAAGGCCTTACAACTTTTGGTTAAATGTACAGTAAAAAATTATAAAATATTAAATTTCTTCATCAGTTGTACCTGCAATATGACTCTTCTGGTTTCACCCTTGATGTATAATGATATTTATAGATGATTTATAAATAAAATATTATATCAGCAAGAATAAAGTTTAATATTTTTTTGTCATCAATATTTGATCTTGCCAATTAAATCAATCCTTACAAAATATGTATAGTATTGCTTAACGACTACATCACAGGTCAAGCCTTTTACCAACTCTCTAAATTAGGTGTAAAGTAAAAAGTGTGTGACCGAATTACAAATATCAACAAATGTAACGTTCTAATTTAATTTTATAGATTTAATTATTACTTTAATAAGTTTCGAAACAGTTATAAATATTATATTATACAAAGCACAATTATTAGTAATATTATACATCAAAAAAGGGTAGACCCCTCAAAATTTGGTAGTTAATTAGTACATCTATCCATAATTTTAAGTAACATTTCTAAGACTAGCACTTACTATAACAAAAAGTTAGGCTCACTTAAGTCTAATTATGGTGCTAAAAAAATTGAAGTATCATGAAGTGTTATATTTATACATATTTACAAGCCTACTAATCAAATATCAATATTATTAGGCAAACTTCTCCCAACGAGAAAGAGAAAACATAGTTTCTCAGTTCTAGTCATTGTACTTGCTCAACCCGAAAATCAACTATAAATCTCAAGATTGATATTATCTAAAATATCACGTCAAATAAGTAAGATATAACTCAGTATGGATAAGAAAAATAATAATATTTTTAACTAATGATATTCGAGTCATCACATGTATGGAAAACAATTTCATTAACTTCCTTTTTTCTCAATTTTTCATCAAACTATAATCTAAAATTCATAAGTCTTTCTTGAGTAAACAAAATTAGCAATAGTATTAAACAATTATAAATTTAAAAGGAACTGTGCATCTTTCCTGAAAACTCATAAAAATTATCTCATCCCCTTTTTAATTATTGTACCATCATTTTAGGATTTTAATCCTAAATTACTCTTTCTCTTGATCACTTATGTGCACATCACATTGTGTGAGCTCATATCTACTCAGGGCGTCCCCTAAGAATTTATCTTCATGGTCATAAACTTGTACATTTGATCCTGTTACCTTAGGAATATATTTTCTTATATTTCCATCATGTTGCAAAATTATTATTTTATTTAATTAAAATCTTAATATGTTGTCGTACAAATCAAAGTTTGTGAAAAAAATCCACATCCTTCTGTTTTAGTCTAGTCTCTCAAAGAAAATATATTATTCATTAGTAAAAATTTAGTAGCAGGCTTTATTCTCAACAAGTAACATATTATCTTAACAGAAAAAATAAGAGCATAAAAATTAGTATAAAATAGAAAAATATATGCAGAATAAACAAAAAAAGAGTAGTTAACAAGTAACATATCATCTTCAAAGAAAAATAAGAACAGAAAAATTAATATCAAATAGAAAAAAATGTAGTATAATGTTAACTACAGAGCAGAAATAGTAATATTAAACAAAAAATACAAGCAGAAATAATAATATTAAACAGAAATAAGAGTAGAAATAATAATATTAAACATAAAAATAAGATGATCCATAACAAAGTTAAGAATGAAGATACATGAGTTCATAAGATCAGAATCAAATCTAAAAATTTTGATCACCCATGAATTGCAAATAGGGAAAAATTTGTAAAACTTACAGAATCAAAGATTAAAACAAGAAGAATATTGACAAAAGGAGAAGAGTCTTTCATCCCCTACCAGATCAAGAAAAGTTTATGCAAAACGTAAATCACAAAATGTAAATGAAGCTCTCCCTATTTTCTGTTGAAGCTCTCTGTAACTTTGATGAAGGAGGGAGCCTTTCTTTTATAGACCCTCTAAAACTTAAAATATCTTTTGTTACTTTGTTTCACGTGTTTCATTCTTCTTTCCATTTCTTATTACTTATCTTTATTAAGTATTCATATTCTTATTATTTATTGAATTACGTCACTTTGATTTAAAAGTGCTAAGGATAATGATGTAATAGGTTGAGAGACATAGTTATAAGATAAACAAATTGTCAAAAAGTAATTGTGCAAAGAATCTAATCTTTTATCTTTTTTTTTATCTTTCACGTCACACTTCAATGCCTTCATTCTTTTTTTTAATTGAAGTTTCCTAACGTTACTTTTTTTTAAAATTATTATTATTATTATTATTATTATTTTAATAATACATATATATTACTTTATTTTCATACTTAATCCCTTATTTTTAAAATATTTTACATAAATATATATATATAAATATATAAATATATATATATATTTGTACCCATTGTTATTTTGATTATTATCTTTAGGGATATTACAACAAACAACAGGCAACTTATTTTTTGTACTGTTAGACGGTCAGAAATTTTTTTTGATAGGATTTGATTAAAATTTGTTTAGACTTAAAAATAATTGAAATAAGTTAAAATGGTAGAGATTATTTATTTATCTAAAGATCAATAATTATGTCAACTTATTTTGGCAGTAATTACGGCAAAAAAGTTATAACTGTGTAGTATTATTATCCTTTATTTTCTCTCTCCTTGAAACAACTTAGTTGGTAAAGTCGTGCTTCGAATTCCACAATGCACTCTACAGTCTCTTTTCTTTTTCCTCTTCTTTGCTATGGGGTCACTTGTGAACATCCTCTGGGCTACTCTCAAAAAATAAAAAAAGTAATTTTTTTATATAAAAGTTAGTTTAAAGGGCTTGAAAATTATGATACGTGGCTAAATTATTAAATTTTAAGTTTTATGTAGTCGGTTTTTATATGATGTATACGGGTTTAAAATCCACTTAAAACACAATATGACTAAAGCTAAATGATGTAAAGACCGTAACATTTTTTAAAAAAGAAAAAGGTTTAAAGAGTGGGAAAATTACGCAATTTTAAAATCAAGATATGTTATAAGCTTGAAAACTACTATTTACATATATAACTCATTAATGATGAATGAACCACAAATGAAAATTAAATTCAATATCTTTGAATTTTTTTTAGAGATAAAAGATTTGAAAAAAGTTAGAGATTTCAACTGTAACACAACATACTCATCAAGAACACACACACTAACGTAAACATGTTACACTTAGAGAAGGGAATGAGCCATTTGATTTTTGTGCTCAAATAACTCAAAAGAGATTATCACTTAAATTTTGTACCTAAATGATTCTAAAGAAGTAAAGACGAGATTTAATCATAAATTCTTGTAATCACATGCAAAATACTTTACCATCTAAATTACCTGTTACCTTAAAATTTAAAATCTTTGATTGAAACAATTTTTTTTTATACATGACTAGTGTTTTGTACATGAGCAATGCTTAGGATAAATTTAAAAATATTACAATAAAAAAATATACTTAACTTAAAGATATGATATCTTAGATAATTTAGATGAATTTGATTAAGTTATAATTAGTGAAATCTATAAAAGAACTCACTCAAAACTATTTTTTTATTTTTCGTTAACTAACTCTTCTCATGTTATGATAATCAGTTATGTAGCTCATCTCAATAAATATTTCTTTTACATGACCTCTCAATAAATAATTAATTTATATAGTTTTAGATAATTTTAATTTTTTATTCTACAATTTTTCTCTTTTAATATTAATTTTTATGTGTTTATTTATTTGAATGTTTTATCAACTTATTATTAAGATTTTACCAAAAAAATTTACTACAATTTCTTAGTTTAAAAAAACACTAAATAAATTCTTAGTTTTATCATAATAAATTACATTTAATTAATTTTACAATATATTCATACAAAATTTTCATTCTTGTGTAATGTATATATTGAAGTTTTGTAAAAAATATGAAACAATTATATATGAATGAATATAGTAATTTAAAAATATAATTAATTAATTTAGGGTGACAATATAGTATATATATAGTAGATATGATATTAGACACTAAGAAAAATTTTGAAATTTTAAGATCAATCACTAATAAAAATAATTAATATTGTGGTTAACTAAAAATATGTGAGAATTTTTTGAATTTTGTTGAATATGAAATAATATACAAATATATATATATGTCAAGGTAATTAATATGAGATTAAAATTTCTATATTTATATGCGTGAGTAATAAATTTAATTTAAACTTGGTGACACATGTGCACTTTCCTTTTAAATTGTAACATGTGATACCACATGTCAGTTATTGAGATCATGTATTTGTCACATCACAAATTTTTAAACATGAAGATATTTACCTTCTCTTTATATATTATATTATATGGTTATATGATGATTATATTATATGATTATATGATTTGGAGGTTTTATCAACTTATTATTAAGAATATACTAAAAAAATTTACTATATTTTTTTACTTTAAAAAACACTTAATAAATTTTAATTTCTTCATAATAAATTATATTTAATTAATTTTACTGTATTTTCATACAAAATTTTCACTCTTTGTGATATATATATACATATATTGAAGTTTTATAAATAATGGAGAATACTTATACATGAATAAATATAGTAATTTGAAAATATAGTTAATATGGGTGGCAGTGCATATGTAACATACATGGTATCATATACTTATAAAAATTTTAAGATTTTAAGATAAATCACTAATAAAAATAATTAATAACATGGTCAACTAAAGATAGGTGAGAATTTTTTAAATTTTTTTAATATGAATTAATATGCAAAGGTATATATGTTAAGGTAATTAATACGCTATTAAATTTATATATTTGTAAACATGAATAATAAATTTAATTCAGATCTGACGACAAATGTGCACATTCCTTTTAAATTACAACATGGAATATCACATGTCTTCTATTGGGATCATGTATTTGTCACATTATAAATTTTTAAATATGAAGGCATGTACATCCTCTTTATATATTATAATATATTGTTATATAATAATTATATTATATGATTATATTATTTGGAGGTTTTATTAACTTATTATTAAGAGTATACCAAAAAAATTTACAAAATTTTCTTAGGTAAAAAAATACTTAATAAATTTTTAGTTTCCTCATAGTAAATTACATTTAATTAATTTTATTATATTTTTATACAAAATTTCCACTCTTTGTGATATATAAATTGAAGTTTTGTAAATAATATAGAATACTTATACATGAATAAATATAGCAATTTAAAAATATAATTAATATAGTTGACAATACATATATAATATAGTGGTATCGTATACGACAAAAATTTTGGACTTTTAAGATAAATCACCAATAAAAATAATTAATAACATGATCAACTAAAGATAGGTGAGAATCTTTTAATATTTTTTAAAAATGAATTAATATGCAAAGATATATATATCAAGATAATTAATATGTGCTATTAAATTTCTATTTTTATAAGTGTGAGTAATAAATTTAATTTAGACTTGACGATACATGTACATCTTCATTTTAAATTACAACATGAAATGTCACATGTCAGTTATTGGGATCACGTATTTGTCACATGACTGATTTTAAAAAATGTTGTTGCATGTTAAAATATGAAAGCATGACATTCTCTTTATATATTATATGATTTGAAGTTTTATCAACTTATTATTAAGAGTATATATAAAAAATTACTATATTTTATTAGTTTAAAAAAACTAAATAAATTCTTAGTTTCCTCAAAATAAATTACATTTAATTAATTTTATTGTATTTTCAAACAAAATTTTCACTCTTTGTGATGTATATATTGAAGTTTTGTAAAAAAATATAGAATACTTATATATGAACCAATATGGTAATTTGAAAATATAAATAATTTAGGTGACAGTACATATATAACATAAATAGTATCATGTACCTACAAAATTTTGGGATTGTAAGATAAATTACAAATAAAAAATTAATAACGTAATCAACTAAAAATAGGTGAGAATCTTTTGAAAATGAATTAATATGCAAATGTATATCTGTCAAGGTAATTAATATGTGCTATTAAATTTTTATATTTGTAAGCATGAACAATAAATTTAATTTAGATCTGATGACACATGTGCACATTCCTTTTAAATTGTAACATGATATGTCACATGTCAGTTATTGGGATCATGTATTTATCATATGTCAGATTTTTAAAAATAAACGCATGTACATTCTCTTTATATGTTATATTATATGGTTATATAATGATTATATTATATGATTAAATGATTTAGAGGATTTATCAACTTATTATTAAGAGTATACTAAAAAATTGACTATATCTTTTTAGTTTAAAAAATACTTAATAAATTCTTAATTTTCTCATGATAAATTATATTTAATTAATTTTATTATATTTTCATACAAAATTTTCACTCTTTGTAGTGACGTATATATTGAAGTTTTGTAAATAATATAGAATACTTATATATAAATCAGTATAGTAATTTGAAAATATAATTAATTTAGTTGACAATACATATATAACACAGATGTTAGAATTTTTTTTTTAATTTTAAGATAAATCACCAATAAAAATAATTAATAACGTGATCAATTAAAGAATAGTGAGAATTTTTTGAATGTTTTTTAATATGAATTAATATGTAAAGGTATATATGTCCAGGTAATTAATAAGTGTTATTAAATTTCTATATTTATAAGTGTAAGTAATAAATTTAATATGGACTTAGTGATACATGTGCACATTCCTTTTAAATTACAATATGAGATGTCATATGTCAGTTATTGAGATCACGTATTTGTTACATGACAAATTTTTAAACATGAAGGCATATACATTCTCTTTATATATATTATATTATACGGTTATATAAGGATTATATTATATGATTATAGGATTTGAAGTTTTATCAACTTATTATTGAGAGCATACTGAACAAATTTACTATATTTTTTTATTTTAAAAAACACTTAATAAATTTTTAGTTTTCTCATAATAAATTACATTTAATTAATTTTACAATATTTTCATAAAAATTTCACTCTTTGTGATGTATATGTTGACATTTTGTAAATCATATAGAATACTTAGATATGAATCAATATAATAATTTAAAATATAATTAATTTAAGTTATAGTACATATATAACATAATTGATATCATATACTTACGAAATTTTTTGAATTTTAAGATAAATTACCAATAAAAAAATTAATAACGTGATCAACTAAATATAGGTGATAATTTTTAAAATTTTTTTAATATGAATTAATATGCAAAAGTATATATGTAAAGGTAATTAATATGTGCTATTAAGTTTCTATATTTATAAGTGTGAGTAATAAATTTTATTTAGACTTAACGACACATGTGCATATTTCTTTTAAATTGTAACATAGAATGTCACATGTCAGTTATTGAGATCATGTATTTGTCACATTACAAATTTTTAAACATGAAGATATGTACATTCTTTTTATATATTATGTTGTATTGTTATATATTGATTATATTATATAATTATATGATTTGGAGGTTTTATCAACTTATTATTAAGAGTATATTTTTTTCTATATTTTCTTAGTTTAAGAAAACACTTAATAAATTATTAGTTTCCTCAAAATAAATTATATTTAATTAATTTTACTATATTTTCATACAAAACTTTTACTTTTTCTGATGTATATTTTGAAGTTTTGTAAATAATATAGAATACTTATTATGAATCAATATAGTAATTTAAAAATATAATTAATTTAGGTGACAAGACATATATATATATAAGGTGGTATCATATACCTATGAAAATGTTGTGATTTTAAGATAAATCACCAATAAAAATAATTAATAACGTGGTCAACTAAAGATAAGTGAGAATTTTTTAAATTTTTTTGAATATGAATTAATATTTGAATGTATATATGTCAAGGTCATTAATATGTGCTATTAAATTCCTATATTTATAAACATGTAAGCATTAGCATATAAAATTTAGAAGTTTTAATTTAGATATCTTTACTATATTTTTTAGATAACATCAAAATAAATTACATTTCTTTATTTTCATACAAAATTTTCACTTTTTATGATGTATATATTGAAATTTTGTAAATAATATAGAATACTTATATATGAATCAATACAAAGCCGCTTAATTTAGGTGATATACATATATAATATAGATGGTATCATATACCTCCAAAATTTTTGAGATTTTAAGATTTATAAACAATGTAACTGAATTTTTTTTTTTGAATGTTTTTGAATATGAATTAATATGCAAAGATATTATGTCTCTTAATTATATATTATAAATTTCTATTTAGAGTTTTATCAACTTATTATTAATAGTATATCAAAAAATTTTTTACTATATTTTTTATTAGTTTAAAAATATTGTATAATTTGGAGATTTTATCACTTAATAAATTCTTAATTTTTTTTTAATAAATTACATTTAATTAAATTTTTATTATATTTTCATACAAAATTATCACTATTTGTGATGTAAATATTGAAGTTTTGTAAATCAAATAAAATACTTATATATGAATCAATATAGTAATTTGAAAATATAATTAATTCAAAGGATAATACATATATAACATAAATTGTATTATATACCTACAAAAATTTTGGAATTTTAAGATAAATTATCAATAAAAATAATTAATAATGTAATCAAATAAAGATAGGTGATAATTTTTTAAATATAAATTAATATAAAAGGATATATATGTCAAAATAATTAATATGTACTATTAAATTTTTATATTTATAAGTGTGAGTAATAATTTTAATTTAGACCTAACTATACATATGTATCTTTTTTAAAAAATTATAACATGATATATCATATATCAATTATTAAAATTATATATTTATCATATAGTAAATTTTTAAATATATTATTCTATATCAAAATAATATATCTCAATATATGAAAGCATATAAACACATTTTAATCCTATAAGTTGAAGTATCCTAGTAACCTAAAGACACAGAGACAATTAGCATGCAACATTCCAACCAAAAACTTGTGTGTTTTACATTTTTAAGCTTTTTATTTATTTATTTTAATTTTGTTTTAATTTGAATATGTGCAAGCTGGAACAATGGATGGTCAGATCTGGGACAATTCAATTAGATCAGACGGCGCCTGGATCTCAGGGGCTGCTCCACCAGTACGGACGTGTCAAATTTCAAACATGAAAAAAGTAAATTAAAATAAATAAATAAATAATATAAAAAATCAGGACTTGTGTTTCGCTTGACACGTGCGATTCCATAACTTGACCGCTAAGTCAAAAAAAAAAAAAAAAAGGGCAAATCACCACATAAACGCATGGAACCGTCAGGACTCATGACAGCGCCTTCAAAGCCTAAAACACACCCACTCCCATTTTCATGCGTTTTGTATTCTCTTTGACCTGACGCCTCTCTTTCTCTCTCTCTATAACCACTTCCTCTTTGTTCATTTTCTCGAGTTTTATCTCCATCTCTGTTTTCCCGGATTTTTGGACACACATATTTGCTGCGAGAACCTTGCTCTACAAATCATAAACCCATAACAAAAATGCCGAGTTTCACTTTCTTCGACCGTCTCTCTAGAGCTTTCCGTGACTATCACTCGCATTTGAAGCTTGTGCTGCTCTGCACCACCGTAAGGTATAATATCGTCAACTTCAGTCTTCATTTTGCTTTTGCGATTATCTTTTCTATTTTGTTTTCCGAAAGAAAACACAATTATAAGTTAATCCGTGGTCTCTGTTGCAGCTTTGCTTGCTTTATCTTATTTTCACTTTACAATGAATCTCAGAGTGTTTTTAAGAAAAAAAAAAAGTTAGATCCATATTAAAACTTCAAGCTACACTTAGGAACATAAATATATTTTTTAAATTAAAATTAAAATGTCAAAAATATTCTCTGTCCGCATTTGCTACTCTAATCCTCTATTACATGCCATACTATGCTTTAGTTGATCAATTATTCACGGCGATTCGTTGCTATTAATAATATGCAAGTAAAGTTGAACGGATAATGTAGATATAGAATTAATGTACGTAGATCTATCATCTATGTTTATGATGATATGAATGGACACTTTGGTTGATGCAGTGGTGGTGGCCTTTTGGCTTACGGTGAGGTTGAAGCGCCGGTTACCGAGAAGAAAAAGGTGGTGGTGCTGGGAACTGGTTGGGCGGGTACAAGTTTCTTGAAGAATCTGAACAATCCGAAATATGAGGTTCAGGTGGTGTCGCCTCGTAATTATTTTGCATTCACTCCTTTGCTGCCTAGCGTTACGTGCGGCACCGTCGAAGCGCGCAGCATTGTTGAACCCGTTCGCAATATTTTTCGGAAGGTGATGATTAAAATGCCATACAAATTCTTACTGTTGCATTATGAATTTTTTATTTTAAAAAAATTCATAAATCAATAAATTTGGTCTCTATAATGTCCAAAAAAAGGTCTCTATGGTTTTATGGTTTTTTAATAGCTTGTTAATACAAATTGACTGAGAAACACCTCTTTAAATATTTGTTTTAGTACTTTCCGTTTAATGCGGACAAATTATTATTATTATTATTTTTTGAGTTATGCTATTTTGTACAAAAAAAATTTCTACTAAAACTCACGAATTGCCTCATGACCAATGAGTTGGTGACGCATGACCCAACATGGAAAAAAAATCTTATACATTATGAGAATATTAATCTCAATAATATTATAATTGATTAAATTAAATTTAATAATATTTTATTTTTTAATCCAATAGCTGTATGTTAATTCAGTCTTCACGTGTTACTTTTTTTCTGAATGAGTATATTACTCTAAGATTACACCAATAACTTCTTCAACATGGGTGATTTGGAGAAAAGGTAGTTTTGAATGTAATTGGTGACACGTTCAAAGTTTGCTTCATATGGACATTCTATGGTTTTATGGTTTTTTAATAGCTTGTTAATACAAATTGACTGAGAAACACCTCTTTAAATATTTGTTTTAGTACTTTCCGTTTAATGCGGACAAATTATTATTATTATTATTTTTTGAGTTATGCTATTTTGTACAAAAAAAATTTCTACTAAAACTCACGAATTGCCTCATGACCAATGAGTTGGTGACGCATGACCCAACATGGAAAAAAAATCTTATACATTATGAGAATATTAATCTCAATAATATTATAATTGATTAAATTAAATTTAATAATATTTTATTTTTTAATCCAATAGCTGTATGTTAATTCAGTCTTCACGTGTTACTTTTTTTCTGAATGAGTATATTACTCTAAGATTACACCAATAACTTCTTCAACATGGGTGATTTGGAGAAAAGGTAGTTTTGAATGTAATTGGTGACACGTTCAAAGTTTGCTTCATATGGACATTCCTAAACCCTGAAAATATTTCGTGATGTTTAGCACTTTTTTCAGTTTAATGGAAGTCATCCTTCTGAAAGAGCAAAATGGCTTCCGCGGTCATAAGGGGAAACAATTTTTCATATCAATTAACAGTTATCAATTTCAAGCCATCCATTCATAACGTTATTTACAGTATCTAATCACTGTTAACAGTTAATCATAAGCTGTGGGTTGGCTACCTTAGAGACCATTCATAACGTTATTTATGTGTACACTTAGAACTGGGAAAACTGTATGCACACATTTTTTTTGAAAAAGAAAATGGTTTCTAAGTTAACTACATTTCCACTGAATTTTTTCACATCATTTTGTTATATTTTCTGTGATATAAACAGAGCTTTAGTCTTATGTGTCATGTCTGGATGCATGATTTGGCTGTGAAGTTCGCCTTCACTGTTTTACATAGGATATCATATTTCTCTATACACAAAATTGGTTTATCTTAAGTACACTTACAAGATTGTAGCTCATCATAAACGCTAAGGCAATGTTGGTTAGATCATCAATTACTATTAGGAGATACAGATTCTGGTGATTAGATTGCCAGTGAAGTAATTCGCTTTATGCCAAGTTGTTCACTAGCGATTAGTAGATTATGACAGGAGGAGACAATGGCTGTAATTGGGCTTTTTTTCTTGTTTTCCTCTGAGCAGAAAAAGGTGGACATTCAATTCAGTGAAGCAGAATGTGTCAAGATTGATGCAGAAAACAGGAGAGTTTACTGTCGATCTAATATAAACAATAATTTGAATGGTAAAGAAGAATTTGTCGTGGAGTATGACTACCTAATCATAGCCGTCGGAGCTACTGTCAACACATTTAATACTCCAGGAGTGGTGGAGAATTGCCATTTTTTGAAGGTAACTCCCTATCTTGTTCATCCTTTTAGCATATGTTATGGTATACATTAAGAAAAGCTTTGTCCAGTTAAAAAGTTGTCAGGGGAAGCGGTCAAAATACGGCGACTTAGGTGTTGACTGGATTCTGTTAATGCTTGTATGCATGGTTTTGCTTTTTAATTATCTCATGGACATGCGTTTGCAGGAAGTTGAAGATGCTCAGAAGATTAGAAGAACAGTTATTGACTGCTTTGAGAGAGCAAGTCTGCCCAATGTAAGTGAAGAAGAGAGGAAGAGAATTCTTCACTTTGCTATCGTTGGAGGTGGTCCAACAGGAGTGGAGTTTGCAGCCTCACTACATGACTTTGTCAATGTGGATTTGGTCAGATTATTCCCCGGGATTAAAGATTTAGTTAAAATTACGCTTCTGGAGGCAGGAGATCATATCTTGAGCATGTAAGGATGTGAAACATTTTTTTTTCGGTGCTAGGGATGTGAAACTCTAACCATGCCATTTCCTTCTTATTATTAAAAACTTGTTCCAATGATACCTGGTCATATAGTTTGCTGTGTTTATGAGTAGGCATTCTATAGTATTTTATTCAGTCGGAGGTTTTAAATGTACGGGTTGGGTGGCTTTGTTCTGTGGAATCTTTCTTCCACAATTTTTTAGTAAATGAAAACCATAATGGCATGGTTCAGCAAAGGAGGAGCTGTAGTTCATCTGATATGCGGATATTTGAGTCGAAGAAACAACCGTCAAGTTAGCAGTTATTAATTGGACCGGACCTGTTTAAGTGTATATCCAGGCTAAACACGTAAATATTTCTCTTACAGTCACGTGCACATGGTAAATAGAGTAGAAAATTGGAAACTCTAGACAAACTGCAGAAGGACTTGGTAATGAGGTAGTTATTAAAGATTTATTCACCATATTTGATCCTAAAAACAGTTGGTCAGGTTTCATGTTCAGTTGGCCTGTACTACCAAAAACTTAAGCAAGTTGGTGGTAAATGCTGGATTTAACTGTTTATTGTGTTCGAGAGGAGTTATTAATGTTCGAATATGCTCTTATTTAGTTTGTCACACTTGATGAGTTGTATTCTCTTGCTCTTTTCACAGGTTTGACAAAAGAATCACAGCTTTTGCTGAAGACAAGTTTCGAAGAGATGGGATTGATGTGAAAACAGGATCCATGGTTGTGAAGGTATCTGAGAAAGAAATTTCCACTAAAGAACTGAAAAACGGTGGGGAAATTACTACAATTCCATATGGAATGGCTGTCTGGTCAACTGGTATTGGCACTCGTCCATTTATTAAAGATTTTATGGCACAAATTGGACAGGTGTGTCATTGAGAAATTCGACATTTTATTTGTGTTATCATATTTCTCTTGTAGTTTGTTTTATCATTCAGCAAAGAAAATTTACATTTATTTATTATTCACTCCGCATTGTGTCTTATAAACAGGCTAGCAGGCGAGCTCTAGCTACTGATGAATGGTTGAGAGTTGAGGGATGCAACAATGTGTATGCGCTTGGTGATTGTGCTACCATAAACCAGCGAAAAGTGATGGTACCTAATATAATTTCTCCATCATATATTTAATCAACTTGCTTCGTAGTACGTACACACGCAAAAGCATGTGACATTCTTATCGATAGACTTACTATCAATATTGTGATTTTACATCTGGCTTTTATTCTTGCAGTTTCTTTGTTCTGTTTTTCAGTAAAGACATATATTTAATTTAATGCACATTTGCTTTATTTTCTTGTTATTTATGCCTTGTCTTACTAGCTGAGTTCAGTATAGATAAGATACATTTATAGGCAATCCAGGGCTGTATTAATTGACACATTTTTTTTTGTTACAATTGACACTTATTTCAATCCAATTGTTCTCTTTCTTCCTGTTAATTTGTGAATTGGTTTTTGGCATTTTAGGAAGATATTGCGGCGATCTTTAAGAAGGCTGACAAAGTCAATTCTGGAACCCTTACGGTCAAAGAAATTCAAGAGGTCATGGATGACATCTGTGAAAGATACCCTCAGGTGGAGCTATATCTGAAGACCAAACAGATGCGCAACATTGCTGATCTATTGAAGGAAGAAGCCAAGGGAGATGTTAAAAAAGAATCAATTGAACTGAATTTCGAAGAACTCAAAACAGCACTTTCCAAAGTGGATTCTCAGATGAAATTTCTTCCTGCTACAGCGCAGGTGCATGTCATGTTATTTGCTTGTGTCATTCTCTCTAATTGTATCATATTTCTCACTGATATGACTTTGAGTTTCTGAAAATTCATATTAGGTTGCATCTCAGCAAGGCACTTACCTGGCCAAGTGTTTTAACCGGATGGAAGAGTGTGAAAAAAATCCAGAGGGTCCTCTCAGGTTCAGGGGAGAAGGTCGCCATCAGTTCAAACCCTTTAGGTACAAGTTCAAACTAACTTACAAGCTCTCTCCTTTTACCCAATTCTATTTACGTTGATACAATAAAGAATGATTCAAGGTTTTTCATTAGTTGGCCAATGTTTTACTCATTAACACATGGTTGATTGCTCCTCAAGGTACAAGCATTTTGGTCAATTTGCTCCTTTGGGAGGAGAGCAGACAGCTGCCCAGCTTCCTGGGGATTGGGTTTCAATTGGCCACAGCAGTCAATGGCTCTGGTATTCTGTCTATGCAAGGTATTGTGTTCCTTTTCGCGTTGTTATGTTAACAAAACTGCCTGAGTTTTGAGACATTCTTATTACCAAGTTATAAAGCTTCATTCAATCCTTTGAACAGCAAGCAAGTAAGCTGGCGCACAAGGGCGTTAGTAGTTACAGACTGGACTAGACGTTTTATTTTTGGGAGGGACTCAAGTCGCATCTGAGGGAATATAGCATTTTCCAAGTCTTGCATTGGCAATATTGCAGAGCTCGTCAATCTTGAATTTCTTGATATAGGAAAATTTTTGTTTCAATTCCACCGATTCTTTGAATAAGTACACAAGCAGACTGGCACAGCTGAGATTTGTTTTCTTGCTTACCATTTTGAACTCGAGTATGAATTGCCCTTTTTTTTTCCCTGCTTCTGATATTTTGAGTTGCAGCATTAGTTGGTCTCCGAGTTTTGCTGATTACGGTTATTTCGGAGATGCTAGGTGATGTTCGCTTCTCATACCCAATTATTCATGTTATAATTCATCTTTCGTTATTTTCTCATATTTCCAATCTGGTCATGGAAATCATTGAAACTGAGATTAGTACGTCATTATTATAAGTATCGAGAACTTGTTGGAGTGAACAGGGTAGAATTTATTGTGTTTCTTGTTATCATTATAGTAAGGAGCGACTGCAGTTTTGGGGAAAATGTTATCAGCAATTAATTTCCCACCCAAAAATGATAAGTTGACCCATTTTTTAACGAAGTCTGAAAAAGAAAAATGAAAGAAAAGCCAGTAAGGGCGGAAAACTCATGCATGAGATAATGCGATTGCAGTTCAATAGAGAAGGTTATGGTAGATTAGGCTTGGCTCAGGAAAACTGACAAGTGGACAATTTCCTGAGCAATGCCAATGAGGACTGATGTTTACTAGTAAAGCAAGAAAAGGTAGATTACAATTAAAAAAAATATTACTTAAATATAGGTGGGATCTTCATATAAATATTAAATCCCTTCATAAGCCACCTTAACCAAAGTAAGAGTCGAAATTCTACCCCGGATAGTTCTAAATTAATCTGGAGGAAGAAAGGGAGGCACGTGTATAGGCAACCATGATAGAACAAGTACAACGGGACGATCTGAAAAAATAATGAAGAAAAATGCTTCTTGCACTTATGTAAGAAACACATCAGCTTAAATTTGGTGTATGTATCTAAATTGGAATGTAAGTGTCTGTAAAATGAAGTAGGTACAATTGTATTCAGGTGGTTTGAAAACTGTATAAATGTAAGGTGATATGTGATGTGTATGTATGTGTGTAAAAGGAGCTGTACTCAATAATAAAACTGTGGTGATGTTTGTGTTGAACTTGGAATGTCTTTTGTGGCAAACTGCTCTACAAACCTGGCCGAAGGATATCAAGCATCAGCGTTCTAATCCATTTAAAATCCGTCAAGACTGCGTTTGGGAACTGAACATTATGCAATGCATCAAAGCACCATACCCTCTCTCCCTCCTGCAATCCCTCTTCAGTTCCCAAATGCACAAACTAAAATTAAGAAAGTTCACTTTTGAGACAACCGGAGATACCCCCCGCAGTATCCGATTCAAGTGTTTCTGCAAACGACATTGATTTCTTGATGGGTATAAGGATTAAGGAAATAGACTCCAACAATCAACAACTCTCCCATTTGCAATCCAATAAAGCCTCCCATTGTAGCCATGAGAGGAGCCTCACAATATAAGGTTCAAGCCATTTATAAAATTATTAAAACATCCGGAGGAGAATAGGACATTATTAGAATCAGGTTTGATTGAGATTCAGAAGAGTGTGTTGGTGGTGATAAACAAATCTGTAACTGTGAGCAAATCAGCATAAAAAACAAACCCACGCCAGCGCTTGGAAACGAAGTTGCACCACAAAGTACATCTATTAGGGACTGGGGAGTTGAAGGAGACTTTGTCCAAGGAAATTTTACTGACCACCGTTATTCCGAATTTGTATGATCATTCCAGAGCTAATCTAAGTAACAGTCTTATCTAGAATTTCTTTGCTGGCTAGATTGGAATTCGGAACCCTTCACATATTTCTCTTAATTTCATGAATTAATCCTGTTGAAGTTTGTGTTTTCCACTAACCATGTGCAAAATTTTTGTTTTGCAGCCTTTAGATGTTTCCATATCGATGATCATGCAACAATAGCATGGAAAGTGGAAAAAAGAACGGGGGATTCTGCGATATTCAAACTTTAATCATGTTCCTTATGCTTGAAATTCAACCATTGAATTGATCTCTTAGTACAGCAATGACATTTGCCAAGGATAAGAATGGCCAGAGAAACACATGCACAATATAGTCCACTTTCTGACATGCTATTATCTGCAATAGAAGTTGCCTACTTAAGGCCAGCTGGACCTTAAAAAGAGAAAGAACGAAACTGTCCACTGCAGATGCAAGTGAAATAGATGGGCTCCTGAGCTCTCACTGTCAACAATAAATGTATGCATCGATGCATGTAAAAAATCAGCTATTGATCTAAGTCTTTATTTAATTCCGGAACCATGGCAGAAGGAATTTGATGGAGGCTTTCTTTAGCAGGCCAAGTTGGTAGTCATGAATATCTCTACCCTTTGCTGCATCTTGAAGACATTATATATGTTGCCGATTTAAATATCTGTCTAGGAAAAAACAACTTTTCATTCTGATTGGCTTGGCCACACCGTTGCAGAGCAGGAAGCTGCTATATATAATGACAGAAATGTTGGAAAATATCAGTATAATTTTCTTTCTCCGTGAACTCAAAAATAAGTACTATACAAACACGTAAATAAGATTAATAACAACATCAGAAAATTTTTAGCGTGAAAAATCTTCTCAATGTGAGTAAGGGAAAAACTACGGAACCCGTAGACCACTTAAATCTCCACTATAACAATAATGGAAATACAAATTTCACACTTAGATGGATCTCAAAAAACTCTTTCTATTTTTCTCTCTCTATTTTCTATCACTATTTCTCTCTCTACGAGGCTCTCTATTGAAGAGGATTTTTCTTCTTCTCCTTTAATTTTTGTAAAATGAACTTCTATGCTCATCTACTTATAGGAAGAAGGATGAGAACATAAATGATTGAAATGAGTTGTAAAGTATGACATTATTGTCTTATGAGTTGTCAAACCCATTATTCATCACCCACCACCGAAAGGTGGGTTTTCCTTTGCTGGATTCCAACAATTCTCCCCCTCCAGCCAAAGGAAAAATATATTTGGATTAGTTCGGGGTTGATGCTAAGCCAGCAATTTCTTTACAGACTTCTAACTTCTCTTTAGGTAGAGTTTTTGTCATCATATCCGTCTCATTGTCATTGGTATGTATTTTCTCAATCTGTAGTATTTTACTTTCCAACACATCACGGATCCAATGATACCTTACGTCGATGTGTTTCGACCTTGAATGAAATGTCGAGTTCTTGCTGAGATGAATTGCGCTCTGACTGTTGCAATAGAGAACATAGCTTTCTTGAATCTGACCTAACTCTTGTAGAAACTTCTTCATCCACAGAATCTCCTTGCAACCTTCAGTGATTACGATGAATTCAGCTTCTGTGGTACTTAAAGCAATACACTTTTGTAGTCGTGACTGCCATGAGATAGCTCCTCCTGCAAAAGTAATCAGATATCCTGATGTAGACTTTCTTGAATCCACATCTCCTGCCATATCTGCATCTGAATACCCAGTGAGCATTAGATTTTCATTGCCAAAGCACAAGCACCTTTTGGCAGTTCCTCTTAGATACCTTAATATCCACTTCACAGCATTCCAATGCTCCTTTCCTGGATTTGATAGGAACCTACTCACAACTCCTACAACATAAGCAATATCTGGTCTTGTACAGACCATTGCATACATAATACTAACAACAGCAGAAGAATATGACACCTTGCTCATTTCTTCCTTTTCTTCTTCATTCCCTGGACATTGGGTCTTACTTAGTTTAAGATGACCAGGTAATGGAACGTGCACAGGTTTGGCATTATGCATGTTGAACCTTTCAAGAATTTTCTTGATATAGTCTTCTTGTGACATTCACAACATCCTTCTAGATCGATCTCTGATGATCTTCATTCCAAGAATCTTCTTTACTGCACCCAGATCTTTCATGGCAAAAGATTTGCTCAATGTCTTCTTGAGAGCAACTATCTTTGTTTTATCTTTCCCAACAATCAGCATATCATCAACATACAACAATAGTATGATGGATTCACCATTTTCATAGTTCTTCACAAACACACAATGGTCTACGGAGGTCTTCTTAAAATTGTGTTGGGTCATGAAGAGATCAAACTTCTTATACCATTGCCTTGGAACTTGCTTCAAACCATAGAGACTTTTCTTCAGACGACACACTAGATGTTCTTTGCCTGGTTCTTCGAAACCTTCTGATTGCTTCATATAAATTTCTTCCTCTAAGTCTCCACGTAAGAATGTTGTTTTAACATCAAGCTATTCTATTTCCAAGTCTAGTTTTGCAGCTAGACCAAGGATCGCTCTAATGGATGTCATCTTCACCACTGGTGAGAAGATTTCTTCAAAATCTATGCCTTTCTTCTGGTTGCACCCTTCACAACAATCCTTGCTTTGTACCTGGGGTTTGGGTTGTTCTCTTCAGTCTTGAGTTTGAATACTCACTTGTTTTTCAATGCCTTTCGTCCATTTGGTAATCTCACCAGGTCATACGTCTGATTGTCTTTTAGGGACTGTATTTCTTCTTGCATGGCTTGCATCCATTTCTCTTTATCATTCGTCTCAATAGTTTCTATGAAACTTTGAGGTTCTCCTTCATCAGTGAGAGTGACATAATCATCTGAGAAATACCTTCTTAATGGTTGTCTGACTTTTGTTGATCTTCTCACTTGAGGTTCTTGTTCTACTTGATCAATCTTTCTTCATGCATTGCTGACTTTGTTCTGTCTCGGTCGTTTGTTCCGTCCGAATGCAGTTGCTCCATCTGATGAGGTTGTATTATCTGATCAGGTTGCTTATTCCTTTGAGGAATCTCTCCCCCTGAATTATTTACCACAATAGTCTTTGGCTTCTTAGATTGCTGAATATCCTGGATTATCTGATCTTCATAGAATACCACGTCTCTGCTTCGAACAATCTTCTTGTTTACAGGATCCCATAATCTGAAGCCAAGTTCATCACTTGGTGAGCCAAAGTATATGCACTCCTTCGTCTTTGCATCAAGCTTTGCTCTTTCATCTTTAGGAATGTGGACAAATGTCTTGCACCCAAAGACTCTCAAATGACCATAAGAGGCTTTCTTTCCAGACCATACTTCTTCTGGAATCTCTCCATTTAAAGGTCTTGAAGGAGACAAATTGATCAAATCAAATGTATTCACCCTGCCTTTGGGAGTTTTGCATAAAAAAAGCATGCTTTTGACTTTTTCTGCAATAGTTCTGTTCATTCTCTCAGCTAGTCCATTCATTTGAGATGTCTTGGGGGTACTTTCTCATGTCTTATCCCATGAGTCTTGCAATAGTCCTCAAATGGACCTCTATACTCTCTGCCGTTATCAGTTCTCAAACATTTTAACTTTGTTCCAGATACTCGTTCTATAGAAGCATGGAATTCCTTGAAAGCTTGAAGAACTTGGTCTTTCGTCTTCAATGGATACACCCACACCTTCCTAGAGTGATCATCAATGAAGGTAACAAAGTATCGGGAACCGCATAACCTTTCGATGTTGAGCAAACATCAGTTAACAAGATCCAGACCGCTTTCTTCTTCTTACATCATCTCTTTTAAAAGATACTCTGTGTTGTTTGCGGTAGGCCTTCACAGATTCAAGTGATCGCCTTTTTATGTTTGAAAGATGATCTTTTCCGAGAATCTCCAAACCTTTCTTGCTCATGTGGCCTAGTGTATGCCACAATTATTATTGCGTCTTGAGCAACATTCATCTCGCCCTTGCATATCTTTCCCCGCATAATGTACAGAGAGCCTTCCTTTTGCCGCGAGCAATAATCATGCTTCCTCGGTGAGTTTCCATCCGCCGGCACCAAACCGGTTTATCATTCCGCTTCATCTAACTTTCCCGCCGAGATAAGGTTCGACGCATCTCCGGAACATGTCTTACCTCCTTCAATAAGCTTGTTTCCATTCTCGCAATCATCGTTACTTCACCAATGCCAACAATCTTGCTTGTGACGTGGTTGCCCATCTTCACTTACCAAAATCTCCTTTTGGTATGATGAGAAAAAATTCAAGGTGTGACATGGAAGGATGCTCCCGAGTCAATTATCCAAATGCGCACGGTCATCGATGCAACATTCAATAATTTTCCTCTCCGATAAGAAATATATTCTCATCGGTCGAGACTACTGAGAGTTGTTCCATCTTTGTTCTTCTTCTTTGGGTTAATCTAGTCGTTGGACTGAAGTTCTATCTTTCAAGAATCTTCGTTTATGTGGCACCACTAAACAACTTAGTCTAGTGCGAGATTTGGATCTACCTTGTGATTTTCCACGACCTCCTTTTTCACGATTCTTACTCCTTCCTCTCGTTGTCAACAATGTTGGCTTCAAACTAGCCTCACGCCCTTTCTCTCCGTCTTGACTCTTCATTCAAGAACCGTCAACAAAATCCATGCTAAGCTTTCCTTCTCGGAGCAAAGTGACAACTAGAGTGTCCCACTCTCGTGCGAAAGAGCAAGAAGAGTTTGCAACTCATCGTCATCTTCATTTCTGTTTTGTCTTGATTCACAATTCCTTTGAAGGTATTCAAATGTTCGATCATGTTTTGACCGTCCGAGTACTCCACTTCACTAGTCGTCTAACAAGGTGAGCTTTATTCCCGGGCGTCTTCTTTTGAATCAAGGATTCAAGTTTCGTCCCACAAATCATACGCGTTGGTATAAGTTGATACATGTTCGAACAAACTTATTATATTTTCTTATAGCTACTATTTTTTGATTCTTGAGCTCCCATTCTTTGTCTGGTTTCCCTTCCGATTTATCTTTTTTGACTCATGCAAATTTTTTTAATAAATGGTCTTCCATCATCGGCCTTAACGAGTAATTATCAAGATAGTTGAACATATCTCCATCAGTGAATTCTTGAGTTACACAGCCAATACAATATACGTGAATAGTACCGTCATGTAAATAGTACATACAATAACCATGCAAATAATGTACTGAGGTTCCCAGAAATTATGGTCACTAATGGACACACTTAAATACCAAGTCTTTCCTAGCCGAACTTTCCTAGACAAAGACTTTCACACCACCACACGTTATTTCCAAAGAACGAGAATAATTCTTTGATGTGGAAGATCGATGCTTTGCAACCACAGAGATACTAAGAATTTTCTTATGAATCTTAACTAGTATCCCTCAGCTATGAGAGCTCGATACCACCGTAAATGTCAATAATTTTCCTCCTCTCGTGAACTCAAAAATGAGAATGACATGCGTAAATAAGATTAATAATTTATATAAAATTTTTAGCGTGGAAAATTTTCTCAATATTCTATTTAAAAATCACTTAAAACCAAACTTAAATTCTACTATAACAATAATGAGAATACAAACTTTACCCTTAGGTGAATCTCAAAAAACTCTTTCTATTTTTTTCTCTCGCTATTTCTCTCTCTATGAGGCTCTCTATTGAAGAGGATTTTTCTTCTTCTCCTTCAATTTTTGCAAAATGAACTTCTATGCTCATTTATTTATAGAAAGAAGAATGGGAACATAAATGGTTGGAATGAGTTGTAAAGCATGACATTATTGTCTTATGGGTTGTTAAACACATTATTCATCACCCACCACCGAAAGGTGGGTTTTCCTTTGCTGGATTCCAACAAGAAATAAATAAATAATTTTAATTGGTGCATGATCGGATAAATTGCGGTAGCAATTTAATCGAATTCTTTGTGTTGTGAACTTGTGATCATAAAACGATGCCATGAAATAAAGATCAAAACAAATGTATCCTAGTAACCATAAACTGCTTTTCTTCCTTCTTGGAAAGACTGCTCAACTCCAAGACTGTTGTAGCCATAAAATCATATAAACATCACAAACTCGTCAAAGGCATTGGTAATGTATCCAGTGATCCAGTCTTCTTTCATGACTATAACTGATTAACTTTATCCTGAAGTCATGCATGGCGGACCTTGCTTATACGTGAGCTTGTGGCAGCAAGAAACATATAATTCCTTCTTTTTAAATGCTCGACATCCAACCATGTTACTTCCTTACTTAACATCATTGATCAGTTGCCCATTGCCAGCAACATGCAGTTTCTGAGAATTATTGAGGCTGTCTAATTGTTGGGGCCGGATTATCGCTCTAGTTCTTGTAAATTGCCTTGCTTAAAGGATAAGCTAATGCCAGGCTGATTCCTTTCCAAAAACAGAAAACTGTTTAGGAAAACACTAACCAAACAAGCCCTAAGTTTCTCCTCAACAGCCCCAACAAAAAAAAAAAAAAAAAACAAGGTGCTTTGGAATTGGAGGAGGAGCATAACTTGTTGAAGCTAAGCAAGTCCACGTTAATAAAGATACAACTTAACTTTAACGGTAGGAAGAAGTTTTTCTAATTTTTATTTAATTTATTGTCACATATTATTATTCATTTAATTTATTGTTATGTGTTAATTTTTTTAATATCATTTAATTAAATTAATTTATATATAATAATAAATTAAATAAATAATATACACATAATAATAAATAAAAGTATTATCATTTATTACTTCTAATATCATATAATTAAATTAATTAACACATAATAATAAATTAAATAAATAATAAATACATAATAATAAATTAGAGGAGAGTTAAAACAACTTTCTCTAATAAAGATTAGAGTGAAGTTCTATGAAAAGCTTGTTTTGGTCAACTAAAAAACGAAAGCTTTTTATTGGTCATCCCAAAAGAAAATTCTGAAAAGCAAAAGCCTCGTGATGGCCGTGCCCCATTGGTCAAACCGTCAAAGGCTCAAAGTTCACCCACTCAAAAGACCAAACTTGGCCACCAGTTCTTGTTATGAGAATTGGACTATAAAATAGTAAAGGATTTTGTTAGAAGTAAATTAAAATAGAAAATTTTAAATAAAAATGAATTAAATATAAAATTATTTTAAATTTTTAATATATTTAATTTTTTATTTTTGTTTTAAAAATTTTTATTTTAAATTTTTTTAATAAATGTTTTAAGAATATTTATTAACGAAATTCAATAGTAAAATTCAAATGGGTAATTGTTTATTTGTTTTCATTATTTCGTGATTCACGTCTATCACCCAGAACTAGAAGGGATAATTATGACCCATTAAATTACCCTAGATGTTACCCCCTTAGTTAATCCATTGATTGATTTCATGCTTTGGGAAAGGGACATTCATCTTGCCCTCATACTCTAATAAATAATAATAAAATGAGAATGACATGCTAAACAAATAATAATTTATATATGAATTTTTTTAACTAATATTCTATTTAAGAAATTTAAAATAAAAAATTTTATATGAAAATTAAAACTTCTAATTTTTAATACGTTGAATATTTTACTTTTCATAAAAAATATTTTAAATTTTTAATAAGTATTCTTAAGACACTCTTAAAAAAAATCCTTTATATATAATTAAATTCTTATCTTAAATATAACTTTTATATATAATTCATTATAGTTCTAAGTTTCTACCAATGCCACATCAAATTTATTTTTATAAATATATATATATATATATATATATAATACAAAATAAAAGTATAATACAAAATAAAATTCTTACAAAGTATTTATCTCTTTTAATTTCTCTTACAGTTATGTATATAACATTTTTTATAAAATGGCGAAACAGAAGAGAAGCCTGGTAGTGGTAGCCGATAGGAACACAAGACAGTAGGAAACTAGGCACAATGATTAAATTAAAATTATCCGTGGTTAAGGAGGGTGGTGGGTCACTATGAGTATATTCAGCATTAATTATAGGAAAAACATTTACAGTTACTACACAAGCATAAGAAAATTTTAAAACTTAACCATTAAAAAAAATATTAACATTATCCTACTACGACCATTAATTTGGCCAAAAGAAAAATCACATTATTTCTACACAAATATTCATCCAAAAAATTAAGTACAATATGTTCTTAAATTTGTATTATAGAAAAGGTTTCAGCTATTTCAAGAGAAAAAAATTTCGCCATTATTTTCATCTTATAATTCTGTATGTATATGTTAACTGCAAAAGAAATAATTCATATTCAGAAATGAGAATGCTACTTTCACAAACTTTAAAATACAATGTCATTACAATCCTAAGTTTTTTATAAAGAAAAAAACAACCATTGAAAATTTTGGATTCATTTAAAAACTGAATAAGTGTGTTGTTAAATGGAAATAAAAGATTTGAGTTTGGGATAGCAATACTACTGGTTGGTACATTTGCAAACACGTGGGATCACTTCCTCTCATAAATACGAGGGAAAAGTGTCCCCTTTTTTTTTTTTGTTAATAGCAAATTAACATGCTAACCTTAGTCAGTGATGGTCTTACTTTTAATCCTCTGGGAGAAACTCCACTCCAAGTTGGGCAGCAACACAAGTCTTTGATTACTGTTACAATGTCAGAGTTTCTAGTCATGGACCAATTCAAATATTATATATGAATTGGTCACCTAACCACTATTATAATCAAGCACTTTCCATACAATGATTGCGTGCCATGCTCAATAAATGTGGGTCTGATTCTATAAATTGGCCCCATTATCAGTTCAGTAATTCACAAAACTCATTCTCTAGCTCCAGTTTAAAGTAATAATAACTTTATTAACTTGGAAGTGAGGTTTAGAACAAGGTCTGTTTATCTGATACGTGTTTACTACTGGATCATGCAGCAATTAATTATCTATAAACAAGGCAGTATTCCTACCTATATATAACACTATTTAGTGCATTATGACAGGTAATCAAAGTTTTGGTAAGCCGTCGTATTCAAATTTATAGCTAATAATAACCATATAGCCGTCCTATTCAAATTTATGCAGGACCCATGCATGATCTCCCATATGCACATCATTTTCTAGCAGTGTAAGTTGTAAAATCAAGCTCAGCAGCTAGTCCATAACCATTATCATAATCATTGGTCCCGATAGTGAAGAGGGATTGGCGTTGGACTTGGATGTATACAGCTACACTTGGTGTTCTACTCTTTTAGTGGTTGGACATCATGCTTACTTCATGTATATGTAAAAAATGTGGCAAGTAATTAAATGAACAAGGAAGCAGTAAAAAACAAAAGAAAAAATAAACAAAACGTTAGATGTTTTGTACCTAAGATTAGGACATGACAAACTTTTTAGTAATTTAAATTTGAAAATGCATTACTGTGATTTTGGGATTTGAAGTATACAATTGAAATATTGGAAGTATGTTATTTAGTGGCCCATGCAAAAGTGATTAGACAACAGAAAATGTAATACCGAACAGCAGATACTTTGCGGGGTCGATTTCATATCCACCTTTTTCGCTTCTTAGGTTTCGTCAATTGTATTTTTCATAAAAAAAAATTTGTATGGGTCCAAAAGACGTAAGAAATTATTTCAATCCTGTTATTCGTCTAATTAAAATATGTCCAATTTTATTTAATTTATTCACAAAATTATTTTGTATATTGTAAAAATATTACAGTCACATATAGAATGATTTGACATCTCACACACATTAATATATGATATAAATATAATATGCATATTTTAGTGTACATAAAATATTTCTCAAAATACACTATCCATAATTCATAGTAATATATAATTTGAGAAAGTCAATGTGAATCAATAATTGATTGCTAACTATTATGCACAGACACAAATACGAATATCAATATGATATGCGTATGATACGAAAATATAATTTTTGTTAAAAAATTAAATTAACATTCATCAAATATTCGAGTATCTAATACAGATAAAGGTATATATTCGGTATGAATATAATAGACATTATGAAATACATGTGTTTCATAGATTGCTATTGAACTCCTTTAATACATGATCATATTTGAAAACCTACAGATTCTCAAATCTGAACTTGTGACTTTTGTTCAAGATAAATATAAATTATCACAGCCATTAGGAATGGACTAAACTACTAATGGTAGGTTTAAGTAGTTCAAAAGAAGTCATAATTTTAAATTTATGTATCATTTTTCTTGTTAAAAGTATATAAATTAGCAATCTATGTGCAAATTCAACAAAGTTCCTTCCTGAAATTTGGTGGATTTGGCGAGCCTAAAATGAAGATTTACTATCTGATGGTACCTAGAT
Organism: Ormosia semicastrata; assembly: GCA_029884595.1. Classification (NCBI taxonomy): domain Eukaryota; kingdom Viridiplantae; phylum Streptophyta; class Magnoliopsida; order Fabales; family Fabaceae; genus Ormosia; species Ormosia semicastrata. Next base: position 5,795,904 of record JAQQTO010000057.1, on the reverse strand, counting down.
TGATTATGATGTTACTAGGAAAATTGTTTTATTGATGGATGACATGCATAAAGATTTTAGTGTTTATGGTGCTGCACACTCTCAATGTACCCCTGCCTTGTCAGCTAGGAGAAACCTCCTCATGACTTTTTATAAATTAAATGTTGATGGTAGTGTGCTTAGCAACCCGGGAAGGATTGGCTTTGGAGGCTTGATGAGAAATGATGATGGGGAATGGTTATGTGGTTTCTCAAGCTTCATTGGGATCACCACGAACTTGCATGCAGAGCCTTTAGCCATTCTCAGTGGTCTTCGTTTGGCTTGGAAACGGGATTAGAATGTTTGTTTGTCATTTCGGATTCTCAGGATGCTATTAACTTGGTCAGCAACGAAACTTCCTTGTTCATGCCCATAAGTACACTTGTATGGTTCAAGACATCAAGCATCTCTTATTAGAGGATTGAACTAATAGGTTGGAGTATACTTTGAGAGATGGGAATGCATGCGCAGATTGGTTAGCCAAAAAAGGAGCTAGGAATACTGACAATATGATGATGCATAGCTAGCCTTCATTAGGAGCTAGCTTTGTTTTCTTCTTTTTCAGTTGTACAAAAAAAAAAATCTATGTGCAACGTGTTTAAGAAGAGGCATTTTGATCTAAATTTATCAATTATACAATGTTTGGTGTTTTCTTAATTCAAGTCATATTTGATTGCTTAATCCTGAAAACAAATTCAATGCGACAGTAATTGACCTATTTCTATATAACCATCTTCTATGATAGGTGGAATGATTATGTGACATATCGTTCTTGTTATACAGCATTAATACCGAATCCATTATCCATATAGCGATATCAAGCAATCTCCAATAGTATTGTTATTTCCCTAGTTGTTATATTGGTTAGGAGCATCTTGCCCGTCCGATGAGTTGATGAACACAAGATATTGTTTTAAATCTACATTTCTCTTCAAAGCTAAGGTATTTTCAGACTTTTCTGCTGTCTTGAATTTCACTTCTTCCCTACTCAAAGGTAGCATTGCATTGCACTGCATTGCCTTGGCATATGAATGGCATTCTGTACCTAACACATGGGGGGAAAAAACAAAATAGCACACAGTTCTTTTGGACTCAAATGGAGAAGGGTTAGACAGTAATTCTCTTTTTCGTTTTGGATCAACAGTGAATTTGAAACCCAGCTGATGATCTGTGATCATGATTACTAGTTAACCTTACAAAATGCAATTCATTGACAAGTGAAAGAAGCCTTGAGCAGCAAAAATTGAATTATAACTTATAAGCTAGACAGTCACCAAAAAAAAAAACTTATAAGCTAGATTCATTTAGCATTGTATAAAGTAAGTAACTGAAGACTAGCTAGGAGTGCACAGATGAATGAAACCATGAAATTAGAGCACAAGGCCCCACTTTGCTTCCATGATATTGAGTGAAATTCATGCAAGATACGGGGTTCCTGGCCCCCGAATTTAGGCATGTGCTGATGGGCAGAACTGCAAATTACAATTAACTACTCGTTATTGAGTGAAATCCATGTTGTATGGGGAGCAATAACTATTCGTATTTTTCAATGAGTATTTTTTTTTAATTTCATTATTTGTTTACTTTTTATATATTTATTTTTTTAATTTATTTATAAATTTTTTTTATATCTTACAATAACGTTATAATTATATATACACTAATATAACATTTTTTATATTAATATATAATATAAAAATTATACGTAAAATATATATATTTTCCACTCAAACAGCAGGACCCTACGGCCACAAAGTACTCAGCTTTATACAGTAACCAAGCTAAATTGCTCTGTAGCAGTTTAGAGCCACTAATTCTAAAGAAAATTCAACATACATCTCTTTTAAAAATGTGATACTATTAATATTTTTTTAAAAATGATAAATTTAATGAAAAAATAAAAAAATATATAATAAATTATATATATATAAATATCAAAATTAAAATTAAAATTTAAAAGTTTGGTCTAAAGCATCCTATTTGTGGTTACTTTATATTCAATTTTTATATACTTACATCAAATAATATATATATTTATTTTTATATTTTATTTAATATTATTTATTATACATATTTTTTATTATTATTTTTATTTAATCACATTTTTAAAAAAATATAAATAATACTTATATTTTTTTTAAAGATATGAGATGATAATTTTTCCTTTACATCATATAAGAATCCGTGACCAGCAGCATAATGGGTTTGTTTTGTCCTTTAACATTGTTTTGTGGAAAATTAGACACCAAATCACATCATGGGCTATCCAATTTTTTTACCTAGCACTAGTGTCCCATTTGTCACGTACCAATGTTTAAAAAATGCGCCTTGATCATCTTTACCTCTCCATTTTCCATAGCCGACCACCATAAATTCTGCAAAAGTTCATCTTGTTGATGGGGATGGTTAGTAAATATCATCATGCTTTTTTCGGGATTTGTCATGACATGACATGGGCAGCTTTATCCTTTTGCTTTGAGCCTGGCCTCTCGTGGCTAGTACCGTTTGGACCTTCTTCTCACGCTCTCTCGTGAACCATCCTTTGTCTCTTGAAAACCTGCACACTTTGTAAGATGTATGCATCACTTGATTTGATTGAGAATATGAAGCTGATCACGTGGCTGAGATTTCATTTCAAAATCTTTCTTAGTGGGGGGTGCTTGTAAGGTTGTGATTCGCCTTTGGCTTTCATTGGACTCTTCTTTGTTATAGGCAATGAAACACGAAAATGATGATTTTAAGGTGTATCTATATATTAAGATATGCATCAATATTAGATACAAAAAAATGTACATACAACATATATATTTTATTTGTTTAAATATATTTAATAAAAATTATTATTTTTATTTGAATATATCTTAGAATATTTAGATACAATTAAAATATAATTCAAACACGATTTATTAATAATTTTTTTAAAAATAATTTTTATGATTAATATTTAATTAATAAATTCTTAATTCATAAAAGTTTAATTACATAATTAACATCTTAAATTATTATTTTTTCATATCAATATTTTAAATTTTATCTTTTTACATATCATTATTAAGCTTTTAAATTTTATCTTTTCACATATAATTATTTTCATCTATTTCTTTTATCTTTACTCATATTAAATTATCTACTTCATTATTACTAAAATTTACTTCATACTACTATTTTTATAATTAATTTTTTAAATATACATATATTTATACATGATTAGTTATATTAAAAAAATTAATTTATAAAAATTTTAAAAAAAATTAATAAAAATTATGTTTTATATTTTTTAAAAAGACTTATTAAATAATAAATATTAACATATATGATATATATTAAAATATTATAAATTTTTAAATTTATAAAAATAATATTAATAAATTATAAAAAAATTTCTTTAAATTTTATTATTATATATAGATATCAAATTTTTTAATTTACTTTTGATATTAATTATATATATATATATATATATATATCGTATCGATATTTTAAATTTTTTTAAATTTATATATCCATATCTACATCTATATCGTGTGATGTATCCGTATCTTTTTTATCCTTAATAGTTATACGTTAACAGCCAACAAAAAGGGTAGAAAAAGAGAGCAACTTTTTTCTCATTTAGTTATGAGAGTCACTTACACTTTCAATTCAAAAGTTCACTGCTGGCTGGTTCAGGACGAATACAAAGGGATTCACATGGTGGGGTGTGTGTAGTGTGGCCGTGTCATTCCCATTCCGTGGCCATTGAAAGCTGCCCCTTTGCTTTTGTTTTCCTAATCAAAACTCTGTCCTTATTGAGGTGTGGTCCATCTGCACTTCCATCTATTCATTTTTGAAAAAGTTAAAAATTATAATTATATTGATAATTAATTATTATTATAATTAATTATAATTAATTTATTTTTATATTTAAATATATTAATTATAAAATAATTTTAAATTAATATAATTTATTTAAATAATATAAAAATTATTTTTATATATTAAATTATTAAAATAAATATAAAATAATTAAAAAATTATTTAATTAAAAATAAAATAATATTTATATATCAAAATATAAAAAATAATTTATAAATTAAAATCATAAATTTCAATCTTTAATTTATGATTATTAGTTGTAAAAAAAAATTTTTTACATTAAATTTTGTATAAATTTTTTTTTAAAAATAATTTTTTATCCAAACATAATAATTATTTCACAAAATAATTTAATCTTTTAAAAATAGCTTAATGAAAAATAATCCATCTTTTCTAAACATGCTCAATAATTATTTCACAAAGCAATTTAATCCTCTAAAAATAGTTTAATAAGAAATAATTCATCTTTTTTAAACATGCTCTCAATTAGATTAAGAAATTGTTTGGAAAAAGCTAAAATTATAAATTATGTTGAAATTGATTATTTTAAGTTAATATGATTCGTTTGAATAATATAAAAAAGAATCATTTTTATGAATTAAATTATTAAAATAGGTATAGAATGATTAAAAAAATTAATTGATTGATGACAAAATAATATTTACGTATCAAAGTGTAAAAAATAATTTATAAGATAAAATTATAAGTTTCAATCTTTAACTTATGATTATTAGTTGAAAAAAGTTTTTATTTTGCATTGAATTTTGTGTAAAAGTTTTTTTGAAAATATATTTTTTACCCAAACATAATAATTATTTCACAAAACAAACTTGTTTGAGAAAGTTAAAAATTATAGATTATGCTTTGAATAATCAATTATTGTTATAATCGATTATAATCGATTCATTTTTATGTTTAGATGTATTAGTTGTAAAGTAATTTTAAACTAATATAATTCATTTAGATGATATAAAAAAATAATTTTTATGTATTAAATTATTAAAATAAGTATAAAATGATTAAAAAAATTATTTAATTAACGATAAAATAGTATTTACATATTAAAGTGTAAAAAATAATATATAATATAAAATTATAAATTTCAATCTTTAACTTATGATTATTAGTTAAAAATTTTTTATTTTGTATTAAATTTCATGTAAATTTTTTTTTTTAAAAATAATTTTTTACCCAAACATAATAATTATTTCACAAAATAACTTAATCTTTTAAAAATAATTATTTAAAAAAATTAATCTTTCTCAAACATACTTTCAATCCTCTAAAAATAGTTGAATAAAAAAATTTTAATCTTTTCTAAACATACTCTAAGTAACTACTAATTCACAGCTCTGCCTCTGTTTTGCTCTTATATTATTGCTCTCAGCTAAAACTCAAACGGTGATCTAATAGCACTCATATTATCGTTTATTCTATGGGCCTCGAATTGACTTGCAGTTGGCCAGTTGCTAGCATTAAAACCACAGGATATATCAATATTATTCTTGATATTTTGTCAACAAATTTATGGAAACAATGCACTAAAAGCAACTTTAAGATGGAGATGAGTTATGTTATGCCATTTGAGAAACAATGAACTAGAAATAGTTTGACCATTGGCAAACCAAGTGTATTCTTTTAAAGTATATTTTTTAGTCATCAAAACATCAAAATTGAGTAAATGCAACACTTCTTCTGAGAGATAAATATTTTCTATTTGACTTTAATCATAATCTAAATAAATTCTGAAGTCGGTAGAAAGATAGTGAATCCTTTCCTTACTTTCACACAGCTAAAAGAAGATCCATTTTTTTCTTTTCATTTCATATGTTTCATAGAGAAGCCATTTTGCCATTGTTATAGTAAAATGAACACAATCATAAACTCAAAGCAAGCTCATTAAATAACAAATACATCCAAGATTTTCTTAGTCATTTTATAAAAAAGAAATGAAAAGAAAGAAAATAACCTCTTAGTCATGAACATACCTGAAGTTGGATACTAGCGAAAAGTTAGTTGATTTAATTTGAAATTTGACATTTTATTAATAGAATTGAAATTGCATCGTGCTTTCATACACGGTCTACATATAAAATGGATTTTTTTATCAAATTGTCATTGACAAAAAAATTATTTATCAAAATATTATTTTTTTAAAATTATTTATTAAAATATTATTATTTAAAATTATATATCAAATCATGTTATTTTTTATTTAACGTAATATTTTTTAATAATTTTTTATTTACATAAGATGTACCAAACAGAAATGACGATTCACGTGATATATCATCTTATATGATGGTTTTTACTTGATATGTTATATAAGATGATATTTTTAGTTAAAAATGTCAACTCATTTAATTTTTTAAGTGAAAAAATAAAATAAAATAATGTCACATTACGTATGCTTACAAGGCACTTAATTTATTTCATGTGAATCTCACACTTCTCCTAAAGATACATATATTTCACATGTTTATTAAAGAGTATATTATAATATTAAAAATATTAATATCAATTAACTTATTTATAAATCAAATATTTACTTTTAATCATAAAATAATCGATATGAAACTTTAGTATTTATAAGATAAAATAATTAAGTAAAATAATAAAATATTTTTATTCTATGCTAAACTTTAATGTTGATAAGTCAAAACAATTATATTTTTTTTATTCGATATGAAACTTTAATATAAAAAAAATTAACTTACAATATAAAATACGATCTCTTCCAGTCACTCTAACACACATTGTTACATCTCACACAACTTTACTAAAGTAAAATTATCTTCTGGAGAGAAGGGAAAATATCCCTGCTTGCACTAGAGCATGTGTGCAACAGCCACCATGCCAAGTCTGAATAGCTTGGCAAGTGCTTATGAACACTATGAACTATGAGCGGAAGGATTCTCATTCCCGTTTAAAGAATACCCACATTAGTTGAAGACTTGAAATACTTTTTTCGAACATTATATATCAGTGGAATTCGGCTGTGAAGAAGAAGACCAACAAGGCAGAACAGATATTTAAAACAAAAAAACAAAACACACACATCAACACACGCATTCAAACAAAAGACAAGAAGACTCTCATTTATGTTTAATTTGTTTTGCCATGCGACAAGATGCTTTGCTTGCCATTGTTCTTTAGAAATCATAAAATAAAAAGTTAAAAATAATCAATATATTATTGAAGCAAGAAATAGTGCTCAATTTTATAATTTCTTTTCACCATCTCAGTTGAGTATAATTACCTCAAGATCAAGCATTTCTTGCTTAAAAAATAGATAATGTACCAGTTTTAACCCTGTAAACAACCAAAAAAAAAAAGAGTGGCTTAAGCGATATAATATACTTATATTTGTCAATCAAAATTCAGAAACTGATGAACAAGTACTATCTTTTTCGGACATGTCATATCCCTCGGCCAATTGCTTCTTATTATTAGTTTGTTTAGAAAAATTAATTTTTTTTCGTTTAGTTATTTTTAAAAAATTAAATTATTTTGTGAAATAAGTATTGTATTTAGGTAAAAAATTTATTTTTTAAAAAAATTTATACAAAATTTAATACAAAATCAAAATATTTTAAAACTAATAATTATAATGCTAAAAATTAAAACTTATAATTTTATCTTATAAATTATTTTTTACATTTTACTATATATAAATATTATTTTATCTTCAATTAAATAATTTTTTTAATTATTTTATATCTATTTTAATAATTTAATATATAAAAATTATTCCTTTTTATATCATCTAAATAAATCATATTAACTTAAAATCACTTTACAGCTTAATGCATCTAAACATAAAAATGAATCGATTATAATCGAATAATAATAATCGATTATAATCGATAGTATAATCTATTTTTTTTAACTTTCCCAAACACATGCTATAAGTTGATTTTTTTTCGCATTAAAGCCTTACATCAAATAAAAATATTTTGTTATTTTATTTGATTACTTTATCTTGTCAATATCAAAATTTTACATTGAATAAAAGTATCTCGATGTCTTACTTAATTGTTTTATCTTGTTAACACTAAAATCTCACATCGACTATTTTACGAATTAAAAATAAATACTTAACATATAAATAAGTTAATTGGTACTAATATCTTCTAATGTTATGGTGTACTCTTTAATTGACATGTAAAATATATGTATTTTTTTTAGAATTGTGAGATCCACGTGAAGTGAGTTAAATATTTTATAAGCACACATAGTATGACATTTTTTTTATTTCTTTTTGTCCATATAAAAAATATCAAATGTGTTAATATTTTTAATTAAAAACCATCATCTAACATGATGTATTTATAATAAAACATATCATGTAAAATGATATATTCACATGAATATGTCACTTTTTAACACATCTTATATGAATAAAAAATTATTAAAAAATATGATAATAAATAAAATAATAATAATTTAATATATAATTTTAAAAATATGATATTTTAATAAATAATTTTTTTAATTAATTTGTTAAAAAAGCCCAGATAAGAGAAAATAAGGATTATTTATGACAATGGATAACTTTAGTACTCTTATAGGAAAAGGGGTTAGAGCCAAAGACACCATAAGAAATTTATTGTTCATTACCATGCATTAAACTATTAATAAGAACTTCAAATGCAATTTGACTTTGTATACCCTCTTCGTCCTTGAGTTCACCAAATAGGATTATTATTACTCCCTCTTCCTATGTAAGTGTTTGTATATTTTTTTATTAACAAAACAGAATAAAATAGATAGAGATAGAACGGAAAGAAAAAAAAAGAATAAAACATAATTTTTAATTTTTTATTTAAATATTTTATTAATAAAATGAAATTAAATTTTATTACTTATATATTTTTCTTATTTTATCTCAATTTTAGAGAAATAAATATTAAGACATTTGAAAAGAAAATAAAAATATAATTATCTATATCTTTCATTCTTATTTTATGTATTTTAAAATTTTCACATAAAAAATTTTTTTTTAATTTTTCCTCATTATTTATCATTCCAACAAAATATAAAAGTTCCAGTTTCATGCCATGTAACACCATTACACCATTAGCACTCCTTTAATTATGTTAAACGTTTAACTAGAGTAAAGTACAAAAAAAAGAAAAGAAGGGTTGATTCGCTACCAGCTCAGTGTAATGGGAGTAACTGCAAACTACGGCTTCAACTATGGTATTTATATAAAAGTAACAGTTAACTAGTAACTTATGCTCTTAAATAACTGTTAAATAATTATAACTTCCATGAGTGTGACAAAAAAATAACAGTAAAAAAGTGCATTTTGGAATGCATGCATTGCTTGCTAGTTGCTTCTACCTCACTTGTCTTTTTGTTGATTCATAATTCCCTTGCCCTATTTCTGTCCTATGTTTAAGTATTTGATTGTAATTATCCATACACCATCATATTGTGAACCACACCACCAATATGAATTCCCTCCAAATAGCTTAGCCACACATGGAGCTTAAAGACATCATCTTGGCCTCAACCTTCTCTCTCTCTCTCTCTCTCTGGGGCCTCTGTTGTCTCCCTGCAAGCCACCTCACAGGCCATCTCCATCTTTTCAATGACCTCCAACATCCAACACATTGAGTTGCCCTATTCACTTCACAATGACAATACTGCCCAAGCTTCTTCCGACAGAGCAGACTGGGAAGTGAATTTTGGTATTTTACTTCTCTTTACAAAGTACCGCAAAAGGGTATTCCAGTAAATGCACACACTAGAGTCCAACTGTGTATGACTCCATCAACTGGAATCAATCTAAGGATAAGTATAGATCTGTAGTCAGAGCCATATTTTCTCTTACTTTCTCTAACATCGTTACTCAGATTCCATACCCTCCCTGGCCGCCGTCATCTCGCCGGAATTTTCACCGGACCCACCCATCTGTGAAATGGATTTGCTCCAGAACCAGTGAGAACCAAAATGGGTGATGAAGAAGTCATCAGTGAAGCCAGGAAATCGCCGGAACCATCCACCGGAGGTTCCAATCTCCGGCGAGCCGTGGAGCTGATCTCTTCCCTGATTTCCCTTTCTCATTCGATCAGGGTCTTCGCCGCAAAATGGCAACTGATTCGTAACAAGCTCGAAGAGCTCCATTCGGGGCTAATCGCCGCCGAGAACTGCGATTCTGGCGAGAACCCATCACTCTCCGGCATGTTCCCCGCGATACTAACCACCGTGAACGAGTGCCACGACCTTGCTCGCCGCTGCGTCGATCTCTCCTACAGTGGGAAGCTCCTGATGCAGAGCGATTTGGATGTAACGTTCGCCAAGTTGAACCACCACGTGAAGAAGCTCTCGGAGATGTACACGACGGGTGTTTTGACCCATAGCTACGCTCTCGTTGTTTCAAGGCCTGGTCTTGGAGCTTGCAAAGAGGACATGAAGTTTTACATAAGGGACTTGTTGACAAGGATGAAGATTGGTGATTTGGGTATGAAGAAGCAGGCTTTGATTAACCTTCATGAGGTTGTTGTGGAAGATGAGAAGTATGTGAAGGTGATTGTAGAAGTTGGTGACATAGTTCATGTGTTGGTGGATTTTCTTTGTTCTTCAGAGGTGGGGATTCAAGAAGAATCTGCCAAGGTGGTTTCTGTGATTGCGGGTTTTGATTCCTATAAAGGGGTTTTGATTGGTGGTGGGGTTATTGCGCCGTTGATTCGGGTTTTGGAATGTGGAAGTGAGTCAGGGAAGGTTGGAGTTACTAGGTGTTTGATGAAGCTGACTGAGAATTCGGATAATGCTTGGTCGGTTTCAGCTCATGGAGGAGTCACGGCCTTGTTGAAGATTTGTGCGAATGTTGATTCTAGAGGAGAATTGGTTGGTCCTGCTTGTGGGGTGTTGAGGAATCTTAGTGGTGTTGAAGAAATCAAGAAGTTTATGGTTGAAGAGGGTGCGGTTTCCACGTTAATCAGGCTTGTGAGATCCAAGGATGAAGCAATTCAGGTAAGTTCCGTTGAGTTCATTCAGAATATTGCCTCTGGAGATGAATTGGTAAGGCAGATGGTGATTAGAGAAGGTGGGGTTCGTGTTTTGTTACGTGTTTTGGATCCTAAATGGTCTTATACAGCTAAAACCAGGGAGGTAGTAATGAGAGCTATTGAAAACTTGTGTTTTTCTTCATCTAGTTGCGTAAGTATTTTGGTGAGTTATGGTTTTGTGGATCAACTGCTATACTATGTTCGAAATGGGGAGGTTTCAATTCAAGAGTTGGCGCTGAAAGTGGCATTTAGATTGTGTGGAACATCAGAGGAGGCTAAGAAAGCGTTGGCTGATGCGGACTTCATGCGAGAGCTTGTAAAGTTTCTAAATGCAAAATCATTTGAAGTTCGTGAAATGGCAGCCGAGGCACTCTCTGGCATGCTTATGGTACCTAAAAATAGAAAGAAATTTGTGCAGGATGACCAAAATATTGCCCTTCTTCTGCAATTGCTTGACCCACAGGAGAGAAATTCAGGTAACAAAAAGTACTTAATCTCTATCTTGATGTCATTAACAAGTTGCAACAGTGGGAGGAAAAAGATTGTCAGTTCTGGGTATGTCAAGAACATAGAGAGGCTTGCAGAAGCTGAAGTTTCTTCTGATGCCAAGAGACTTGTGAGGAAGCTATCCACAAACCGGTTCCGCAGTATATTGAGTGGAATCTGGCACTCTTGAATGTAAATCTTTTTTTTGCCCCTTTTAACTGTATATTTTTACATAATTGTCTTCCAAGTTTTGCTAATTTGCTTTCCCCATCTCAATCTGTTTTCAGTTTTATTTCATTTGCCTTGCCCATGAAAAGAGTAGCACAGCTTTTTTATTGAGATTGTAACCAGTAAGTAGTGATACCATGAAAACTTTGTTGTAGATTTTCTTGAGGATACTCTGTCATTACTATTAGGCCTTTGGCTATGGCAGTTCTGTACTGAAGTTTGAAAAAATTATATTATAATATTATATAACATAAAAAGAATGCATTTACTAATGACAGTTATTCACGTCAGTTTGTGTTCCAAAAATATTATAAAGTAATATATTTGTACAGAATTTTCCTTGCATCATTCTTGAATATATTGTGTATACACATCCAAAAATATTATTTTTTGTTTGCATACGTGAATCGTCTGTGATCACAAGGGAAAGACATCAATCTATACTTCAGGGGCATGTGAGTAGGGGCAATCTTGCTTTTTTCTATCCAGCAATTGTTTATGAAAGGAATAAGATGATCTTACATTTATTATAGAAGTGTAGGTATTGTATTTATTTTTTTTAGATTGTGATTGAGAGAAAAAAATAATAATAAGAATAAGTATAATGAATAGTATTAAATGATGTGTGAAAATAAGTATATATATTATTTATAATAAAATATTAGAGTTATTTATAAAAATAAATTAATCATATATCTGGGTATATGTACTGTTTAAATTTTTTTTAAGGAGGTGTGGTTTAGTGAAAAAAAATAATTAAAAAAATATGTATGATAATTAATATTTAAAAAAAGTATAAAAATTGATGTGAATGAAAAATGAGTAAAAAAATGTTTATTTATACACAAAGAAGATAATGATAGATGAAATATCCCGTCTGTATTACTTTGTCTTTAGCTAGTTTTGTCTTTTTACTATAGCAGCTTCCTTATTGTCAATGAGAATGTACAACGCGCGAATTCTTCGCATGCTTGTTGCCCGGAAACTTTCAGATTAGACGACAAAACGAGCCAACATCATTCTCTTTCTGTTTATCCTACTTTTTAATCACTATTTGCTTCTAAAGATCTAAAATAACGGTGTGAAAGTGCAAGTTCCTTAATCTGGGTCAAGATTTAGTCACTTGGATTCTGTGAAGAGAGGAAACCTATCTTCTTGCTTGTGTGATGATGTCAAAGGTGTTAGGTCTCATTCTTATGCCGCGTGTATGCAACCAATGCGAGAGGACAAGTGAATGGGAAACATGTGAATATGTGGAGCAAGTAGGGTGATATTGGGAGCTGTTGTTGGGGCGAGTAAGGCACGGGAAACCCACGTGTCTTCCAATTTCCAAGTTCTCATCCCAAATGAATGATATCATTCATTGTGTGTTTATTGAAGGCCCGAAGCACTGTTTTGTTCAAAGAGTTGTGCTATAATATATAACAGCTCCAAGAATTTTATGCTAAACACAGCAACAGATGGATGAAGAGTTGTGCCTTGTGGTAGTTCTCACCCTCTTAACCAATAGCATATTAAATTAATCCACCAAAGTTCGGTGTGCTTGCTCAGGTTGTATTTAGTGTTTCATAGTCTTGGCTTGTTCCAAAACGCTACTACATTTTCAATAGAACGGTTGGATTATAACCGTTTTTAGATTGCAAATGATTGTTTTTGAATCCACATGGGACACTGTTAACTTGAATGACACCTTACACTAATTGTTTTTTCTAGTTTTTTGAATAACTTTTAATTCAAAAACAAGGATGTTTTTTAATGCACATGCCCACCCCTAGCTTCTTGCAGGTTCTTGGGTTTTTTCTAGTTTCCCGTAAGACATCCTCCTCCCATTGTTTTCACACAGCTTTTCTATTCTATTCTTTGTATTTATCCTATTCGTTGATCATGGTAATTAACACACTTAACACACTCCAGATGATCTGATTGTTTATAAAAAAGAATAAAAAAAATTGAAAACAGACTTTTGAACAACCGTAACACACAAGAAAGAAAAGCATTGCAGCAAGGAGAAAAACAATGGGTTTGTCTTCTTTTTTTATTATTTTTCTTTGATGGGCTTTGAATCTAAGACTTTTGTATAATGTAAAATCCAACCGGTATAAAGAGGACAGTATTCAAAACCGAATCAATATGATCAAAACTGAAATATAGAATTAAAAAATCAAAAAATCAAAAAATGAAAAGATCGATTAAATTGAATTGGTTTTCAATTTCAATTTTGAAAATCAAACCAATTCAAACTGAACCAAAAATCAAAGGAGTGGATATTTGATTTGCACATGTATTGTAAGATTGACAATTAATTTAGACTTATATTTGCTGCATTGAAAATTCTAAGACAGTTTGGACTATTAATTTGGAAGTTGTATTTATGAATTTTGATAAATGTATTTTTTATGTGACTATCAGGATATGGTATGAATATCAAGCTATGGTATGAATGTATCATTTTGATGAATATTTGATTATTTGCTATTTAAATGAGCTGTTTATTGGTTAAGTGGGCTACCTAATTAAAACCTTAAATGGGTTGTCTTTTAGGCCAAGGAAAAACAAATAAGTAATTTGGGCCGTCCTTTTAAAAATAATTTGACTAAAAACCAAAAAACCAATCGAATCAAACTGATCACATAATAACGTGAGAAAGTCAATTAGATTGAATCAGTTCACTTCTTCCTTCAAAATCAATCCAAACCATCTGCCAACATCCCAGTCAAAACTGAAAAGTCATTTTCCTTCTGGTTTTACTTTGTATCAATATTTTTTTGGGTCATCTACTTTGCATCAGCTTGAACATATTTTCATGAAAGGCCCATTTCCGAGTGGTCCATCAAGTAAAATCCAAAGACCAATAAAAATGGGTGAGCAATTGCCAATTGGTCGGTGGTAGCGTTTACGCAAAACCATTTGTGCAGTTTATGATCACTCCAACAAAATTGGTTTTATTTAGAAAAAATAAAGCACCCAAATTTATTTTTTTTTAGACTAAGATATTTCTTTCTTTTTTTTGTGTGTGTTGAAACTAACATAATATCCGTCCCATTGCACCGTTGGCTTGTTGTTTTGTTTATTATATTAACAGCTCATTTGCACATAGAAATTTGATGTTTATTCTGTCAGACAAGGAGACATATGTCTCCAGTTTGCAGTATAAGAAGTTTATCAATTTTTACTTTTTAAAAATGAAATAAAAACAAAAAATCACAGTTTACATGAATTATTTTGTTATTTTAATATTTTCATGGTTTTATTAAAAGTTTTAATTTATTTTATTTTTGATTAAATGCTTACAATTTCGTTCCATTAAGCCATTATTATAATTTCATTTTTTTTTTGGGTTTTCACTTGGTGCGGGCTTGAATATGTCTTTCATGAGCTCAGGACCCAATAGAGAGAGCCGAAGAAGTAGGCCCAATTGAACATTGTCTCGTTATTAAAAACCCAACAGCCTACACTGTTTGGCCCAAAAGAGCAAACCCACTCCACCCACTAATGCGAGCGCATAACCAAACAAAAGAATGGGAGCTCAACAATTGAAAACCCCCCTCCCTCCCAAGAAAAAAAAAAAATCAACAACAAAAGCACTAGATTTTGCAATGGAAATCTGCTAGCATCATTGTAATGGGTGTATTGGGTTTTGTATTACAAATGGTCTTTCTGTTATGATGTTGTTCCGGTCTAACCATGGTCATGTAAAATCCTGTGATGTAAAGGGTTATCCATTGGTATTGAACTTTTATTGGCTATGCGTCTAAGATTTAGCTCTCAAATTTAGAATAAACAATAAAATGTAAAATGTGTCCAGGCCTACCTAAATCGTTCAGTACGAGTATTTCATTTTTCGGGTGGGGTAAAAAATAAATGCATTGGAGGGGTAAGAATAAAAGCGAAATACTGTAATGCTAGTTAGATGAAGTACTTTTTGTAGTGAACTCTAATCAAGAAATTAAACTTCGTCCGTTCGTCATTGTTTTCCCACCTTTCTGAAGTTAGCTATTGATCTCTGCTTTTGATTGTTGTGCGTGTGGCATGCTGGATAAATTATGATAAGCAACTGATAACACAATCTTCAGTTTGTTTTAAATTTCCTTCATTTTGTCCCATTAACTGTTCTGCTAGATGGAAAATCTCAGGGTAAATTAAAACTCATCAAATTTAGTTTGACACAAAGGATCAATCGCACGGAAAGAAACCAAATATTTATGGTTAAATTTGTTGTATTTTATGTACAATTTTTTTTTTTGTATTTTATGGAAATACTACATCATAATGATACAATTTATTTTCTTATATATATTAGTTTTATTTCACTTTAAAAATATATAAAACGTATTGTAAAATTTAATTACCATGTACTTTACTATTTTTCATGTGAGTTTCGCTGCAGAGAGCTCTATCTTTAACGTGTTTATCATGCATCATGCTAAAAGCCCATAAACTTAATTATTACTGTATCATAAGACCCAAGAAACAGTACGTGCATGAAGGATATAAAGGTGATTGATATAAGAGGAAGAACACTTATGATGAAACTCACTTCAATTGAATTTTTTGACTTAGTTTGAATAGCATAAGTATAAGAGTATTTATAAGTGTAAAATATATTTTTAGACTCAGATAATACAATGCATGAACTTATTTAATGCACCTACTAAACATATGCATTTTGTATACATTGAAACTTTAACTTCTTAAAACTTTGAATCCTAAAAACTACAAGTGTACAAACATCTAGATACATGAATAATGGTTAATTAATCAAGTTTAAATTTCTAACACCCCCCTTAAACTTAATCTTTTTTTGTGACTCCAATTGACCTTTGGAAAAAAACACTTCTTCAAAATCTAATAACTTTATATCGATAAAGAGACAAAATAAAGTTATATGATTAAACATCTCTATTTCATAAATCTCCATGAGACATCTTGTGCCTCTAGGACCTTGAGATGAATTGTCATAAGGAGATTGATAACCATTAGGATTTGGTAACGTTAAAGGTGCAACAATATCTTCCTTTGCTTCTTGATTGGGCACTTCAAGTAAAGGAATTGAGGCATCACCTTCATTTGTAGAAGTCTTTCATTCCCACAAACTTTCTTCATCAAAATTAATATCTCTACTAACAACAATTTTCCCATTGACGGGGTTGTAGAGTTTGTAGCATTTAGAATTTAAATCATAACGAATAAAGATAAACTTTTTACTTTTATCATCTAGCATCAACCTCATCTCTTTAGGAACATTGCCATATGTAATACTTCTAAAAATATGAAAATGAGAGACATGAGGCTTCTTATCGCTCCATGTTTCTTGAGGTATCATGCCATAAACAATCCTTGTAGGGGACAACTTGGATAAGTCTAGAAAATTATATTTGCCTTGAATTTGCACTTTTGTATCATCTCCATAGATAGTTTGGCCTTTATGGCTCTCTTCAAGTTTAGTAAATAAGCTTTTATTGTCACTAATATGATTGCTTGCATTGTTGTCCATATACCTCAAAATTTTGTCTTCATCTCCTTTGCTAGACAATAATTCTGGTTGCTCTTCATCTTCTTCTTTCACTTCAACAAGATGAGCAACTTCTTCATTGGTAAGAAAATTTCAACATTCATTAGTATGGTGGGCATATTTGAAACAATTATAACATTCAATTTTAGTTGTATCATACCTTCTTCCTCCTTCTTGTCCTTGTGAACTTGCATGCTCTTGCTCTTTGTCTCTCAAAGAGAACTTTGCTTGATGAATCTTCCAAGCTTCCTTGGCCTTTGTTACACAAGTAACCTTCTCGAATATCACATTATTCAGAGCCGCATGAATAATACTAAGAGCAACTTGATCCAATTTACGATTTATTTGCAAATTGTTCCTTTGAGCTTGACTCAGAGCTCCTTCATTATGCGTTCAACATACACATTCTTAACCATCTCTCATGCCTCTTGTGAGTTAAGAATTACTCTCATACGAACACATAAATTATCAAAATTCTCTTTTGTGACTTGTGAGTTTGGGAACTAGAACAATAAAATTAAACATCTTCAAAAAAAATTATGACTCTGACACTACTTTGAAGGATATAAAGGAAATTGATAGAAGATGAAGAAGACTTCTAGTGAAACTCTCTTCAATTGTATTTCTTGACTTGATATGAGTAGCACACGTACAAGGATATTTATAGGTATAAAATATGTCTCTAGACTTATCTAATACAATAAACTTATTTAATGTACCTATTAAGCGCATGCATCTTACATATTTTGAAACTTTAACTTCTTAAAACTTTGAATCCTTAAAATTACAAATACATAAATATCTAAATGCATAAATAGTAGGTAATTAATTAAGTTTAAATTTTCAACAATGATTACGTGGGTTGGATATAGATTGTCCTTCACTTATCTGTGATGATGCTTTTTGTCGTTTATGCAGCATATACCTAGCATTAAGGGTATAATCAGTCAATTTGGTTTGATTTTTAGAGAAAAATAAATCTGAACAAATCAAAATCAATTGATTTAGTTTGATTCAATTTTCTTATTTTTTGATAGCCAAATTCGAATTAAACTAATCGAACATCTATAGTTTGATTTAGTTCGGGTGATCGGGTTTTTCATTTTTTTTACATAAAAATTAGTTAAATAATTAACTTTTTATAGTAAAAAAAGCATAATAAACCTATAAAAATATTTAAAAATAGAATCAAACATATTTGTTGATACCTAATTTTGTCCATAAAATTTTATCACTTAATCAAGGATTAACGCTTAATTGCAGTGTTGTGAGCATTTTATTTTCTTGGTCGATTTTTATTTTAGTTTATTTTTATTGGTGCAAACAAAAAAATAAAAAAACAAACAAAACAAAAAATAAAATAATAATAATAATAAATAATAAAATACGATTTCCTTATGTTGTTACAAGAAAAAATGAATAAATAACAATAAGAAAAAAACAACAAGCTGAAACGTAGCTTTCTCCTACTGTGAATTAGTCTGGCTCCTGTGCATGCTGCTTTCCTTGGAGAGCTGCCTGTCATGGTTTGGGGAAGGGGCAACAAGCATTGGAGAAGGGGGAGCTTGGAGCAGAGAGCAGCAAGCACAAATGAGGGAATGCCATGGTGACCCAAGCTGGGTCAACCCTGGCAGCCTCTCCACCTCGGACACAGAGGCCTCAGTTTTTTCAGATAAAAGAACAAGGGAGAAGGCAAGCAGGGGGGAGATTTTTCCAACAGGCAGAGACCACACCTTAGCTCTCAGATATCATATCTCCTCTTCTCCATCAACACGGCCAACAACTCAACACCATACCATACCCCTACTTCGTTCCCACCATACTAACTGCCCAGCAAAAGCTTTCTTCTTCATCTTCTTCTCCAATCCACAAGCTTCTACCCATCATCAACCAAACAAACTTCAAAGACCCATTTCCACCCAAAACGTGACTACCTACCGTAACCACCCCCACCATTTCCTCCAAACTATTCCCTCACCTTCCCGCCACCCTCCAATCGTGAAACACCATTTAAACCACCACCCTCAACCTTCACCCATACACAACCCTCTCCCAAGACCGAGTCAACTCACTACCATCTTCATCTTACCTTTAACCAACCATCTCACCTACAACCGAGTCAACTCAGTGAGTCATCGCCATCTCAACTTCAACTCCCAAAACAACACTACCCCATCCCAAGCTAGCAACCCCCTGCCTATACTACAGTCACGTTGCAAGCCACCGTTCCGTTGTCCACGTTGAGACCAAGCCGCTGCTACACCGGTCCGAGCCACCGCGCATCACATGACCACCACCGCGCCTCAGATCTGCGCAGCCGTACCACCCAGCCGTGCCGTCTAACTGCGGTCTTCTCTGCCCCGAGACCCGCGAGCCTGAACATCCTTCGCACCACCTTCGTTCTTGCCTCGCGCCACCATCCGGGCAACACCATCTCAGACCATCGTCCACCGTAGAACTTCCCTTCGTGCGTCCTGTTCCCAAAGAAAACAGAGGTTTTACTCCTCTGCTAGTTTTCATTTGAAAATGCATGAGTTTTCGTTCTTTCATCGTTTCAGTTGTTTTTTTATCATATAAAAGTAAAAAAGTTGAAGACAAACTTTGGGCAGAAGGTACTTTCACGTGTTGTCCTTCACCTTCTTTTTTTTTTTTTTACATTGGAATAGAAATAATTAATAAAAAAGGAAAGTAAAAATAAAAAATAAAAGAGTAAGTTCTGGACAGAAACTTTCACGTGATTGTCCTTTTTTATCTTCTTCTTAAAGTTGCTTTTTTTTAAAAAAAATAAATAAATAAAAGCAATGCACTTTTTTATTTCCATAAAGTAGTTTTTTTTTGTCTCCTTTACTCAGCCCTTTCGTTTTTTTTAAAGCTACTATTTTGTTTTTTTTTTTTTTGTTTTGTTTTGTAAAGTTTTTGCTTTTATTTTTATTTCTTATTTTTTTATCTTTTGGAAAAAATAGTTTTGAGTAATGAGTTTTAATTTAATGGGCTTTTCTTTTAATTTTTTTTTATAAAAAAAAGTGAAAAAGATAAAAATAAAAAGTAATATAATAAAAAATAGTTATAACATTTTAAAATAAAATACAATATAATCATCTGAGTTGTGACAACTTGATGATTTCAGGGGTGACGTCTCTAGCGTGACGCGAGCTTCACCTATTCAATCATTGATTTGATTAATCGAGTCGCAACGACTTGTTAATTCAAATTTTCGATCTTTTAAAAAAAATTAAAGTCAATCAACACACACTTATTTTTTAAAGAACTACGTGACTTTGAGTTCTTCATTGCACCAGGAGATACGTAGGAGCGAAATCCATTTCATCAAGCCAAAAAAATAAATTTTCATAATTTGGTTGTTTCTTTTATTTCTTTTCAAAAAATAAAAAATAAAAAATAAAAAATAATAAATAATTACAAAGTCTTTTGTTTAAAGGGGTTAAAATAAATATATTTGAGATTATTAAAACTTGCACAACTAACTTAAGGTACCGCTCATGGAACAGGCAGTGTAGGTGCTAATACCTTCCCTACCAGTAATCGACTCCTAAATCCAAACTCATTTTCAAAAGACCAGGTTTGCTTGATTAAATGGTTTTTCTAATGTTTTCCTAATTTAAATAAACATTGGTGGCGACTCCATTGATTTTATATTTTTCGGTCGTCCCGTCGCGATCCTGGTTGCGACAGTTGGCGACTCCACGGGGACACTTAGAGAGTCGAACTGTGTTGTTGTTAGTTGTGCAAATTTTTAATAATCTTTTATTTATTTATTTTACCCTCTTTATCTTTGTTTTTGTTTTCTTATTTGTTTGTAAATATTTTTATTTAGTACCTTTATGTAAATGTCTGATAGCATTATTTCATGTATATGGTGACTTGTATATATATTTTGAACTTAATTGTTAAAACCCTAGGGTAGACAATTGTTGGTCATTGTATATATGTTTTGCAGGTTGGGGGTAGTTTTATCTTTTAAATTTTTGTACAAGTATGCTCCTAGCACTCATTGCACTTACACATAAAGCACACACATTCGAGTGGGGCCCTATACCCGGGTCTGAGTGAAGCCTAAGTAGAGGTTGCGTAGTGGTAGCCATTTTGGATGTACTTCCTGTTTGGTTATTGCGAAAACCTCATCTAGAGTGCGCCTCTTTTATGAATGTCCCACACCTAGTGGTTTACCCACTATTTCGTGGTCAACATTCTGAAATAGGACTTGGCTCTAGAGACCTCTAAAATAGAAAAGCCACCTCATGAAAGTTCTCACGAATCAGAAAGACTCTTAGATCCTTAGGATAGAATTCCCAAGTTTAAGGCAACCCCATTAGGACACAAAGGGAGCATACTTCTTCTTTATTTATCTGTTTCTCATATCATTCATTCTTGTATTAAAAACAAAATCAAATAAAGGAAAAAGTCATTCATTGCTTGCATCTTCATAACATTCTTAGCATTATAAAAAAAAAATCATACATTTTATGACATTTTCAGAATAAAAAAAAATAGCATCTTGCATTCCTAAAGAAAAAAAAAATCGTCTTTTATCCATTCATGTCTCATGTCATTCATTTAAAAAAAGAAGGCATCATCTTGCATTTTCATGATATTCCTAATATATAATACATCATCTTACATTTTCATTTCTAGCTTTTTTCTCTTCTTCTTTCTTTTCTTTTTTAAAACAAAAAAAAAACTTCCTCATCTCTATCCCTCATGTCATTCATTATTGCATTCTTTTTCTAAAAAATAATAATAATAAAATGCATTCTCTTGCATTTCATGGCATTCCAAGCATTTAAAAAAAATTAAAAAATACATCATTTTGCATCATTAGCTAAAAAAAATAACAATAATAAAAAATAAAAATATTTTTTATCTGAATAAGTAGTCATTACTTCATACATGCATATCACCAATTTTGTTCAATCAATACTGATAATTGCATATTCACATCATGAGCAGAAAAGTAGACACTATAGCAGGAAAACAGCTTCCACGACACCCTTACAGGACTCGTTCCCAAGCAAAGATCATGGATGAGATAGAGCAGACGCAAGATTTGAGGGATGAAGTGAACCAAATTTCGGGAGCAAATGTCCAAGATGTTGGAAATGTTACAGTCTATGAAGAGTAGAAGGAGCACAGATGGAAATCCCTCAGTGACAAATGAAGGACATCCGGCCACACCTCCTTGCCCGCTTGGTTTTGCTGCGTTCCCCCTGCAATACCAAGGCTTTAATCATCAAGGAATTACGATGTCGCTCACCATTTGCCCAAACGACACCACTCAACCTTCAGTCGCCAATTCACAAGGTAACCAAGGGGCGTCTTTTCCCCCGTATGGCCTCCCTCCAAGTTATATACCACCATTAGCCACCAGTTCCCCAAATAATGACATGCCAACAGTGTCCCTAACTTCAAATCCCTCGAACCTTACCCAAAATCAAGCCACTCAGTCAAATGTCAACGAATCCCCGCCAACACAACACCCATACCCTTTCTTCATCCCGCCATATGGTCTACATCCTAGTTCTGTACCACCGCAAACTGACAATCCTCCGGACAGCAGCATGCCTGCTTCGAACTCCTTAAGTGCAGCTTAACCACATGCCAGTGGAACCCCACTGGGGCAACATTCTATTCCCACCATCATGCCACAATACCCATTGAATTCCTCTGTGGAAAACCCCCAGTCCAGGGAGAAGTGGAAAATTCTTGAAGAAAGGCTACGAGCCATTGAAGGGGCAAGTGGCTATGGTCTTTTGGATGCTTCAGAGCACTGTCTTGTCCCGAATGTGGTGATTCCTTCCAAGTTTAAAGTCCCAGATTTCGACAAGTACAGGGAACTACTTGTCCAAAGAACCACCTAACCATGTACATCCGCAAAAATGACTTCACATGCTCACGATGACAAGTCGTTAATCCACTTCTTTCAAGACAAATTAACGGGCAGCCTCGAATTGGTACACGCATCTTGAGCGTGCCCATATACGATGTTTCAAAGACTTGACCGACGCCTTCTTGAAGCGGTATAAGTATAACATTGATATGGCACCTGATAGACTACAATTGCAGAATATGGCTAAAAGGACGCTGAGACCTTCAAGGAATATGCTCAAAGGTGGAGGAAATGGCCGCTCAAGTAGAGCCCCCATTGGCGGAAAGAGAAATGGTGGCTACGTTCATTGACACTCTGCAATCACCCTTTTATGACAAAATGATAGGGAGTGTGTCATCAAATTTCTCAGACGTGGTCATCATTGGAGAAAGAATTGAGGGAGGAATGAGAAGTGGGAAGATCGTTGAAAGTTCAACTGGAACATTTAACGCCAAGAGGCCCCCGATGGGGAAGAAAAGAGAAGGAGAAACTCATGCTGTTACCTTTGACCAGAGAAACTTCACCCAAGGCGGATATAGTCAAACACCTATGAGCCATCAACCATCCTTCCAGACTCCTTTCGCACCTTACCACCTGTACTTTCCCACTACTCCACCGATTCCATATCCCCAGCCTTACCACTCTTATGTCGCCAACGCTTCACACGCTTCCTATACTCAACCTCACAACCCAATGAGGCCTCACCAAATGCCACTTCCTACTCAATACCCTAATTCTACCTTACCACCGCAAACAACTCAACCATGGACCCAAAATCCAAACACAAATCAAAGAAGGCCACCAAATAACCAAGAAAGGAAGTTTGTCCACTTCGACCCAATTCCCATGACCTACACCGAATTACTACCCCAACTCATCCGTAACTCTCTTTTGGCTCCTTGTCCGATGAAGCCATTAGAACCCCCATACCCTAAAGGTTTTGACCCAAATGCCAAGTGTGATTACCATGCAGGGGCCGCAGGGCATTCTACAGAGAATTGCAAAGCACTAAAGTTTAAGGTGCAAGATCTAATCAATGCTAAGTGGTTGAATTTCAAGACAAATACTCCTAGTGTGGGTCACAATCATTTACCAAACCACGGGAATTCCACAGTAAATGCTATAGAGGAGTGTTCAGCCCTGCAGCTCATAAGACAAGCGACAGATGTCAAGACCCCCATGAGGTTTATCTTTAAAGAGCTGTGCAAATCTGGGATGATGGAAGCTCACATTGAAGAGAAAGGGGGCAACGAAGGTGAAGTAATGTGCAATCTCCATGGGAATGTGGGGCATTCTATTCTGTGGTGAGTTCAGACAAATCCTCCAAGATCTAATGGATATGCAGTTAGTGCAAATAGGTCATCTATGGGACAATGGTGGCGTAAACATGGTGGATAAGTGTGTTATTCCACAATTGCAAGAAGGTCAGGAAGTCGCAAACTCTCTGGTCCCTTCCATTGCAAATCCGGTTATCAAACCGTTGGTTATCTATTATACTGAAGCTGCATATGCGCTATCCCCTTGTGGCCCGAAACCTATCACCATTCAAGTTCCCAGTCCTTTTCCCTTCAAGGACACTCGAGTTGTGCCATGGAATTATGATGTGCAAGTCCTTATAAGCAATCCCACGAATGATCAGTCGAAAGTTGCGTCTGGTTCAACTTCTATTGTTACCAATATATCAGGGATTGGGGGAGTGACCCGGAGTGGCCGCGTCTACACTCTTGAGGAGCTGCGAAGGGACCCAGAAGAAGAAGAAAAGGGGAACCGTAAAGGCAAAGTCAAGATAGGGGAGACTTCCATTGGGAACGAAGCAAAAGAAAAAGAAAGGTCGGAAAAGGCGAAGGAGTACAAAAAAGAGGTATCAGATGAAGAAGCTTGTGAGTTCTTGAAGTTTATCAAGCAAAGTGAATACAGAGTGGTAGATCAGCAATCGCACCCATGCAAGGATATCACTTTTGTCCTTATTGATGAATTCCCGAATCGCATAGAAAAGTGTTGATGAAAATTTCTGAATCGGCTCATGTTTCTCATGACATTACGGTGACAAGTTAGATGGTATTATTGGCAACATTACTGCGATAATTATGTCACTTTCACTGATGATGAGATACCAACTGAAGGAATGGGGCACAACAAGGCACTGCACATTTCTGTCAAATGTCAAAAGCATATAATGGCTAGAGTGCTCATTGACAATGGTTCCTCTTTGAACGTGTTACCGAAATCAACCCTTTCCAAGCTGCTTTTTGATGGAACTCGCATGAAACCAAGTACGATGATAGTAAGGGCTTTCGATGGCACCAGAAGAGAGGTCATGGGGGAAATTGAAATATCAGTTCAAATTGGTCCCTGCACTTTCAATATACTCTTCCAAGTGATGGACATTACGTCATCCTACAGTTGTCTTTTAGGAAGACCATGGATTCATTCTGCTGGAGCTGTGCCTTCTACCTTGCATCAAAAAGCAAAATTCATAGTTGATAATAAGATGATTACTGTCTTTGGCGAAGAGGACCTACTGGTGAGCAAGCCATTGGACACTCCTTATATTGAAACTACAGAAGAAGCTCTTGAAACCGAGTTCCAAGCACTGGAGATTGTCAATGCCACCTATGTGGAAGAGGAAGCTCAAGGTCTGAAGCCTCGGCCATCTAATGCATCCATGATGATGGCTAAGGTAATGCTTGGAAAAGGATATCAATATGGAAGAGGATTAGGAATGAATGGACAAGGCATCGTGAATTTCTGGGCACCCTGCGAAAACAAAGACAGATTTGGGTTAGGATATAAACCCACCAAAGCAGACAAAAAAATGGTCCTAGAAGAGACAAGGGAGAGGAGGTTTGCTAGGTTGGAAAATCGGGAGCCTAAAGCTGAGAGGATCCCCATTTGTGACATCCGACGAAACTTCTGAAGTGCGGGATTAGTATTTCTGAACCAAGTGACCGCCATCGGAGACGATCAACCCATCAATCATGGTGTCAACTTGGTGTACCCTTGCTCCCCAGATGCAGAACTCAATAATTGGGAGAGCGTTGATTTTCCCATGACTTGTGAAATTGATTCAAAGTAATTTTGTAATGCTAATCCTTTAGCTCTGCCCAAGGCTTTAGGATAATGTGTTGTGAAAGCGGACTCACTTGTTTTCATTTCAATATTTACTATCAATAAATGTATTTTCAGATTATCTTACTATTTCCCCTTTTTCTTTTCAGCTTTTGCTCAACCATTTCATTAA
The DNA here is from genome assembly GCA_029884595.1 of Ormosia semicastrata. NCBI lineage: Eukaryota > Viridiplantae > Streptophyta > Magnoliopsida > Fabales > Fabaceae > Ormosia > Ormosia semicastrata. The sequence goes on along the minus strand of JAQQTO010000057.1, from coordinate 5,769,664 downwards.
CCTTTATTCATTACCCTTTTTTTTACTTGTGTTAACACCAATAAATGCAGATCTGAAAGTGACTCTCTTGAAAATGATAATGCTATGACCCCATTATACGATTTTGACCATCCCGTTAATCATGTTGATGAGGATAATGATGACAATTGGGAACCCTCTCTTGAGCTAATGAGATTAATAGAACAAGAGGCCAAGAAAATTCAACCTCATGAAGAGCCAACTGAACTGATTAATTTGGGGACGGAGGATGATAAAAAAGAAGTTAAAATTGACACTACCATGAAAGAGGATGAACGAAGCAAGTTGGTTAAGCTCTTATCTGATTATTGCGATGTTTTCGCCTAGTCATACCAAGATATGCCTGGCTTAGATACTGGCATAGTGGAGCACAAATTGCCTTTAAAACCAGAATGTCCCCCGGTCAAGCAAAAGTTGAGACGAATGAAGCCAGGAATGTCACTAAAAATTAGAGAAGAGGTTAAAAGCAGTTTGATGCAGGTTTCCTCGCTGTTGCAAAGTACCCTCAATGGGTTGCTAACATCTTCCCTGTCCCAAAGAAAGATGGGAATGTGCGAATGTGTGTTGACTATAGAGATTTGAATAGGGCCAGCCCTAAAGACAATTTCCCTCTACCTCACATTGATGTTTTGGTGGACAACACTGCTCAACATGCATTTTTCTCCTTCATGGATGATTTCTCGGGATACAACCAAATCAAGATGGCACCTGAAGATATGGAGAAGACCACATTCATCACTCTGTGGGGAATTTTTTGCTATAAGGTGATGCCATTTGGATTGAAGAACGCCGGAGCAACTTATCAAAGGGCGATGGTGGCATTGTTCCACGACATGATGCACAAAGAAATAGAAGTTTATGTGGATGACATGATTGCAAAGTCAAAAACAGAAGAAGATCACATAACCGATCTGCAAAAGCTCTTTGAACGATTGAGAAGGTTCAGGCTCAGGTTGAATCCTACTAAGTGCACTTTTGGGGTAAAATCAGGCAAGCTCTTGGGGTTTGTGGTTAGCGAGAAAGGGATAGAAGTTGACCCAGACAAAGTTCGAGCAATCATAGAAATGCCAGCTCCTCGCACTGAAAAAGAAGTTCGCGGGTTTTTAGGAAGGCTGAACTATATTGCTAGGTTTATATCCCAGTTGACTGCAACATGCAAGCCAATCTTCAAGTTGTTGCGTAAAAATCGAGACAGTAGAGTGGAATGAGGATTGTCAGGTGGCATTTGAGAAGATCAAGCAGTATCTACAAGAACCCCCAGTTTTGGTACCTCCAGTGCCAGGAAGGCCTCTCATCATGTACTTGACTGTGTTGGATGAATCCATGGGTTGTGTACTGGGACAGCACGATGAAACTGGCAAAAAGGAGCAGGCCATCTATTACTTGAGTAAGAAGTTTACCAACTATGAGGCAAAATACTCATTGTTGGAACGCACATGCTGCGCCTTGGCATGGGCAGCCCACCGGTTAAAGCAGTACATGTTGTGTTACACTACTTGATTGGTGTCCAAAATGGACTCGATCAAGTATATCTTTGAAAAACCTGCCCTCACTGGGAGGATTGCACGCTGGCAAGTTTTGCTATCAGAATATGACATTGTCTACGTCACGCAAAAAGCAGTCAAAGGCAGCGCTCTGGCAGATTTCTTGGCTAGTCAACCAGTGGAAAATTATGGGTCTATGCAGTGTGAGTTCCCTGATGAAGATGTAATGGCTTTGTTTAAAGAAGACTCGAAAAAAGAAAAATGGACTTTGTTGTTCGATGGAGCTTCCAATTCACTAGGGCATGGAGTTGGGGCCATACTGATTTCTCCTGAAAATAATTTCATCCCAATGACTGCTAGGTTGTGCTTCGACTGTACAAACAACATAGCTGAGTATGAAGCGTGTGTCATGGGAGTCCAAGCAGCGGTAAACTCAAAGGCAAAAGTTATTGAGGTATATGGGGACTCTGCTTTGGTCATCCATCAGCTAAATGGAGAATGGAAAACTCGAGATGCCAAGTTAATCCCTTATCATGCCTACATCAAGGAGTTGATTGAACAAACCTTGTATAATAAACATATCTGTACCTACACACATAAATATCTTTTGTGCGCGAAAGGGACAAACCTTTGTAGAACAATCAGTGGTAAAAATCTAACATAACAAAGAGTAAATTGTTTTACAGTCTTTGTATTTTTTTAATTATACAATTATTTTTTACATAAGTTTTTTTTAAACTAAACACAATTTTTTTTTCAAAATAAGATAAATAATAGATGAGCCAATATTGGCGCAAGGGGCTTAAAGTCTCTAACTAGCGAGCCAATTTGACTCTCTAGAGTATCATGATTGTTACCATTTATGTGTGGTACTGTGGTTTCTCCTACCAAGTGTTGTGATGATTTGCTTATGTAGTGAGCTTTCTTGTGCTCCTCTGTTACATCACATCACTAGTTTGGGAAGCTTCGTCTTGGTTTTAAGTTTTTTGGGAGAAAAAAATTATTATACATTTTTTAAATATATATATTATTAATATTTTTTTTTGTAAGAATGTCAAATTTAATAAAATAAATAATTATAATAAATAATATAAAAAATATATATTATTAATATTAAAAATATCATAATTATTTTAAAAAGTAGCCCATTATTTAAAAAGTCAAGTGGGTCCATGACCCTAATGGGCATATTAATGCTTTCAATTGGTACTTTTGTCATGTCTCTTTTTTGGGTATCAAAATATATAATATTTTTGTATAATTAAAATATACATGCATCGTATTTATATTGTAAAATTTATATAAAAAAATATTAAATTAAATTGTATATTATTATAATAATTTTTATATAAATACAAAATAAATTTATAAATAAATTTGATAAAAATTAAAGTATTTTAATTAAATAAATAAGCGTTGCCATATCAAAATATACAACTCAGACTTATAATTGGATTATAGTTTTTTTTTTTTGTTAATTTGGATTATAGTTTATAAATAAGGTATTTTCTTTTTGTAAATTTTTTAATATTTAAAAGTTACATTAAATCATAATTAATTTAAAGTTAAGTTAGGTCAAATTATAAAAATATAAAGTTCTATTAGTATTAATTTTTTTTATTCACAAAATTCAAATTCAAAATTTTATTTAAAATAAATAAATACTAAATCATTTTAACTAATCAAATGTTAGTTATAAATCTAAGTATTAATTCATTAGAAAAGTAACTTTTTTTGTACAATTTTTTTTCTATTTTTTTACTTGCATTCAAATTATGATTTGAGATTTAAAATTATGTTTAAATATAATTTAATCACAGTTTTGTCAGACATGTTATTTGTAAATAAAACTTAATTTCACCCTAAATTTGATTTGTGTTGTGCGAATTAAAATCCCCACATGTTACTAATGGTTATTTTAATATTTTCCCATTTCAAATATATAAATAAAAGCTTTTTAATGGTTTGTGCAGAAATATCATTGCTCCTTGTCTATCACAGCTCATTCGTCCTTATTCCAGGTCCAGCCTTTCATTGGGTGTACTTTTCTATTCTTGTTGATTAACATCAACACAGTAAAAGCCTAACCGAGTCCAAAACCCAATTCTTATTATTCTATCCTGTTATTGAACTACGTTTGATAATCTTATCAAAACTCTATAATATAAGTTAAATCTGTATATTTAATATTTAGTGCTTCAATTAATAAAAATAAAATCGCACATTAGGAATCGAACCTAATAGAGATCAGCATAATATTTTTCATTCTAATCTTATCTCCAATTTTATTTTTATTTTATTTTTATTCTAATAATATTTTTAGATATTTTTATGTTTTTTTTTCAAGTGTTTAAATGAAAAAAAAAATAAATATAAATATTATAAAAAAATATCATAAATTATATTTGAGTCTTATTAATAAATATCTTTGTGTTTATCTTTTTCTTTTATTTAATCATATAAGAAAAAAATAATACAAAAGGATCTAAATTCAAAAATATAGATGACAATTATAATCACTATCTCAAGGATTGCATAATTTAGTATTATATAAGGTAATGGCTAAATATTGTATTTAAATATAACTATAAGAGTTTGCAATTAAGCTCCACTTGCTATCCAATTTAACTTTAGCATACACGATCAATAAATTGTCTATATCAATTTGTTTGTTTAGTCTAACAATTGGCGAATTAAAAGAATTATTACATGTGAAAGTGTACTGGGCTTCAAGATGATAGGTTGCTTTCTGTGAACTGGTTGGCTGGTGTAGCTATAATTTCATCAAGTGCTTTAACTGTCTCAGCTGCCATCCAGCCTTTCACTTTTCACTTTTTTTTTTCGTTTTACTAGTTGGGAAAACATAAAAAATCAAATTAGGATTTTTTTTCCTTGTAAAAATCAAATTTCTATCTACCAGTTATCCTGTACAAACAAATTAAATAGGGAATTTCTTGCTGTAGCTTGTTCATTTATCAATTTCCATTTCTTAGGATATGATGGATCATGTACACTTGTAAGTTTCCAAGTTAAGGGAATGGGGTGAATCTTTTAGTCAATGAGGAACATAGGAGAAGGACAAACTCATACAAAACCAACTTGGTGAATTTATGTAGAGCAGCAGGTTTATAAGAAAATGCTTGCAATTCATGCTAAAGTGAAAAATCTGCAGTTAATTATGGAGGATCATAAAATTAAGATATGTGATAATATATGATAATCCACACTTTAATTTCAGTCTATATTTTTTTAAAAGTATCTTCTCATTCGAGACGGGAGATTAACATCTTAAAATATAATTATATATATTAAATGAATTTTTTTAATAATATAATTTTCATACATAAAAATTTTATATAAGTTTAACAATTAAACGAGTAAAGATAGACTTTTACTAAAATTGACCCCACCTTGCAGTTTTAGAGATTAAAATCTAAATTTGTCTAACAAGAATAAAAGTAAAATTCACATATATTTAATCTTATCTTATATTTATAAATATTTTAAATTAAATTTATATAATAGTTAATTATAATTTTAAAATTAATTTATCAACTTATATAAATTAATAAATATTTTTAAAATAATTGTTAAATTAATAAAAAATAATTAATATAATTATTTTTATTAATAACTAAATTAAACATAATTTTTATTTTGAGAAGGAATGACTATTAAAAATAGGGATGCGGAGCAGAGCGAGACTGACTGATATCAAATCTACACCCGCCCGACCTTTTTACGAGACAGTTTAAGTACGCGCATATCGAGGTGAGATGCTCAGGCCTATGCTTGTGTGAAGTTTCAATCAAAATAACTGGTCTAAGATTAATGGGGTGGTCCAATTCAAGTTTATTCTCTTCAGTTAAGATCCTACGCACGTGACCTTGTAACATTGATTTTATGACTCCAATAAAGGGCAAATGCAATTCATATTTACCTGTGTGGTCAACACCCTTGTTGCACATATCACCAATCATTAATTATGGTATGGCCTTAAACACTTCAAAATTTTCCTTTTATTAAAGTTGTGTTTGTATATTTAATAATTAATAGAATATAATAGAATAAAATGAAATAAAATAAAATAAGATAAAATAGAATAAGATAAAAATATTATTTTATTATTTAAATATTTTAAAATAAAATAAAATAGATTTATTATTTTATTATTTAAAAATTGATAATTTTTAGTGAAATAAGATAAAATTTTAATTATAATAATAAAAAAAATAATTTTTATTTCATATTTCTTAAATTAAAGAGAAAAAATTAATAATTTTTTATGAAATGAAATAGATAACTCACTTTCATCTCATTTTATTTTTTTTAATATATTTAAATAATAAAATATATTTTTATTCTATTTAATTCACTTTCATTCTACTCAATATCATCAATCTAAACATACACGATATCGATTATTGATACTCGTGTAGAAACGTTTCCTTGTGTTATAGAATATGTTGCCAACTCTTGGATATTTTAATTATATCTTATGTAATTGTTATAGAATCTGACATTATGTTTCATTTAATTATTAAATTATACATAATCAAAATATTTTTAATATTATTTAGATTATTAATTAATATAAAAAGTTACTTTTAGCATGAAAGTAAAAAAACAGCTATTCATCCAAAAAAATAAATCCACAAACGAAATTTATATTAAAAGGTAGCAAAAGAAATGAAGTTGATGATGACTGACATAGAGTTAATTAAATTTAATTATTATTAATTTTCAATTTCATTCAGTGTGAGATAAAAATTATATACAAGATAATAGTGTATGTTGGTCCGTATGAGAATGTTTGGGAATGCGGCTGAAATCGCCACTAACGTAAACATAACACGGCCTGCACGAAGCATGCTTAAACTACATGATGCCTACTTTCATTGACAAGCCTGCCTGCTTGCCGTGTTTGAATGAGTAATAATGTTCACATCACAGTCTTTAGTTCTTATTTATCCCTAGCTATCCAATGGGACACCAGTTAATTACAAGGAAAATTTGATTTTAAGACTTGTTTAATTAAATTTTGATTATATAGCAAAACTTAGACGAATGACATGCAAGTAGGTGTACTGCACCGGCAAGTAAAAGTGCATCTATTAATGCCTATTTCTGGGCTCTAGAGTGGGTTTTAGGACAATATTTTATTGAGTTGAGCTCGTTGGAGATAACTTTCGACTTTGACAGGTTTGCAACCATTTGCCAATATTATTTTCAGTACATAATAACAATTTATGCTTTGTTTGTTTCAAGAGAAAATGAGTGGAAAGAAAATGAGAGAAGAGAAAATGGTAAGAATATTCCATTTTCTCCAGTTTGGCAGTGGAGAGAAAATAGAGAAGAGAGAAAAGTTGGGCGTGGGACTCACGGTTTCAGTTTTCTCTCCTCATTTGCGTAAAAAATGAAAGAGAAAGTATGATATCAAGTAAAATGACCATTATACCCCTACATTTATATCAAAATTCCCGATACCCCATTCTGCTTCTTCTTCCTCTCTTTTTTCTTCTTCTTCCTCTTCTTGTGCGGCGTGGGCGGACGTCGCTTACTGGTGGTGGTGGTGATCGGATCCAGCACGAAATGGCTGACGACGCGGGTTACGGTTCGGGCGGATTATCTCGGGTTCGAGTTCCGGACGCGGTATGCGGGTTCGCCAGTGGTTACGGTTCGATGGGCGGTTCGACGGCGGCTTGGATCGATCCGTAAGTCGAGATCAGTGCACAGCTTTCGTCATCAAGCGCCGCTCGCCGTCTCACGTCAGGCCCGCACCGCTCCTTGCGCGCCGCATTAATCTCAATCGCACTTTGAGGGGACGTTGGGGGTGGGGGAAGGGGAAGGGAAGGAGAAGGGAACGTTGGGGAAGGAGACGTTGGGGGTGGGGGCGGGAACGTTGGGGGTGGGAGGAAAAAGCTGGCAAATTTTTTTTATATATATATTAAAATATATTTAATAAAATTTGATATAAATATTATATAATTATAAATAACAAATCAAAAAGATTTATTAAATAAATAATTTCAAATTAAATTTTTATAATTTGGTGTTAATAAATTAAAATTTTGTAATTAATATTTAATATAAAATTATTTTTTTAAAATTTATAAAAAAATATTTATAGATTAAAATAAAATTAACTTTTGTTTATAATTAATTAATTATGATAAGAATATATATGTTATTTTATATATTTATAATTTTTTTTTTCGTTTCTCATTTTATATAATTATAAAATGTATTTATTTACTTAATATAAATTTAAAAATGTATAATTAAAAAATATAATAATATATTTATATTTCATTATACATTTAATAAGGGTAAATATGTCATTTTAAAAAATTATATATTATATTTTTTTATTTTTTATTCAACTCTCATTTTCTTTCTCTTCATTTTCTCTTCATCCAAACAATAAGAGAAAAATATATTTTTCTCTTTATTTTCTCTCTTCTCATTTTCTCTCTTCTCGTTTTCTCTCCTCATCCAAACAAAGCATAAGCAAAAATGAAGGGAACGAAAAGGATTTTTTCTTTTTTTTTTTGGGGGGGGGGGTGGGGGGTTTGCCATGCCATGAGATGATAAGAGCATTAAAGATAAGTTATCATGGCGAAGAAAGCTTAAGGATAAGTTTGTCTTAAACCGGAGAAAGAAAGAGCAAGCACAATAAGTAGAATATATAAGAATAATGTACCCAAAAAGAAGGATTTCTAAAAGACACTATATATCCATTGCGATTTCCTCTTTTCCTACATGGGGATCATTTTTTTTTTCTTTATTTGAGTCAACTTTATATTTTTTCTTTACATATATGGTTTACCGGATGCTTCTCAAGAGAATTTCTTCTTTTACCTAGAGAAACTCTCATTCGATCCTGTTCGATTTCGTTAAAGCAGCCACAATACCCTCAGTCCCTTACATACTCGAGGAGATCAAGTGCCTGTTCACCATCTTTGAAAGTCTCAACCGTGCTAAACTGGCTTGGTTGTCAAATTAACTAGAGCAAGAGAAAATGAATTTCACAAACCGCTGATGAATCTATCAATCCAAGAATAAAAAAACATGTTTTTTTCCTCTAGTTTGCTGCCAATTGGTTCAATTTTATCCAAATGATGTTTAGTAAACTTGCAGTTAACCAACTCAACCCTGTTTGCAAACTACTTCAAAGTTAAACAATAATATATTGTTATTTCATTTTAGTAATTTAAAAATTAATTATTATGGATTGTCCCTTTTTCCTTTCTAAGAGATAAGGTTTATTTTAAGAGTGATAAAGGTTGGATTGCATCAATTCTGGACAAAAATAAAAGTTGAACCAATTAAGTTTAGTTGAGTAGAGTTAAGTCGAGTTGAGATAAAAAAAAATTTCATCAACTTGAATTAATCTAACCCAATTATAGTTGGGTTGATTTGAGTTACGTGATTGAGTTGATATTTTTTATTTCTTTTAGAAAAATTCTATCAAAATGATATCGTTTTATGTTAATTTAAATAAATTTAATTCGTATTCTTTTATATTTGATTTTGAAAAAAATTAAGGTTATTGAATTAGTTCAGATTTGGTTGGGTTAAAAAAAAAGCAAAAACTCAATATTTATTAAGGTTGGAGTGGTTAAGGTTAAATCAGAATTAACTAAATAAGGAACCCTATATATATATATGACTCCATTGTTTGTTTTTTTGGATTTTTTATATTATTTCTTCATTCGATAAGTGAAAAAAATTAATGTCTTAAGGTACGGTCAAGTACTGAAACAAAAAATTCTCTTAAAAAATATTATTTTTATACATATAAATCTTAAGTTCAAACCTAAAATCACATGCATAAAAGTTTTGAAATAATTGCTTGTACAAGATCAATAGCATATATATATGTGTGTGTGTGTGTATTTGAACAAATTGAACCTTAGGAAAAAGCAAATTAATCAAGCTCGACTTACTTTATAACAAAAATTATTATTTCAAATAGGAAAAATTGAATAACTAATAAATTCCAAATTATTATTTTCCAATGACCAAGTGAAAAACTAGTATAAGGATTTTTACTTTTTGTCATAAAATTAGATTCCTTATTCAATATCTGCATTCTTTTTCGCGACTACAATAAAATAAACAAGACACTTTTGTACCAAAAATAAAAATAAACAAGATACTCTCAAGTTGTAGTGGTGTTAAATGGGCTAGTCTGACCTTTTTAGGCTTGACTCATTTAGGTCTGCAAGTTAAAAGGGATCGATTGAAAAGATACCAAGTTAAATGAGTTGGTATTTTATTAGGTTGCGTTATTTAAGGGTAGCTTGCAGGCATAAACGGGCTACCCCCTCTTTTTTTTTTCTTTTGCAAATTTATTTTACTTTACTTGCTTTTGTTCATTGCTAGCTACGATCTTCGACGAGACAAAGGCTAACTTTGGCTCTAGCGAGAGAGAGCTCGAGGAAGACGACAACTCGTGTCTGAGGTGGTGTCGACGAGATAGAGGGTATACGAGGCTAACTCAGTTGATCAGGTCTGGGGTGGTATCGTGTTGCATAACTCTTGTCTAGCCAAGGAAAAAGAAGGCTAAGGAAGGTTTGGCACTGGGCTACCGATCGTGGCATCATGTCAAGTCTAGAGAACCGAAAAAGATAAATGGGGTGGGTGGTGTATGACACAAAAGAGCGGTTAAGGCTGTTTAATTGATATGATAATATAAGATTCTAAGTATTTGGTTAATGCATCACTTAAAATCATGTTATGTTATTTAATTTAATAAATTATTTAAGTTTAATTTTTGATTTGTTTTTTTAGCCCAATATGTAGTCCAATAATAAGGAAGGTAATGGATTAAGTTGGAGGGTATCTACCATCTATCCTATCTAATATTTGTTAGAATTAGTATTTTGGTAAAAAAAAAAAAAAGCACAATCCTCGGGTCAGGCAAACATGAATTGGTTTAAACATGTTAACATTTTTTTTTCAGCCTAGTCTGTCCAATTTTAGCGAATAAGCCCAGTGAGTTTAACCCGTCTTGACAGCCCTCTCTCAATCCAACACATCTTTCTTAATCATCTAACGTCATCCTAATTTTCACTGTCAAAACCCAAAGTTGCCACACATTCCCCATATATTTTTTTCTAATGGTAGGGCCTATAAGTAGAGTTGCTGTATGGGTGCCACAGAGAGTCCCACCAGGAAATGGGGGATCGAAACCCCGCAGTGTCTATAATGTCCTTCACTTCCTTATTTGAAATTTTGAATGAGAGATAACTATAGAAGAATTAAGCAGTTGTAAATATATACTCTCCAAAAGATATTGTAAAATATATATTTACAAATAACAATCCAATGATTAGGTAATGTAATTATGTAGTTATTATTTTTAAATAAATAATTATGTTGTATGATATAATTATCCTTACTTGCATGTAGTACTATAAGTAATTGTTGACATAAAAATGATTAGATCACAAATAATTTATTTTTTCTTGTATTTTATTTAAATTTGCGTGGCTATAAAATAAATAAAGTTTTATAATGACTCCAACATATCTAATTTATCTAAATATTAGAGTTTGACAACACATAATTATCTATTCATAATTTATCCACAGAATATTAATGCATTTGAGATTTTTTTTTAAACATGAGAAAAGGAAAACAAGCTAACACCTTAACTGAGTACCCATGGCATCAACAATGAGCAGAGCCCCATGACTCGCTAAAATATTTATTTCGCATGGTATGAATAATTTCTTGAGTCACAAAAATATTATCTGCACTCTACTTACTAGGCACGAAACTACATTGAGTAGGAACAATCAATTTAAACATGACACCCTTCAATCTAGTAGCTATTATCTTTGTAAGTAGCTTGTAATTTACATTACAAAGATTTATAGGATGGAATTGCATGTATCTATTACGACTCTCCACCTTAGGAATAAGGGAAATAAAGGTGTTATTGACATCCTTTATAAGACAAGGTTACTAGAAAATCTTTTTCACCCAATTACAAACAAAATCTTTGACTAAATCCCATTGAGATTAATAAAAAAATAACATGGATACCATATAGACCTAGAGCTTTTAATTAGAGTCGTTAATATAGGTTAGCTTAGTCCAATAAAATAGATAGATTAAGTTACAAAATATCAATCTGAAATTAAAAATAACTTGAATAGACAGTTTGAACAGATAAAATGTTAACTCGAAATTTATATAACTCAACTCAAAAATGACTCGGCCTGAATTGGGCCGGTTCGAGCCTATTTTCACAGTTCTACTTCTAATCTCCAGTGACAAACATAGTTTTTTTAATTTCTTCACAAAAGACTTCTCTACCGAACATATTTAATCCATCAGAGTGTAGGAAAGAAACCAGACGGAATAAATTTTGTATAAATACCTTCATCACCATAAAGTTTATAGTAAAAATCAATCCTCATTCTTTTGAGCTCTTGAGAATCTTCAACCCAACCACGTTTACCATTTTTCAGAGCATAAATACGATTTCTTCTTCTTCTAGCTATCGTCACTCCTCCATGTAAATATTTCGTATTTTTGTCACCAAAATTGATCCATTTGCACCGTGATTTTTGCTTCCAAAAGACCTCTTCTTGAATAAGCAAAACCCCATACTCCATCCATAAATCCTTTTACAACTTCTCAAGGAAAATATTTTTAGTAAAAGACAGGTGATTGGAAATTCCCTCAAGACGTGCCAGCAACCTCCTCTTCCTTTTGGTAATGTCACCAAAAACCTCTTTATTCCAAACCTTTACATAGGTTGTAAAGGATGAAATATTATCCAAGAGGGTACCTGAAAAGTTCTACGCAGAATGCATCACATCCACAAACCCCTCATGCATCAACCAAGGAGCTATAAATCTGAAGGGTTTACTTATATGAGTACCAGAAACACCGTTAGAAAATCTCAGCATTATAGGAACGTGATCAGACTTCAATTTTGGGAGATATTTCACAAAAACTTCACCAAAATGAGATATCCAATCAAGATTAGCAATAGAAAGATCAAGCCTTCTCCTAATTAACCCCCTCTGCCAAGTAAAGGGCTGTCTTGAGAAGCCAATATCACTCAGACCAGAGTTGAGAATATACAATTCCTGAAACGATAAGAATCACTGGCTGAAGCAACACCACCCCAACGCTCCGCCTCAATCAAAGTGGAGTTAAAATCCCCACAAATACACCATTCACCATTCACCATTCATTCCAGCAGTAATTGTCTCAAGGGACTCCCATAACTCATTTTTAGGCCCCAACTGAGGACTTCCATATACGGCTATGAAGAACCAAGCAGGTTCATGATTAAAAGAGAACCTCATGTGGACAAGCAGTCTAATAGAAATCAACACCTGAATGTCCCAAAAATTCTTATTCCATAAATACCATATCCCTCCTGAAAACCAACTGCATCCTCCACAAAGTATCCATCAAACTTAAACTTTTTAATAAGCCTATTAGCTTTTGCCCCACTAACATGAGTTTCAAGAAGGGCAATGAATTGAGAATCATAACGAGAAACAAAGTCCTGTAACAAGGACGTGAAACCTTTACTGCAAGCACCTCTACAATTCCACACAAATAAATTCATAGCCACCCAATGTGAGAAAGATGAGACGGTAAAAGGCTCAAGAATTACCATGGGAAGTTCCCCCCCCCCCCCTCCAACACCATATTCGTGACCACCTGATTTGTAGGTTCCACGAAAAGTTCATTTTTTGAGCTATGGCCTGCATCTTCGCTAGGATCAAGAGGATCACTTGCTCCACTATTTCCCACTTAGATGATGGGCAGCACACGCCTCTACACTAGACGAACCAAACATCTGACAAGGTCTCAACAAATCAACAATTTCACCGTTCAAGTGCCTTTGTCAAACATCCTTCTGCTTTTTTGCTGAAACATTGCCCATGTATCATCACTATTCACTAGGATTCTCCTTGTGGCTAGCCCTCGCTATGTCAACTGGCTGGGAAATAGGAGGCTTGGACCCTATGGCATTTTTTAGTTTTTGAGAAAGTAATGAAACTTCTTGGCTATTGGGCTTACAATTTTTTCTAACAGGCCCAACATCTGACTTTTTTTTAACCTTAGCCTTAACAGGCCCACTCAATGAAACAAAACCAAAATCATTAAATAGTCTATTCAAAAAATATAAGAGTCCGAATAGCAAAATTAAATTGAAATATAAAATTTTAATTTTAATTATAATTTTTTTAAAATTATAATTAGTTTAAAATTTTAAATTTTATGTTTGAAGTTATCAAAAAATTAGAATAAAAAATTGTAATTCTAAATTTAATTATAATTTTATTATTTAAAGGTATGATCTAAAATATTAAAAAATTATTTAAAAAATTAAAATTAATAAAAAAATTGGTAAAATAATATTTTTATAATATAATAGTCATTTTTTTCATAAAAAAATTTTCATGATTTTTTTAAAAAAAATAAGTAGTCATTATAATAATTTTCATATAAATATAAAAATAATTTTTATATAAATATAGAATCTCAATAATATGATTGCTCATAAATAAATATGAAGAGAGAGAGAGTTTAATTTTTAAGATATGAAATTAATAATTCTTAAGGTATAGATTAAAATTGAGAAAAACTTAATTTAGTTATTTTTTAATTTTATGAAATTAATTTATGGGATTACAATTTCAATTTTAAGTGACATTCCAAACATAAAAATTGAAACTAAGAGACTCAATTCTAATTTTAAATTCTAATTTCATATTCAATTCTAAGAATCAAACGGATATTAATTTTATTTGACTAATTATCTTTTTATTGAAATCCTTAAAATCTTATCAGTCCATTAATGTTTATCCCATTCCGTTTAATAAACATACAAAGACATTTGTAACCGAAAAAGAAAACAAAGAGATAAAGATAAAGTTTAAAAGGTAATGAATTTTTTCTCAAATGATAGATAAATCAAAATAAAAGTAGTATTAAAAAATAGATAATTTAAAGAGTTTAATTTTGATATATGATTAGCATAAAAAATTTTATACCATCAACTAATCATAAGTTATTATATATGTGATTTTTAAAATAATTGTTATGAGAGATAAATATTTTTCATAACGTAATAATACATGATTAAATGATAATATAAAAATATTTTATCTTGACAATATATTTAAATTAAATCTTAATTTAAAATGTTAAAAAATTTATACAATAAGATTTGAAATAATTACCGAAAATGATCATTAACAATATAAAATTAAATGTGAAGGACAAATAAATCATTCCCGTAATATCGATGACCATTCAAAATAGTTAACTGGCCATTTTAAATAATTAATTGGTTATTTCTGTTAGTTTTATATTAGTAGCGGTCCTTTCAAATAATTTTCCCATAAGATTTCTCATACACCCCACACAATATTGTTTGCGAGATATTGAATTACATGCAATTCATCCTCACTTAATTTTTCTATACAACTCATATTCTACGTAGATTCCTTGTGAATTTGGGTAAACATTCAACTTTTTTTCTAAGCAAAAATGCAGATCAATTACTATATTAATTAATGAAATTTAGTACGTGAGTAGTGCATAAAATAAAAGGCGTTTTACTAGTATAGCAACAAAAATATTGTTTTAAAGTAATCTTGTTTTTAAAGAGAATAAGTAAATATATATTTATTTTTTATTTAATTTAAAATATATCGTAATCTTAATTTAGTAAAATATAATAAAAAATACATTTTTATTTATTAATTTTAAAAATAAACTTATTTTAAAAATCTCAAACTCACACTGACATTTGCATTCACACGGTAAGAGGAGCCCAGGTTCGTGTTTGGAAGTCAGCCATCCTATTCTGACAACACCAAAGTCCCCAATTAATCTAACATTATAAAATAAAATAAAAACAACCAAGTCATTTTGGAGCTTAAAGTAGATGAATAAATCTGTGTTATTTACATTAATTTATAATTTATTTTACAATCAAAATTTCATAAAGAGAGATTTTAAAAAAAGAATTTTAAAAAAATTAATCAAAACCAAACATACATGATACACCAAATAAAAATAATCCAATTACTTAAAACATGTTTAGATTATATTATTTTTAGAGAAATAATTATTTATATTTCAAAAATTTTTATTAAAAACTTTTGATTATAAGTTATTTTAATTTAAATACAATATAATTGTTGACTCACCACAATTCTTATAATCTCTCTCATACAAGAGTCAACTTTAAAACGCAGAGAAATTCTCAATTGCCTATGGCGCTATGCTATTGAATTCGTATGATAGCATTGTTATATTTTACGAATTTATTTTGTGGAATATATCACAAATAAATAATTAATTAATTATATTGAATAAAATAATAATTATTATTATAAATTAAAAAATAATTATTTAATAAAATGTAAATTATTTCTTTTACTTTGTAAATCGCGTTACGAAACAAAGTTTGTGAAAAAGATCATTTCTCATACCTATAATCGGCTTTAGCTTCAAATTCAATTCTTTCAAAATCTGCGGGATATATCTGACGTGTGAATCCATCTCTTTCATTGATTCCCACCGTGTCACCAACTGTTTAGCTAACAATTGTTGAGTTGGAAAAGACTTCCTATTGTAGCTTCAAGTGCTGTCCACACCGTCCGATCTTATAACTATGATTTGAATCTTTTGTTGTTGTGTAGGGCCATCCAACGGTGGCCAGCTAAGGAGACTTGATCACAAAGAAAGAGAATCAGAGTTATAATAGAAGCCGTAGACATGGTTTCTGTTTCAAATTTACTCAAAATAAATAGCTGTATATTATACATGTTATTATCATTATTACCGGGCAAAATGAGTCAGTTTAGGTCTTTTTTTTAATGGGTTTGATTTATTTTTCAAATATATGATTTAAATTTGATTTATTTACTTATCACAAGCTAATTTTTAAAGTTTGATTTAATTTTTTAAAAATTTGGTCTAATCTAAAATTTTATTTAAAAGTTTATTTTATAATAAAGTCTTTAAATAAATTAACATAATTATTTTTAAATAAGTTAACGAAATAAGTTAATGAACTTAGACTTTTATATAGATTAATAAACTTAAATTTTAAAAATTTTTTATTAAATTAATTATATTATATAAATATTAAATTTTCATAATATATATATAATAATAATATATATAATTAAATAAACTAACTTAGTAGGTCTAAATTTTTTTTCAAAAGACTTAAAATTTGACTTATTTAATTATATAGATTTTTTAAAAATATTAACCTAAATTTTTTATTAAAAGAGTCAGATCATATTACGTCATAAATATATTAGGCCATTGGTACTTTCTCTTGAATTTGTATCATCTCAAAAAAATTTATCTCAAGTGATCAATTAATTGTATAAAAAAAAATACAAAAGTTATAAAAAAATTTCATACTAATAATCAAATCTCATTAATAATTTTTTTTATCTTTTTTTTTCTTATAATTAATCATTTAAAATAAAAAAAATTAAAAAAATCCAAATCTCCCACAAGTCCTCACCAATTTTCACCCCTAATATTTATGTTGATAATTTATATCATTGTATATCATTATCGTTATCGATAGCTCAATAAGCAGCTAGCGATATATTTCCGCCTATATAAACACTTGCCAATACTCCCTTTTACACATAACCACCTTCTTGTTTCTCTTCCTCTCTTTCTACTTCATAGTGTTATTGCTTCGGTGTTCTGTGTCTTCCTTTGTTTCTGTGATCTCTTTCTCTTCTTTTCTCAGTTTGTAAAATGCCTGCGGTGGGAGTGATAAGTGGAGGAGGAGGAGGAGGAGGAGGAGGAAGGGGTAAGGAATACCCTGGAAAACTCACTCCTTTTGTGACAACAACATGCATAGTTGCAGCCATGGGTGGTCTCATCTTCGGCTATGACATTGGGATTTCAGGTATATACAACGAACAAACCCTTGTCAATTTTTTGTCATGTCATGGTTTTGGCATGTATGTTCACGACTCATGAGAGTGCTAGCTGTACGTGACGTTTTCTTTTTACATATATATATTTTGTTTGTTGTTTTGTTAGGTGGAGTAACGTCGATGGATTCGTTTCTGTTGAAGTTCTTCTCATCGGTGTACCGGAAGAAGAACCTGGACCAATCGACAAACCAGTACTGTCAGTATGACAGCCAAACGCTGACCATGTTCACGTCGTCGCTGTATCTAGCGGCGCTTTTGGCCTCGCTGGTGGCGTCCACTGTCACCCGTAGGTTTGGTCGAAAACTCTCCATGCTTTTCGGAGGCCTGCTCTTCCTTGTCGGTGCCCTCATCAATGGCTTCGCCCAACATGTTTGGATGTTGATCGTCGGTCGGATCTTGCTCGGCTTTGGTATCGGATTTACCAATCAGGTAATAATAATGCCCATTTATAATTAAATTTATTTTATAAACAATATCTCAAAATATTCAACTTTTTTTTACCCATATCTGTTTATAAATCTTTTACAAATAAAAACTCTTCGTTTGTTTTTTTTTTTTAATGTTGTTTACATCTGACAGTAGAAGAAAAAGGTCTTTGGTAGAAAGTTAGTGACACAGAGTAAATACGCATTTAAAATGTATAGGCACTCATTGAATATGCATGTTCAGAGTTTTTTTCTTCAGCCCAAGAATCAAGGGCTACGCCAACTTTTCATTTCTCTACTCGACTATGATTTCGGCTTGTTTGGTTTGGACTCTGCTTTTTGACCTGTTTGGTTGCTAAGAAAAGAAACGAGTCTTCACCCAAATTTTCTTTTCTCTGCTACCTACATGGTCATGGTCATGGAGTGAGAGGGAGACCTAAATTTGGACAAGCCTCCTGCCCGCTCTCACTATTTTGGTAAAAGAAGCATAATTATTAATTGCGACCCGTTTTTTCTTTGCATGTGACATCCAAAATTGCATATATTAAATGATGTTTTTTAGTAGTAGAATTGCAACCTTGTTGGGTTCTGTTGTTCTTCCATTTTTCCACTTGGAAACGTGAGATGTTGAAAAGAACCCGTGGTCCCCAATAACGCTATTTTTTCTTGTATTTGTGAAAACTTATTTGAATTGCTGTATTAAGGAATTGATTGAAGATTAATCATTGTTATTTGATTTTAATTGTTACTAATATTATATTATTTTTTAAAAATTTTGTGTGTATGTAATGAACAGTCTGTGCCACTCTACCTCTCTGAGATGGCTCCATACAAATACAGAGGAGCACTGAACATTGGGTTCCAATTTTCCATCACAATCGGTATCCTTGTAGCCAATGTGTTGAACTATTTCTTTGCCAAAATCAAAGGTGGGTGGGGATGGAGGTTGAGCTTGGGTGGTGCTATGGTCCCTGCCCTTATCATCACAATTGGATCACTCGTCCTTCCAGACACGCCCAATTCCATGATCCAAAGGGGAGAGTGTGAAGCAGCCAAGGCTCATCTTAAGAGAATCCGGGGAGTGGAAAACGTTGATGAAGAGTTCAACGACCTTGTGGCAGCTAGTGAGGCATCCAAGCAAGTGGAGCACCCTTGGAGGAACTTGTTGCAGAGGAAGTATAGACCCCACCTCACTATGGCCACATTGATCCCCTTCTTCCAGCAGTTCACTGGCATCAATGTCATCATGTTCTATGCACCTGTGTTGTTTAACTCCATTGGGTTTAAGAATAATGCTGCCCTCATGTCAGCTGTCATCACTGGAGTTGTTAATGTCTTTGCCACCATGGTCTCAATTTATGGAGTTGATAGGTGGGGTAGGAGACCCCTTTTCCTAGAGGGTGGGATCCAGATGCTCATATGCCAGGTACTCCTTAATTTTAATTTTAATTAAACTTGTATGGTACTATATTTTATATATTTATTTGTATGAATTGCTGAAGTGAAGGATTTTGAAATAAGTGTGATTTCTGTTGATGTGCACAGGTTATTGTTGCAGCTGCTATTGGAGCCAAATTTGGAATTGGTGGAAATCCTGGTGATTTGCCAAAGTGGTACGCCATTGTGGTGGTCCTCTTCATTTGCGTTTACGTATCAGGGTTTGCCTGGTCATGGGGTCCCCTTGGTTGGTTGGTGCCTAGTGAGATCTTCCCATTGGAGATTCGCTCAGCTGCTCAAAGTGTCACTGTGTCTGTCAACATGCTCTTCACATTCTTTGTTGCACAAATTTTCTTGACAATGCTCTGCACTATGAAGTTTGGTTTGTTCCTCTTCTTCGGCTTCTTTGTATCGTTGATGACACTCTTTGTGTACTTCATGCTGCCTGAAACTAAGGGCGTTCCAATTGAAGAGATGGGAAAGGTATGGAAGGCACACTCATACTGGTCCAAATTCGTCAGTGATGATCACGGTTATGCCAATGGACTAGAGCTGGGCAAAAGAGCTATAAAAAATATTGTGTAATTAGTCTAGGTTTTATTTTATCTTATTTTTTCCTTTACTGTTTAGTTGTTTTTTTTTCGTTTGGCAGCAAAACATATTATTAGTGTCAATGTATTGAAGGGTTATTTATTTTTCTCATTGCTCCCCTGGTTTCAGTGGACCAAGTGCAGGTTTATAGGCTATATTTTTCAGGTTTTAATCTAATTGCACGCAATGTGTTTTAACATTTGCTTTCATTCAAGTCCAAAAATTTAAATAAAAAAAATTGCTTTCATTACCACAAATCGAGCACATTAATTTTTCCTCACTATGATACACTATGGGTCACTTTCAACTCTGCTATAAACATTAAATTGTCTTCCTCTGTATTTGAAATCTGCCATAAACAACTTTGCCTATGCATAATTTGGCCAAGAATGGCTAATGTGTTATAGTAATGGTTTTACTAAGTCAGCAATGTGGATGTGTTATTGGCTCATCATTAACCCAAATTAAAAAAAATGTTTGGTGTGTGCTTCCATCTTTATAAGGCACAGGGACCAGGAAGAATAATTTGTGATGGTATTATTCTATTAGAAACCCAACATTTCAGAACATAATCTTATCATTTAAGTTTAGATTAGTATTACTTTGGTTCACTTGATATTCCCAATTGTTTATTCTCTCACCTCATTGATTGTGATAAGGTAGAGCTGAAGACCCTATTATATGTGTTAAAGGTGTCAGTTTGTCAGAGTTTGGAGAATAATCAAGTTCATTTTTCAGCCATACCTAAAGCTAAAGACATTTTATCCCCATGCTGAGTTTTGACCCTTTGGGGGTTGCAATTGTTACGAGATATGTAGTTTTCATTGGATGCCCACATGGGAAGTAAAAAAATTAGTATTTCTGAGTTGTGGTCACGATTGGAAAATAATCCATTAAACTCATGGTGTCGTTTCTACATTTGGCTGCACATGAAAGTCTAAGGTTATGTTTGGCAAGGAGGGAGTGACAAGGAGTGACATGGCAAAATTTAATAATATTGTGTTTGGAAACTATTTTAATAGAGGGAGTAAAATGATAATTGAAAGTCAATGAGTCCTTCTATTGTCATTTAAAAATTTTAAATTTTGTTCTTTCAATTTAAGAGGTCAAAGAAAGAATGAGTTAAATATTCTACTCCTCTTCTAATTAAACTTATTAAACTACAAAACAATTAAATGATATGTGTTCTTGAATTCTATTCATTTTCTTTACATTCAATTATGAATTACTTTATTTTATCTTCTTTAAAACTCTTAAACATACCTAACGAACGTAGAATACAAATTTCTTATATTCATATAATAAACTGGGAAATAGCATATCTCTGAAACTCTGAAAGTGTACTTGTCTGTGTATTCTTTGTTATGTTTTTGGTCAAAGGATTTTTCTTTCCTCTTTTTTGGGGGGTGGGGGATGGGGTGGGGGTCATTGTGATAGGTCTTCATATACTCTTGTTTGTACCAAAGACGTTTGGGTCAGACGAAGAAAACAGCAAGTAGCCCAACAAACCATGTTATTAATGGGCAAAACATTAAACGGCCCATTGACTATTTCAAGTTTACAAATGCAGCAGGGCCCAACAACTCTATTTTGTTTTTCAGCCGCATACTCGTTTTCTAGTTTGAAAATTATAAATTATACTGATAATTGATGTTATAATCGATTATAATCGATTCATTTTTATGTTTGGATGTATTAGTTGTAAAATAATTTTAAGTTAATATGATTCATTTAGATGATATAAAAAAGAATTACTTTTATGCATTAAATTACTAAAATAGGTATAGAATAATTAAAAAAATTATTTGATTGAGGATAAAATAAGATTTACGTTATCAAAATATAAGAAATAATCTATAAGTTAAAATCATAAGTTTCTAATCTTTAACAATTATTAGGCATAGCTGAAAAAACTTTTATTTTATATTGAATTTTGTGTAAAATTTTTTTTAAAAAATAATTTTTTTATCCAAACATAATAATTATTTTACAAAATTATTTAATCCTCCAAAAACAACTGTTTAAGAAAAGATTTATCTTTCACAAACATGTTCTGAGTCGTTGAATTACCTCTCTTTTATACCCTTTGTCTTTCTGTCTGCGTTGTCCACAAAACAACAATGAAAAAAAGAAAACCTAGTTTAATAAGTTAAATTGGTCTACGACTTTTGACGTGTTAGATATTTTCAAAAAAATTTAGACAACAATTTTTGGACTTGGAAGTTATCATATCCTACATATATTTGACTAACATATCCCTCATATTACACCGTTATTTAAGTCTCAAATAAAAACATTTTAAAAACTTTTCCTTTGTCTAAAACAAGTTTTCAATCATCAGCTTACGTAAAATGAAAAAAAAAATTGTCCTTATGGATAATATTTAACTTCTTTACTTTACATTCACAATTTCACATCATGCTAAGATAAAAATGCACATAAAATAATAATAATAATAATAATAATAATAATAATAATAATAATAATAATAATAAAGAAAAGTATTGTTGAAAGACTCTAACTTTAAAACTTACTAATTAAGAATCTAAATTTTATTTTTATTACCAATTAAATAGTACGAAAACTTATCATACGGAAAGCTGAACGAATTTGTGACTACTTTTATCATGAATTTTTCTTTCTATTATCTTTTCAATAATTTTATTAATAAAATAATATTTCAATAAAGTTGACATTTTTAATTGCTAATAATAAAAGTTAGTGCTTTAATTGATTTATCATAAAAAAAAATTAAATTCTCAAATAATACTTCACTCAATAAAAATCTTGTTATCCACCTTTATTTTTATCTTTTATTTTTTTGTCGAAAATCTCAAACATTTGCGTTTAACATGAAACCTTAGCATGACAGCCAATCATTGATCATACAAAAACTCTAATAAACTATTTCACATCAATCTACCAAAATATTATTCCCGAAAACCAAATGACACTTATCAACATATACAAAGGATGATCTCATCCAAGCAAAGGTTTCTCTAAAGAACACTTCGCCCTATACAGAGTCCGCTACCACTTCACCCTGCTGCTTTGCGAGGTATCGTTCCCTCCTCTCTTTCTGGAAACATAATCAGAGATATATAGATGAAGGCATGAAGCATTTGTTAAAAGTAACATATTGCAAGGAAAACTCTTCCTAAAAAACTACGTAAACATACTCACCCATTCATCTATGACAAGCCCTTCCCCAATAATCTTAGGACCTGCATCTTCTGGAGGTTTCTTACGTGCCTCAAGTGCAGCATCTGCCTCAGCCAACTGACGCTTCAGTTTTTCCAAAGCCTTAATGAGACAATTATAACCTCATAAGTCGCCTAAGATAATGTATTATATGCAGCGAGCTTATAAACATGTGCATTACAATAAGAGGATACTGAATGTCTCAAACACAGTAAAGCAACAGATACTTTAAAAGAATAAATGCAGCTGACCAAAAACAAAAATAAAAAAGAATAAATGCAGTAAGAGAGGATAAAAAAGGAAAAGGAAAATAGTAACAAGCTCAAACATTGGCACAAAGTACAAATGAAAACTTAAAATTTCAGTACTTACGGGACTAGGACGCTCTGGATCCAGAAAAACAACCCGCAAAATCTGCTCCACTGCTACTTGGTCCTTCAGCTCATCAAACTGTTTACAGGGAAAACAAACACTAACGATTCAAAACAATGCTAAGATCCCATAAAGTGGACAATATCTTCATAGAAAAGCAGAAAACTGGGGACACAATAGTGGTTGATATATAAAGTAAAAAGGCAAGCACATATGACAGCACTTATTTTGATTGCGTCCATGCACAAGTGTAAGAGAGACACCCGTGCCGCCCGTGGGGGGGGAGGGAGGTGGGGATGGATCTCCCAAAAGATATTAACACAACTGTAAGCTTGTATTGATGATGAAATTAACTAACCAGCTCAGGGACATAATCAATTGATCCTTTGACCTTCAAGCTCATGATTTTAAATTTGAGTCCGGTTTTTTCTGGCTTTACAATATTTTCTGGATGCTCTACAAACTTGAACACTAGCAAACCAAATACATAATAGTGAGATAACTTCACCTTATAACAATGTTATGTTCCGCACAAAAAGAACATAGAGAAATAGAGAAAATGAGAAATAAAACATTGATTATTACCGGTTGCAATTATACTCTCGCCAGGGGTAAGAATGGCCCCAGGAGGGCGCATGAAACAGCTTTTGGGCGCAGTTGTTTGAAACTAAATATACACAATAAGAAGAAGAACAAAGAAATATTGTTAGAACAGATAGTTAATTTTGGTACTGGTTTAAAATCATAGACAAAAAAAATCATTAATTCATATTTTATACAGCAATAAAAACCAAGTACTATTTTTCAAAACTGTGACAAAGTTAAAGTGAGATAGACAGTTGATTTCCACTTTCCAGACTCAGTGAAAGTGACTCAGTAACATAAAATTGTAAATCAGGAATAGAAAAATCTGAAAACAGGGGCATAGATAAATAGGTGCATATGTTTCACTATACCTTAAAAGCTACATTGGATTTGCTGGTGTTTTTAATCCTGATGGCACTCTTAACCTGCTTGCCCGGCTCATCTGCACAAGATAGGAAAGAATGAAGGGACAAATGGCATAACACAAGGATAAGCATGTCAAGCAATCATATGGAGCACTAGAAGGGGGGAAAAATCTACAAAATAAAGAAAGTTAAAACCATGCATGAATATGTGAATAATGAACACAAGCAATCATGCACACGAATAAAATGAGCATGTGTGTCTGTACATCTGCATGTGTTTCTTCACTTGCAAGTGCAACACAGCAAGGGTGAGAGAAGCTGCAAGAAATTTCTATCTTATTTGTCGTCTAGCTCGATTGTTTGACCTATGCAAGTAGTTTTTATGCTGAATATATGGAAGCTATTTACATATATCTTTTCAAAAAACAAAAATTGTTTCATCATTCATCATTGACATTAAGAAACGGCTATTGCATGTAACTTATTATTGTTCTTGCCTCCATGCAAATCTATCCTATTTGTCATCTAGCTTGTTTGCTGGACATATGGAAGCTAATTTTTGCTGAACATACAGAAGCAAACCTATCTCAAGTGTCATCTACCACGCAAATACATCTTTTTCAAGAAAGGCAAATGTTTCATAACTCAATGCTACCATGTAAGTACAGATTATTATTGCTACCATGCAAATTTAACTGCTTATTACAGAGGGAAAGAAACTATAAAAGCAATTAAGATATGAAGATAGGAATTCAAGGGGGTACTTCTTCAGGAAATTGTACTCTAAACAACCACTTGTGTTTCAGATGATATGAAGACATGAGAAAAGCATAAGAAATGGCTTTAAAAAAAAATCCTTTCTATGATAAGTATCTCCATCAATTGGGTGGTCAAAACTAGCTCTGGAATTAATAACAAAGATTGTGTTGAATATTTCTTCTGCCGTTTTGCTTCATCGCATGCATATTCATTGTACCAAAGTAGTAAAAATCTCATTGGCAGTTTCCATGTCTAGCATAGAGCAACCCAGTAGAAGAAAAAAATGTTAACAACCCCAATTAGAAAACATGAATGGCAGCAGCGGCTAACAACATTGAGTAAATTCTTCAAACACATTATACCCAAATCTCGAGGTCGTGCGTCCCTTTCAATTTTATTTCTTTGAGAGTGATTAGCAAGAACCCGCATCAAGTCTAAGTCTAATTGCAGTTAAAATCAGAACATTAAAATTATAGTGTGAAGACTCAAATTAGATAATGATGGAAGCTAAGCAGTTATTCCACAGCAGGCAAACAAGCACAAAAAAGAAAAAAAGATAGGAAATTGAATAATGAAAAAGGAAGAAAAGAGGAGAGGGAAAGGGGGAAATACAAGGGAAGTAGAGCTTATTGGAGGGATCGAGCTTGAGACGACGTCGGGTGGGGAAGAGCGATCTCGCAACGGATGCAACCGAATTGGAGGTGGAAGAACCCTGTCCCTGAACGGCACCTGGAGGTGGGTTGTGTTGTTGGTGATGAACGGTGCCACTTGCACTTGAATGCCGAAACGGAAGCTTGAAGAAATTCCACACCTTCCTTCCTTGTCCTTCCGATTGTGTTTGTGGCTTCTCTTCAGCTATCGACATGCCTTGATTCTTCTTCACTTCTTCTTCCTTGGTGGACTCAACACAACACAGTCACAAAGCATTCAGAATAATTACACCATGGAATACGAATTAATGGTAAACGTCGTCGTTGACCCTCTCTCCGTTTCTAACACACTAAAAGGATTTTTTGGTTTATTAAATCGAAAAATAAAAAATAAAAAGTTTGAGTTTGAGGCTGTGTGCTCTGTGTTGGTTATAGTTACTGTAGTGGAGGGTCCCACACGGTGACATTCCGGGTTTTCATGGTGGGGAACGGACAACCCAACTAGCCAAGAAACTAACTGTTCTCTTCTGTAAGCACCCAGAGTTTAGGAATGCGTTTTACAGTGTCAAGATTTTGTTACGGGACCGTTGATTTGGGCGATATTCCCATCGACGGCTATCATGGCTTACAAGTTACCTGGTTAAAGGGTAAGCAATTGTATTGCAGTTTGGCCCTTGATATGTTTGCATAAAGATAGGTGAATCTGGTCTGGTTCGATTTGCAACTCCACCACCTTGCTCTGAGCAGTGAGAATGACCGGCGGCTTAATAACCCCATTAAACAACTCCACCACTAGCGACACAGCTGGGACGGATACATTGTTAATATTAAATTAATATTTTTTAATATTAATCATTAGATAAAAAATGAATAATCTAAATTACTACTAGAAGTGGGAATACATTTTCTTACTTTTCTATTTAAATTTTTTTTAATTTTATATAAGTATATATATTTTTTATTGTTTTATATATGTAATTTTTATTTTTATATACAGATAAATTAAATTTATACTAATAAAAAATAAAATTTATATAATATTTTTTTTTTTTTTAATAACATTCACATAATTTAATGTCTGAATATATTTATATAATATTATTTATTTTTTTAAATAGTACTTACGTGAGTTTATACTAATATACTTAGAACTTAAAATTTTTTTTCATATTTTTTTATCTCTATAGATTAATGATAGTAGAAAACATTAATCGCTCAAATTCACTCATATCTACTTTAACTAGAGGGATAATTTTTTTTGCTCTCCTTTACCTCTTCTTCTACCACTACTTCATCGAAGTGTTTTTTTTTTTCATGAGTATTTTATAATTTTTGTTATCTTCATAAAATTATGTGATTTTTTTTCATTCAACTTAAATGAGTTTTTTTAATGTGTTTTGTTTCTAATATCATAAATTTAATATTTTTCATAATTATTTTATAAATTAAATTTTTATAATTTTTTATTAATATATTTTTTATATATAAATATAATTATTGAAAAAAAAATTATACTTATGTATTAATAATATTCTCTTTATCCCATTACCTACTTCAGGATCCACCACCCTGATTCCATCAACTTAATAAGTCCCGAAATGGGTTGCTGTGTGATATCAGTATTGGTTTTTATTGAAGGATTGCTGCCGAAATGGATTCCATCAACATGCCCTTTCCTTTTCTACTTCTGCAACAGACTAACCAGCTCCGATTCCGCAGAATAACCCAATCGTAAGCTCATCGAGCTAGCATCTACGCCTCCGATCAGCAAAACCCATCTAATAGCAACTCCAATCTGCCATGCCCACTTCTCCACAATTCTTAATTTCAAAACTAATTTTTCTCATCCACACCCCAACCAACTTCTCTCTTCTCCACGCGTTTTGGGTTACTTAACTGAGGCCCTTCTTTGCAAATATTATTATTTGTTTTGATAAAAAAAATTACCTGCCGTAACAAGTCAATATCACAAAATCTTGATAAATGCATTGAAATCAAATCCGGAGTTTAGACTTGTTGTTGACTCTACTTAGAAGCTGGTTTCACGTCCGCGTTTTCGGTTTTTTGACTTTTTGGCTTTGCGTTTTTTTCTTTTTCTTTTTTCTTTTTAATTAATGTCTTTACAACATAATGTATTTGGTATGACTGAAGGTATTTATAATTTTTTTTTACATCATGCTTATATTATTTTTATTTTAGATAATAAAATTAAAAAAATATACATTTTAATTTTTTTCATCTTTTACTACTTAAAAAAAGCAACTAGTAAAGATGATATAATTTTTTATGTGCAAATATTATTAGTGGTTTGGTATAATTATAAAAAATGGAATTTTCATATTTATTAACAAAAAATTAAGAAATAAAATAGAGCCTGAAATCTCTTTCGTTCGAGATATTGATATTTCGTGTGATGTAATCTCATGCACCAAATATTAAAATAATTTTAAACATTGATTACATGTCAGTCCATTCTAATTCAATTCATTCATACATGGCATTAGCATCCATTTTATATGAATGATAAAATAAGATTTAATGATATTAAATACGATAATATAAGACTTAATAATATAAAATTTAATATATAAAGATTGAAAGACTATTAATATGTTTAAAATTATAATAAAAATATTTTTATAAGAATTTATATATCAAAATATTATTAAATCTTTTTTTTTTAAAAATTTAATTAAATTATTTATTATTTTAATATATAAAAAATTTAATAAATAAATTTATACATATAATATTTATATCAAATAATTAATAAAATTATAATATATTATATTAATTTATCTTATAATACTTCATGCGACGTATCAAAGAAACCCTAAGCGGTTACATTACGATGATTTAGCGGATGGGTGGTGCATTTGTTTGAGCTTTGAAACGTGAGTGGCGTTGAGTGACGACGTCATAGTGATGTTAGAAAACATGTTTTTCTCATATTGGCGGCCGCCGCCCAAGAAGATGAGCACGCAGTTGACGTTACAAAGTGGTCTTTTGGCTTTGGAGGTTGGGGAATGGGATAAGAGCAGTTTGTGTTTTACTTTTCCAAGTTGAATAGGGGACCACAATGATAAACAAGAACGAAGGAAGAGGCTCGTCAAAACCCAAAAAAAAAAAAGAATGAAGACGAGGAGAGATTCTTACCAAACATTATTTACTAGGATAGCGTTTCGGTGTCAATAGTGTAGTAAAATTTATTAATTTATTACAATTATAACTATGATTTTTTTATATATTTTTATATTATTAATTATATTATTATTTTATTATTATTTTCACTTAATTATAATTTTTTTAAAATTATAAAAAAGAGCATATCACAAAAAATGATGTGATAACATCATTTTCTAATTTATTAGAATAATGGTGTCAAAGTTTCAAAAGGACATTGAGGTTAAACTTACACTATATTAGTAAAAATAAAATTGAAATTGAGTGCGGGTAATTGTCCTCATATTGCTGAACTTGGTCCGTCTTGGAATATGATTTAGGAATGGCAAAAAAATATCATATTCACGAGAATCTACTAAATTATTTGTGAAAGTATTCATTTAATAAATTAGAAAAAAGGATTATAATATTTATTTGTAAGTACTCACAAAACATTTTTTCATGTAATATTTTATGTTTTTTATGATTGTTTTTCTTTTACTTTGAGATAGGATGAAAAATTATATTTTTTATTATTTATAATAATTTTTTAGTGAATGAATTTATAATGATAAAAATTATTAAAAAATAATATTTATATAATAATTATTTATATGGATTAATTATTGCAAGATATAATTGAAGTTAATACATTATTTATAATATTTTTTAAAGTTTGTAAGTATACTAAATAAATTGTTAAATAAAATTATAATATGTGATGTTAAAATTTATTTCATTTATTTGTGAGTTTTAAGATTTTATTTTGAATTATATGAGATATCTGTAAATAGCGATGGATACTTATCTCTCCTATCATAAATGGGTATCATCCGCGTTCCTATCGGTTGATATTTCTAATTTGATCCATTAACTTCATAATCAAACAAAACATTATTTACTTGTGGATTAGTTGACTTTCAAGCGATAATAACATTGAGGGAAAATTACCAGTAAAATCCTAATCACGTAAATAGGTATCTAAAATGGCGACAGGATGGGGGTGGGAGTGGGGGAAGGGCTCTCGCCGCATTGACATTCCTAATTTGATCCTTTAACTTCATAATCAAACAAAACATTATTTACTAGGTTTGATTTCTTAAGTATATGATTAAGAGTTTGATTTTTGATTTATATGTATAAAAAAATGTAGTTGAGAGCTACTCTTCGAAGTCAGATAATATCGCGACAGATTAATGCTTCACCTTTTAGATGGAGAAATACTATAAGAAAACATAAAAAAAAATTATTTACTAAAAGATTAGCTTACTTTCAAACGAAAATAAATTTAGTGGAACATTTACAACAAAAACTATATTTATTATAATTTTCATAGAATTAGCACAAATTTTTAACGTTTAAATTCAAGAGTCCAAACGAATAGGTCTTTTTTCACAAAACTAGCAGTTTAATAAAAGCATGTTTAGTTCAGCTTTGCTTTTTTTTCAACTTTAAGTTGTTACACAAAAAACCAAATGTGTTTGGGTGAGCATTTATAAAAAAGCAACTTATTTTTGGATAAAAATGTTGTTCGAGATCAAGCTACTGGTTAGGTAATTTGTAAAAAAGTTGTTGAGATTATTTTTAATAATAATATGTAAATATTATTTTATCTTTAATTAACTTAAATCAATTAAATTTTTTTAATTATTTTATACCTATTTTAATAATTTAATATATAAAAAATAATTTTTTTTATAACATCTAAATAAAATAATTAATTTAAAATTACTTTTCAACTAATATATCTAAATATAAATTTTTTTTATAATTGATTATAATAAAAAAAAATTATATAATAATTAATTATTAAAATAATTTAATTTTCACAATTATCCCAAACACGCACTAAATATACCATGCACTCGCATTTACACACATGACAATATATGAATTTTTTTGACGGGAAAATATTTGAATTTAACTTAATTTAAACAGAACAAATTCCATACCTTTTAAACTTTTCTATGACAGAAATGTCACAACTATTTCAATAAAGGACTAAGTTAAAAATAACCATATACATTTGTGAAGGATTAAAATAGAATTTGTATTTTTTTATTTTTTACCTTTTATAGAGAAAGTTATCTAAATTGTTCAAGTCTTAAATTCTTAATGATGCTCTTGTGCTGCATGGCCTCATCCTCTCTAGGGCCTAGCCACTCATCGAAAGAACTTCTTCATGAGTAACAATTATCAATGATGTTGCGATAGCGCTCTGCAGCTTTGCTAATTTATCTGGACTTGGAGATTCTCCCGATGGAGCAATGATGAATGAACCCATCCTTTCATATAACATCAATTTGAAATTTATCCCTTCAAAAATACAAATTTATTATATGTATCATGTTCTCTTAAGTAATGCTACACTTTGAAGACAGAAATTGGCACGAACTATCGAACCCAATGACATCAAACCAAGAAGGATCCTTCAATAGAATAATACTATAAAATGCGTTATTCAATGAGACAATGACTATGAAGCGGAAATCCTCAAAAACAAAAACAAAAAAGATTCGAGTAACAAATAAACAACAGTCTGACACATTTACCATTAAAATGGATCACCAAAAAAGAGTGTCACCACTTTCTTGATTAACATAATAATCCTAGAAAATTTAGAAAAATGAAAATCACACATCATTTTATCTCTCACATAGACGGTATAGAAGACAGAATTGGAATATATGTATGAGAAAAAACAAAGTGGACCTAAGTTGGAAGCGAAAAGTTTGGGTATGAGCGAAAATGTGAGTGTGTGTTGCATTGTTCAAAAACTTACGCCTTAAAAAGAAAAAGAATTAAAATTGAAACTCGGAATCATCATCCCATTGAAGTACTGCAGAGTCTATGTTCTGCTCCCTTTTCAGCTTGTCTTTAAGGAACCAATCACATATCTTCCCAGCATTGAGCTCCTCGATTGGACGCCCTTCTTGCTCCGATATCACTCTCAGTAAATTTAGGGACGATATCTACACCAAATAATTATTATGAAAAAAGTTCATTGAAGAAACGATTCAGAAACAATAATGAACCACAATCCTGGGAGAGATGACAAGATAAGGTGAGGTAGGTACCGTTAAACGGCATAGAAAGCGCTCATGGGTGCTCAACCCAGATATCTCCACCAAACCAGCTTCCTCCACTGTCAGAAACGTTCGTCTCTCAGGCTTCTTTTCTCCCCCTTGTCCACCACTGCATTTGAGTTGTCTTCTATGTACTACCTTCCTTGGGGCTATCAAGCTTGTTTGTGTTTCTATATAATTTTGAAACTTTGAAGGGTTGAAGAGAAATGTTGATTGAAGACAAGTTTTATAAGGTTGCAGTGAAATCATTAGTTTTGATTTGATGCTTTTTTTCTTTAGTTTCCTTGTTGAGAGCTTGAAGATAAGAAACTACGTGGTGGCAAGGTGCACTGAGAGAAGAAAGTAACAGAAACTATTCAGTATCCATCTGATTTTGGATGGGGCATTTGGGGTTTATCCTTTTCTTTTTTTTTTTTTTGCTTTTGCTTAACGATTGGAATTTGGGAGGCTTATCTTTTTTTTCCTTTATGTGGAGGAGATTGATGGGAATTTTAAACATTGGGCACACCTAAATTTGGACTAGCTCCAACTGGTCCTGATACCTCGAGTGGGCCGTTAACAAGTTCATCATTAAGCTAGCCCATATGTTGCTACACCAGAACAGCTTCTCTTTCGGATTAAGTATGTGTTTAGGAAAATTGTAAAAATTTAATTATATTTAATAATTAATTATTATATAATTTTTTTTTTAAGTTATAATTGATTATAATTAAATCATTTTTATAAATTTAGATAGATTATTTGACTAAAAAAATGGTATTTACATATCAAAATGTAAGGAATAATTTTAAATCATAAACTTCAAATCTTGATAAAAATCAACTTTAAAAAGCTTTTATTTTATATTGAATTTCGTGAAAAAATTTTGAGATAATATAAAAAAAAATCGTTTTTATGTATTAAATTATTAAAATAAATATAAATAATTAAAAAAAATTATTTAATTAAAATAAAAATTAATGATATTTACATTTTAAAAAGTATAAAGAATAATTTATAAGTTATAATCATAAATTTGATAAAATAATATTTAATCTTTAAAAAATTATAAAAATTAATTTAATTTTCAAAAAAAATTTTTATTTTTTTACATTAATTTCATACAAAAAGTTAAAACTATTTTATCAAACATAATTAAACACTATTACAATAATTTTTTCTCCAAAAAAAAAATAAGTTAATCTAAAACAAACATTAACTGAATCCCTTATTGCCTTATTGGTGAACAAAAAGGGCCAAAAAAAACCTAAATCCATTATTTTAGTCATCTGAAAATGTGTTATGGCTTTAAGAGTAAACCCTTACATTCAAAGATACAAGTGTTATGGCTTTAATATTTTAAAAAATTAGTTATTAATTTATTTTCTTAATCATAAAAAGTATATCAACTTAATTCTTAAAAAAAAACACCAATTTAATCTATCAACTATAAAATGATATTAATATCAATTTAATTTTTCAATCGGTACAAAATTTATATCAACTTAATTCTACAATCATAAAAAATAATTTAATCTCTCAAATATTCAACAGCTTATTCAACAAATTTAAAAGAACGCATTATCCTTTGTTTTTTTCTTTTTAAAAAAAATACATGAGGAAATTTCCATTCATTGACCAAATTCACAATCTCTCTAAGTTGTGCATCAGACAACTTAGAGGCTGTGAATTTGATAATTGAATGTATTAATGGCTTCCACCATTATAGTGGAGTCATAGCAGATAACAAAGAGCTTCTTAAAAGAAGTTGGGTTTGCTCTGTCCACCATGCGTTGAGGTAGGAAAATGAGCTGACAAACTTCCTCCTGCCTTGAGTTCCTCGGTACTTGCTGATGCGACTGGAACTTTGTTCCTTCGATATTAATCTTTCTTTGCTCGTTTTTCTTGTGTTTTTGCTTCTAATTTTTCTACCGCACTAAAAAAAAAAAGAGGAACTATCCTAAGCAACAACAAAACGAAGGAAAGAGGCCCCAGAAACATCTTCAAGCAGCACCGAACTACACCCTACAGGGGGTGTATGGAAAACATGCAGACCAAGAGTACGGCTGTGAGGCCACTCTGATTCTGAAACTATTTTAAGACCGAAAAACAATTTTTTTTTTAAACTTTCCAAAAGACATTTCAACCATCGAGGTCCACAAGTAAGATGCGTTTTGTAAGAGAGGACAGAGTCAACCCCTTCTTGTTTAATCAGAAAAAAAAAAAAGATAGGAAAAATGTTAATATACAACTAGCACACATGAATACAGCTTAACTTTACATTTCAGCTTTTATAAGATGAGTAAGAAATGGTATATCAACCTTAATTTAATTTAATGTATATCGCTATCTTTAGTTGCTTACTTCAGAAAATACTACCCATATCCATTCATATACTGGTAAAATCTTGTTAAAATGTAATGTTGTCTTTCTTCCTCCCCCAAAAAAAGAAGTAATGCTGTCGAAGTGCTTAAATTTCTGTAAAACGAGTTGTACTTTTTAGTGCAACAATATTGACAATAACGTTTAATTAATTGAGCCATGATAACAGTTGCAATAATGGATGAAAGCATTTAGCACTCTTACTCTTATATGGAAAAGTAACAGAAATTGATAGCAATAACGCAGTTCAGACACTTAATTGTTGATGTATTCATCTCTAATGAATTATACATAGAGATATTTACAAGCTTTTATACAGAAACAAGAAGTAATTAATTGATTACGTAGCTTAAAAATGGAGGCAAAGGCAAGCATCCCTTAACTGGGTTGAACGATCTTGTTGAGCAGATGGTTAGATCAGTTAGGACCCCAGCAGCTCAAGTACATGACAGTCCGGAGAGACTCTTCTGCCTGTTTTAGCTTGTCAGAGTTGGCAGCTTTGAAGGCAGGTGAATCAGAAGAAGTTGAGAAAAGCCTTACCTGCTTTGAGGAAGAAGAGGAGCAAGCAGAATCCCTGAGAGACTTGATGGTTGAGTCACACTTTGAGCCCTGATCTTTCATGCCCTGAACCATTCTCATCCCTGCTTGATATAACACCCTGCTCATGTACCTCAAGCTCATGCCCACGGATATATCAATTCAAAATAAATATCACTATTCACAACCACACCCTTTTTATACTGAAAAGAAGAATATAATCTCTTGCTTTCTTTTAGAATTAGAAATAGAGAAGAGAGGTGCTTGAGAAATGATGTTTTTGGGTTTTGGATTTGAGAAGTGGAAAATGGCTTTTCAATATTGGATAGAGTTTGGCACTTGGCTAAGGTTAAAGGGTTTTTTATAAAGGAGTGAGTCAAGCAGAAACAAAACACATGGGCCAACCGGAGGAAAAGGCCGAAACAACCGGCTGTGAATGCGAACCAGGGGCACGATTCTATGGGTCGAGGGCACGTGTCTGTCGCATCACAAAGTATTATCACAAACTAACGCTACTTAGGATTTTGGAACTTTTCGTGTTTACTCTTAAAATATACATACTTATCTTGTTGTATTTTTATTTTAAGAATATTTTAAATTTCAATTAATTTTACAAAATTTTAATTTGTTTAATTTAACTCACAATTTATTTGAATATAAAATTTATCTTTTTAGAGTACAGTGAAAGTTAATAATAAAATCTAATACTTAAAATAATATTTGTATTGTACAATAAAAAATTAAAGTGAGTAAATTATAATTTTGATCAATAATCAAGTTTTATATGATAAATTACATTAATAAAAATATTATGAAAATAAAATATATCAACTAAAATAAAAGAATATTTTGGAAAATATTTTGAAAAATTATTTTCGGGATCAAGCTTTGTATTATTGTATGGAAGATACTTTGAAGGGCCGTGGATTGTTGACCCACAGATTTTCACGTAAATAATAATGATCATAAAGGGATGAGATGAGGAATTGAATAATCGGGTTGGTCTCCTTCCGATTATGACTATTTTCTTTCTTATTTTAATCAACAGTAAGGAAACTGTTTCCTATAATCCCATTGATTTTCTTCGTGCATATCAGTTGGACTGTGTCCGTATACGTATACAGCTCATTGTTTTTGTCCAATTTGTGACGAGGAAGATTCTGGACAATAGTAATACCATCAATCTATATTAATATATAGAGCAAAAAGAAAAATTGTTCATATCACGCTAATTTTTGTTACATTACTTTTTATATTATCATTCACATAAAAATTAGTTATTATTTTATATTAAGTTAATTATTATTTAATATTAAGATATTTACAAAATAAAAAAATCACTTTTGAAAAAATTTATTTAAGAATTCTAAATGAGTTATTATTTTACATAAAAATAATTAACATTTTATATTAAGAAACTTATTGCTAAATTTTAATATTTTTACAGAGTAATTAAGTAAATGAAAGAGTAATTTTGGATAAAGTTCATTTAGGAGGGTCAGAATCAATTATTACTTGACCTGTAATCCCATTGCTTTTCTTCGTGCATGTCAGTTGGACTGTATCCGTATACGTATACAGCTCATTGTTTTTGTCCAATTTGTGACGAGGAAGATTCTGGACAATAATAATACCATCTATCTATATTAATATATAAAGCAAAGAGAAAAATTGTTCATATCACACTAATTTTTTTTACATTATTTTTTATACTATGATTCACATAAAAATCAGTTATTATTTTATATTAAGTTAATTACTATTTAATATTAAGATATTTACAAAATAAAAAAATTTATTTAAAAATTCTAAATGAGTTATTATTTTACATAAAAATAATTAAAATTTTATATTAAGAAACTTATTACTAAATTCTAATATTTTTAGAAAATAATTAAGTAAATGAAAGAGCAATTTTTGGATAAAATTCATTTAGAAGGGTCAAAATCAATTATTATCTAACTTAAGAGTAATTATCATATGATATTAAATTAATTATTATTAGATATTAAAATATTTACAAAGTAAATAAAAGAATTTTTTCTTTGAAAAGAAGTTCATTTGGAGATTTTGAATGCAAATTCACTCAAATATTAGTATCAGATTCTAATTATTTGTTAAAGATTAATTTAATACGGTTTTTTTAGTAATCAATTTATATGAAAAAGCAGAATTCCTTTGATTATTTAAATATAGAAGTTTAAAATGAAAAATTAATTTTTTTATAGAAAAATTTCATTTTTCATCCAATAATTTATTTTAAATTTTATTTCATCCCAAATATTTTCAAAACTCACTAAATTTGTCTTAACTGCTATTTAAAAATAAAATTAGACAATACCAAATATGTATTTGTATCAAATAGGATGTCATTTAAGTAAATTTTAGTAGCATTTTCTACCAGTGTTTTGAGATAAAAATAAGATTTTGGATACATTTGGATAGTAGAATTATAATTAAAATATAAAATTTTAATTTTAATTTCAATTCTTTCATAAATAAAGTTGATTCAAATTTTAAATTTTATATTTGGGATTGCGAATGATTTAGGATAAGAAATCATAATTTAAATTTAATTATAATTATATTGTTTAAAGGTTGATATAAAAATTAAAAAATTATTTATAAAATTAAAATTAATAAAAATATTCATACAATAATATTTTTATAATATAATAGTCATATTTTTTCATAAATAAATTTCTCATGATTTTTTTAGAAAAAATAAATATGCTATTATAAATTTTTTATATAAATATAAAAAATTCTATATAAATATAAAATCTCAATAAATATGAATACTCATAAATAAATGTGGAGAGAGAGAATTTAATTTTTAAGTTATAAAATTAATAATTCTTAGTATATTTGTTAAGAATTGAAAAAACTTAACTTAATTATTTTTAATTCCATAGAATTGATTTATGAAATTACAATTACAATTACATTTCAAACATAAAAATTAAAATTAAGAGACTTAATTCTAATTTTAAATTCTAATTTCATACTTAATTCTATGAGTCAAACAGACACTTAAGGTAAAGTTGAAGTTACCAAAAATGTATTTTAGTAAAAAAAAAAAAAGAGCTCATAAAAAAAGTAAGTAATTTTTAAAACTAGTATTTTGTATTCGTGCAACGCACGAGATAATTAGAGAAAAAAAATTAAAATAAATAATTTGTTTATATAGTTTTAGTTAATTTTAATTTTGAAGTCTATAGTTTTTTTATGTTTTTATATCATTTGCTATATTTTTACTCATTTGAGTTTTTTTATCACTTATTTAGATTTTAGTCCATACTTGTTAAGGTATCAATTTTTATATGTTTTATTCATTTGAATTTTTATCGCTATAAATTTTCTTCATTAAGGTATCGGTCCATATTTTTCATAAAAGATTAATTGTTATAATTTTTAAGATTTGATAATATTAAATTCAATTTAGGAATATAAATTTTGTTACTAATATGTTTTCATGTTACTATTTTTGCTTCTATCACATTGTTTCCTTATTTTTCTACAATTAATTTATCTCATTATATAATCGTACTACTTAATTAATATTTCTAAATAGCACAATCAAGTTCATTTCTTAAGGTTATACAAAAATGATCCATGACGTAAATATTATATTATCATTTATAGTTATTTTAATGTATTGTTATTTAAAAAAGATTAATAGATGAAATATAAATAAAATTATATTAAAAAATTTCTCTTAACTTTTCACCCTTATTTTTAAAAACTGTACCAAACTAAGTTTTGATACAAAAAAATTATCTTCTTTTATAGTTATTATTTAATACTATTAAATATTTAGTAAAAAGTTCACTAATAACATTTTCATATAAAATTAGATTGCAAATTAAATCATTAATTTTTTCACTTCTACTATCAAAGTTACAATAAACTAACTAGTCATGTCAAATTCTATATTAAAAAAAATTCTTAAGTCGATAGATATTTCAATGACAATTGAAATAAATAAATAAATAAATATATATATATGCCAAAAAATACAATAGTCTATAACAATATTGTTAAATAATCATTACAAAAAATTAGGTAAATTACGACAATTTTTTTTGCATATTACGGTGGTTTTAACCGCTATTTTTTACGTTAATGACAGTTTCCACAACTGACGTAATTTTCATCGCCGTTCGATATAATACTAATTTTTAGATTAACTAATCTTGCCACAATTTACCATGTATAAAACGGCGGTTACGTAGTCGTAAAATAGCAAAAGCTAAAATTTTTACCTAAAATTATGATTTAATTGTGTATAAAATGACGGGATAAACTGCTATAATTTTTTGTAAATTACGACAATTTTGACTGTCGTAATTTACCAAGAATTATGGCGATTCTTACTACATATTTACCAAAAATTACGACGTTTTAATCATTTAATACATTAAAAATTACTAATAAATTTTTGTAATTACACTAATTACGATAGTTTGAACTATTTCTTTACAAGTAATTACAATAATATAAGACTTAGTAATCCACAAAAAAAAATTTCAACTATTTTTCATATTTACATCTAATTACGTCAATTTTCATGTTTATTATGACACTTCTTGTTTGTCATAATCTACAAATATAAATATAATAATTTTGATTAATGAAATGTAAAAAAAAATACTCATTAATTTAATTTACCAAATATCAAATTTAACATGAGTACATTAACTTAATAACTGCAAATTATAAGTCATCAACATTTTGATAAATAACATCCTAAATAGTAACATAAATACACAAGTCAAATAACTTCAAATTACATATAAGTCAAATAACTCCAAATTACATATAAGTCAAACAATTAGTAAATTAATTAATGAGAACTTGAAATATCCGCTGATTGATGAGTGTTACTTCCATTGCATGATCTTCTTAGGTCATTAGGAGATAGAGCCCCGCTACCTTCATCTGGTACCTACAAGAAGGACAAAATTATATTTGAGATTTTCCAAACATAACAACCAAACATATATAGGAGAGGAAAAAAACAACACCAATAGTTAAGTTATCATCGTAAATTCATAATAATTATTAAGAAAAAATATGAACACACAAGAAACCCAGTTCTTGGATTGACATTGACATAAGATTATAAAGTAGCATTCACAACAAATAAACATAGATAGACCACCCATTCATGCCAATTGTGAACACCCAATTTTGACCAGGCTAAAAAAAATAATAAAAAAAGTATAAATTAAAAATAAAAGAAAAAAATAAAATAAACAATAAACAAAACAAAAAAAATCACACACAAAGAACACTCACTTTTCTTTTTTATTATTTTCTAACTACTCCCTCACTAATTCACTGAGTCCCCTGGCATGATCACCCACTCCATTGTCGGTTTGTTATCACTCACTCCATTATGCATAACCACTCCACTCCATTATCACCTGGCTGCTAGCAACTAATAAGGGAGGACCAACTTCAAGACCTTAGGGGGAATCTCTCCATCGGAGGCTGATATTAAACTTTCAAAAACCAACTACCAGGTAACCAGCAGCATCGATCCTTCTCCCTCCTGATCACAAACCAAGCTCCTCCTCACCTCTCCACCATTCACGTAACCACCATGGCAGCACCTTCACCAAGCTCTCACCCTCCAACGTGACCACCATACAGCAAACCTCCCATCACCACAACCACCTAAACTCCTGTAACCATCTTTTTTCCAACCGAATAAAACCACAAACCTCCTCTTCATCAACCATTTTCCACTATAGCCACCAAAAACCCGAATCACTTGTGCTTTGCCCAGGCAACCGTGACCATACGCTCCAACCTTCATAACTTTTTCATCTCCCCACCAACCGACCGTCGACCCCCCCAAACTCCATCCTATTCGACTGTCGAACCACCCAAGAACCAAAACCGACCGTCGAATCCGTCCTCTCATCCGGCCGTCGTCGGACTACACAGAACCACCCAAGAACGAAACCGGACGCGTCGAATCCATTCTCTCATCCGACCGTCGGACCGTCTGACGATTACCATCATCTCACCGACCATCTCTCCGACACCCTCACCGATTCGAAACCCCGAGGTAAGACCCTTCCCTTCAACCAACCGACCGTCGAACTCCCGAATCCTCTCCTCATTCGACCGTCGAACCATACCATTGCGACTTTCACCGACCGTCGAATCCCCACCACCATCCTCCAACCATCCATTACGTGACATCACCTATCTCCCAAACTTCCAAACCTTCCTCCTCACGACCGTCGAACCCCAAATCCTTCCCAACCGACCGTCGAGATTCCACAAACCATATCACCTATCTCCCAAACCTCTAAACCTTACCCCTCACAACCGTCGAACTCAAAACCCCAGCTCCACTCCTTTCACCGACGAGCCATCCAAACCTCCATCACCATCAACTAAACTCCATCACATTCGACCGTCGGACCCCAAAAGCAAAAACACATACATTCTCCAATTTGACCGTCGAACCTCAGCTAGGTCGCCCTTCACCGACCGTCGAACTCCTCACGACAACCCATCCAAATGCTCGTCGAATCCATCCCTTCACTCGACCGTCGAAACACACCAGCTACACACTCCCCTCATCGACCTTCACCTTCCAAACCCAAATAAATCCATTTTTCCACCGACCGTCGAACCTCGAGGCCGGTTCTCGACCGTCGGACCACGAGAACCGTTCTCGGCCCCGACCGAGGCAATTCCCAAACGTCGAGGCCGAGGCCGACTCTCGACCGTCGGACCACGAACTAGTTCTCGACCTTCGAGAGCAATTCCCGACCGTCGAACATCGAAGTCGCCTCCCGACCGTCGAATCTCGGGGTCCAAACCCCTCCCCAAACGTCCCCAGTGCGTCTTTGTTAGTCTTCATCAAATTCTCCAATTTTTTATCTCTTTAAATTGAATTGTGATTGTCTTTTGGGTGTGTGAGGTTGAATCACGTGGAATTTCTTGTCCATAATGATGCATTTTGATAAGAAGGGAGAAGGGTAAAGAAGTTTTAAAAAATAATAATAATAATAAAAAATAAAGAAATAATTAAAATTTTTTAAAAGGAATAAAAATGGGTTACACGAGTTGCGACATGACTTGCTAACCCTTATATTTTGTAAACATCGAGTTGCGACAATTGATGATTTACAATCTTAAATAAAAATTTCGTAACAAACTCGATAATCAATGGGTGACGTCTCTAGCGTGGCGCTTGAGCTTCACTATTTAATCCTTAATTTGAATAAGCGAGCCGCGACGGCTTGTTAATTCAAATTCAAAAAAATCATTTTAAATAAAATCAACCAACCCACACTTATTTTATAGAGAACTACGTAACTTTGAGCTCCCATTGCACCAGGGGGGATACGTAGGAGCGAAATTTCATTTGTCAAGC
The DNA here is from genome assembly GCA_029884595.1 of Ormosia semicastrata. Classification (NCBI taxonomy): domain Eukaryota; kingdom Viridiplantae; phylum Streptophyta; class Magnoliopsida; order Fabales; family Fabaceae; genus Ormosia; species Ormosia semicastrata. Next base: position 5,727,261 of record JAQQTO010000057.1, on the reverse strand, counting down.
CAAATTTAAATTCTCACAATTTTGTGGTTTCGCTTTTTTTTTTTTTTTTAGTTACAATGTTTGCAAAAGGGTAAAATAAATATTTTCAAGGATTGTTAATAATTTGCACAATTAATCTAAGGTATCTTAGGGGCGGGTGCGTTAGATGCGATGGGATTAAGTTTCCACCCTTCCCTAAGCATAACCGACTCAATCAATCGGTTCCAAAGACCATTTCCAAATAAAAGGTTTTCCAATTTTTCCAAATTCAAATAAAATTGGTGGCGACTCTTAAAATTAAAATAATTTAATTTAAGTTGCTATTTCGCCGCGATTAATTTTACGGTCGCGACACCAATGATCAAACAAACAAAATCTAGAGACTCAACTAGTAAGCAAACCAAAGTCCCAATTCTTCAATATGGTCATTCAAACTAACTTCATGAAAAATGAGCATGGTTTCAGTAATTAGGAGGCAAAAAGGAAATAATCAAGGAAACAGTAAATGCATGATTTCATCCTAGTTTAACTAAAGTTGTGAACAAACATATGAGCATGCATCATGAGTTACTATCACTGTTAAGATAACCAACTCAGCAGAAGAGCAATCTATCTCAGTTTCTCAATCAAACAGTCATCACACTCAAAATTGGAGTATTTAACTCAAAAAGCCAAGCACAAAATCAACAAGCAACAAACAAAAACAATAAAGGCAACAAGGTGACTTAGCAACCAAGAAATTAACAATGAATAACATAGCTATGCTAAAACAGAGACTTATTTACATAACCCGAGAGGAAGAGTCTCAGCCTGGCCTTCTCTCACTGCTTGATCACAGATCCAAAAACCTTGATGGTGGGAAATTAAGCCTGAAAATAAGTAATAATCAATTAAAGATGGTCTCCAAGCTGTTTGCTTGTCCAGAAAACAATGAAAAATTGAAGCTAGCGTTTTAGAGAAGATTGAAAGGTTTGACAGTTGTTTAACATGATAACAAGATAGAAATTGCCTCAACTAAGAAAGAATGAAAAATTGTAGCCAGCAAAGTGAAACAATGGTAGAAGAATTTCATCTGAATTCGCTTTCTTTTTTAAAAAAAAAATGCTTTCTTGAAGTGATTATTTTATCTTTTCAAGTATTGCAGAAAATTATTACTACAACTTAAACTTAAGATGTTACCATGGTTAGCATGTGTTTACTGTTAGTTAGAAGTTAGTTAAATTAGTTTGTTGAATCAAGTTAGTTATTTGTTAGTCACTTTCTATTGTTCTATGTAAGTATTGATTTATTGTATACACTTTTCATTTTTCAATAAAATCTCAACCCTTGAATTCTCTCATTTCTCTCCTGGATGTCTATTTAAATTATCACTCACTCTAAACACCAAAAGAAAGCTCATCAATCATAACAAATTCTAAATATTTTTCTGTAAAATCTTGCTTACAAACCAATTCTTCTAGCAAGTATCTCGTGCACTGCACTTTGTTCTTTTTTAATTCAGTTAGAATAAAAAAATATATAGATTAAAGGAAAAAAATTTAAAATTATAAAGGCGATGTACATAATAATTAGTTTAAAAGAGAATTTGAATTTAAAATTTAAAAGAAGAAAAGTTAAGAATGATAATGTGTCATTCTTTGCCAGAGAGTAAAATAAGAGATTAAGCTACTCTAAAATATGTGTACTCTAATTTAATAAATAAGGGTGGATAGGGCTTGCCAAATGCTTAGCAGTTTTCACCATGATTAAGTGATACATAATCTTTACTATTAATACTAGATCACAACTCAACATAAATGTTACATGTAGCTATAGCAAACAAAGGAATATCACAAGAAGTAACATGGCATCAAGCATCAACTTCTTATAAGCATTGCTTTTCAAGGAAAAAAAGCAAAAATTGAATCTATGCAATTGAAAAAGCTTACAGAAGAAGCTCATTCTGATTTGAGACGCTTTTTGACAAAGTTGGCAAGCTTCTTTTTATAACGTTCTCTAGTCTCACTGTTGAAACAAATTGCATTGTGTTCCAATTAGTCAGCCAAAAGTTCACACTTCACAGCAATTCAAGTTAAGGAAACCAGATATCACATTAATTAAAAAAAACACACAAAAGAGTAAAGAAGAAATAATTCAAAGATAGAGGAACTAGAACAATTTCACCATTTCTCCTTACAAGACAGCCCTTAAAATTAAATTTTTAATTAAGTCCTGCATCAAAGAGTTGCATGCCTTATTTAATTTTTCTTTTCAGAAAAGTGGGTGAGTACACCCAAACACAATGTATACAAGAGAAACCAATATCACTCTATCTCCCCTAACAAATAGGAAAGGAACTATCCGCCTTGTAGTCTGAAATCAAAAGATAAACAAAAATCATCCAAGAAAGAGTATCTTCTTTATAATAAAGGTATCATGCATTAGTTGTCTTTGTTAGATAGCAGCAATTTGATGCTTGATGCATATTGGAGATTCTAAATATGCATCCTGAATTTCCTAGATATGAACAAAATCTCAAAGGTTTCCAAGGCTCCATTTCTTCTCTGGATAGGGAGTATTATTGATTTGGCAAGACAAAATTCCCTTTTAGCCAACATAAAGTCAGCTAAGCAGATAGCCAGCTCTAAACACATTCATTCATTAATATCCAAGTTCTGAATAACAAGGCTAATAACCTTTCTAGTAGAGTACTAAACTAATGCTATGCATATATATGCACACAGATAAGCACTTCAGTTGGGCTTAGAGATTTTGAAATGATGGTCATGGCCCCACAATGAATCTTCATTTAAACAAAAATTCTCCTTACTTCTTAAAATGCAGTAGGTAATGACTGCCCTTGACAGTGCTTATTTACTTACAGCTAAATAATCTTAAGATGGTTCATTATTTCCCAGCAATCATTTGCAGTTCTAGTTCTACGAGTTAGCTTTGCATCAAAACAATATATGCTGATTATAACTTACCCTCACAATTTCTTCATAAGTCTCATCATCGATTTCCACAAGTGGTAACAATTTCTTCAACATCACCAAGAATCATATTAAGATGCTGATCATAAGCACGCAAAAAATAAAAAATAAAAAAATACCCAGATTGTAATTATCTTCAATTCCAAATTAAAAACCCATAATTTTACCAAAATTGAACACTCAAAACACAATACCAAAACCTAAAAGTTAATGGGAAGATACTGAACATTACGGTGTATACGTTGAAAGTGAAATATTGAAATAGCAAAATGACATTAATTTTGAATTAGTAAGCAGATTTCGATCATAAAGAGAGTGATCAAACTAATGTGAACCAAAAATCCAAACTTTAAGCAGATTTGGAGATACCCAGAACTGCAACTCTCACCCTCGAAGTCAACTTATGGCCATAAAGAGAGATTTCAAGAACTGATCCGATAAAGCATGAAACATAGATGATGGAGGTAGTAGCATACATACATACATACCACTGTCAGAACAGAGCTTGACGTAGATACGCTCATCGAGGCTAAGCCTGATGAGATCCAGAGGCTTTGGGCAGAGGCAGAGGTTGAACAGATCGGGCACTGCGAGCTCGTGTTGGCGCGACGGCTTTGGGGCAGAGGCAGAGGTTGAATAGATCTGGGCTTTGAGTGAGAATGAGAGTGAGAGCGCGAGAGATAGAGAGGGTGAGAGTGAGAGCACGAGGGAGATGGTGAGAGTGAGAGCACGACGGAGAGAGGAAGTGAGGCCGAGAGTGAGAGTGACACGGTGAGAGTGGGAGGCGAGCACGAGGGAGAGGGAAGTGAAAATGACAAATGTGAGGGAATTATTTTCTTTGAGAGGAAATGAAAATTTATGTTTTAATTAAATTTTAAAATTAAAATAATGGCGGTTAAAATCACCGTTTTATTCATCAACTGCCATTTTTTACTTGTAAAATACAACAGGTATATAACTGCCGTATTATCTTGAATATTACGACAATTTTTTTGAACTGCCATAATTTACTTAATTTTTTGTAGTGAATACTCAATGCATTCTAATTTATTAACACTCTCTAACTTATATATTTAGTTCATACAATTTAAATAGTCTAAATAAAAATAATATATTAATTAAATCAATCATATGACATTTTACTTCTTAGGTTCTTTATTTTTTTAATTTATTTTTTGTAATTATTGTTCTTTCTTTCTCTTTATAATTTTTTGGTTTATTTCTTTATTTCTTTTTTATATGTATATATGACAATTATTTTTACATGTGTTAATATTTCTTTTAAGTTGTTACATCAAATGATACATTGTAGAAAATTAAACAATATATTTGTCACATGTCAAAAGCTTAATGCATTTATTAATTGACTTTAATGAAGTATGACAGAATTTTCAATCATATATTTTCCTTTTATATATTAATAATTATTATTATTAATTATATTGATTATATTTATTGATTGGTTATATTAATTGATTGATTAATTGACTATATTGATGTATATGTGGTAATTATTTTTATACCTATCAATATTTCTTTTAAGTTGTTATATCGGATGACATATGATATAAAATTAAGTAATATATTTATCACATGTCAAAATTTTAATGCATTTACTAATTGACTTGGGTGACAAATAACAAAAATTTAGGTCATATATTTTCATTTTCTATATTATATTGATTGATGATTGATTAATTGATTTTTTGTTTTATTTTTATTTCTTTTATATATATGTGACAATATTTTTTATACGTATCAATATTTTTTTTATACGTTAATCACGTTTGAATATTATTTTAGTATGTAACATAACCTAATAGAAGCGAGTGTGACAAAAAAAGTGAGATAGTGTGTGTTTCTAGCACTCATATTTCTTTTAAATTATTATATCAGATGACACATGGTAAAAAATTAGATAATGTATTTGTCACGTGTCAAAAACTTAATACATTTACTAACAGACTTGGTTGAAATATGACAAAATTTTAGGCTATGTATTTTTTATATATATTAATTATAATTATTATTAATTATAATTAATTAATTGATTATATTTATTTATTGATTATATTTATTAATTGATTGATTATATTGATGTATATGTGACAATTTCTTTTACACGTGTCAATATTTATTTTAAACTATTATATCAAATGATACATGGTAGAAAATTAGATAATATATTTACGACATGTCAAAAGATTAATGCATTTACTAATTGACTTCGATGACACATGACAAAATTTTAGACTATATATTTTCTTTTTCTATATTATATTAATTGATTAAAAAAAATAGAGATGAATCTAATTTCACACCTAATTTCCCAATGTTATGTTTGGATTAGTGAAAAAGGATAGAATGAAAGATAATGCGATATAATAGTTGTCATTGTTTAGATTTATTAAATTAGGGTGAGATAATTGACACTCTTAATTGTTTATTTATACTCTTTACTAGTTACTAATCAATCAAATTTTTAGTTTTTCTCTTTTAAAATTTTGAGTAATTAGTGAAGAGTGTGAATAGATAATTAAGAATATCAATAATAATACCTTTTAAATTACGATGGAATGAAATTAAACCTAGTAAAATATTCCATTCCATCTAATCTTTCTATTTTTCTTCTCCCATATTTAGAGGTAAGTGATAGAATTAAGTTATTGTTTACTATTATAATTATAACTTTTGCCATCAATTCCTTCACTTTGCAAACAAAGAATAACAACTTTATTCATTCCATTATAAATTATTAGACAAAATGTAAGAAGTCCTCTTTAACTATGAATTATGTGCAAAAAAATTATTGTACTTTAAAGCTTATCAACATAACTCCTTAGGACTCTTTTGATATAAAGGATATGATACAATTTGATGTCTTATTTAGTACACATAATAATATAGTATAAGATAAGATGATAGGATAATATAAAATATGATAATATAAAATATAACATGATAAGATCTAATCCTATCTTTTGTTTGATAACAAAAAAAAATAATTTAGTTGATTATATAATATTTTTTATAGACTAAAATGCCCTTTAACATAAAAATCAAAATAATTAGAAAAATATGAAGAAACCTTCATTTATGAAACAAGGTTCACCGACTTCACTTTTGCAAGTTTCCATTCATATTGGGCAAGCATGTTGAAAACAAAGGTGTCTTGCTCATACAAGACCTCCTTGAAAACAAAGAAGTCGTGGATGAGAAACATGGGGACTTAGATTTATGGTCAAAACTAACATATTCTACAGCCCCAATGTAACACATTTTTGCTTTCTTCACGTTCTCAGAATTGAAGATAATGCTAAGGAAGCTAGCTATTCGACTCCCTCGTGAAATGGGTTGTTTCACTTTTTGATTCAATTCACCATAAATTTTCAAAGCCTTCAACTTGGTCATTGCAAAACCACCCTCTTGTTGCGGCTTCTGTTGCTGTTGCATCTCTGAATTCTTGTGAAGATCCGGTGGTGGCAAAGGTGGACGACCACATTACAAATCTGGTGGCGGTAGAGGTTGACGGTCACGTTGCAAATCCGGTGTTGGTAGAGGTGGACGGCCACATTACAGATCTGGTGGTGCCAGAGGCGGACGACCACGTTGCAGATCCAGTGGTGGCAGAGGTAGGACGATGGTTGTTCCAGGTGGTGGGGATTGAGTCCTAGGCAGAGAAGTAGAGACTTGACTGAGAGGGATGAAGTTGAAGGATAAGGAAGGAAAAGATATCCTATCAGGTCTAATCAGGGGTGGAGGAAATGATAGAATAATCAAATTAGAATAGGATAAAAAAGTTTGACCTGATTTGACTATACTATCAGGTTAAACCACTAAATACCTTATAAAGTCTGATAATATTAGCTAATACTATTAGGCTATGTTTGGTGTATCGTACAAAGAAGACATGATAGTATAAACTAACATTATCAGGTCTTATTCAATGTTTGGTACATTTAACTGATAGTATAATGAAATCAGGTCAAATCATTGTATCCTATTCTAAGCTGATAATTTTATCCCCTCTCCTAGTACATGATAAGACCTGATAGGATTTCTATTCTAATCTTATCCTCAACTTCATTTTTATCACTCCTCTCCCTTGATCCACCATCACCATCACCACCACCGCCGCCGCCACCACCACCACCACCACTACCGCTGCCGCTGCCGCCGCCGCCACCACCACCACTGTCGCCGCCACCGCCACCACCACCACCACTACTGTGTGTTTCAGTTGTAGAGTTGCATAAAGTTTTTTTTTCTAATTATTTTAACTTTTATGCTAAAGGATATTTTGGTTTTAAAAAAAATATTATACAATCAATTAATTTATCATTTTGTTATAAAAAAAAGATAAGATTATGTCTTATCCTATTAATTATACTATCATACTTTATGTCATCTTATCATCTTTATACTATACTATCATGTGTACCAAACGTAGCCTTAAGTTCTCATTATCCTGTCCACCAAACGTAGCCTGATAATATTATACTTGATAGTATAATGCTTGATAGTATACGACCTAATACGTAATGGTTAGGAATATCGAAATGTTTAAAATTATAATGAAAAAATCTTTATAGAACTTATGCATCAAAATCTAATCAAGTCTACCTAAGATTTAATTAAATTATCTATTATTTTAATGTATAAGAAAAATTTAATAGATAAACTTATAAAATACGATATTTACATTAAATAAGCGATAAAATTATAATATATTATATTAATTTATCCTATCAAATTTAATATAACATGTCAATTAAGTCCTTAAACTATTAAAATACTGCATATTAGTATATATTAATTCCTTTATATATTTACAGAAAACCCCCTTATAAAAAATTAATATATATAGTTTGATAAATTTAAAGAATTATGTTAACGAGTATTGAAGCATTAGAGCATTTTATACACATGGCATATAGTGGTAGGGATTTCTTACACTGCCGTAAATTATCCTAACAAAGGAATGGTAATTTTCTTAAGATAGCCCAAATGTTTTATGACTGTGCTCTTTCGTTGCCAAACAACATCAATTAACGATCCTCTGCAGTCCTCCTACCTACCAAAGACACTCATTGTCCAGTGGCCACTATTTTCTATCTCTCCTCAACGCCTGATGGTGATGGATATCCTGCGTTCAGGTTCAGCTTCTCATGTCTCCGCCGGCCGCCACTCTTTTGCCGCCACTCGTATTCGTAGCTGTAGCACCCCACGCTTCATTGTAAGGTCTCTGCCCCTCCACTCTTCCACTCTTCTTCTGCTCTTTCCGTTTCCTCTATAAACCTCAAATTCCCTCTTTGTAATTTGCATTCTATTAGGGCCAACCTTCCATTTCCCCAGCAAAATGCAAAGTATTACAAACAGCTTGAAGCTGCTGTAGACGTGGTCGAGAGGGCTTGCCGTCTTTGTGTCGATGTAATGTTCTTTGTCACCTTCTCCACAGTTTTGGGTTCTAATTATTTTTAATTTTTATATCAATATGTATTTCGCAAATCATGAGTAGGGGTTCTATCAAAATTGGATTTTGTTACATTCTGATTCTTCTATTTTAGTATTAAAGCACTGCAAAATTTTACGTGGCTATGCAGGTGAAATCATCTTTGTTCTCAACTGATGGGAAGGTTCTTGAAAAAAATGACCAGACTCCAGTCACTGTGGCAGATTTTGGAGTTCAGGCTCTCATAAGTTTGGGTATTAACATAATAATGTAAAATATATAAGTAGCTTAAGCTTAACATGTTTCTGAATTCTGAAACGTGTATGAATGAAACCCATGGGTATAACGAATTTGAATTAAAATGGTATGTAAGTTGCTCTTCTATATAGGGATATGACAACAATGTGATAAATATTATTTTGAAAGAAGGACATTATGAAACTTTTGAAATACTAATGGAGTCTGATTAATACTCGTAATATTTGGCCAATGTGATTCATCAAAAGCATAAATACTAGTGTGCTGCAGCATAGTTTCCTTGTATTAATTTACAGTTATATCAGTTTTTCGAAAAAGAATACAGTTATATTAATATAATTAACCTAGTATTCTGATTAGAATTTAGCCTTGAAATTGAATTTTCAGAAGTTGTTATTCTTTTCATGGGATTGAAAATTTTGGTTTTATATCTTATGTGATTATCAAAACAGAGTTAAATAAGCTGTTCCCTTCTATCCCAATGGTGGCTGAGGAGGACTCTGCTTTCTTGCGATCAAGAGACTTAGCAGATACTGTGCTTAATGCAGTAACTGCTAAAGCTAGCTCCACTTGTAAACCATTGACACAAGATGATGTACTTGGAGCAATTGATAGAGGGGGCAAGGATGCTTTTATATTTGGATCAAAGCCGGCCACATATTGGGTGGGCAACTGCGCATATCTAAGCAATTCAATTAAATACTGTAAAGTGATGCAGTATAGCTCTTTAAAAATTTGTTTCCAAGCTTCATTTTCTATGTTGTATGAGATGTTTGTTCACATTGCATTCCTGGAGATGGTGGTAATTATATTTCCTGTTTTTGTGAAAACTATATATTTTTACAATTTGACTTCTATTAGTCCTTAGGATCTTATCTATTTACAAGTTAATGTTGGGAATTCATGAATTTACTTCTCATGGTTTTATTTCCCTCAGACTTATGTTAAGTCTGTTGAGTAAATTCAGGTGCTTGATCCAATTGATGGCACACGTGGATTTCTAAAAGCTGGCAAAGCCTTATATGTGGTAAGTCATGATGAAGGTTGATTTGAGTTCCTGTGGATACTGTTTGAAATTCTTTTCATACAATAGCATACAACATAGACATTTCCTAAAGGTTCCATCTGGAAGAGCTCTCCATTGTAGACTAAACCTTTTGCTTGTGATAGTGCTTATGATGCACTTTCCTCTTAAGGAATAGTGTATAATACAAGCTGTGTGTGTATATCTTAAAATAATGAATACTTGCAGTGATTCTTATCTTCTTTGTAGAGCATCATATGTTTATCTGTCTTCGTCATTATTATCTTCATCTTTGACTAAGGGATTTTCATAAAATACAGGTTGGTTTGGCTCTTGTGGTTGAAGGAGAGATTGTAATTGGTGTTATGGGCTGCCCTAACTGGCAGGAAGATTTATCCGAGAAATCCCCTACTGAGATGAAGGAGGTTACAGATGCTCTTTCTGGATCAGGAACTATAATGATTGCTCATATAGGCTGTGGAACGTGGACAAAAAGGTTGAATAGCATGCCCAAATTGCCTGGTGTGTGGACCAGATGTTTTGTTGATGGGTCCGATTTAGTACATAAAGCACACTTTTGTATTCCAGATAGTCAAACATGGCAATCACTGCCCCTGTCTGCTTTATATAATGCAACAAGCGATGCTGATAATGTAGGGAACAACCAAATTCTTCTTTTGGCGACATGTTGTGGAAGGTCTGACGTCTGAGATAATATCGTCTATATATGTTTTCAACTTTATTATGTCCAATCAAAATTGAGATATTTTATTTGCTATGAGGTGGTGTGTAAACAAGCTATCAACATCTAAAGCAGTCTTTTGTGTTATTTCTATTTTTACTGCATATATTGCCTTAGGTTTGTTTTTTATGTCAAATTTCAGTGCACTCCTTGAAACGAAGTCTTTGTTAATATCTTAAGTTTTAACAGCGAAGTTGTTGCTCTGATTACTAATTCATTTGTTTGTGATTACTATTTTGCAATTTTGATAGGCTCATCTCATAGCGTGTGAAAAGTGCCTTTATTTATTCTTGGTTCCATTGATTTTTCATCTTTTGTTCCTTTCATTTGCTCATTTCTTGACATTCTTGTGGATCAATGCAGTTTATGCAAGTATTTGATGGTGGCCTTTGGTAGGGCATCTGTTTTCATTCTCCGAGCAAAAGAGAAGACCATTATAAAGGTAGCCTATCAATTTTTAGTTTATCATTGGATGGATAACTTATATAGCATTATTTTATTTTATTTTATTTTGGTCTTGTGTAGGCTTGGGACCATGCTGTTGGCATGATATGCGTTCATGAAGCAGGTGGAAAGGTATGCATTTCTCTATTGTTGTTGTTTGAATATTCTGATTTTTCAACATCAATTCATAATGTTCGAGTTAGCAACAAAATGCTATTGACATGCTTCTATGTTTGATCGAATAATACAAAATTTCTATACATGGCACTGTGAATTTCTTAGTGGTTATTGCCCAAAAGGAATTCTCGTATGTGATTATGCTGTGTGGTGGATTGTGCACAGCTGATGGCTCCTTTTACTTCTGTAGTTCTGTTACCTTATACTATATTGGGTTTATTAAATGCCTTTTAAGTTTGTTTTAACACAGATTTATAAGTCGTGGACACTTGAATGGTTCCAGACATTACTGTATGAATTAGTATACTTCTTTCTTATATTATAATCACCTTTCATCATTTTTTTGCTCAAATTGTTCCTTTTAATAATTTCAATAATTTCCAATTGGATCAGGTAACCGACTGGAAAGGTAGTGAAATAGATCTTGCAGCAGATCAAGTTGGCAGGCGGATTATATTCCCCTCTGGTGGTGTCCTTGTTACCAACGGCAATTTACATCACCAGATTCTGCAGATTATCTCTCAGACTTCAACTGTTTGATGTTGGGGGGAGTATGTCATCCTGGAATTATTTTGAAAAGTGATTATACTGTTTGATAATTTATTTGTAATCTTTGTCATGTTTTGTCTCAAATTTTCATTTAAGACAGCATATGATATATAATTTGTATTCAGTATTTTCTTGCAACAGCCATTCAGTTCAGCCCACCCTACAACCTGCATCAATTTTGTTACACCACCTGTCTATTAAATAAAAGAAAAAGCGAGTTTTACTTTAGACATAACTGGGTGAAGTTTGGGTTACAGCCTGCACCCAGTTCAAAGTTTGTGACACCTCCGATGTAATAGCAATAAGCCTATAATGCTTCACAGACGATGACCAATTTGTAAGATTGTGTTATACATTTTGCTTGATCGAGCTATCTCAAATCCTGATTTAAATCTTTGAACAAAAACTAGACATTGTTGACAAGTGGTTATTGATTACTAATAAAAAGTAGTGTTTAGTGCCCAATTCTTCATGTAAGTGTCATCTGAATTCAATTTCGGGATCAAATTTCAATTAGATGATTTTGTCTACATTTTAGTCTTTCGTCTCATTTGCAAAGTAGCTATTAGCAATTTTACTTGGGGTGGGAAACGTTGGTTAACTATATAATATTAGAATGAAGAAAAGAAGGGAGATCTTCTGATGCGTTCAGGGATCTAATTAAACTGAGTATCCATGTATTTTCATTTAAAAAATTATCTCCACATCTATCTAGAAGCGTACAAGCATAATATTAAACAATTTTTAAAAGAAAAATGTTATTCATACACTTTTTTTTAGGGGTATATGACTGTTTATACCCTTTTCAAACGATGTAATTGAGTGAGAGAAAGTGATAAGAAAAAATATGTATAATGTATGGTATTAAATAAAGTGTGAAAAATAATATAAATACTGTTTGATGTAAGAATATAAAAATTATTTTTAAAATGCATTAAAGTAGATTCATTATTAGACATTAGTTCCTGTGATGTATGGTAAATTATAATATAAAGAGTAAATTCTTATTTTGTTCCTTAAAATATACTTTTTTATCAATTTAGTCCTTGAAACTTAAGATTCTTAATGTTTTTTATCCTTCCATCCATTTAGTGTTAACTTCTAACTCAATCAACAAGTCAACTTACACAATTATAGGGATTAAATTAATAAAAAAGTTTACCTTCTCAAGACCAAATTAAGGTTTTTATCCTAATATAAAAACAAAACTTTGACCAACCCATACTTGGGGAACGAGATGAGACATTAATCGATTACTCACCAGCAAGATAAGTGCTGTCTGTAAATTTTGTCCAATAAAATGTTCCATCAACTTTTGACGTTTCACTGGTTAATTTCACGTATCACGTTAAAAAGTTTGTTGGTCTCATTCTCATATGCCACACCCTGAAAATGTTGGCTCGATTCACTAATACAAAAAAATGTCTCCTGTTAAGATAGCTAAAATTAGTTAGAGTCAGTTAGAATTAGTTTTAATGGTTAGTTAGTTTACTTGAATTAGTTGACTATATAAGTCAAAATTACTCATTGTATTTTTCACTTCTTCATTTTATTAATATACAAGTTTCTCCATTTCTCTCATCTTTCTCTTCTCCCTCTACTCTGAAACCATAAAATTCAACATGATATCAGAGCCATTCCACCCATCTTGAATACTCTTCTGTTGCATTTTCTTTTCTTTTTCTCTTTCTTAGTTTATTTTTCTTTTCATTTTACACTTTCCAGAGAAAATCTTACTTTCTATTTCTGCTCAGCTTCTTTTTGTGCCTTTAAGGTAGCCCTTTGTTGGGTCTATCTCCTCTAGCCTCCGCTTCTCCTTCAACTTTGCTGCTTCCTCTTCCTTTCTCGCTTTTTCAGCCTTCAAGATAAGCTCCCCTTCCTCCTATGTTCTCACAGGTTCCTCTATTGTATCTTTAGGTTCATCCCCCTAACGAGAAAATCCACAAATTCATTTCCTTCTCCTCTACAACTATGGTTCGTCGCCTCGTCTCCGTCGACGGTGCCACCGCAGAGGTTGCCGTTTACCGCATCACCGGATCTTAGATCCGCTACACGGTTTGTTTTCTTCAGATTCGCACTCGATTTGTTTCTTGTTTTTCGATCTGGTCTCGGCGATGTTCTTTGTGGCCGAAAATGACATTTTCCGGCGTCGATTTGCTGCTCTATAATTGCTGGTTCCGATCAGTCACTGGTTCGATCTGTAATCGCCAAGGAAATCCTATGTCGGTTATGGCGACGATGATGACCTTGTCGATCTGTCTACCATTGCGAGCACCACGTGTTACTGCCGTGGGAGGCGATTTTCGGCCGCCGATCGTCGCTCGCCGGCTTCTCCGACGTTCTTGCGCCCTGTTCACTCACCACACGATTGCGATTCCTTGATCTTTAGTTCTTCTTGGTGATGGACGCTCCATTGTTGCCCGTTTCTTTGCCTTGTTTTTGACAGATTCTTCTCTGAATCTTCAATCTTTCCCGAGACTGGAATGTTGTTGTTGTTGTTGCTGCTGCTGTTGTTGTTGACGGTGTTATTGGAAGCAGCCAAGGTTGTCTGTGATCTTGTGACTCTTCTTGTTGTGGATGATGGAGTCTCCATTGAAACCGATTCAAGGTCACACGAAAGTTGAATGTTATTTAGACGATATTGCAGAGAGAGAGAGAGGGGAGCACAAGATTCAAAGGAAAACAGAAGAATACACCTTTTTTGCTGGATTCTTTGTTTTGATCAAGATGTATTTCCAATGTTTCTTAAGTTATATGTACACCAACTGTTTGGTGATTTGCTTCTTTGATTTTTTTTTTTGTAAGCTTCTGTCCATGATGGTTAAGTGTTGATGTGAGCTTCTGTCATGGGTGGTTAAGCATTGATCACTACAAAAAATGCGTTAAATTGCGGGAGTTTTTTTTTTCAATTTGCAGGTCAAGATGAACATAAATTTAGAAGGATAAATGAATTAATGAACTAGAATCATGTGAAGGGGAGAAGGATGTAGAAATAAAAATAAGAGAAACCCAAAGAAGTTTACTTTAGTAAACAAATGCTGATGTTTTGTACTATATTAGCAATTGCACCAGCAGGTCACACATATTTATCCTCACATTGTCATCAACATCAGTGAAATTCCGTACATATGTTACCTCATAGCCCAAGTGTTTAAGATACCTACAAGTTTTCATGTTAAAAACAGGTACAGACCAAATGTTAACTCTCAATCTTTATCTAAAATCTAAAATTAAGTAAATCTAAATAATAATAGAAAGACAACACCCCGTTAAGGACAAAAGCAGTAAAGACAGGAAGAGACAATATAAATCCAAGCCATTTGCTCATTTATATAATTATAAATAAGTAAATTTAGCAAGGAATGAACTAAGCCGGGTCCATGCATTAATTTTTGAATGTAGAACAAGTGGCATCTGAAGCAAAGTCCAAGTTGCACTTATCCATGAGAAGCTAGCACTCTCTTTAAACTTCAAATAGACAATAGTGCAAGAACATAGAATTACAAAGATAACTTTATAACCTTATATTAAAAATTAACACTGGTGCTAAATTTCTAATCTCATTGACGTAAAATTAACTTTCAGCAGCTAATTCCATATGTGATTATTACCTTAGTCATTTTTCTTTAAGCTGTCACAACATGTAATACATTTATACACTAGCTATATCTTCCAAGCAAGATATAAAACAAGCCAAAAAAGTAAGAATCAATATTTAAAAGGATCAAAACATTTTTGGTGAAAAAGAAGTTCAAATTTACATTCATCTATACGTGTACAGCATTGTAGAAAGCAAGTTAGTGGAAGTCGAAAGATTGTATATCTGTCAATAGTTCGGAAGGATCTTGTTAATGCTTAAATTCTGCCATTATGATTTACCATCTCTAAATTGCTAATGAGGTGAGATATAACGGGGATAAGAACTATCTATTTCTCGCAACTCATTCGAAACACATGTATGATGTAAATTAACTATTATCACGAAAAAAGGAAAATATATGTGCAATGTGATAGATTACCATAACCATCACTAAAAAGTCATATGCAAGTGAAAAATTCTTTAATCAGAAACTGACCCAACAATGAACAACAGAAACCCCTAAGCTCACCCCCTTTTGTTAAATAACAAGAGACTACACATCAAGCCAACAATCATGCTCACTCTAAAATTCACAAAGACAAATCTACAAAAAAAAAAAAATTAATTGGGATTCCCCGAAAAGATTCAAAATTTGACAATAGTAGAAGAAAATTATACGAGTAGAAGTAGAGCGAGGATTTACCAATTAAATACATGACTTATTTCACAATCAAATTATTCCACTCGTTTCTTGAACATGAACATAAAAAAAAATAAATCAAAAAATAAAAAATACAAGAGTGGTTGAAGTGAGCTTCTTTACCAATCTCGGCTTTACTCTCTAATCTCTATTACATCAAGGTTGCACACTCTCTGTCGAACCCTCCTTCTTACAAAAGGAACCAAAAAACATTTTCTTCTTCGTCTTCCCTCTCTAACCGAACTCACTTGGTGAAAAAAAAAAAAACCCTTTTAAGAGAAATATTCAGTAACGAAATAAGAGAAATAGGTGGAAGTGCTGCGACGCTGAAAGGTGGAGAAGTTGAGCGGGTCTGTGAGGCTGGGCTCGTGTTGGCCGGATTCGGGTGGAGACGCGACGATGGTGCGGGTTTTACGGCGAATGGGCAAAGGCTTTGGTGTGTCGCAGATCTAGACCTATGACAGCGGGGATCTGAGAGGAGAAGGAATGAGAGAGTGAGAGGGAACAAATGGAGAAGGAGGAGTGAACAGATGGAGAAAGAGAGTGAGAGCGAGAGGGCGAAAATTTGAGAGGAAACGAAATCAGAATGGAGGGTGAAAGGGAGAGATATGGAGGGAAACAAAATCAGTGTGTGTACCTATGAAATCTAGAGGTAAAGCAAAAAAAAAAAAATCAGCATCAGCGTTTTTCAATTTGTGGGGGTTAATAACCTCCACCGATAGCTAAAAAAACTCCCACAATTCTTATTAATTTGTGGCGTTTAATAACCTCCTAAAAAAAACTCCCACAGTTTAACACTTTTTTTTGTAGTGAATGGATGTTCTTGCTTCTGTTAAGTGGTTAAGCCTTGAGTTGTGGCTTCTGCTTAATGGTTAAGCTTTTGTCCTTTGTTGGCTTTGATGATTTTAGCTTCTGCCTTGTATGGTGGTTAAGCATTTGGAGCTTCTGCCTTGTATGGTGGTTAAGCATTTGGAGCTTCTGACTTTTATGGTGGTTAAGCATTTGTTGACCTGCGTGCCTTACCGGCTCTTAGCATTATCATTGTATTTTTCTAAATATGCATTTGATATGCATTTGTATTGATCATCCCAAGCTGGAAGTGTAATGTACACCATCCAGCTTGCGGGGGGCTGTTAAGATAATTAGAATTGGTTAGAGTTTGTTAGAATTAGTTTTAATGGTTAGTTAGTTTACTTGAATTAGTTGGCTATATAAGCTAAGATTACCCATTGTATTTTTCACTTCTTCATTCTATTAATATACAAGTTTCTCCATTTCTCTCATCTTTCTCTTCTCCCTCTATTCTGAAACCATGAAATTCAACAACTCCTCTCAACAAAGTATTGATCTCTCTTAAAAATGCACCAATACATGATGGACACGATTTGATCTCGAGAATCTGGATTAATACGTGATTGCCAATTAAGAAAGGAAAAAAATTATCATATATTTCTTTTAAAGGTGTATGTATTATTAACATCTTTTTTAAAAATATCAAATTTAATAAAAGAAAATAATAATAAAATAAATATAATAAATAATATTAAAAAATATAAAAAATATATACATTATTAATGATAAAAATATCAAAACTCATTAAGAAATTACCTTATTTCTTCTCATACGTACTACCTGTCCCCAATGTCATTATATTTAATTATTTCTTCTCATATCTACTACTTGTTCCCTATTTCATTATTATATTTATAGGATTAGAAAGCGTTTATAAAACTCTAATTCATGTAGGAAAGTTCTCGAGCTCCATCAAGGGCCAGGTGTTCTTTATAAATTCACAAGCATCGTCTCTGCTTTGCTCATCTTTGTTAATTATATGTTATCATTATCAATTTATTTAGACTGGAATGTAGTTCTTACCAATAGAAGTAGCAGAAGATGATGATAGCAATTTTAAAAATGTGCATGATTACCTTAAAATAGTAGTACTAGCTCTCTATTCGCGCAAGCTTCAGATCTTGTATCTGTAAATAATACTAAACAATGTCAAGGAAATGTCCATAAAACAAATAATGTAGTTCTCACTTATTATTCAAAGTTCGATGTAGCTATTGAACAGCTCACAACAAACATTAACAAATGCTAAGACAGCCTACCTAATTTGTGTACACGAATGCCTGTTGACAACACGTGGGCAACTTTTTGTGGATGATTCTGAGCTGGAAAACCCTATATTTGGGAGAAAAAATTACTCTTTAGGCATAAGGGAAGCAAAAAAAATTATATTTTGGGGACATAATCTATCCAATAATCCACGCAATAAGCTACATGATAATTCCTTACATGAAATGACAGTGTCTCTAGGATATCAAGCATGGGAACATAATCCGCATATCATGATTGTATACGTTTTTTTATTGTAAAGTAAAAAGTAGGGTTTGAAATAATAAACTTGCATAATTTAACAATGGTTCCCACACTATCAAAAGAGCAAAATGTTTAAGAAATTTTTAATCAAAACTTCAACGTTTTGTGTACCTAAAGGGAGGAAAACTAGCTAGAAAGCTAGCCAAAAAGAGTATAGGTAGGTTTAAACAAATGGTGGCTATCTGAAAGGAGAAAAGTTAAAGAAAAGACAGGAAACGAATCCAGGGAGGAAATCCCAGTACATGATTAAATTAATGTTTGACTTTATACCTTTTGTGCATTAGGCAAAGTTGGTGAGATCCTTTTAAGACAATGTTTCCACATTAACCAATAGTAATTTCACATCTTACCATCATTTCAATGCATGAATTGAAATGTATGATAAAAACAAAAGCAACAATATCCAAATGGAAGGCAATTGACCATTATAATTATAATCATAATTAATTAACAAACACATAAAAACGAACGAAACAATATCTCATTATATATATCGGTAGCATCACAATAATATAGAAAAAGAAGACGTATAACTTAAAAATTTGTCATGTGTCATCTTAATTAATAATTATATATTTTAATTTTTTGACATATGATATTTAAAATAATTAATTTTTTATCATATGTTATCTGATATGATAATTTTTTGTCACATATGATTTGATGTGACATATGTATAAAAATCAAATAATAAAATAAAATTTAAAAAATCAATAAGCTGAAAACAAAATAAAAAAAGAATTAAGATAAGAAATAAATGAATTACTTTATGGTCTTGAGGAACTTTTTCTCTTGCGAAAATCATGTTTCTATTTCTGAAAGAACTTCTTCCATAGAATATGTAAAGTTGTGTTTGAAGTGTAAAATGTCAAAAAATTAAATAAAATAAACGAAATCAAAGATGAATGTAATAGTGAAGTGTGAACGATCAAAAAGTTCAAAGATGAACAAAATCAAAAGTGAGGTGCAAAGTGAAAATGGGATTGATATAGCGACGAGAAGTGATCTCAAATTAGGAGTCTTAATCTAGCACAAGCCAGTGATATTAAAATTTGATCTTTGCAGATTGAGATGTTTATTGTGTACTATTTATTGGGGTTAGGGTTTCGAGGAGACGAGTTCCGAGGCTGCAAGCTGCAACTCTATTACACGCAGTGATTTGGTTGCTAATAGGATTGATGAATTCATTTTGATCCGCTAACTATCTAATTCATTTTAATGCTAATAGGGTTCTATTTTCATTCTTACTAGGGTTTTCTTTCTTAATCATCCAAGCCAAAACCCATACTTCTTGGTATGATTCAAATAATTATGATTGATTTATTTCTATTTCAAATATGGAAATAATGTATTAATTGATACATTTTAGGATTTGTGTTTACTAGTATCAATTCAAATAAATTTGATTTCAAATAGATGGAAAGTTA
The DNA here is from genome assembly GCA_029884595.1 of Ormosia semicastrata. NCBI lineage: Eukaryota > Viridiplantae > Streptophyta > Magnoliopsida > Fabales > Fabaceae > Ormosia > Ormosia semicastrata. Next base: position 5,707,575 of record JAQQTO010000057.1, on the reverse strand, counting down.
TTATGTGATTGTCAGTATAATGATCATATATCTAATTATATCTATTATGTTATGTATTTTTAATTCTGACAATTAAATTTGTGTTCCATATATTTTCTTATTAATTTGGTTTGTTCAATAATCTTATACTGTCTAAATTCATACTTTTATCGTCTATAACCTCTCTAGCAAAACCAATCAATTCAATAACAGTTGATTAAATATTAATGATTATCATTATATTTTAAAACGTGATTACATTATCTTTCAAATTCTGGACATAATGTCAATTCCGTGAAGCTATATATGTATTGTCATGTTGCACTTAAATATTCCTGCTCCTCACGCTATATATATATATATACACACACACTATAACATATAATTTTACACAAATGTAACAAAAAATAAAAAGTGCATATTGACATACATGAAAGTATGTCATATAAAGTGGTTTCTTTAAAAGAAATAAGCTCGTATTGCACAAAATTATCGAAGCATGAAACTTTTAATACTTCTAATTTAAAATATTTTTATTTCAAATATTTAATTTAATTATAATTACTTTAATTTATAATTATTTGATTTTTAGTTCACTCCATGCATCGAATGGGTGTAAAACCTAATATATCAAGTGAGATAATTGATTTATTGTAAAAGTAAAATAAATAAATTTTGACTATTAGATATTTTATAAATGATTAAAATTAAAACAAAAAATTATGTGATTTTTTTAAGTGATTATGTAATGACCTGGGTTTGGCAATCTCACCTCACCCCACATGGGGCGAGTCTTAAACCAGTGTCAAAGCTAGGCGAGGTGGGTGCGAGTTTGAGGTTAATCCGGCTCGGATCGCCTCGTCTCGCTCTATACCTCACATCTACATAATTATTATGCTTAGTTTAACTACTAATAAAGTCAACTATATTAATTGTTTTCACTTGTTTAATGCTTATTATGAACATATATTTTAGTTTATATGAGATGATGAATTAATTTTGAAATAGTAATTAATTATTATATAAATTTAATTTAAAATATTTATTAGTGTTGGACGAGGCGGGACGAATGCGGCTCTAATCCCTAGGGGTGTGGATTTTGATAGTGTAAGGTGTAAGTTCTGATATTTTTTTTGCATAACAAGTGCGAGTTTTAATCTTTTAAGTGTGCGGGACGAGATTGTGTTAAGTAAATACTCGACTCTATCTATCTCATTATCAAGTCTAATATGATATTTAATTAATTTTTAATTTTGTTCATTTGTATATAATTTAATAGTAAAAAATTTAGCCAGCTTCGCCGCATCAATTCACTCGGATAGGCTAGAGCAAATTACTTGGCAATACCATTAGACTCACAACACACGTCAAGAAGATGAAGACTTGTTTTCATTTATTTTTTCCTTCCTATTCAGCAGACATTAGGCGTCAGACTTGGTGTCTTGGTATTTTGTGAATCCAGCGATGTGATAAATTTTATTAAAGTTTTGCTAACAAGTATATATTAAAATAAAAAATTTAAAAAAATAAAATATTTAATGTATTAAAAATTAATATATATATATATATTTTAATTTTTTTTATTTTAATATCTTTAGGTTGTGTTTGGATAAAGTATTTTAAAATTTCAAGGTATTTAAAATTCAAAAAATTTTAATTGCATCAATTCAATTTCCTTCGTTTGTAAAATATTTTGTTTGGATAAAGCAATTAAATTACTTTGAATTTCAAATTTCTTGTTTGAATAAAACAATTCAATTACGTTCATTTGTAAAATCTCTTTTTAAGATATTTTTGTAAAATTAGGATTTCAATACAAAATTTTACAAAACAAAATAAATATCATATAATATTTTTTCATAAAATTTATTAAGCTTTGATTAGATTTTGATTTTTTGGTTTGATTTTTGTTTGGATTAAAATTCAAAACCCCTACATTCAATTATTTCAAGACTATAGTGCTATAAAAGCACACAATAAAACTAAAACATAAAATAAACTCTAACAAATGAATCACTTTATTATGATACAAAAAGGCAAAGAAAAAGATCTTTTTGACTCTGATAAGAACTTTTTCTTAATTAATTGTCAAATATAAATATACGAATGCAAACATTCATTGGTGTGCCTGTCCTCAACCTATACAATTTTTATTTTTAAAAAAAATTAAAAAATCTACACAAAATGAAAAGATTAATATACCATTTTTTATAAATAATCTATAAGTACAACTTATACAACGATTTATAAAAATAAAATAACACGATTTAGGCTACACTGAAAACAAGTCAACTTTCAATGGGTATAGTAGACTTAGTCAACTTAGTCTTCTTCGTAGTTGCTTGTACGAATTCTTTCAACGACTCACCACTTTTCTCATTGAAGCAACTATCCCATCTTTTTCTCCACTTTTTCTTCGGGATTGCATGAAAGTAGACGATGAAGATTGTCCTCTTTTCTTTGTTGCGAGCTTGGTTCCTCCAAATCAATATTAACACTATCAACTTCATCCTCTTCATTTGCTTCTTTGCTCATGACATCATCCGCATCAAGAGAACCAAACCCATATCCGAGAACCAGATCGAACTATCTCTCAGACAAGCCTTCAAGTCACTCGAACCAAACCCAGTGACTATACTTAAATTAAATCTTTACTCAGAGCTGAATATGGAACACAACTTATATCTAAATGGTTAAACAGTGCCCATGGAAGTGATATCAATTAGTTATAGTGGAAAACAATATAGTGTACATAATTTAGGTAATATAATAACCAGGAACAGGACACACACAGCAAGTCCACAACATTTGGCAATCATGCGCTGAAACACAACAACAACAATAGTATAATTTGTTCCGTCATTATACCAGTTCCAGTAACCATAAAAGGTAAGGTATTGTACAAAGGTTTCAAGATCATTCTACTTGTGCATTTTATTTATAGCACATCCCATCTAGCAAGTTCAAATTTTGTACACAGTAGTACCCTACCATCCCAAAACAACCAGGCAGGTACCAACAAGAAGAAGATTTAGATTGCAATGTGAATATAGAGTCAAACAATGTACCATAAAACACAGTATAGAGTCTATGAAATCTCAATCTTACTCAAGCATAAGTTAGTTTGGTGGTTAGCCAGATAAAGTAAAAAAGATGGTGCCAGAAGATATGATACTAGATTCAATGATAAATTGGAGAAGCATCAAATATTCATGATTCCTGTGCTGTACCAGATTACATGAATTCAAATGCCCTCTTTGATGAAGCATTGTCGTTGTTGCCTTCAAATGTTAGCTACTTTGATTATTGACTATTCCTGCTGTCATTTTCTGTGACTTGAATTAAAACATCAAAATGAAGTTCTTTCACTATAAAGTGACCCCATGCAATTTCATTAGATGTCATATGTCTTCTTCCCCATTGATTAGTGAGGATGATGTGATAAGATATGTGTAGTAACTAAGATAAACAGTAATTTTTTCAACCTTAAAAAGCATTAAATTAAAATAAACTTGTTGATAGATTCGTAAACATTAGTAATAAGAATTGAACCAGTAATTAATTGTTCACAAAATTGGCAGATATTCAGCTGAGGTAGAGTGTTAGACATCAAAACTGACTTATTAATAAGCCTACTGTGATGCCTAGGACTCGGGGAAGACAATGGTGTATATTCATAATATTATCAAAAGAAATAAATATGAAAAACAAAATCCAATGAAAAGTTAAATATTAGTGCTTTATCTTTTAACCAAAGGATAAAAAGTTTTAAGCTTGTTACATTTTGAAGCTCTGCTATTTCACTTGTTAATCAAAGAACTATGTAGTATTTACTATAACTAACAAGTTGACAAGTCAAAACTACTTGTGACTACAAAAACCTATGAGCTTATACCGAAGCAGTTAAGGGAAAGGAATTTTTGTCTTTCCATTTTGAACAAATCCTACAGCTAGGTTTCAAACTTTCCACTTGAATCATTGTTGTTTCTTATTCTATATTCTGTATTTCTCACTGATCACTAATGTGCATCGGTCCGCTGTTGACAGCGTATTGATGAGATTAAGCAAAGGCTTCTCTGCACCAAGTTCGAACTGATAACAGCAAGAATGGAAAACAATGCAGAGATAAGGAAATATGAGGAGACCATTAAACATTTATTCAAGCTATTAAAGACAGTTTGCCAAGAAAGAGATGAAGATCTTCACAGAATCAAAAGTCATGAAAATTTAGAAATTTCCAGAACTTGTTGAATTAAGCACTTGAAAACTAGTGACTGATTAATTTAAAAAAAATAAACAAAGTACTATGAAGATCTGAAAACACGAACTATAATATGAAAAGACCTCAGAAGACTCAGAAAAAAATGGAAAATTCAGTATGAACTCGTTTTCAGAAACAGGATTAAACAAAATCTCGAAAGCCCTGAAGCAATAATCTATCAGAAATTGGAAAAACAACATGAAATAGGACATGACATGACAAAGAGAATTCATGTACCTGTTGGTAAAGAGCATCCCAACACAGAAGCTTCCAATACACAAAATCGCCCATTTCTGGGCTAGAACACCCTTAACATCCATGATTTCACACCCTTGTAACACCACAAGAAACATTTTCTATACCCAACAACATAGGGAAATGAAAGCTATGAACTAACCTTCTAAAAATGGCAGTTGATCCAGACGAATTTGGCAGCAATTCCTGCTGAAAAACAAAAACACGAGAAAAAAAAATCAAACTCTCCCTAAAACCCTTCCTTTGAAACGTGAAACAACAGTCACATAGCAATGTAGTTTCGGATTAGACTTGAATAGTCAACAAAATCAACAGATTCAAAGGTGATGAAAGGGTGATTTGTGTACCTAGTGTTTGCACAACACCAAAGGGAGCGGCTCTGGTTCTTGAGGAGGACTGTGGATGGAGGTGCGGTGGTGGTGGGTTGGGTTCGAGATGGACAGCGTAAGGTGGATCCGGGCGCGACGGTGTGTGGCGTGTGGCGGGTCGGAAGCGGCGGGTCAGGGGTTCGGCCGAGAAGAGTAGATCAAGAGTGAAGAAAAGTGAGACCGAGCTATGGAGGTTGAAAAGAGCGAGCTTCAGCCATGGAAGATTGAGCTTCGCTACAGAGACGGGAGAGAAGGGAGAGAACGAGCCTGAAGATTGAGCTTCGCGACGGAAACGGAAGAGAAGGGAGAGAACAGGGCGGAACGGGAGATACGTGGGATTTTAGAAATTCCACCTGTTTAGATGGGAATTCAAATCCTTTTTTTTTTAACAGATGAAATCTTTCCTTAAAATACTTTGGAATTTTTAAAATGATTTTATAAAATATCCAAACAAGTTATTTTATCACAAATCATTTTAAATCCCCTACAAAAATACATTCCCTCTTTAAAATATTTTATCCAAACACACTCTTAATAAATATTGATAGAGTACTTGTGAGTAAAACTCATTATTAATCCAGTGACGTTGTCTCTACTTTTGGAAGTGGAGAACTGAGTAACGTTATTCTATGAGGACACGTTTCAGGCAATTTGTAAGTAATCTGATTAATTATCTGAATGGAGAGCAAGCGAATCAGATCTCTCCATTATCATATCTGATAATTGTGAATTGTGATTTCGTTTGCTGGACTGAGGAGGTTTATTTTTTGTTTCTTAGTTTGCACTTATTACTTTGTTCGCCGATGGTCGTTGCTGTCCCATGTTATGGACTTATTTCATTTATTAAAAAAGAAAAGCATTTAGCCAATTACTATAAGTTTACACGTCTCATGTTTCATAAAAACTTAATGCCCCACTTGAACTTAAAACCCACAAGCTATGGCATCGCGAAACTCTTACTTGAAGCCCATAGAGTGAAGTGTTGTTTAAGAGATAAACTTTGTGTTAATATTCATTTAAAAAAAGTGAATATGAGTATGGACTCATATAGCAACGTCCACGGAGATGGAGTGCTTCTATAATTTTATATAATTGTTTAGTTAACAACAAAAAGAGAAACCCAAGTCATACAAGACAATATCTCACATCCGATATAAATTCACACTTGCTTCAAAAGAGAGATGAATTAAAATCACATTTAAAAAAAATAGCTTTATCTATTGAAACAAAAAACAAATTAAGAAGATGAAAGGTATAGGAGTATATAGCATCCAACAAGATTAAGATGTCTGTCTCAGACTCAGTGTGGACGCCATCTAGAATGGGGGCCTCAGGATCACGAACTTTTTCTTTCTTTTCCTTGTGCTTTTGCCAACTTTTCCAGGTCGGACATTATGGATTCACGATATCTCTTTCGCTTTCCTTTTCTGTAACGCTGATTTATATCAATAATATAAGAAGTATGAGTATTACATCTTTGACTTGTAATTTGTTTGTATTGCTAACTCTATTCTGAGACGAAGGTTTATTACCTATAATTACATTACTTAAATGACCAATTAGTTACTATCAAGTGATGAGATGCTAGAAAGGTACTTACTTTAACAATTAACGAATAACGATATTTTTACTGAGGCTTGTGCTACTCTTTATTTTTAAAACTGAGACACTACTTCGGCTATAATTTCAGTCTTAACTGGCATGAAAGATGTACAATATGCAGTCAAAGATGACTTGCCTTTTTAGAAAAAGTAAGCATTTGACTTAATTAGCATAGTTAAACCATCACTGAAATGAAATTATTAGTTTGAAAAAGTCGTATTATTTAGGGCAAAGTCAATAAAGTTTTGAGTTCACTTCTTGATGTTTTCCCATGGCAACGAGTTACATAGAAAATGAGCAAGTTAAGTATGTTTTGCCGCTGATTTTTTTTTTTGGGGGTAAATAAGTATTGTCAGAATGTCAGCTGACTTGTAGTATTTTTAATTTTTAAAGATAATGTTAATAAGCTAGAGGGAATAGAGAATAAAATTATTAGGAACTTCTTTAAAAAATTAGGCCTTACATCAATTATATTGTGTGTGCATGTACTCTACGACTGATTAATATTGGACTAATATTAATTATATATGTATAAGAAATTGATAACGGAACCCTCTTTGCTAAACATTGACAAGTGGCATAACATATAATAGAAACTTAATTAAGAAAATGTATATATATTTTTTGACTTTAGAAATTTAAGAATAAAAACCACCTTTTTCATAATAATTCAAATAAATAAACCTGATCCCCCATCATGCATAATGGATGTTCGTTTATATGCTTCAAATTTCGGCAAACACTGAACTCTATTATTTCCACGGTGTATTAAATGCTCATCCTCTATCTTCTTTGCATTTATTATGTACACACATTTAAGATTGTGACTAAAATATACTTATATTTGCTCAAGAAATGCCTGTCCTTGTATAGCGCAATAAATACTCGAAATGACCGGGGCAAACATGTCTTGTCACTTAACAAAAGCACAATATTAACCTAATATTTATGTAGATCTCACAAAGCCAGCATGGTTTGCAGCTAGAGAGGAAGTAGTCAATAAAAAACTTCACGTACCCAAAAAAAAAAATCCATGTTACAGATCAGCTAGCCATGCAACATAAAGGCTTTTTAGCAGGAAGAAAAGAAAAGGCATGCTGCCCATGCACAAAAGAAGAAAATGAACGCCGTGGAGTCCCTGTCTGTAACATGGTCTTGGAAAGCAAAGCATTAGTCATAGAGAAGGGGAGGGGGTTACGTGGCTATGTGATATTAATTACAGCTAATATGAATCCAGAAGGTAGAGGTCACACTCCCCGGAAAATGATGCCTTCACTCCTTGATAAATTTTAGTAAAGCATGCATAGGTAGAGAAAAAAAAATTTGAGATTAGAGGAGACACGTAGCCACAGAAATAACAGAGGCGGCACCGAACCCATTTGACTTCCCATGTTTCTTACCCTTCACCTTCTTGCTATTTATACAAGAAGCCAAGTACCTCCCATTTCGGACCCTACAATAATTATAACTCCATTTCTCTCTCGCTCTCCCTCTTAATTTCTTTATCTATTCTCTCACGTCTCCAAAATTTCTCCCTCGATCTCTCTTCAACTTCAAGCAAACTCATTGAGCAAGTAGCTTATTAATTAGCTCAACGAGTTTGAATCCTTCGCTTATCTATCTAACAGAGCTATAGCTACCATGGGGAGAGCACCTTGTTGTGACAAGGATGGCCTCAATAAAGGGCCATGGACAACCGAGGAGGACCAGAAACTCATTGATTACATTCAGAAACATGGATATGGCAACTGGAGGACACTCCCAAAGAATGCTGGTATGTCTCCTATGTCCACATCTTCTATACCAAATAAAAAAAAAATTAATATACATTTAAAAAATGGTTCTTTTTTTTTGGTATATATATTTGAACTAATGGGTTTTGATTATTTTTTATTGATGAATAGGGTTGCAAAGATGTGGAAAGAGTTGCCGTCTCCGGTGGACAAACTATCTCCGGCCAGATATAAAGCGAGGTCGGTTTTCATTTGAAGAGGAGGAGACTATAATTCAGCTACATAGCATTCTTGGCAACAAGTGAGCTTCTATTTTTTTCTCTTCCTTTAGATTTTGGTCAATTTAAATAAGACGTACACAATTTGAGTCAAATAATATTAATATTATTATTGAAATGCTAATGGTAAGTTCTGTATTATTGGATATTGTCTAGGTGGTCAGCCATTGCTTCTCGCTTACCAGGAAGAACAGACAATGAAATCAAAAACTACTGGAACACCCACATCAGAAAAAGGCTTCTGAGGATGGGAATTGATCCTGTGACACACAGTCCTCGACTTGACCTAATGGACCTATCTTCTATTCTAAGCTCTTCTTATCTCTATGGCTCATCACAAATGAACATCCAAAGGCTCCTTGGCATACAACCACCTCTGGTGAACCCAGAGCTTCTAAAGTTAGCTTCCTCACTCATCTCTCCTCAGCAACGTGAAGACATAGACTTGTATGCTCAAAATGGTCAACAGAACCAGCTCTGTCATCCCCAAATTCAGAACCAAATCCCACACTTTGTCCAATTTCAAGACCCGGTTCAACAAGTGCATGCAGCAGCAGCTTGCACTGCATTGAGCACCCCTTGTGTTTCATTGCCTCCATCTCAAGCAGTACAATTGGTTGAACCCAATGAGAACCCATACCCATCAAATTTCACTGACCTTAGCTACCAACAACATCCTCAGCTAAGTGATTGGCATAAAAATGGAATTGCTTTAAGCACCCTAACAGAAGAGGACTATATCCCTCAAATATCAAGCTATAATTATTATAGTTCTGATAATCAAAATCTCATAGATCCTCCATTGTCCGAAACTTCAACTTTCCATTCCAATAACAGCAACCAGAACTTTAGCTTCGCTTCAGTTCTGTCGACATCTTCGTCAAGCCCCACACCGTTGAATTCGAACTCAACGTATATCAATGGGTGCAGCACAGAGGATGAGAGAGAAAGCTATGGCAATAGTAACATGTTGAAATTTGAAATCCCAGATATTTTAGATGTCAATGAGTTCATGTAATGTGATCAGATCGATCATAAAAAATTAAATCAATCAAAAGGTTGATTATTTCCCACATTGATTTTTCTGGGATAGCTAAAGGTAGATAACTACGGATCCATGGTGTTGATACTTGTAACATTTTCTAAATTTTTATTAATGATTGGCAGTTTAGATTTCTTAATTATTTAGCTTTGGCTGTATTAGGAAGCAGCAAGGTCCTTATCTTTTTCTTTTCTTTTTATTAATTCTTTTTGCCTTCTTTAATAATTCAAAGTTTCTATTATTGCTATGGCACTGTGCATATCTGTTTTCCCTCCTCAGAATAGCAACCCATTATAAATGGGATTACTTAAAGAAAGCACTATAAACCAAGTACGTCACTGATCCAAGGCATGACTTATGTTTTTCCAAAATAGAAATTTAACACATATAAAATAGAAAGGCCTAAATCGATAGTCTGTATATCTTTTGTTTAATTCATAGGCAAAAGCATAGAAAAATCAGTAAGAGCAATGGTATTAATATTTAAATTTTTAAAATTAATACATTGTTGTCAGCTGCATGCTTCATAGGATGTATAACATTTTATTTAATATTCTCTTGGTAGAACAGCTACTCAATTATCTGTTTTATATTTCTTTCTCTTGATTGCTACAATATATTTAGTAAGTGTTTATAATATTTTACTAGGCCTTTCTCGAATTTAAAATTACTTAACCAAAAATAGAAAAGGAAAAAGAGAAAAATTGAAGCGAAGGGGATGATGGAGTCGGAGAGAAAATCTATTGGAAACAATGATGAGGAAGCCAAGATTAGGTTTCAGAGATCCCGACAGTGAGTCCAAGATGCCGGTGAGGTTACCGGCGAAGGGATACCGGAGGGCGTGGGATTGACACGTGTCCGGGACACCTGTAATGGGTAACTGTCTTTTCAAGTACTTATAATAATGATAATTAATAAAGGATAAAGTAATATGATTTGCATGGGGATTATGGGTAATTGGAGGAGAAGGGGCTTTGACGAAAACAATCACTGGCACGTGTCCATGCTCTGTCGGTGACACCGCAATGGTGGGGCCCATAGGTTGCTTTTTATTGAAAAAAATCGTGCCATGCTTCTTGTGCTGTTATATATATCAGAGCGTTGCAAATAATTAATGGGTAACTAATATTAATTGTGTCAGCATTAGAGACACGTGGACTCAATAATGCAGTAGTAGACCCGGTTCGTGGGTTTGCTAAACCGGTTGACTCCATGAGGGGAAAGTAAAGTGTTATCCAGTTTGAACCAGGAAGAGTTCCTAAACTGAAACACGCCGATTTTGTGATGGATTATAAAGGTATCGGGTTGCGTGCAATAATATGTTTATGATTGAGTTGAAAAAGTGCGCTGCTGCGTGGCAAGAATTGTGAGCAAGGTAAGCTTCTTGCACGGTATATGTGTTTGTATCTCACGTATATAGAGTACATGACAGTAGAATTTAAGTATAAGTATGTTAAAAAAAGATAAAATTAATTATAATTATATAATAAAAATTATATAAATATAAAATAATATATATGTAAGTATAAGAAAGTAATATTATTTTTATGAATAAATGGTAGTCTAATTAAAAATGAAGGAAGAAGTTTTTGTTTTTTTTTTTTGTTTAAAAAAAAAAAAAAAAGACTTTATGAAATCATTAAAATTGTCTTACTTTAAATGAAGGGTAACACTATAAAGCTTATGGATAATGTTTCTCGTACAATTAAAATATGCATATTATATTTATATCATAAATTTATTTGAGAGAGATGTTAAATCAAATTGTATGTTACTGTAATTTTTTTGTAAGATACAAAATGAGTTTGTGAGTAAGTTAGATGAAAGTTGAAGTATTTTAATTGGACGAATAACACTGTGAAAATGGTAATCGTGTATATAGGTGATGTGATATAAAAAATGATTAATTTAGTTGCAGGAAATGATTGCATCACTTATAATAATATGTAATTGATTTTAACCCAAAATAATAATAATAATATGTAATTGACCATTTTATATAACTAAATTAAGTATACTTTATGTTGGAGAAAATGTCACTCCTTGGGTTATTGTACGTAGCTAAATGAATTTATTACAAATGTGAATTTATAAAGTTCAACAGCATTCATATAGACGATGTCACTTGATGAAATAATGATCAGTTTTAATAAATAATCATTACATTTAGTTTACAAGCAACGACAAAAGAGGGGAAGTGGAAGGTTTACAAAATAAAATGGTCTCTTCATTCATATCATATGGGAATGAGTACTAAAGATTGTTGATCCAGAACTGAGCTGTTGGAAACAGATGAGCATGAGCATATGACTTCTTTTGTGCCGTTCAAATTTGACTGCATATTGTTTCAGTAAAAGGGGCGTTCCATATATGAATTTTGCATGTGCCTTTAATGGTCACGACAAATAGGACTACTCAGAAGCAAACAAGAAGCACACCTCCCTTTGTCTTCATACTTTTTCATGTCCTTTTGTGTTTGGAATTGTTCTTCAATAAGCACACGTCTCTGTGCAACTCGGAATTGGCTGTACATGGTTTCTACCCCATATGCGTTAAATTCGTCGTCATGCCGACTAGCAGCTCCTCGCTCGCTTCGTTTCTGTCTTCCGACCCCATTTTCCTTTAGAACTCAAAAGCCAGAAGTAATGTGCAATTTCTAGCTACTACGTACCTCTTTTGTGGGATTTAATTTTGATCCATTTTGTGTAAGGAAAATGCTTCTTGACAATAATGCAAGAAACACATCACTATCATATATGGGTAGAAATATCAAAATGAGTTGAGTTTGAATAGCTTAATAAAATAAATGAGTTAGGCTAAAAATTTTGATATAAAAATAAAATTTGATTGGACTAAACTGACCTAAATTTGTCCTTACTCGACACGGGTCAATCTATAGTGGGCTAGTCATGTCGACAAGCCTGATGCTTGATTTTTAATTAATATATTATTATGTAATTTATATGATATATAAAGATTTTATTCATATTTTTAATATAAATTAATATTTTTATTATAAAATTAATTTTAATTTATATTTGATGATATTTAAACTATGAAAAAGAAAAAATAGTATTAAAACATAAGAATAATTCTTTTAAGTAATGATATATAATTAAAGAAAATCGAAAACAAATGATGCAAGCCAGTGGCCTGGCCCGGCTCGGCCTAACCCACAGCCTGCATAAGGCCAGGCTGAGTCAGTAATTTACTCACCTACAACATTTTTGACTTAGCCTAAAATGTTGTTGCCCGATGCGAATTAGCCTGTTTTGACACCCTTATATATGGGATAATGTCGCAGAATCAAAATGTAGATATGTATAAAATGAGATAAAAAAACTATAATTAGATGTTAAAAATATACAAATATAACGTGATGTATACATAAATGTATGTGAGTAGATATACTTTAATTATGTGTAAATCCTTGCTCTACCTCGTCGTGGCCTAGATGGTTTCTCTCTTTCTTGAGAAGTTGTGTTGTTTCTTTTGGGAGCTTTTAGAAATAAAATAAAAATAAAAGTGTTTAACTTCTACAATAATTATATAAAAATTTTAACTCTTTCAATAATGGGCTATTACACTAATGTAAATTTTTTACATGGACAATGGATTAATTTTAAATTATTTTTATTTTTTGCCTTCCTAATTTTCATCTCATTAATATAAAATATATTACATGAAGCATATTAAGTTTATTTATAATGTAACAAAAGACTATAATGATAATATCAATTTTTCAACTGATAAACCTTTTTGTAGTAGACATTAAAATTTAATATCTAATTCTGTCTTAGTAAGAAAAAAGGACTTTAAGGAAAAGAAAAATCCTTACCCTCCGTTATCTAACTCATATAGTCATACTTGTTTATTAAAAAAAATTATGTTAAAAGGCATGTAAAATAATAGGTTATTTTGTAATAAATTGTGAAGCAATGGCTGGAACCACCAAACAGCTAATGGCATTCTATATAGATGCATGATGATTGATCACATCAGAGTTCGGCACCTCCAACTTATTGGTGTAACCATCTAGTAAATATTATTTTCCTATTTTTTTAACATTTCGTATATATGTTTGTTATCCCTCTCTAACCGTAGAAGATAGGTTCAGATTTGTTTCAAATTCAAACTTCTATTGTATTCAAATTACTTCATTCAGTTTGTATATATACATGTACTGTAAGTCACGTTAATTGAATGAATTCATTTTCTTCTAAAAAAAATAGGAAAATAATATTTACTAGGTAGTTGTAGTTACACCAATACAACTATCCATGCAGGAAGTTATGTGTTCCATATGTTTTGGTCAACTCCAAAATTTCAACCACGTACCTTTCAAGCGTAGTTTTGCATTAAATGGCCATGGTAAGCTGCCAAGTCACCTTCTTTGCTTCTCTTAGCTTTGTCGTACTCCTACTCGCACGATTCGAAGGTCCCTAATTTTGGGCTTCCGATTGCAGTGGTGAACCCCACTCTCTTGTACGCATGTAAGCTGTTCGTCACATTTACGTCATAAAAAAAATTTGATTGACTTCGCACACAAACAAGTTGTGTCTATGAGGTCTTATTTGTCGTTACAAAAAGGGCTTAGATTTGGAGAATTCAACGTACGTGTCCAAAATCGACATACATGTCTGTCCATTATTAAGGGTATGGGTAGTCTTTGACTCGCATCTGTGTGACCCTCGCTTTCTGTCTCGACCGCCCAAAGAAAAAACTAGGTTTTTGAATAAGTAAACTCTTAAAGTGGGTTATTGTCTTCGATTCGCTTGAGTTCCCTCTTTTCTTTTTCTTTTTTCTCTTATCTCTAGTTGCTGTCTGTGTTCTCTTATTTCCTTGTTCTGTGTCACCTTGTAGAGAAATTTTTGGTTTACCATAATTATATCATATTATTTTTATATATTTTTATAAAAAATTAAAAAAAATATAATTTTTTATAATAAATGAAATTTAAAATAATTTATTTTTTTCAAATTTTTTATAAATATATATAAAAATAATATAATATAATTATAATAATCAAGAATCTTTCCTCTTTGATATGACATGATTACATATACGCACCTTCTGAGGGCTAAGGAGGAAAATGCATGTGCAATACGTCCAAAGCAGAATGTGGAGAAAAGATAGGCTTGGTGGGCATTTTTTCTCTTGTGGCATTACGGCCATATTGACTTTGGCTAATATTTATATATTTGTATTTATAATTAATTAATTTGGATCTTAGCCTACTCATTTTACAACATTCTAACTCAAATTGCTAAGCTAGCTAGTTTAACTTAGGCCAAAAAATTAAAATTAATAGCGAATTATTGATAACCATTGTCTTTTCCTTTAATTTGTTGCATATATATAAAAGCAACCTTTTTGCTTCTGCTTTTGAGGCTATAGGGTTAAGAGATGGCAACTACCCAAATTGTAATTAACTTTAGAAAAATGCTAATTCTTATGAAACGCTATCTACGAAATTATCTATGAATGACTTGGCATGTTGTAATTTGGCAAACAATTTGCTTTTCTTTAACCTTTATATTTGAGTGGGTAAGAAATTAACATAGAGGTGGGGTTACGCAGCTGCCACGTTACTCGTAGCTCTGTTTCATAAGTAGTTTTTCATGACAAATAGTACTAAGCTTGATCAGACTTTGATAACACTAAACTGAAAATTAAACTAAAAGTTGAATCGAAAAATTGGCATTTAATTAAAAATAATTAAATTTTTTATTGAATTTTTAAAAATCAATTAAATTAGATCAATTTTTGAATTTGATTTTCAAAAATAATTTAATTTAATTTAAATTGATTAATATTATATATTTATTTATTTATTATATAATTTATATTTTTATTTATAATAATTTTAATTTTTTACACACTTCTTTTATTTTATATAATCAAATATTATTTTAGACATATAAAATGATATATTTTTACTTTTTTAAAATTCTTTTTTTTTTTTATTTTTTTTTTTAATAATTTGAATTATTTTTAACTCACAAAATTAATTAAGTTGATCTAATCTAAACTGATTTAAATCAGATTAAATTAGTTCAATTTTCAAATGTAATAAGTCAATTCTAACACAAATTTATATAAATAATAATATTTAAATTGATTAATTTTTTGATTTAAAATTGATTCAAACCAAACCGAAAAGTCATTCCAAATTTACTAACATTTGTATTAAAACCAATACCTAAACCTTTTGGGTTTAAGATACCTTTTTCTCAATCTCCCGATTTGATTTGTGTGATCGTTTTATTTGGTGGGAAAGTCATAAGTAGGGGAATTTGCCCACGAGATAGCTTGATTAATTCTTTACTTTTCAATCATTTTTTAATGTCAACTTGTAATTCGAAAGAGGACATAATCAACAGTTCCATAGCAAATATTTTCCTAAAGATTTTGACGGATCGACCCGCATATCATATGATTTAATTAATATAAATGTGCTTTAACTTTAGTGAAGTGAAGACATGAAATTTTGTTATCTTCAACTGACAACAAACATACCATGTCCCACTATGCATTATGGCGAAATATTCAACATACTCTCTGCGGTGTACCCTGAAAAATAGGGTGCACTATTACATTTTGCATGTCAGTTGATGTTGTTTAAAAACATAAAATCATTGTTGAATACCAGTACAACCGTTGTTTATGGTTCAAATGGATGAATTAATGAGTTATAATTAGTAATTATAATTAAAAGGGCACATCATTATTATGATTCCCAAATTTACAAACTTGTCTGTTGTCGTGACCGAAAAATCGTAGTGAAATAGTAACTTAAATTAATAAATTAAGAGTCACTATTAATTTTATTTTTTATTAGAAAAAATTAAAAAATTTAAAAAAAAATAGTCTTTGAAATCAAATTAAATTTGGGAGTCGATTATGTATAGAGAATTGAAAACTTAATCGCACAAAGACTTAAAATATTCGTCTTAAGACGATACTTTAAATTAATTATATAAATTCTTAATAATTTTTAAAAATATTTGTTTGACCCTTTTTATAAAAAAATATGAAATAAACAAATAAATTATGAAAATTTAATTTTTGACTTGACGAATAGAAATTCAACTCCTACTTATCCTCAAGTGTAATAAAAAAACTCAAAGTCACGTAATTCTTTAGAAAATAATTGTGAGTTGATTAATTTTAATTAAAATTTATAATTATAATTTTTATAAAAATTCGAATTAACAGGTCGTCGTGACTCCATTAATCAAATTAAAGTTTGAATAGGTGAAACTCGCGTCACGCTAGAGACGTCACCCATTGGTTATCAAATTTGTTACAAAATTTTTATTGAAAAATTATCTAAAAAAATGGCTGATTTTATTTTTAATTATTTAAAAAAATTGATTTAACAAGTCGTCGCGACTCAATTAATCAAATTAAGGATTGAATAGGTGAAACTCATGTCACGCTAGAGACGTCACCCATTATTCATCAAGTTTGTTACGAAAAAAAATAATTATCAATTAGTAATTTATTTTATAAAAATTTGAATAATAATAATAATAATAATAATTAATAATAATAATAATAATAATAATAATAATAATTTAAACCATCAATTGTCATAACTCGGATGATTACAAAATACAAGAGTTAGTAAGTTATATAAGAACTCGGGTAACTCATTTTATTCTTTATTTTTTAAGAAAAGAATTACAAAATTAGTATAAACAGATCAATAATATAATAAACATACAAAAGAAAACAAAGTCCACAAAGAAAATAAAATATCTTTAAAAAAATCAAAATGCATTTTTTTTGTTTCAGCACCTAAAGATTCAAATAAGAGAACAACTTTAGTATAAAAAAAATGGTTAGCCCAAAAACAAAAAAAAGCCCAATGCAAATTAAGACTTAGAAAAAAATAATATCAGAAATGCAAAAGTAATACTAGAAACATAAAATGGAAGGAGAAAATGGTTGCAAACGCAACAAGGGCAAGGAGCATGGGTGAGAAAGTGGTACAACAACAAGGGGTGGCAGAGGTTCCTCAGAAGGTGTTGCAGGTTCTGATTGTGCCGAATCTGGTAGTTTTACGGCATTTCTGTGGTGATGGGTCTTTAGCAGGGCTATGTTTTAGAATGAAAAGAAGAAGGAAAAAAATGGCTGCGATAGGCAGAAGTGTATACATATGAAGGCTGAAAGTCAGTAAGTTTCTGAGTGTCCTTTCTGTGTATGAGTTATGTGGTTTTATAGGAGGAGATTAGGTTGAAGAGTTTGAGTTAAAATGTGATGAGGAGTTTGTTTAGGATAAGTGATGGGTTTGTTTAGGATAAATGATGCGACTATTGAGGATGAGTTATGGTTGGTTTAGGATAGTTAGGATAAGTGTTTAGGAATTAGGATGATTGATGGAGTTTGTTTAGGATAAGTGCTTAAGGGTTATGATAACGATGGGATTTGTTTAGGATAAGTCTTGACATATGAGTTGTGGGTTAATGAGTTGGATCATGAATTATGGGTTAATAAGTTGGTTTAGGGGTTAATGGGCTAATGGGTTGAAAGATGAGTCTTTTTATTTTTATTTTTATTTTTTATTTTACAAAATGCCCCTGACAAAATTGGGTGTTCACAGTTGTCCCTCTTTACTTGTTTCTTACTAGATAAAAAGAATAATCGTAGTTTTTCATTTTATCACTGTAAGGAACAAGTAAAGACATGAACTCGAATTTTGTTCGGGAGCGAAAAGAAACAAAACTAAGCAAAGAGTGATGAGCTCAATGACAGAAACTCAAATAACAGGGAGCCGATGCACTTAAACGTAAAAGACAGGAGCAAAGAGCGATGTGCTCAATGACAGAAACTCAAATGACAGGGAGCCGATGCACTCAAACGTAAAAGACAGGAGCCGATGCGCTCAAAAGCGAAAGACAGGAGCTGATGCACTCAAAAATAAATGTCAAGAAATTAAAATACATGAAGCTGATGCGCTAACAAAAATGACAAGAATTTAAAATGCATGGTGCTGATGTGCTCAAAAAAATTAAAAGACAATGGGTAACTGAGTCCCGAAATTTAAAAGACAATGGGTAACTGAGTCCCAAAACTTAAATGACAATAGGCAACTGAGTCCCGAAATTTAAATGACAATGGGCAACTGAGTCCTGAAATTAAAAGACAATGGACAAGTGAGTCCCGAAATTTAAAAGACAATGGGCAACTGAGTCCCGAAATTTAAAAGATAATGGGCAACAGAGTCCCAAAATTTAAAAAAAATAATGGGCAACTGAGTCCCAAAATTTAAATGACAATGAACAATTCAGTCCCAAAATTTAAATGACAGTGGACAAATGAGTTCCGAAATTAAAAGACAATGGGCAACTGAGTCTCGAAATTTAAAAGACAATGAGCAATTGAGTCTTGAAATTTAAAAAATAATTGGTAACAGAGTCCCGAAATTTAAAAAAAAATAATGGACAACTGAGTCCCGAAATTTAAAAGGTAATGGGCAACTGAGTCCCGAAATTTAAAAAAAATAATGGGCAACTGAGTCCCGAAACTTAAAAGACAATAGGCAACTGAGTCCTGAAATTTAAAAAAAATAATGGGCAACTGAGTCCCGAAACTTAAAAGACAATAGGCAACTGAGTCCCGAAATTAAAAGACAATAGGTAATTGAGTCCTGAAATTAAAAAAAATAATGGGCAACTGAGTATCAGAATTTAAATGACAACGGACAACTGAGTCCTAAAATTTAAATGACAATGGGCAACTGAGTCCCGAAATTTAAAAGATAATGGGCAACTGAGTCCCGAAATTTAAATGATAATAGGCAACTGTGTCCGAAATTTAAAAGATAATGGGCAACTGAGTCTCGAAATTTAAAAGATAATGGGCAACAGAATCCTAAAATTTAAATGACAATGGGTAACTAAGTCCTGAAATTTAAATGACAATGGATAACTGAGTCTCGAAATTAAAAGACAATGGGGAGCTGTGTCCCAAAATTTAAAAGACAATAAATAACTGAGTCCCGAAATTTAAAATATAATGGGCAACAGAGTCCCGAAATTTAAAAAAATAATGGCCAACTGAGTCTCAAAATTTAAATGACAATGGACAACTGAGTTCCGAAACTTAAAAGACAATGAGTAACTGAGTTCTGAAATTTAAATGACAATGGGCAACTGAGTCCCAAAACTTAAAAGACAATGGGCAACTGAGTCCCGTAATTTAAATGACAATGGCCAACTAAGTCCCGAAATTTAAATGACAATGGGCAACAAAGTCCTGAAATTTAAAAGATAATGGGCAACAGAGTCCCAAAATTTAAAAAAAAAATAATGGGCAACTAAGTTCCAAAATTTAAATGACAATAGATAACTGAGTCCCGAAATTAAAAGACAATAGACAACTGAGTCCCGAAATTAAAAAAATAATGGGCAATTGAGTTCTGCAATTTAAATGATAACGGATAACTGAGTCCCAAAATTTAAATGACAATGGACAACTGAGTCCTTGAATTTAAAAGATAATGGACAACTAAGTCCTAGAATTTAAATGATAATGGGCAACTGATTCCCGAAATTTAAAAGATAATAGGCAACTGAGTCCCTGAATCTAAAAGACAATGGGTAACTGAGTCCCGAAATTTAAAAGACAATTGACAATTAAGTCTCGAAATTTAAATGACAATAGGCAACTGAGTCCCAGAATTTAAATGACAATGGGCAACTGTGGCCTGAAAAGATCTTCTTTTTCTTTTATTATTTTTTCTCTCTCTTTTCTCTTTTTTTCTTTTCCTTTTTTTTTTTTCTTCTTTTTTTCCTCTCTTTTTTTATTTTTCCTTTCTCTTTTCTCTTTTCTCTTTTCTCTTTTTTTTTTCTTTTTTTTTTTCTCTTTTTATTTTTCTCTTTTTTTTTCTTTTCCTCTTTCTCTTTCCTTTTTTATTTTTTTTATTTTTTAAATTTTATTTTAAAAAATCATTTGAACCAAGGACGACTTTGGAAAGCTTTGACCAATCAAACCACTCGTTCACGTACTTTAGCCCGTTGGACCTGATAACTCCTGTCCTCATCCTTTCTTTCCTTTTTCTTCTTCTTTCTCTTTCCTTGTTTGCCACTCTCTACTCTCCTTTTGAGAAATGAAATGATCATCTCTTGTCATGAACCCCTGCTTGGCTGAGTCATTGAGAGAAATTTTTACTTCAGTATTTAACTTTGTCCCTTATCCAATTGATTCCCTACAACTGCTTGATTGCTCATATCTTCTCTTTAATCGTTCAAAAATTTGCCCCAATATGGCCAATTGAACAAAATTGCCCCAATTTGGTGAACTTTTCAAGGGGCTTCAGGGCTTCTTCCTATTTATTTGCCCCAGCTTTTGCTTAAATCGCCCTTTCGGATTTTCAATCTAACGGGCTTTTTTCTCTTTTTGCTTAGGTACCTCTTATTTATGGATTATCCCTTGAGATATCATTTTTTCATTTAATTAGAACTTCTAAGTTCTTTTCGATCTGAATTATTTATCAGGGGATTGTCATCAGATGGTCAAATCATAATGTTGTACTCATGTTCACCTTACCTGAAGCATTACGTAATAGATAGACATGGATTCAAAAATACAACAGAACAAAAATTGACTAAGTGAACAACTTCCAAATTGGCCTTTGAAGTTTGACAACACAAAATGGTATATATGGAACAAGACACAAACGATGGTATAAGATTCAAAGAAGAGTTGCCTTGATATGGATTAGTTTGATCCTCATGAAAATGATATTTAGTTGCTCACTAGACATTATGATCAAGGATTTCCCTCTGAACATCTACATCAAATCAAATTGAACCAAAGAGAAATTTGTCCCATTTTAGGATTGAATAGAATAAGGCTAACACTCGCTCTAGTGATCGAAAGATTTATCCCAGTGTTGGTCAACCGAACCAAGGAAAAGAAAAATTGTCCAATTTAGAGTCAAATCGAGCAGGGTAGACACTTATCCTAGTGTAAGGCCCAAATTGAACCAAAGAGAAATTTGCCCTAGTTTAGGACTGAATTGAATAGAACAGAAACTTGCTCTAGTGACTGAAAGATTTGCCCCAGTGTAGGGCCAGCTCGAACATGGTAGAAACTTGCCCTGATGAAAGTCTTTTTTTTTCTCCTTTTCTTTTTTTTTAATAGCAATGAATTAGATACTTAGATGAGTGTAACCTTTGTCTCAAAATTAAAGTTAACGAAAATGACAACAACTCTTCATTGATCAAAATGGACTTTTTAAGGCTTATAACATGGCCAAGGTTAAGGGTTATGAAAGGAAAGATATAAGGTTCAAACAATTGTTTAGAGGTTGAATGAGACTAAGGATCATTGACCAAAACTAAATTTCGTCAATTGCTTTTGCGCTTTCAAGTATACCTTTCTTTTATTGTTCTCCATTTCTTCCCTATTTCATTTTATTTTCTTTCTTCTTTCTTTCCCTTCTCTCTTTTTTGTTTTTCCTTTTTTTTTTTTTTTTTTTTACTTCTTGCCTCTTTCACCTTTTCTTCCTTTTTCATTATGTTTGAAAATAGTCACCATGACAATCAACCTTTGTCTTGTACTATTCCCTACTGTAGGGGTGATCCTTATCCTGGGTTCATTAAAAAAAATTTCAAGCTCAAAAAGGGGTAACAAGGGATAAAGATAATGAAATTTTGTAAAAGATAGAGAAAATGGTTCATCTTCATTTCCAAATCATGATTGTTTATCTTTAACACTTTAATTTTGAGATAAAAAGATAGTATACACCAAATGATTACTTCATTACTCTTTTTTTCTTTTTTTTTTTCAAAAGACACTTGCACTCGAGGACTTTATTGACGTCTACCAAACTGGGAATTGCCAAGAATTGGATAAAAGGAAGACACTTTGTAGAAATGAAATAGCATAAATGTCAATAAAGATAATATGATAGAAAAGAAATGAAACAATGTACCCATGTAAATTTATTACATTAATACTTCAAGAAAGTTAACATAAGTTCAATATCACTAATTACTTTATGACAATCACTTCAAGAGTTGTTGACAATACTAGGTCCGGCTACTTCTTCAATGTCAAGCTTCCCATAATCAATTAGCTTCTTTACTGCAATCTTGAAGTATTCACAATTTTCAATTGAGTGCCCTGGGATGTCCCTGTGGTATTTGCAAGTTAAATTTAGGTTATACCACGTTGGGAATATTGGTTCTAGGGGACGTACAAGATTTCC
Source organism: Ormosia semicastrata (assembly GCA_029884595.1). Classification (NCBI taxonomy): domain Eukaryota; kingdom Viridiplantae; phylum Streptophyta; class Magnoliopsida; order Fabales; family Fabaceae; genus Ormosia; species Ormosia semicastrata. The sequence goes on along the minus strand of JAQQTO010000057.1, from coordinate 5,684,835 downwards.
AGATACGAGGTGGGTATCAAACAGTCATTGGAATAAGTCTGCATTTGAGAAGGATAATTTTGGGAAATAGGGTAGGTTTTGGGGACGGGAACAGCCTTGATTTTGGAAGTTTGGTCGAAGCTATGGGTGATTTGGGAAATTTTGTAAAGCTGCAGATGGATATTGAGTATAGGTCGAAGGAGTTGGTACATATGGTTGTGGAGTGGGGACATTTTGATTTGGAATTGTGGAGTTGGGGTGATGTTCATGGGAAGAGCAGTTAGGCCAGGTATATGAGAAGGTGCAAGTGTCTGATAAAAAGAGTAGAGGTTTGGGTTATATGGAGGGGCTCGATACGCAGGGTAAAACAGTGGATAGTTTGGTTGTGAAGGTTGTTGGTTTTGCACATAGCTCACCTCAGACTCCTTTTCCTTTTTCGGCTAGAATCTTTTCTCAGGAGCTGTATCTTCTGTATTGTTATTCAAGGTCCTTCCCACAACAGGCATCTCAGTAGTGATCACAGGGTTTGTCCCCATAGAAGGGATATTTGGCAAGCGCGTATGTGTTCCAGTTACTCCTATATCCCCGACTGCCCCAATCAAGGTGAGGGTCTCCCTCATGGCTGACAACATTTCCTCCATTCTTCTCTAAGATTCTACCATTTCGTTCATCCTCTCTTTCATCTCATCTATTTCTATACTCAAATTTCTTTCTTCATTCCTAGTTGTCATTGCTGTAAGCTTTGTTCGGACCCTTGTGTTGGGAACTCAGGTTTAATTGGTGCCTTCTTTCCTTAGTCGCACAATGATTGCTGAACATAGTAACATCATACAAGGAATTAGATGAAATGAATGAGATTAATGTCAAGCATAAGATGATATGAATGAAATGAAAATATTTTTTTTTCAAATGCATGAAATAAAAATGCATGATTTATTTTTTTTAATATTTTTTAGAATGCTAAAGATGCCATGAAAATGCATGAATTTTTTTATGAGAATGCATGATTTATTTTTTTATTATTTTTTTATTTTTTAAATGCCATAAAAATGCTAAGGATGCATGATTTAAATTATTTTTTTAAATGCTATTTTTTATTTTTTTATTTTTTTTAAAAATGCTACGAGTGTTATGAAAATGCATGATTATTTTACTTTTTTTTTTTAAAAATGCTAGGAATGCAAGATGATTTTTTTTAAGAATGTTAGGAATGACATGAAAATGCAAGATAATGTATTTTTTAAGTTTTTTTTAATGCAAAAATGGATAACATGAGGAAAGAAGAAGTACGCTCCCTTTGTGTCCTAATGAGATTGCCTTAAACTTGGGACTCTCTATTCTAAAGATTTAAGAGTCTTTCTGATCCATGAGAACTTTCATTGGGTGGTTCTTCTATTCTAAAGGTTTCTAAAGTTAAGTCTCATTTCAGAATGTTGACCACAAACAATGGGTAAACCACTAGGTGTAGGACATTCGCGAAACAGGCGCACTCTAGATGAGGTTTTCGCGATAACCAAACAGGATGTACATTCAAAATGACTACCACTACGCAATCTCTACCTAACCTAGGCTTCACTCAGACCCGAGTATAGGGTCTCATTCAGATGTGTGTGATAAATGTGAAGGTGTTGTGGGTGTAGGGAGCATACAAATATTTACAATCCTAAAGACTACTCATATCCTGCAAAACAAAGCAACAAACAAATTCCAAAAGTTTTCTACCCTAAAATTTAGGTAATAAAACAATTAACTAAAAAAAAAGAATCAAATATAAAAATAAAAAAAAAAAAAAAAAAAGAAAAGAAAAAGGGTATAACAAACACATAAAGATCTTAATATTTGCATAACCAATTTGTATAGGTTTGACTCTCAAGCATCCCCAGTGGAGTCGCATCTGTCGCGACCAAAAAATCAGGCGGAATAGCAACTTAAATTAATAAATTAGGAGTCGTCACCAATTTTATTTTTTATTAGGAAAAATTGAAAAACTAAAAAAAAAAATAGTCTTTGAAACCAGATTAAATTCGGGAGTCGGTTATGTGTAGGGAATAGTGGAAACTTAATCCCACAACACCCCTAACACACCCGTCCTAAGACGGTACCTTAAATTAATTATGCAAATTCTTAATAATCTTTGAAAATATTTGTTTTACCTCTTTTGTAAAAAAAATATGAAATAAACAAATAAATTATGAAAATTTAATTTTTGACTTGGCAGAATAGAAATTTTGCTCCTACATATCCTCAAGTGTAATAAGGAACTCAAAGTCACGTAATTCTTTAGAAAATAATTGTGGGTTGATTGATTTTAATTAAAATTTATAATTAAAATTTTTATAAAAATTTGAATTAATAGGTCGTCGTGACTCCGTTAATTAAATTAAAGTTTGAATAAGTGAAGCTCGCGTCACGCTAGAGACGTCACCTATTGATTATCAAATTTGTTACAAAATTTTTATTGAAAAATTATCTAGAAAAAATGGCTGATTTTATTTTTAATTATTAAAAAATTGATTTAACAAGTCGTCGCGACTCAGTTAATCAAATTAATGATTGAATAGGTGAAGCTCGCGTCACGCTAGAGACGTCACTCATTATTCATCAAGTTTTTACGAAAAAAAAATATTTATCAATTAGTAATTTATTTTATAAAAATTTGAATACAAAATAATAATAATAATAATAATAATAATTATTATTATTATTATTATAATAATATTATTATTATTATTAATATTAATTTGAATGATCAAACTGTCATAACTCGGATGATTACAAAATATAAGGATTAACAAACCTGTCGTGAAACTCGGTAACCCATTTTATTCTTTATTTTTTTAAGAAAAGAATTACAAAATTAGTATAAACAGATTAATAATATAATAAACATACAAAAGAAAACTAAGTCCACAAAGAAAATAAAATATCTTTAAAAAAAATCAAAATGCATTTTTTTTGTATCAGCACCTAAAGATTCAAATAAGAGAACAATTTTAGTGTAAAAAAAATGGTTAGCCCAAAAACAAAATAAAGCCCAAATGCAAATCAAGGCTTAGAAAAAAATAATATCAGAAACGCAAAAGCAATACCAGAAACATAAAATGGAAGGAGAAAATGGTTGCAAACGCTACAAGGGCAAGGAGCGTGGGTGAGAAAGTGGTACAACAACAAGGGGTGGCAGAGGTTCCTGAGTGGTAAGGTGTTGCAGGTTCTGATTGTGCCGAATCTGGTGGTTTTACGATGTTTCTGTGGTGATGGGTCTTTAGCAGGGCTATGTTTTAGAATGAAAAGAAGAAGGAAAAAAAATGGCTGCGATAGGCAAAAGTGTATACGTATGAAGGCTGAAAGTCAGTGAGTTTCTGAGTGTCCTTTCTGTGTATGGGTTATGTGATTTTATAGGAGGGGATTAGGTTGAAGAGTTTGAGTTAAAATGTGATTAAGAGTTTATTTAGGATAAGTAATGGGATTTGTTTAGGATAAGTGATGCGATCTATTGAGGATGAGTTATGGTTCGGTTTAAGATAGTTAGGATAAGTGTTTAGGAATTAAGATGATTGATGGAGTTTATTTATGATAAATGCTTAAAGGTTAGGATAACGATGGATTTGTTTAGGATAAGTCTTTGGCATATGGGTTGTAGGTTAATGAGTTGGATCATGGATTATGGGTTAATGGGTTGATTTAGGGGTTAATGGGTCTAATGGGATGAAAGATGAGTCTTTTTATTTTTATTTTTATTTTTATTTTTTATTTTTTTAAAAATGTCTCAGACAAAATTGGGTGTTCACATCTGTCATGGAAGAACTTCTCCAGATAATTAAGTATCTCCTGAATGGTTCATCGGTATTTCTCATGAATTCTCATCGTTGTCGCCAACCAGGAAGTCACCGCAACCTGTGGAAGAGTCGTTGATTTTTCATGAATTCTCTTTGTTCTTTTTTATCTATCCTTTAAGGTTTGAGTTTTGTTAATAAGTATCAGTTAAGTAAGTCAAAATATAAATTTTTTAAGAGTTTTGTTATATCTTTTAAAATATCCTTCTAATAATTCTTTTAGTATTTAATAAAAAATATTAAATAAAAATTAAATACAACAAATATCTTTAGAATATAAAAACATTCAATACTTTCTTCATATAGTAATTAGGATGATTATTAAAAAATATGTTAGGAGAATTAATCATTTTCTATTTTTTAATGAAAACAAATATTTAATGTATTGAAAATTAAAAAAAAAAACTATTTGTCTTTTTTTTTTATCAAAAGCTTTCTATTTTGACTTCATTAGCAAGTGTCTACAAAAATCTTATGATTTTTACACAAGAATTAAGGACATTATTAAATAATTTCAAATTAAGTAAAATATAGACATGATTAAATTACCTTTCTTACTTTATTAATTAAATATGTATAGGAAATTGTAGAAGTTAATTAATATCTATAATTATTAAATTTAGAAAAGACAATAAAAAGTGGTGTAAAATTGAAAAAAAAATTAATTAATATAATTTTAAAATTCCAAAATTGTCAGATAAATTAAAACAAAACAATGATTGAGAAAGTATTGTATACATTTTTTTAAAAATGTGTGATTGAGAAAGAGAAAATGATAAAAAAATAAGTATGATAAATAATATTAAATAAAGTATAAAAATAAGTGTATATATTATTTATGATAAAAATATAAGAATTATAAACCAAATTAATTCCAACTCAGCCAATATCCAAGGGTTAGCTTGCAACTGGTAATTCTGATTTTGCATTTGATGTGTCTGACTTTGACGAATATCAAAGGGATGAATAAGAAGGAGAGAAAGGTGGAGAATTGGAATAGGTGAGGTGGGTTGGGATGGGGTATGGGCCATGGACGTAATTAGTTCTGACTTTCAATCAAAATAAAATAATTAATGAAAGATAAAATATAAATTATAAAAAACGTTTTTTATAAACCAAGTTGCATTGACCGATTATGGAAGGTAAAATATAGGGAGCACTGGTGCACCCTACTAAAAGGGGTGCACCACATAATCACCCACTTTAAGACGTTTTTCTTTGAACTCTACACTCCAAATATAATGATCACTGCGATGAATAATTCTAAATTTTTTTATATAATTTTTTTATTAATCATCTTAATTATTAAATAAAAATATATTAAATATTTTTTATATTTTTAAGATATTAAATATATTTATTTTTTTATTATATATTTTTTTATTTAATATTAAAAAATTATTAAGAGAAATTTTTAGAAAAATATAACAAAACTTCTAATGAATTTTGTTATATCTTCCTAATAATTATTTTACTATATAATAAAAAAATATTAAATTAAAAATTAAATGTAATTAATATCTTTGATAACATAAAAATTATTTAATATTTTATTTATTTAATAATTAAGAGAATAAATTAGGAAGATTAATCATTTTCCTTTGCTACTAAGTGTCAATTAAGAAAGTTAAAATAGAAATTTTTTAAATAAAAACAAGATATTTAATGTATTAAAAATTAAAAAAGAATTTTACTATATCTTTCTAAAACATCTTCTTAATAATCTTCCTACTATCTAATAAAAAAGTATTAAATAAAAAATTAAATACAACTAATATCTTGAGAATATAAAAATATTCAATACTTTCTTTATTTAGTAATTAGAATGATTATTAGGAGGATGAGTTAAGAGGATTAATCAATTTCTATTGAAAAAGAGTTTTACTATATCCTCCTATCCTCCTACTACCTAATAAAGAAAGTATTAAATGAAAAATTAAATGCAACTAATATATTAGGAATATAAAAATACTCAATACTTTCTTTATTTAGTAATTAGGAGGATTAATCATTTTCATTGAAGAAAAGCTTTGTTATATTCTCATAAAATATTCTCTAATAAAACCTAATAAAGAAAGTATCAAATAAAAATTAAATACAATCAATATATTGAGAATATAAAAATATTCAATACTTTTTTTTATTTAGTAATTAGAATGATTATTAGAGGATGAATTAGGAGGATTAATCATTTTTTATTGAAAAAGAGCTTTGTTATATCCTCTTAAAACATCCTCCTAATAATCTTTCTATTACCTAATAAAAAATATTAAATAAAAAATTAAATGTAACTAATATATTGGGAATATAAAAATATTCAATTCTTTCTTTATTTAGTAATTAGGAGAATTATTAGAATGATAAGTTAAGAGGATTAATAATTTTTCATTGAAAAAAGCTTTTGTTATATCCTCCTAAAACATTTTCCTAATAATTTTCCTACTACCTAACAAAAAAAATATTAAATAAAAAATTAAATGCAACTAATATTTTGCTATTTGTCTTGTTTTTCATCAAAAGCTTTCTATTATGACTTCCTTAACAAGTGCCCACAAAATTCTTAAGGTTTTTACACAAAAATTAATGACACTATTAAATAATCTCAAATTAAGTGAAACATTGACATGATTAAATTACCTTTTTCACTCTCTTAAATATGTGTAGGAAATTGTAAAAGTTAATTAATATGTGTAGTTATTAGGTTTAGTAAAGACAAAAAAAGTGGGGTAAAATTTAAAAAAATTAATTAATATATTTTTAAAATTTCTAAAATGACATATAAATTAAGACAAAATAAGTTTTTTAAAAAGACAGATAAAAAAGAACGAAGGAAGTAAATCATGAATGTCAACATTATTTAATAAACATTAATTATTTGAGTTTCATCAATTTAGCCAATAAATGTTGTAATATTATTGTGATGAGCGTGCATATCAAATTTGGTACTCCCTTTGCCCCTTAATAATTGTCTTTTTAAAAATTTTGATTTGTTCTAAATTATTTGTCATTCGATAATATTAAAAAAATATTAATTAATTTTTCCCATCTTTATCCTCCTTAATAGGAGAACTTATAATACCACGTGAGATTAATAGGAGAATTAATATAAATAGAAAAAAGATAATGTAGTCACATTACATCATATTTTTTGTATTTGGAGCTATTTAATTTTATCCTTAATCTTTTGTGTGAAAACTTTAAAAAATAATTATTAAAAAATAGAGGAAATATTAATAAAATATTTGTAGGTATCTAATCAAGTAATTAACATTTACATATATTTTCAAAACATAGTATATATTAAAATGGATTAATTAAAACCAATTAATTTTAAATTTTCATAAAATTTTATAAACTTGATCTATATCATGAAAACTATCAATTTGACAGTTGAATTGATAAAATTCTCTCTATCTATATATATATATATATTCATATATATATTCATATATGTGTGATATACTTATATTCACAATTGGTAAGACATTTAATTGAATTTTTTTAATTTGGAGCATGTTTAAACATTTTTATGTATTATTTTTGTTAATAAGAGTTTACTCAATTAAAAAATCAAATTACAACAACTCATTTAAAAAAAATCATTTTTAGATTGACGACACAATTTATTACTGCTCTACAAAAATCACTAAACTTGAAAAGAATACACGTATAGCTCATTTATCCATTTTGAGATCTAACAAATAGAAGTTCTAAAAATTCTTTTATAAACTTGGAGTAATCAAGTTGAATGTATTAAATCAATCATATATTTAATTATAATATATTATAATAATTAATTATAATTATTATCTATTAATTAATTATATCATTAGTTTAATAAACCTAATTTATATACTCTTAATTTATACAAAAATTTCTCTACAAGTGCTCGAAAATTATAATTCAAGTTTCAAGTCCTGTTTTCAACTCACCATACATGTTAATCTGAGTGACTGTACAGAAATATACATTGAAAATTGAAACTTGAAACTCTCGGCCCTAGAAATGGAATTGAATGGGCTGTTGGAACAACTCTTGTCGCAATCCAATAATCGAAATGCCAGATTATAGTGTTTCATCAGTCAATAAATAGCTTGATGTGATTGACTGATAGAATTTGTTGATGATTAGGTTAAGATGTCTGCAATTAGACCTGTAATCTCAGCAAAAGTACACCTGTCAGCTAATTTACGTAGCAGCAATCATTATCATAAAGCTTTAAAGCAAAATGGGGTTCAATAAGTCTAAAGATATTATTTGGAAAATAACTTTCATCATATGATGTACGGATACGTTATTATTGAAGTATATTTATGTGTTAAATATATATTTGTGTCATATATATATAAATATTTGTATAATATATATGTTTTATTTATTAAAATATATTTGATTAAAAAGATTATTATTTTTAATTTAGACATATTTTAAATATATTTAAACGTAATTTGACACGTTTGAATACGTCTCAAAATATCTGTAAACGATTTTAAACACGATCTATTAATATATCTTTTTTAAATAGTTTCTATGATTAATATTCAATTAGTAAGCCTGTAACACACCTAAACTCAATCACATAACTAATATCTTAAGTCACTATTTTTACACATCAGTATTTTAAATTTTATCTTTTCATACATTATTATTAGACTTTTAAGTTTTATCTTTTCACATATCACTATTTTCATCTGCTCCTTCTACATTTATTCGTACCAAAATCGTTCATTTTGTTATCACTGAAATTTATTTTATACTAATATTCTCTCTAATTAATTTTTTTAATGCACATGTATTCATTCATGATTAGTTTTATTAAAAAAATTAGTTTAAGATATTTTTTAAAATATATCAATAGAAATTATATGCTATATTTTTTAAAAGAGACTTATTAAATAATAAATATTAATATATATGACATATATTAAGATATTATAAATTTTAAACTTATAAAAATAATATTAATAATTATATATTTTTTTACTTAAATTTTATAATTATATATATATATATATATATATATATATATATATATTTATATTTTATAATTTTTAAATTTAATATATCTTTATATTTGTGTCTGTATCATGTCTTATATCCGTGTTCATATCCGTGCTTCATTGCTTCGATCACTGGTATGGCCTTAAGGGCATACGCCTGATCTTGGTCAATGTAATTACAGTTTTGAGCCAACTAGAGCTAGCCGAATTAAAACAAGCTTGTGTTACAAAAGTTAAACATATATAAAAACTTATAATTGACAGTATATATAACTATTGGATTGTATGTAACTTTTAACTATATTAATATAACTTTAATATAAATTCAAATTGAATTTAGTAATAATAAAAAAGATGTATAGCGGCAGCAACATGGTGATTGACCGATACCATGGATGTGGAGTCTGATAGCAGAATTTGTTGCAAAGCGTTCAAAAGAGCTGTGAACAGCACTACATCGGTGGGTTTGGTCATTAGGGATTGTTATTTGCTATCCTCATGTTAGCTGACCCCTCCAGTGGAGGGCCTCCACCCCCCCCCCCCATAAAAGATGGAGTTCAGGGGTTTGATCCTCCTCTCCTCCCAAAGTCTCCCTTCCCGTTTTCAATATTCTAGCTTCTAGCTGACGAAATCACAGAGCCAGCTCCACTATTAGATGTACGAAAATTTTGCTAGGAAAATAATTGTATGGTTAACCTTTTTTTGTTGTATTTTTAACAGGAGTATTGGTATTGACATGAGATTCCTGGCTATTATCTGTGGGTTTGGTCATTATTTTTTATTGTTATTTGCAATATTTTCCTCATTTCCCGTTAGATATGATCCCTCCACCCCGCTTTTTATTTCTCGCTTTTGGGATTCCCAAAGTCTCCCTTCCGTTTTTTAATTTCTCAATATTCTAGCTTCTAGCTGACGAAATCATTTACTCATTATTGAGAACCAGCTCCACTATTAGATGTAACGAAAATTTTAGAAACTCTTTCGATCGGATTCACTATAGATTAAAAATTTCAATTGTATGGTTAACCTTTTTTGTTGTATTTTTAACAGGACTATTTCAATGTATTAACCGTATTGACATTATTCATAATGAGATTCCTGGCTATTAATAAGGAGACCCTTCTATATAAAAAGTGTCTGGTTTAAAGTTTGCATTTTTGTCTTTTCTTTAAAAGGCGGCACATATCATTATATTTAAATTTTTGGGTACTGTATTGTTAAATTTAATATCCTATAAAATGCGATTGATAAATAAACATAAAGAGTTGTTTTCTTATTATAGGACCCCTCTACTTGACTTAAGGGTTCTCTTTTTCATTTTTTAATAAAAAAACGGATTTCATGTAAAGAAATAATATAATAGTTTTCATAATCTTCAAAATCAATACGTCAAAATATGAGTATAGTTTTTTTATTTTCAGTGTCTTCAGCAAACGATCCATATCTCAACTGAGGTATGAAGTTTGTGGTAGCATATATAGAAGGTAGTTCTATTAAAAATAAAAAAAACTCTCTTCCATATCTAAACTTGGAGGTTTAAGCCATAATTTATTGTAGTTATTAAACTTAAACCGGTTATAGTTAATAAATTCAGACCTAACTAATCAATAATTAGAGCATATTTGGTTCAGTTTAACAGTTTTTTTTTAACTTTAAACTTTTGCACAAATAATCAAATATGTTTGGGTGAATATTTAAAAAAAATCAACAGCTTTTTTTAAGAAAAAAGTTGTTGGAGATCAAACTGTTGGGTGAATATTTTTTATAAAAGTTGTTGGGATTTTTTTTACTTTGAGATATAAATATCATTTTATCCTTAATGAAATAATTTTTTTAATCAATCAAATAATTTTTTAATCATTTATACTTATTTTGATAATTTAATATATAAAATTAATTTTTTTATATCATTCAAAAAAATAAATTAATTTAAAATTATTTTTCAACTCATAAATTTTTTTTTATAATCAATTATAATAAAAAAAAATTATACAATAATTAATTATTAAAATAATTTAATTTTTACGATTATCCAAACACCAATTAATAAATTCGGACAGAACCAATCTATAAATCGGTGAATTGGCCAAACAGCTAGTCCAAACTCCAAATCACCTACTAGATCGGTTATATTTATAACCCTGATGTAAATCGATCTAACTCAGCTGATTCGACTTACTTTACCCGTATGGGCCATACAATTTCTTTTTTTAAAAAAATAACATTGGCCCAATTTACTCAAACCGGCCTTGTTAGTTGGGTAAAACTGAAATATAAATGATCTAGCACACCACTCAAACCCATTCAGAGGTTGGGCCCATAAGGCTCCATGCATACCATGCGAGTGTGGGAGCTGCTTGGTTTTATAGGTAAAGCACAATGCATCTGCTCCACAACCAGACGATGCGGGACTCCTTCAAAAGCTATATTTCACTTCCATTCCAATTGCTCAATGATGTGGGACTAAAAAAGTCAGAATCCACTTGAAGTCTGTATCTCTATTAGCATCAAAATATTTATATTCACTATATATTATTGTTGTGACTTTTAAAAACTGACATCTAATATGTAATATTGTAATAGGTAAACACAAAACTTCAACCTTGCTGGAAAAATGACATTAGATATTTATATAATTAAATATTTATTATATTTATTTAATTATATCTAATTTAGCTGGTTCAATGAGTGATTCAATGGTTAAACTGATGACCTAATGACCCAATGCCTTAGCCAAATCAATGAGCAAGTCGAGTTTAATAACTATACTCTAAGCTCATAAGGTTTCCTCTAGGACAACATTTATTGTCAATGTTAGTTATCTAACGTTAACTCAACAACAAATTTGCCTGGGTGCATAACTTCATTACTCTAAGGTTTTAGACTAAGACAATTTGACAGCTGTCGACTGTTTTGAATTTTCAGTCTCTAATTTCAGTGAATCTTTTTAAAAAAAAAAAAACTTCACTAATGGAAGGTTTCACATGATGATTTTTTAAAATTAAAGCAGAGGCAAAATTGTTGTACATATTAACAAGCGCAATGAGAGAATAACATCTGGCCCAAATGAGGATATGTTAATCTTAATATGGTATAATTAAATTAAGCCCATTCACAAAGTACGTTAGTCTAGGCTTAAGTGAATTTGGAGAAGTGGACTTTCTATTACTCTAGACCGTAACTTGATTTAGAAGAGTGTTATATCTCAGAGGCTCGGCGGAAACCTCTCTATTGTCTTTTTGTTGTTATTTTTTTTTAATTTTTTTATATGATACTCTTGTTAGTTATATATCAAAGAAAAATTGATAAACAAATAGAGATAGAAAGGAAATGTTGTGCTATTAAAAGTTAATGCATGTACAAGTTTTAATCTGAGTTTAGAGTTAAAAAAAATTCTTTTGAAATAAGTTTATTTTTAAAGTAAGTAAGTAAGATATATTTATTCTTAAATTATTTAGTAAGTTGATATTTTAATATATTTTATTAAATTAAAAATAAATATATTATTATTTACTCTTTTAATGAAAATTCACTTTAAAAAAACTTTATCTCTTTAAGTAATATTTACACGTGACCTATAAATAAATGATTATTAGCAAAAATTGAACCTAAAACATTTCAATCCACACAATTTTATTTTTATTAGTTGAGCCAATAATCTTTATTCACTATAAAAAAAACTTCTTATGCTTACATATCTATAAAGGATTAAGTTATAAATAATTATAATTTCCATGCCAACTAGTGTACGAGACACAAAATTTAAGATATCTCAACTAAAACTGTTATAAATATTAAATGTTGGAATTAAGCAAACAAGAAAGCACACAACAAAATTCCAGTAAAATTTATTTTATTTTTAAATAAAATAGCTATATTATATTATTTAGTTATGATTACGTGAGCTTTAATAAGTTGACATCGATTTTAAAATTTTTGGCTTAATTCATAATTAATAACAATTCGGTGAGTGGGAACAGTTTAGAAAAACAAACACTTGCCTCGTTTGTAAACTTTCCAATTTGGGAAAGAAGACAAATTCTTGATTGTCCTTTCCTCTGGGTCGAAATGACTGCATCACCCCCAACTAAATAATGAATAACTTTCGGAAATAAATATTCATGATAACATTTTTTAATATAGAGATAAATTTAAGATATTATCCGAAAAAAAAAACATTTAATTTAATATGCTAGATAGGGACTTATCCATAGATGGGTTTATTGTCTTTTTATGTTTTTGTTTTTTTATATTATTTTGCCATATGAAAGATAGACAAAATACTTTGCATAGAGTCTTACGTCTCTATAATCGTCCTAATCTTTTGTTTACAATATATTTTATATATCTCATTCCGCATAACTGTGTCATGAAAATATCGCACAATAACTAAATCTTTCAAAGATTTTTTTTATTTGCAATTTTCAACTCATTAGCATTACATTTGCACACATTTGTATGTACTTGTTGAATAAAATACAAAATAAATAGGGAACATAACAAATCAATCAATATAATATAATATAATTAATTATCAATTAATATAATATAAAAAATATGACTTAAAATTTGTTATATGTCATCTAAGTTACTTAATAAATGCATAAAATTTTTGATATAACAAATATATTATTTAAATATTTTTATATGTCATCGATGTAATAACTTAAAAAATATTGACATATATAAAAAAATTATCAAATATGCATTACATAATCAATCAATTAATCAATTTAATCAATCAATAAAAATAATCAATTAACCAGTATAATTAATATATGAAAAAAACACATGACCTTTAATTATGACATACTTCATCCAAGTTAATTAATAAATATATTAAACTTTTGATATATGGTAAATATATTACTTAAATTTTAATTATATATCATTTGATGTATTAATTTTAAAAAAAATTGACATGTATAAAAAAATTATCATATATATATATAAAAAAAGAAAAAAATATAAAGAGAAAGAAAAACAACAATTACAAAAAAATGAATTAAAAAAGTTAAAGAACCTACAAAACTAAATGTTAAATGATTATTTAATTAATATACTATTTTTATTTAATTTACTTAAATTATATGAACTAAATATATATGTTAGAGAGTGTTAAAAAATTAAAATGTATTGAATATTATTTGACAATATTATTATAAATTATTGTAATTTTTTATAAATATATTTTTTAATTGTCACTACAGTATCTATTAATCAAATATTTTTTTTATATAGAATTGGGCATTAGTAATTAATTTGATATAACTTTGATAACGAAATTAAAAAATTAAGGATTTATTTCGTAATATAATTTTATTTGAAAATGTCATTTGTAACATCTAATTTTTTATAAAATATTTTTATAAAGAAAAAATTTAATTTAACTTGAATATTCTATTTAATTTTATTTTATAATAGATCTTACTAATAAAAAGAAATTAAATAAAGTTTGTAAAAATTTAATTAAAATTATTGACATTGACTTTTTAGATAAATTGAATAGAACAAAGATTTTAAATTTATTAAAATAAAAATTAATAATAGTAATAAAAATTAGAAATATTTCAATAGATATAAATATTTAGAAAAAATATTTATAAAAAATATTTATAAAAATATATTTATGAATTAATTATTACTCAAATATAAAAAATCAATCTTAAAGATAAGATATTTAATAAAAGTAATTATTACTTTAATTTTGAAAAAAAATAGAAGGCTACGTGCACTACATGACAGTGGTGCAACGTGCCCATTCTTCAATTGTAAGATTAGAAGTAATTATTACTTAAAAGAAAAATCTAGTTGCAACGTGGTGCAACGTAGAAAAGTGCAAACGTAGAAAACGTAGAAAAGTGAAAGTGGGAGGGAGAGAAAGTTGCTGACCGAGGGAGAGAAAACGTAGAAAAGATGGAGACAAAGAAAAAAGAGAAAAAAGAAGAGAAGAAATAAGAAAGAGAAAATTTTGTAAAAGGTAGGATTTTAATTTAAAAAAAATTTAGCATGTTTATATGTTTTATTTATTAATTTATTATTTTAATATTTTTGTGTATATTATTATTTTTATTAAATTTATTACGTACATATAATATTATGAAAATTTAATATTTGTTTAACTTTAACATATTTATGATATTTAATAAAATTTAAAATTATTATAATTTAAATATTGATTCTTTTATGATATAAATATAATAAATCAAAATATTACTTAAGACTTACGTTAAATAAATATTTTAATTATATTAGGTAATAAATATATGTATTTGATTTATATAAATTTTTTTATATTTATCTTGACTTTAGAATAATTTATGATATTTATTTTAACCTTTGTAACAAAATGATTTTTGTGTAATTAATGCACTAACAGGACCAGGACAAATTATGAACCATGATGGGGACCTGATAAAATATGGATTATGATAAAGATCTGACAAAATATGGATTATGACAAACTATTGACTATGATATGAACGATTAAGATAATTATAAAATTAATTTTAAATCATAATTAGTCTCTTATAGAATTGACATTTAAATTTAATGATTTTAAGTTTTGTGAGTTTTATTTAATTGTCATGATTTATATGATGAATTTATTTGTGATATATTGGTAGTTTGTATTACTTATATTTTTGTGTGATGACAAGCAAGTGATTCATGAAAAAAATTGCGCTTAACTATTAAGAGGCAGATGGATAAATTTCTTTTTATGTTACCTGTCTGGTTAGTGTGGGTATGTCTGACTTTGTTGTCATAATGTTAAAGTAACACCAGAGATAGGATGAAATCCCTATAGAAATGAAGACATTTGAGTAAAATATGATACAAGTAGACATGGAAAAAAAGTAAAATAAATGGTAGTTTTCCTGTGATGAGGAATTTACTTGTTAATATATTGTTGATGATTGGTACTTGTTTGCCGATAATTGAAAATTGCTTATTGAGATTTGAAAAACTTGTTGATATTTGCTTATAAGTAGTACTTGTTTGCTGATATTTGAGAAATTTGTTGATGTTAATATATAAGGTTATATTGTATGATTTATTTAGCATTCGTCCTGTTATATTGGATTTGTGTTGTTCTTATCATACCTAAGTTGTCATGAGATTTTTTGTATGCATTACACAGTTAAAACTCACCATATGTTTTCAAATATTTTTATAACTTCATTTCTTACTAAGAATTTTCAATTCTCACTCTGTTTATGGTGTTTTCAGATTAGCACAAACTGCATAATGGTTATCATCATTTACATCGATCATGTATAGATTCTAAATTCAAATGAGGAAAATATATTTACTTAGATCAATTAGTAATTTTGCTAACAGATATTAATATAGTAAGGTTGTTACATCATTAATGAACTTTTCTCTAAATATTTAATATTTAATAGTATTCAATAATAATTATAAAAGAAGATAATTTTTTGCATTAAGATTTAGTCGATATACTTTCAAAAAATATGGGTGAAAAGTTAAAGGAAAAATTTTAATATAATTTCATTTGTATTCTATTTATGAATCTTTTTATTTGATGATACATTGAAATGACTATAAATGATAATATAACTTTTACATTATAAATCATTTTGGTATAACCTTAAGAAAGAAGTTTCTATTATATTGCATAGAAATATTAATTAAGCGAAGTATGATTATATAGTGAGATAAATTAATTGTAAATAAATGGAGACCAATGTGATATGAGTAAAAATAGTAACATTGAAACATGTTTGTTACAAGATTTATATTATTATATTAGATTTAATATCATCAAATCTTGAAACTATAACAATAAACATTTTATGAAAAATATAGATCAATACTTTAATTAAGAGAATCTATAACGATAAAAACTCAAATAAGTAAAAAAATATCATGATTGATACATTAACAGTATGAACTAAAATCCAAATGAGTGATCTAAAAAAGAATTCAAATGAGTAAAAATATAATAAATGATATAAAAAATATAAAAATAACTTTAGAGTCCAAAATTAAAATTACTTTAAACTATATAAACAAGTTATTTATTCTAATATTTTTCTCAAATTATCTTATATGTTCCATATGTACAAAATACTAGTAATAATATAAAAAAGAATATACATGGTTAAAATTTTATCATATATCATCCAAATCAATTGATAAATGCATTAATATTTTGATATGTGACAAATATATTACATAATTTTTTATTATATGTCATCGATATAGTAACTTATTAAGAACATTGATACAAGTAAAAAAATTGTCACATATACATCAATATAATCAATTAATCAATCAATATAATTAATCAATAAATATAATCAATTAATCAATATAATTAATAATAATTATAATTAATAATTAATAAAAAAATACATGGCCTAAAATATTTTCATACTTCTTCCAAATTAATTAGTAAATGTATTAAATATTTAACACATAACAAATATATTATCTAATTTTCTATCATATGCTATCGGATATAACAACTTAAAAAAATTACACATGTAAAAAAATTGTGACATATACTTAAAAAAATACATAAAAAAATAAAGCATAAAATTTCAAAGAGAAAGAAAGAACATAAATTATAAAGAAAATAAATTAAAAAAGTCAAAGAATCTAAGAAGCCAAATGTCAAATAATTAATTTAATTAATGTGTTATTTTTATTTAGTCTACTTAAATTATATGAATTAAATATATAGGTTAAAAGTGTTAAGAAATTAAAATGCATTGATTATTATTTAGTAATATTATTATATAGACTATTGTAAATTTTGAAAGATATATATATATATATATATATATATATATATATATTAATTGTCAATGCAATATCTATAAACCTAATATTTTTTTCTTTTGATATAATTTGACATTAGTGTTTAGTTTTATATATAACTTTGATAACAGAAGTAAAAAATTAAAGATTTAATTTGTAATATAATTTTATATAAAAATATTATTAATAAATTTTTTAAATATTTAATATTTAATAAAATTCAATAATAATTATAAAAGAATATATTTTTTTCCATTAAGACTTAGTGTGATATTTTTTTTAAATAGCGGTAAAAAGTTATGAGAAGAATTTCAATATAATTTCATGTGTATTCCACTATGAATATTTTTTATTTAACAATACACTAACGAGATAAATTAATTATAGATAAATGGATAACTAATGTGATATGAGCAAGAATAGAAACATTAAAACATGTTAGTGATAATATTTATATTCTAAATTAGATTTAATACCATTAAATATTAAAAACTCAAATGAAGAGAATTTATAACAATAAAAATTTAAATGAGTAAAAAATATAAAAATTGATACCTTAACAGTATAAAATAAAATTCAAATGAGTGATCTATAAATGAAAAAAATATAGTAAATGATATAAAAGATAATATATATATATATATATATATATATATATATATATATATATATTCCAAAATTAGAATTAGTTGAAACTATAACAAGTTATTTATTTTAATATTTTTCCTAATTATTTCGCGTTACAAGGGTAGAAAACATTAGTCTTAATAAAATTAATCATAAAAAAAGGAGGAATGAGATTAATTATTATTGTTTAATAACAAAACAAGAGAATAATTGAACAAAAAAGTGCTAGTGCATGCATTCAATAAACTAAAATAAATAAATAATAATACCTGGCTTATCGAGAGTTTTCAAGTCACCATAAAATATCTAAGAGTTAATCTCATATCAATTTTTAGGGGTGTTAATGAGACGAATTGAGATGAGTTTGACTTAATTCGAACTTGACCTGATATTTCGATTTGGTATTTTGTTTAGGCTTGAACTCAACCCGGTCATAACCTGATAATGATCAAGCTAAAATTGGATTAATTTGATATGTGAACGTAATGTACAAATTTAAACATTATACATCATTAAGCCAAAAAATTATAGAAGTATGAAATTAAAATTAAGGTATATGTTATAATATATATTTCAAATAAATAATATTAATATAAATATATTAGTGTTTTAAAAATCTATTCTACGAACCGGTTAGATTAATTGAACTGTGAATTGTTAATTTATCCAATAAATTGGATGAGTGGTTGAACCACTAAAAATTAGTCAAAAACCAATAAAATTGTTGAAAGATAATGAACCAGGTAGCCAATTTTTAATTTAAAATTTTTTCAAATCTTTGTTCTAAAAAATAAAAAATAAAAACTTATATATTTATAATATTAATAGTTTGACCACTAGTTAAACTGTTTAAACCGATTAAATCATAAATTATTTACTTTACTATTTCAGCAGTTCAACTAAATTTTAAAACATTAAAATAGATTATCATGTTATGTAAAATTTAATAATTAAGGTGAAGAAGTCCAATTATTTACAATTAATTGTAAAAAAATATAAATTTTAAAATAATTTAAAATATCTAGTTGGGTTGAAATAAATTGATATATAACTTAAACCCGGTTAAAAATTATATCAAATCTAAAATTTAAAACTCAAACTCGTTTTAATTAATTTCATATCAGAGTAGGTCGAGTCTTGAATACTTCCACCAATTTTAGTAGGAATATCCTTAACAAAGAAAAAATAAATAAAAGATTATTCAAAATCACTTAAAAAAAAAGTAAATAGGAAAATGGGCGAGGTATGTAAGTAAATGGAAACTGTGACGGCACATGATTGTCAATGACAATGCTCCACAGTGTAAGGGGATTAGCAACCGTCTGACGAACAGAGAAGCAACACGTGTCCAATTTCCACCATCGTAGTGGAAATGCCAGGTGTCACTGAACATAAAATTGCATACACGCGTCACTTACCCACCCAACACAACAACGTTGACATTAAAACAAAACCAAACTATTATAAATATCTTATCCTACATCCTAATTTGAAAAGGGCTCAACACTAGAAAGTCACATAACACACTGCATTTTGACTTGGCTTCCCTAGTTCCCTTAATTCCCTGCTGATTGCAGTGCAGAATATGGGTCGGTCAATTGGGCCACTGACCGTAGGGAAGGTTATCGGAGATGTGGTTGACCCCTTCGCTCCAGCCGCCGAAATCACCGTCCTCTACAACTCCAAACAGGTCGCTAATGGTTGTGACATCAAATCCTCTCTAGCAGCTGACAGACCCCATATTCGAATTCTTGGTGCCTCTAATGGTGGCAACCTCTACACTCTGGTATGCCACTATATATATGTTGTCTATTATACATTCACCAACAGTTCAGTCAAATCACATCATTAAAAAAATAATAATGAATATTGAGGTTATGTATAATAGAGTGTGTTTATATGAAAATATAAAGTTTTGCATATATGTTTGATAGGTCATGGTGGATCCTGATGCTCCAAGTCCTAGTGAACCAACATACAGAGAGTGGCTCCATTGGTATTTACACCTTACTCGATTTTTACTTGAATTGTTGGTTATTATTGTTGATTATTAATAATGCTTGCACAATCTTTTCTTTTAGTTTGTCCTGCTAATGATAAGGAAGTCACTAGGTATGCAAAACTGTAAGTAACACAGGATAAACGGTTGGGTGAAGTGTTTAGGCACCTTTTATTTACATTTTTCTTACCTTTTTTAATGATAATAAATTTCACATGTTAACGAATGTGTTAATTAATTCAGTTGATAAAGACTTTTACAATTGAATTATATTTTTATTCATTTGCATCACATGAACAAAGTTTAATAAAACTTTTTCCTCTATCAATGTAATGTATGTAGGTCTCTGTATATAAGTTAATTATTGGTTGAAATTTATAATTTTTTTTAATATATGTTATAACAAATGAGTACGCTAACATAATATTTAAATATTTGGATTTAAAAGAGATTGTAAGCATCAATTTTTAATGGAAGAAGAATATTAATAATGATATATTTATCAACATTTGTGAGTTTGATCCCTCATTGAATCGAGTTTAACAACAACAAAAATATAATAACACATTGTGGCCAAAGTAAATCCATATCCGAGGATTAATTCACACACCTGATGACTTTTTAAAAAGTATTATTATACACTTAATAAACAACAGTTTTTGAAGCATTGGACACATTTATTTAATCATTTTTGTATATATGTAAAAATTGTCCATCTAACGTTACCCTTACTTATTTGGTACACCGGAAAGGATACGAATATTTTATTTTAAATGATAAGACAGTGAGGGATGAAAACCATGCATTGCTTTATTTTACTACACACTTGTATAAAAAAGTTAATAGCACAAAAATAAATTTATTTTTTTAATTATTCTTCCTCTATTAAACATAAAGCATGTAATTTATAGAATTGTCACTTTTTAGAAGCATTTTACTTAATTGTTATCTACGATTTAAGAATACGAGAGTAATTTGTATCTAATTGTAATTGATCTCACATTAAAAAAAACTGTAATATTAGATTAACTTTACTTACAATATTAAGAATTCAAATATTAGAGTCATTACTTAAAAATAAACTTTACATAACTATCATTACTCACCAAAATTGTGTGAGCAATTGAGTACAATAACAACAATTAATTATTTTTTTTATTAGGTAGAATTGGTTATATGTCTTAAATGATGTCATTATGTTCTAATAAACAAAATCTTCAGATATGTCATTTAAATCTAAATCTTTTTAAATCGTTTCACCTATAGTCTTTCTTGATCTCCTTCTACCTCTAGTTATTGGGTTATCTTCCATCTGATCTACTCTCCTTACTAAGACTTCTAAGGTCTTCTCTTTACGTGTCCAAACCACTTAAAGTGAGATTCTCCAATCTTTTTTTCAATAAGTATTATCCCTACTTTTTCTCTATTACATTTATTTATAATTCTATTTTATCTTGTATGTCTATACATCCGTCGTAATATTTTCATCTCCGTAACATTAATCTTATGTTATTAATGACTTTTTATCATTTAACATTCAGTATCATATAATATTACGGGCCTTATAGTTATGTAATAAAATTTATTCTTAAATTTGAGAGATATTTTTTTATTACAAATAATTTTTGAAACACTTTTTTATTTTATCCGTCTAATTTAAATCCTGTAATTAATAAGTAGGTGGTGATAATGATAATGATAGTGGTCATTATTTTGGTGGTAGTGTAATTGGTTGCTATATGGCAGTGGGAACAATGTAAGTCTTTTTATTCAAATTTCTCCCATTCTTACAAATGGATGAAGTTATACAATAAATATAAAATAAAATGTATTATTTATATGCCATTTAATGTGCACATCAAATGTTACATAAGGTTGGATAAAATTGTTTGATAGTATCCTATCCAATTTTATTCGACGCGCTAAACAGGAGCTTAAACTTTAATGGTTTTTCTTTTACTGTTTTGGTTTATGAAGATATAATTTGGTTTTGATGATGATTGAAAATTGGCGAATGACAGGATTGTTGCAGATATTCCAGAGGGGTCTGATGCCACTCAAGGTTTGACAGCTCTTTATGATTCCAGAAAGGGGTCTTACAACTATAAGTTTTGATATTTTTATTATTAATAATATATATGTTTTTTTTATATTTTTTAATATGATTTATTATATTTATTTTTATTATTATTTTTTATTAAATTTGATATTTAAAAAAATATTAATTATATATATATATATTCTTAAAAAAGATATATGATAATCTTTTTCTATAACTATAATGTCTAAATAAATGTAATGTATATATACTATATTATTTATATAATTATTTATTTATAAAATGCATTTATGTAATTATTGGGTGGCATTACTTCCGTAGGGAGGGAATTGGTGATGTACATGGGGCCATGCCCACCGTCCGGAATTCATCGCTATGTCTTTGCGGCATTTAAGCAAACAGGTGGGCCACTAGTTGGAGTTGGGCCACCGCAAGGGCGTGCCAATTTTAACACTCGCCAATTTGCTTCACAACACCACCTTGGCCTTCCAGTTGCCGCTATTTACTTCAATTCACAGAAGGAAGCTAAGAATAGGAAGCGTCAATGACATTTCCAAATGCGAATCGCATCGCAATGCTATTCGTTTTTTCTTCTTTGGTTTTCATTTCATGTGTGCTTTTGCTTTATTTGGTATATGTAATCAACGCTGGGGTTTTGAAGCTGAAAATCATAATATTTGGTTTTCAAAGTGATTATACTTAATGTGACGTAGTTTAAATTGCGTGTCAAACCAAAGATTTTTGTGAGAAACTTTACTACGAATCACCCCCACCTAAATTTAGGTTTGCACACAGGTTGGATTAGTTCGGGTTTAGGAAAAAAAAATTCAAACAAATTAATTGAGCTCGGATTGTATTGGATCAGGTAAAATTTCTTTTTTTAAGTAATTCAAACTGAATTAACTTGATATGTTAACGGATTGGGTAGTCAGGTTAATAACTCTCCCTTACTCGTTCGAACTTTTGGAATAGAATTTAAAGGAAATAATAATTTACCTTTTGGTTACAAGAAATAATAATTTACCTTTTGGTTACAGGAAATAATAAAATTATTTAGTTAGTTAAAGTAAACCCAATAGAATCAACTAACTAGAAAGATGAATTTTACAATAGTCAAAATTAATAAATAAATAGAAGAACCAAAATTCATACCCATCATCTGGATACTGCCGGAAGGGAAACATCTATAATTCCTGTATGGTTCTGTTCTAAATATAGATAATATTCTTGCTTCGCTGAGGATAAAAGCCCAAGTAATCCCTTGAATACCAACAGATTGACATTTGGAGGTGGACCTCTGCACGCTAAGGACGGTCAAGATGGTGATGTAGAGGAATAGAAAAGTGACCATGAACTCTGCTATCCGACCCTGTAGAAGGACCACGAGGTGAGCTTGGAGGGCTCAAACAGTGGCGTCGGTGGCAGGTATGAAGTCTTTCTCTTGTGTTAGTGGGAAGTGAGTAGCTAATGTGCGGATTTGTCTCATCAAGCACCTTCATCTACCTGAAAATGATGTCTAGCCTCCATCCACCTCAAACCTGTCACTCCAATCGGCACCCATATCTGGCCACCGCGAGCCAACCACCAAATCTGGCCACCACGAACCTAAATTTGGCCACCGTGAACCAACCATCAGACTTTGCCGCTGTTCACTGCGACCCACGACCCAGAACCATCGTGAACCAACCACCAGTCCTCGTAGCTCGCAATTATCGCGCTCCACCTCGATCCACGACCCTATGCAATATGTCTTCACCGAAACGAGAGGAGACTGGTGGTCACAAACTTGTCGTCAGTGAGAGAGGACTAAGATTGAGAGGTGAGAGCAGTAGCAGGGCGCTTAGGGAAAGGGTTCCCAATTTGGTATCATCAAAGGCACCAAGGCAAATTTGCAAAAATGAGGAATTGAGGAGAAATTGAGAAAATGAGTGAGAAAGCAGAAACGAAAAGGTAATATTTACTGAAACAATTTCATTTTATTCGGGTAGTCAGGTTATCGGGTTAATTTTTTGAATCCGTTATCCAAACCAATAAATAGTCGGGTTGATTGGGTTCTACCCGAATGATTTCGATTACCTAAACCAATCTGAATATTTTATATTAGATTAGATCGAACTGGTCGGTTCTTAAGTTATTAGGTCAAGTTGTGCAGCCCTACCTAAATTCGTCAAATCAAGATAAAAAAATCATATAATTTTTTTTAGGGTCTTTAACAAATATCTTTACACTACTTACCTATGAGATTAGGAAAATATTTTATGTATATTAAAATATGTACATATATTTATATTATATATTAATATAAGAGATAAATCAAATTATCTTATATGTAATTATAATATTTTTACAGTATATAAAATAATTTTATAAATATAGAGAAATGATAAAATTGAAGAGATTAAGTCGGATTGAAGTACTAAGGTTGTCTGTTCCTTTTAATAGTGTATTTTTATGCACACGAATTTCTAACATTATTTGTTTTTTTAGATGAATGTGTAACAGCATAAATAGCAACCAATTAATATGGTTAAAAAAAAAAGCGACCAATTAATAGCTTATGATGTTTTTTTTTTTTTTTATGCACTTAAAAGTGACACGTCTCTGATATCACTACACATATGTAGCTTTCGTCCTATGGCATGAAAATATAATGTTATTCATTTAATTAAAATATTTTAATTTTTATTTAAATTTTTTATAAATTTATTTTATATTTTATAAAAAGATTATAATAATATATAATCTAGAATTGTTCTCACTTGCACAGTTGTACTCATTGAATGATTGAGAGGTATTGCAAAACTAAAATGAATTACAGGCAAGTATCGAAGCAATTAAAAAGGATGCCGCAAAGTCATTCATATTTGTATCTTGGAAATTGTGAAATTCGTAAAAGTAAAATAAACTTGCGATTAAAAACTAAAATCTTGCATACCTCTATAAATTTAGTTAGTCACTTAAAATATTGAGTATGTTTGGAATTATTAATTTTACGAATTAGTTTAATTTATAAATAAATTTTTTGAAAATAAGAACTGATCTAATTTTGTAATCTTTTCAATTTAAGTTGTGTGTATTTAAAAAGTCACTCAAATTTGATTAGATTTGAGTGGATTTAAATTTTAATTTTATTTGTTTGAATTCACAATTTTAATCTTATTTATTTATCATTCTATATATTCTTATTAAGGTTAAGAAAGTGAAATTATTAAAAAAATGTCATTTATTTTTTTAAAGTGGTCTAAATATAAGAAATAATTTATAAATCAATTTAAATGTTTTTTTTTTACAATAGGTCTCAAGATAATAATTAATTTTTAAATCAAATCAAAATCAATTTTAATTTTAATGATTCTAAACACAATCAGTGTGTTTTAAATCTAAATTTCAAGAATTGATTTGGTTTTATAAATGAAATATTTTATTTTAAAAGTCATAGAATTTATTTCATTTGAAAAATCTGATATTTTTAGGTGTGTATACTTATAAATTCACACAAAATGATTATTAGGTAATTAGTTTTTTTGGTACAAATTAGGTAATTAGTATTAATAATGTTAATTGTGTTGACGCTATATGACATTTAATAAGTTATATATTGAGATCATAAATTCACCTTATTTTATATAGACGACTTTTTAGTTTCATTTTTTTAGTATGCATAATTAATTACCATAGTAATAGAATTATTTTTTAATTTTCATATCACTTTCACAACATCATATGATATATTTATACATCATAAAAAAAAGCTATATTTTTAGAATTCAACATGTTTTTATGTTGTCCAGAATTCTTTTTATCTATGTCAAAGCGAAATAGCTTTTGACAACATGCCACTTTACATAACATATATTTTTCTAATTTGACTAGAGTTTTTTTTTTTTTTTTATTATGACCAGAGGATTTTTTAATTCTGTTTTCCATTTTTGGAGACATAAATGATTTTCTTTGGCCTTAGGGTTTGTTTCTTGTATTAGTTATTGGCAGTGGCAGGCCCAGAAACGCGCCAAGTATTGAATGTTCCCACAATCACAATCACATTCACATTCACATTCACGTAGCTGCTGAGGGTTGAAGCTGAGGTCTTTAATCGAATCGCATCATCCAAATTCTTCGCTCTCACTCTCACCAAACTTGCATGTTCTCTTCCTTCTCAGGTTCTCTCCCCCTTCCCTCTTCTTTCATTCCCCCACCCCCGCTTTTTTTTTTTTTTGTGTCGAAATTGGTTTGGTTTTTCGTTCAGAGGATTTTTTGTTTGTTTGTTTGTTTTGTTTTGTTTTTGTTTTTGTTTTGTTTTGTTTTGTTTTTTTTTTGCTTCCGTTTTCGTACTAGATATTATGGCTATTGCATTGATGCTGTTGATTAGTGAGGTATGGGGTGTTTTTTGTTTAAAGGAAGAATTTTTAGTGCGTTTCTGGGGTTAAATCTGGCTTTAGCTTTATAGTGGAATGGTGACCCGGGATCTTTGACACCTTAACTACCTTGGGGAGGTAGAGATCTATTCCACTGTAACTAGCTACAAAAGGAATCGCTATAGAAATAACAACTCTTTCTTACCTTCTAACTGAAATATCTATCCACATTAACTTCCCCATAAACCATACCCAAGTAAGAGATGTATTATTGGCAAAGTGGGAATGGGTGGAGACTCCAAAAAATGAGGAACAAATAGTGGGGGCAATTTGTACTGTCTATCAACTAAGTTTTCAACCACTGGATGCCTTGTTGTAGGAATGCACATTTAGTATACTCATCTAAAATTTATAATCACCAACACATATACCTTTTTGTGGTTAGAAGAAGTGAAGAGAAGCCGCTGTAGTTAGTGTTTCCAAAGTAATGGTTTATTATTTAACTATATTGACGGATGAAATAACTGGCAATACAGTTGAATTATGTGATTAAAACATTGTTGTAATTGACATAATTATTGGTTTGCAGATATTTGATGCTTGGATGTATAAGGAGAGTTGCCCAATCTGTTCTTAGAAACCATAGAAGCAGATACCTGGAAGTGAGTAGAAATGGGGCAATTGCCTCAGTTGGACGGAATATCCACCAATGCAGGTTGTACATGCAATATAAGTTTCCTAGTGAAGCACATAGTTCATTCTTGTGGTATGGGACAAGGGAAAGCTTTCACAAAAGCTCTTCCTTTAGGAACTTTTCTATAATCTCTGCAGGTAATGCCGTGACACATCATTCTCAAATTCCTTGGAAAATGCTGTACAAAAAGTATTCTTCTAGTGGTCGCAGTTCATTTCCCACCATAAATATTATTGCTCAGGCAGTGAGCTTGGCTTTGGCTCGTTCTTATTTGCTAGTTCCTGGAGTTTTTGCATTTACATGTGGAGAGCTTGCATTGGCTCAGCGAAATTGGGCAGATCCAGAACGTTACCAATCGCAGAATGCTTTGTATATGCGTGCCCAAGATGGGTACAATTACATGTTTGCATTTGTATTCATGGTAGTAGAAGGTCTTGTCTTATTTATGAGAGCTCTCTATCTAGCAATATTATTCTCTCCAAGCATCATGATGGCACCATTTGCAGATTACTTTGGACCAAACTTCAGGAAACTGTGGCTACAGGTTGTTCATCGCACGCTAGAAAAATCAGGTCCAGCATTCATAAAATGGGGTCAGTGGGCAGCTACACGGCCTGATCTCTTTCCTCGAGATCTATGCACTAAGCTTGCAGAACTTCATACCAAAGCTCCTGAGCATAGTTTTAGCTACACAAAGAAAACTATAGAAAGAGCATTTGGTCGAAAAATTTCTGAAATTTTTGAGAATTTTGAAGAACTGCCTGTTGCATCTGGAAGCATTGCCCAAGTGCATCGTGCTACATTAAAATATCGATATCCTGGTCAGCAAGCAAATTCCCTGGTGGTTGCAGTAAAAGTTAGACATCCTGGTGTGGGCGAATCAATCAGAAGGGATTTTGCTATTATTAATTTGGTGGCAAAAATTTCAAAGTTCATTCCTGCTCTTAATTGGTTAAGATTAGATGAGAGTGTACAACAGTTTGCAGTTTTCATGATGTCTCAAGTTGACCTTGCAAGGGAAGCTGCCCATTTGAGCCGCTTTATTTACAATTTCCGTCGGTGGAAGGATGTTTCTTTCCCAAAGCCAGTCTATCCACTTGTGCACCCTTCTGTTTTGGTGGAAACATATGAAAAGGGAGAAAGTGTCTCGCATTATGTTGACGATCTTCAAGGACATGAACGGATTAAATCTGCTCTTGCTCACATTGGGACTCATGCACTTTTGAAGATGCTTCTGGTAAAATATCTCTCATTTGCAAATTTTTGTGCCATTGCTATCTTCTGGTTGGTGATAGCATCATTTTCAATGTTTTCATTTTGAGCGTTCTTGATTTATTGAATTTTTTAACATACACTAAGATTGTATTTGGTAAAACTGAAAATACAGTACAGACTACTGAAATTTTTAGCGATTAAGCATTGATTTGTAATCCTATGCATATCTAATATATTTAATTTTTTAACATACACTAGGATTATTGGCGTTGCTAATTTTTTGAAGGCTGCATTAAGTTGTAAATGCTTAAAAGACAAACAAAAACCCAACAGAATATTTTAAAAATTGTTTGTCCATGTGTAGAAATGACAAGTAAGCATAATCCTAGATAATTTAACTAGCATGGAGCACTGGAACAATTGTTAGGGGATAAAGATGCTGCATATATTATATTCCTTCATGATTGGGATTGGGGTTTTATTAAGTTAACTTGTTTATCTGATAAGCAACTATGAAATGTAAGCTTGGTGAAATAGAGTGTATTCCTTTGCGTTTTCTACTTCCTTTTTTTGGTGAAGGTGTATAATAAATTAGTAATCTTGCAACTGAAAATGGGTTTTAATGGGGAAAATCCATAAACATGCCTCTGGGTTTTATTAGTACAAGAAGCATTTCAAAAGGTCTTTGTGGGCAAATGAAAAGTTGGAGTAGAGGAAGATCTAGAAAACATTAGGCGAAACTGATAGGAATTGGATCAGATTAAGGGAAAATGATATATTATTCAACTGCAGACACTGATATCAGTAACTGTGAGATGGATTTACAATGGAAAATGCACTCAGAATAAGGTACCCATGGCATTTGAGAGGCCCTGTAACTCTCCCACTAATTTCTACCCACTTTCCTACGTTTTCTGTTTTCTCTCCCTCTCTCTTTTAGCCAAATCCCTCACTTGCTTCCCACACTCCCCTGCTGTCAAGTGAGCAGCAGGTTGTTACATGAGGCAACACTTCCTACCTTGCCTACGTGGGCCTCTAATTCCCTACTGCACCCCTTCTTTTCCCTAAAATACACTTTGGTCATCCTTAGTCATCTTAGGGTACCTAACCATTGAAAAAGACCTTGCTATAAATTTTGATGAACGATGTCGTACTCACCTCAAAATAGACTAGGATTTAAATGGAATATAGTATAGTGCATAACCTAGGTCATCTCCCAAGGATCAATTCGGATTTCTCAAGCATATTAGAAATTATTAATAAGTAGGGGGTTTTGTTCATCAAGTAACAGAGTGCAAATTCAACAGTAATTAGGAATAAATTCAAAACTGGAAACACCAATCCAAGGTCTTCAATTCAAGTGGCAAAGTTAATCATAGTTCAAAGAGAATGAAATTCTTTATGCAATTACCTCTGTTAATTCGAATTCAACTAGATAATCACCTAGAATTTAATCAACTAAAACAGAATCACAATCGCAATTCTTGATTAAGATTGAATTAAACACAATTTCGAATTAACATAGATTACCAATCGATGATCTATTCTCCATTAAATTCAGATTAATCAATCCAAATCTATCAATTTCGAAAACATAATCATAAATCAATTGAAGAAGGAAAAGAGGGAAGAACACAATCAGAAGTCACAATTAAACAAAAGAACTCAAAACTCTAACCACAATCATTGAATTCCTTGGATTGATTGGATCTTTAGCCTTCCATGGCCATCACCATTGAAAGAGATACATCGTAGAGAAAAAAAAAATAGAGAAAACGAAAAGAGAAGAAAAAGGGTTTCTTGATTCAAATCGTAAAACTCCAAAATTAGGATTCAAAAAGAGGTGTGTTTTTCGTATTCTGCCTTAACCTATTTGTAACTGAAAATTATTCTATAATTCCTAATCTAACCCTGGCCCAAACTGTAGCCCTCTGAATAAGCTTTTCAGAGACATATAATTTGCCTTATTTGGGTTTAAATTGAGAGAGTTAAGCCCAAATCAGTGAGGGAAGGTCCAAGCTTTATGACAGCAACAGCGTCCTAACTTCGAGGCTCAATTTCACCCTGAATCCAGATGAATTAGAAAAACTGCATTAGACGCAAAATTGTGTATCTTCGTCTCAGCTTTCAGGAGACACCAAGATCATCCAAATATGACATTTGTAGCCCAAGATATGCCTGTACAAGACAGAAAGGTTAAAATAAGTTAAATTCCGAAAATTAATAAAGCTTTTACAACTAAGTTCAATGAGGCCCAATCATCTAAAACTCACCCACAAACATAATATTGCATGCAATTATCATCAATTAGGTCAAATATAAAGCAATAATGAATGCCTCAAAATTGATTGATCAACCTTGCTAGAAATGGTTTTACTGAAAAATTAGTTTTTAATAGAGCCTAATAATGGCATCCAATGATCTATATAGCTAACCCCACCTAGTGGAATAAGGCTTGGTTGTTGTTGTTTTAATATGAGAAACTGCTCATGCTGCCCATAGCATGGCTTCACCACTTGATATTAGAATTTTTGGTTGAGGTTGTGTACTAAAGACATGTGGCTGATTTCCTGTTAATCTAATGCAACCTCTTTTCCCTTTAATTGCAAGTTTTTTATTTGAAGGGGTTGGGATGAGGGAGATTAACCAGGTGAATATCTGTGGTAATAACCATTTCCCATAAAAGAATGTGTCTGGAGCATATTTGTAAATTATCGCGTTAGATATTTTCTTTCATGCACTTTTTTTTTATCTGTCCTGTATCCTTGTTTTGTAAAAATTTATATTTTGCTTTTTCTGAGGATTTGGATCCAACTACACTCTTGTAGAGTAAAATGCAAGTTGTAACCAATAATGAGAAAATTAAGGGAGTGGGTTCTCTCATCCATGATTTGTTATGTTGCTATATAAAATTCTAAACCGATTTTTTCATCAAGAGTTATCAACTTTGCACTTTACTCTCTAAAGTGGAAGGTGTACTTTAGACAATCCAGATCTGTTTTTTGAAGCTGTCTTTTGCTATGGGGGTAAACTGGTCTTCTTAGCTCTTTATGGTGTTTAGCTAATGCCTATTTGGAGGGGTTTCTTTGTTGGATATGAAGAGATATGGCGAGCTTTTCTTAGTTAATTAGCTTGTCTTAGATATTTTTTTTTTCTTCTTTTAGGAGGATAACTTCATCTATGACTGTACTTATTTATCTGTTATCTATAGTGAATTTTATTTTATCCAAAATAATAGTTTGTTTTTTTACTACGCATGTTGATCTATTAATTATCATTTTAGATCTTAATCCTTAGTATGAACTAAAAGAAGCATGGGTCCTGTAGTAGTTTAAATTTGAACATCATAAAGTTTTAGCTTCCAAGACATTGGGATGTCTTCTTTCAGGTGGACAACTTCATTCATGCAGACATGCATCCTGGAAATATCTTAGTTCGCGTGTCTCAGAGCAAGTCTCGCAAGCGGCTCTTCAAATCAAAGCCTCATGTAGTTTTCCTTGATGTAGGCATGACTGCGGAACTCTCTGGTAGTGATCGAGTAAACTTACTTGAATTTTTCAAAGCTGTTGCCCGCCGAGATGGCCGGACTGCTGCAGAGTGCACACTCCGTTTATCAAAGCAACAGAACTGCCCAAATCCAAAGGCTTTTATTGAGGTAAAATATTGTTTCTTTTTTTTTCCCAGTTACATTGATTTGTTATTAAATCAACCAATGTTTAGTTCACCTCAAAAGACTTATTATGGTTTTGTTTTGTGATATGTATTGTCAAAATTTATATGCACATGAATATATTATATATAGACTAATGTGCAAATTTTTCTGGTTGATTGACACCGAATATGGAATAACATTTCATTTTATGACAATTTTACAAGTAGCCGTTGACAATGTTTTTTTGTTTGACTGCTTGATTTTCTAATTTTATGTCTGGAAGGATGGGGGAGGGAGTGGTAGGAAATGGAATGACAAAATAAGATATATGTATTTTATTTTCTTATTTTAGTTCATGTATTTTTGAACTCCTTGAATATGATTTTGCACCATTTTATACATTGTTTCCTCTTCTGTTTTCTAACAGGAATTGGAAGAGGCGTTTACTTTTTGGGGCACCCCAGAAGGTGACCTGGTTCATCCTGCAGAGTGCATGGAGCAATTACTTGAGAAAGTTAGGCGTCATAGGGTTAATATTGATGGCAATGTTTGTACTGTCATGGTGACGACCTTGGTTCTCGAGGTAATTAATTTTCTTCTTTGTACCATGTTCACTAATATGTGACATATGTACAAGAGTTTCTTACCTGACTGACATGCATGGGAAACTACAGAGTGATGAAAGCATAATTAGAATTAGAAGATCTTCTTACCACATACTCCAAAGGGTCAACCTTCCTAGTTCTTACTCTCTTGACTATTTCTTTTTGCTTATGTGATTCACCTGATATTGATAGTTATTTAATTTGTAGGGTTGGCAGCGAAAGCTTGATCCTGGGTACAATGTGATGAAGACGCTGCAGACATTGCTACTTAGAGCTGATTGGGCAAAGTCTCTTTCATATACAATTGACGGACTCATGGCCCCTTGAGGAGGTTTCTTTGTTGAGGCTATTAAGAAAACAATTTTGACAATATAACCCAAAATATCACCTGTCCTAAAGGGCTCTCTCACATTTGCCCATAATTTTTTTTTTGAAAAAACTATACCCTGCATTTGTCTTGGTTAATTTCCAGCAGTTATTACTGTGAGCATCACAGTTTACGAGAAAAATTAAAAGTTGAAAGAGTAAGAGCATGTTTGGGAACCATTTTTGCGTTCCCCAAACAACTTTTTTATAGCCTTTTAAGCTGTTGCTTAATAAAGCAACATGTTTGGCATTCTATTGAAAAAAATTCGATAGTTTTTTTTTAAGAAAAAAGTTGTTGAATGATAATCAATTCTTTGAGCATTTTATAAATAATTATTGGGATTATTTTTAACAATAATATGTAAATATTATTTTGTTCTCAATTAAATAAATTTTTTAATTAAATAATATTTTTAAATTATTTTATATTTAATTTATTAATTTAATGATAAAAATAATTTTTATACTATTTAAATAAAATAGATTAGTTTAAAATTATATTTTAGATAATATATTTAAACATAATTTTTTTATAAATGATTATAATAGAATTTTTTTATATAATAATTAATTATTGAAATAATTTGATTTTTACAGATATCTTAAATATGCACTAAAGTGAGAAATATTTCAACTCTGCCCCCTTGCACTCCGTTGTACTACCTGCTGCAAGAAGCAAGAAGGGGATTGAGATCCTATGGTTAACCAACTGATATATCGTAATATATGATAAGGTTAACAAGTAATCTTCCATATGATTGCTATTATGCTTGGTTGGAACTTGGAATGAAAAGTAGCGGTATATTTAGACCGTGCTGGTATAATCCTGTTTTCTCATTCGTATTCCGTCAGGAATGGCTCAATTAGAGGAGAAATTCAATGCAAAGAAGATAATAATTAGGTCTTCGCAACTTAAAATTTCGGGAATTATAATTTTAACTTATTATTTACTTCATTCCTTACCCCGTCTATCCAGTTGTAGATATGCTTTTTCCAAATGAACTAAACAAGTGTTAATGCCCTTTTGATATGCATATGCTATTTAAATGAGACCTGTGTTTAATGTTTATGCTTATTTCTCTCTAGTTAAAGTGAAATCAAGGGGGAAAAAAAAAGCTTGCTTTTTTTTTTGTTTAATAGAGTATGCTTTATTCAATAAGTAAGAGACTAATATCTCAAGGTACGGTCAGACATTTAAACAGAAATCTCTCTCAATGATATTATTTTTATACATATGAATTTCAACATTAAAATTAAGACCACATGCTTAAGGAATTCAAGTCCTTTTCACTTGAACCACTATACGTTGGTTAAACAAACTGACTTTAAATTAATACTAGTTAGTATTTGAATAATAATTTTTTAATTATACATTTTTTTGTTTACTGTATCTAGGATTATTAAAAAATACTAATTAATTATTTTTTTAAATAATTTCCATTCATATTTTTACTGCTCTAATTATAGACAAGACACGAAGTTAAAATTAGAATGAAAACATTTCTTCTTCTAATGTAGGTTCATTTTTTTCATAACCCTAAGGGGTTGTGTAACGATAGAACGAATATGTGATATGTGGATAAGCGGATAATCACAGGTTCAAGTTTTAATTATATCAATTTTTTGGGGTCAAATTGTAAAAAATATCTTTATAAATCGTCTAATCTCGACGTAGATAATCTATTTTTGACTAGATCAGATAAGTAAATTAGTTGAGTACGCATAAGCTGACCCAACCACCTGAATGCAATAAAAAATAAATAAATTATAGTTATTTCATTTCAATTCGTCTATGCTTAAGTAAACGTGATTTCACATGCACGTTCCTATAACTACAGCTATCAGAATATCAAATATGCCAATCAAACTTGATGTTTGATGGAAATTACTACACCATCTGCGGTATATAGACTATACAGCATAAAACGAATCTCAATTGGACTGTTATAAAGCATTTCAAAATGTTAATGAACATAGAAAATGGATGTATGTGTCATGTTTCATGCAAGGTAAGCCCTACTTTGGCACATTAGAAGTGTAGCTAAAGTGATTGAAGAGTTTGAAGCACGTGCTCACTCTGACACAACGTTGCAGATTGTTTTTGATGTGTTATATTATATCTACTACACGTCACCCCAGCTGTAGCTCAAGCTAATACAATCTACGAGGGTAAAGATCAAAACGTCAGCTTAAACATTCTAAAAAATTATACCCGGTGTGTTACACGATTTCCGTAAATATAGATATACTTTCGTACTTTTAAAACTAGTGGAAATGTTCAAATTTCAAAAAACAGAGCAAATGTGAAGTTTAAGACAAGGAAGTGAATTGCTATAAATGGTAGGTAATGGTGTGTACTGAATAATTTCTTCTCACTCTTTAATTTTATAAAATTTCGTTTCAAAAGTAAACAATTGTAGAAATATACAGGCCATAAATTTTTTATTTCAGATTCAGGTAAGGCATAAATGTCAAAACAAACAAAAAAGAATAGAAACTTAAAGTAATCAATTTAAGTACCTTGCTAGATCTTAATGAGTTTGAGAATTAATCTATACAAAAAAGAAGACATGGTATGGAGGTCGAGACACGAGAGGTTCAGAGGCATCTATGAATATATTTTTAGCTCGTGCAATCATGTTTTGCATGTGAGCTCACGTATTTCTTTTATTGCTGTACTCATGCTATAAAGGGCCATTTTCTTCACCTGTTTTCATGAAACAAAGCCTTGTCAATTCAAGCGTACATCTAACAGAAGAAAGCAGGAACTGGTAAATAATATTATTATGAAATCTACCTCCAGCTTGTCTACTTTTGCTCTATGGTCTTTAGGAAGCAGACGGACCTCATCAACCAACTGGATACACTCAGTAACATTCTCAGGGGACACAAATTCAAATACCACATGAACACAACACTGCAGATCAAGAATCATATACTTGTCATACATTCACACAACTTAAGATATGCTAAAGGGCTACATAAATCAATACTGAGATAATAATAGCCTTTATCAGCAATCATGTGGAAACCAAGGTCATTAATATTGTGTGATCATCCTTTTGTTTTCCTTTTAACTTATGCGTTCAATGTAAGTGTTGATAGCTACATACGTTCATATAATCTTGAGAAACCATTTGCTTAAATGTAAGACTTCAAAATTGAAATAGTCAGGAAATTTCAAAATGTAAAAATCACGTTCAACAATAATGCATAAATTAACTAGAGAGAGCAGGTAAGAAAATCTTATATACTAATGCAAAAGAGACCTTAGGATTCCTAATCTGGTATGGACATCCAGCAGGAATGATGACAGCTTCTCCAATATGTTGCTCAAAAGTCCATGGTTCAATTTCTGGTAACATTGACAGGTGAGTCAATTTAGTTATCTAGAATTGTGATAGATGATAAAACACAGAGGTATACTTACTAAACTCCTCCTTAAGTCTCATTTTGTGAGTATTGTCAAGAAAGAAGCTCTGATCTAGAATTGGATGAACCATCTGCCCAAGAGAGACAAAATCAATCATCACCAACTCAAATAAGATTGTGCTTGGGAAATGTCTTCGTTTGAACTTACCTTCTCGTGATATTTATGGGTATAAGAAAATTCATCATGGTGTCTTTTAAGGTATTCTAAGAGCTTTGGTACATCTTGTCTTCGAAAGACATCCCACTGGGCACCAGAATTCTCAGTAAATTTCTTGCTTTGATCACTGTTTGAGTTTTCAAAGGGATTTCCAGGATTATGATCTGGAGACATTTCAGTGCTATGAACTGTCCCGTGGAGAGATAAAGAGTTTTGTGCTTTTTCAATATCAGAATCGGAACCACATCCTCCATCTGCAGAAATATTGGTGTCTAAACTGTGACTAGCTGCTGTTTTGGCTTCAGTAGAGATGCAAGATGTTCTATTGACTCTCCTGAAAAAGTCCATTCCTTCTCTTACCGTACTCTGCAATCCTTTTTGTTCCATGCCTTCTGCATGCTCAATAGTAATTTTAGAAGACTCCCTTTGACATAGAGCTTTGTGCTTTTTCAATAACTTTCTTATTTTAGTAAGCTGTTCTGTAGAGAGAGGGACATCCGTGGCATGTGCCATAATATTAACCTGGAATTACAAATCAAACACAGTAAATGACATAGATAACTTGTTATCTGCACAGAATTCTTTTACTAAGTGTCATGGAGCACTGCTATTTGACACAAAGCTTTTGCACTGATTCAACCACTGAATTGTGCATGTCAGTTTGGCAGTTAAAGAGAGAAGGTATCAGTTGCAAATTCAAGGCATGGGCCTCCCACATACAGCCTTACAAATAAATTTCGGTGTCTATCTTGATGCAAAACCTTCATGCTGTCTAGTATTTTGGAAGCACCACCTACCTGTATGCATCATATATTGATTTCGAAAACAAGCAAAAGAAAAAGGGGGGAAAAGAAAAGAATGCCTAAAAGGAGAAACTCTCTCCGGTATATATTAGAATATGCAATTTAAGACCATAGACTCAAAAGACAACGACAATATGTACTTCAAACTTCTTTGCATAGAGCCATAGACCAATTTTAAATGCTTGTTATAAAGCTAGACAAATTCTTAATAAATTAAACAGTTTGTTTTGTTGGACTAAGGAACCCATTCCTAATAAACAGATTATCTGCTGACTAAGGATTTGGCTAAGTTTTGATTGCAATATCTACTTCTTGACATAATTGAGTAGTCTGTTCAATATAACTATGAACACCAAGGCTATTAAAACAAAAAACAACTGTAAAATTTGGACAACTACAAGAATATAAGATGCAGCATGACTTATATTGGGAGAAGCTTTCCTATTTTCACTCAAAGACCCGCAACAAGCATATATAGTTATATACAAGGGACACAGTCTTCGTGGCATACAAGGGACAGAGTTTTCCTAAGTAGGAGATATTCTAAGAGGATGCTTATGAGTTATGACTTCAGAAGATGAGATCCCCTCTAAGTTATCATGACAGGATATGTGCATAAAAGATAAACACGGCAATTTTGTCACCATAGTAAATATCAAAAGGTGTATTCCATAATATTAGAAATCACATTCCCATGCTAGAGTTTTAGTAAAAATATAAACTATAAATTCAGGAAAGTATTAATGTAGATATATTTAAGAAATCAAATGCAACATAACAAGGGAACACACCACATCATATGAGTCATAACAGAGTTTTGTCACAGAATCAGCTTCTTTGTCAGCACAGCCATACGAAATATAGACATATGGTCCTATGTCATGTTTTGAACTCCCCTGTGGCAAATTTGCAGCTAAGTTCAGAAGACCAGACATGGGATTCATGTATTCTTGAATTGGTAGAGCATCAATTACTTCAGCAAAATGAGCTGGAAACTGTTCTTTGAATAGTTGGGAAGACAACCATCCCTTTAGTTTCAGCATCTCATGCCAAGTGTTTTTCTGAGGCCGACATTTAAGAGACCCAGTAAAATACTGCCTAATGTTAATTTCCACCTGCCACAGAGTAAGAGTTCCAAAATTAATAATAATACACTTTTAACAATGGTCTTTTGGTACTTCAGGAGCAGCTCCATCATTATTAAGAACACGGGTCATAGATTTAAACATGTGATGCGTATATGCTCCTATGCATGCCAATTACCAGTAGCAATAACTATGTACATTAAAATTTAGTCTATATTACAACATACATTAATTTGAATAAATAGCTTTCTAGTATAGTATTGACTTTTTTTTCCCCAACTAATATAGATAGTATCAATTTAAAAGTATTGTAATATATACAATTAGTTGATAAACTGACCTCACACCAATCCAAACAAGCTTCAAGTAACTCCTTATTATTCTCATATCTTGTAATGCTCCTCTCAAGATAAGTAACAAACATGACCAGTGGATCCCAACTGAGGTTTGACGTACTTAGGAGCACATCTCGCACCACTACAGGATGGCCTTTTCCCCAGTGTTTCTGAAAGTGTTCAAAATGATCATTTCTGATGTCCAAAACTGTGGGATAGAACAAGCAATTATCATTAGAATCTTCTCTTCGAGCCGCTTCTTGCAATTGTGCATATCTGTTAGTTTTATGATCTTTTTCAATACACAGTGAGCAGCCTGAACTTTTATCCAAAGTTTCGGGAAAGTCATAGCTGCAAACTATTTCTTCTGCTTTTACTTCCATCTCTTTGATCCAACTTAAGGGAAAAACACATCTCAAATCAAGGTGACTATCACCACAACCACCTAGCTCTGTAGATGGGCATGATACACTGTCAGTGCCATTACAACTCGTCCGCTCAGGCAATATTGAAGTAGCAATTAAATTGCCACTAGAAATGGCCTTATCATCCAAAAGGCGGCTTTCACCGGGGATGCAAGCATTCATTTTGTCAGGCAGCTTGGACATAGAAGATTTAATTTCTCCAGAGGTGCTTCCTTGACTTAATTCCTGACAACAACTTAAGCAAAGGCTATAGGAACAACTAAGGCAGCTTCTATGAAGATCCAGAATGGGTGTTTTGCAGTAATTGCTGAGACAAGCGTTACATACATACTTACATTTGTTAGCAAGCAGCACTAGAAAATCATTTGAATTTTCTGAATAGCATCAGCAGAAGAGAGCATACCAGTAATTTTTCTCATTGCAGCCAAATTCGACCTGCTTGATGAGAATATCTGAAATTCTTTTCCCTGTCACAGAAAGGCATCTAAGATAACCGTGCTGTAATAATCAACAAAAACTAATTCAGAAATCATTGATGTCAGAAGAATGATAATTACTACCTTTAATTTTCGCTTCTGTTTCTAGCTCAGTATGCTGGTCTTCACTTATTTGTTTTAGTACAGGAAGGAGCATACAGATCAAATAATGAAAATGCAATATTCTATCAACTCTGCTTTTGCCATCCAAATATTCCTGAAAAAATAGGGCAAAAGATTGAAGTGTCAGCAAGTGCTACTAAAGAAAAACTGTTCTAGCAGAAAAGCATCCATATTTGATGTCAGACCTTACTTTCACTGTCTTTGCATTGACTTGCCAAGCAATCTTTACAGGTGCAAGTTCCTCGACAAACTGGACATGCCATCTTAACTTCATTTTGAGTGTCAAAATACCTAAATTTGTTTCAACAAATAGATTGGCAAACGTCTCATATTTTGATCCTCAGTATAAAAGGTGCAGATTGCAAAAGTCATATTGGTAAACATTTTAGTATTGATCATTATTGATCAGTGTGGTATTACTATTTTCAAAAGTTACCACAAAAGAACAGGACCAAGAAAGAGGCATGGAGATCCACAGGCATGATTTTTTTTTCTTTAATTCTTATTAGCCTCTGTTCACATTGATAACTAATTCAAAAGGGGTATCCTTTCATCTAAGGAGTTCTAGAACTGCATCATGAATAATCAATCTCCAACAAGGTGTTTAACTGATCAAATCACGCTTCTTAGCATTGTCCAAAATATGCAAAAGTCTACAATGTAGATAATAAAGCACCCTGTACACAAGTATAACAATGAAGCATGACATTCAACATGACAATTTTTTTGAAAATAAGTATATGCACATATAATGTCACACGGGTTCAAGTTCATGCTCAAAATCGGAGTAAATGAATTAAACAAGTTCCAACCGTTCTTTAATGCAATCCATGCAGAAAAACTCTTTGTGGCAGCTGGAACACTTTATAAGATTCCAAGAATCACTTCTCTGGCACCAATGACACTTCTTCCTCTTACCCTTCTTCAAGTTCCGTCCATATGGCAAAACCTTCAAAAACAAACAGCTGAACCATTTACATTAAAAAAAAAAAAACCCTCAAAAACACTAGAACAAGTAGCACAGGCACAGGTAATGTTTCAATCAAAACCCACCTGCAACTTGCCAACAGGGACCCTCTCAACATTCTTGGACCTGAAGTAACGTGGTGTAAGTGCTCTATGATCAAAGCCGACTTTGACATCACAATGAGAACTCACATTGGTATGCGTTGAAGAAGCAGGTGCAGGAGCAATTTCCATCACCCCATTGGGCAATTCTCTCCTCAACTCTCCCTCACTGTAATGCAATTCCTCCTCTTCCTTCTCCTTCTTGTTCCTCTTGCTCTCTCTCTGCTGTTTCTTCTTCTTCTTCTTCTTCTTCTTCTTCTTCTGAACCTCTCTCTCGAGAACCATCCTTATCAACTCCAACTGCATATCACCTTGCTTCTTCTTCCTCACAGGACCATCACCAACCAATGCGTCTGACCCCTCTGCCGATTTCCGCTTCCTCTTCTTCATCAGCTTTGCCCTAATTTCCACGTTTTTGAGAATGGCGTCGTTTTTTTTGCTGTTTCTCTGAAGCTTCAGTGACTCAGGGACCTTCTCTTTGTACTGGCGATGCCGACCTTGCAGATAGTGAATCTCGCACAGCTTCAAGTTTTCCATCACTCTCCGCCGGCACCGCCATTGCCGCCCGTCCGTGCGGCTGCACCGAAGGTGGTCCGGCAGAGCTTCCTCCTCTTCCTCTGTTGATTTTTTTCCCATGACAAATATTCGATTTTTCTGGCGGAATTGGGATTTTCTCGGGAAATTTTTACTGGGGAAGGTGGGAAGCGAAGCACGAAAGAACGCAGAGAAATAGAAAGGGTTTACAGTTCAGGCCCAAAAGAGTGTATTTATTTGGGAAGAAACAGAACAGTGTGGATAGCATAGCATGGCATATTCCCGTAATTATTGACAACTAGAGTGTCCTGTTTAGTCTCGTAATCTTCAACATAGGAGCGAGTGGTATCGTGATTTGATCAAGACTCTTCAAAATCTTTGATATCTTTTGGCCAGGGACATCTGATAGAGTGAAAAAGCATGGTATGGAATTTACTTTCACTTTTTTTTGGGGTTCCATGGCTTTTGTTTTGTTTCTGTATTGGTTGGATTTGGACTCGTTGCAAATCACATCACAGAGAATTTCAGATTATTTATTGTGGGATTGTTTTGGCAGATGAAGTTTTGTAATTTAGCATTCAGCTTTTGATTGAATAATTCATATATACACATATAGCAGGGACCAATGTGGTCTGGTTTGGTTGCTATCTTTAATGTATATAATAGTGTATGCTCTTGTTCTTTATATCTCAAATGATTAAATCATAGTCAATGTTATTTATAAACTGATTTTGTGTAATCTCTAGTACGAAATTAATGTCTAACTACACAGTATACAAATATAGAAGTAATACTTTCTAGTTTTACACACATTTATATTATATATATATTCCACTTTGTAAAAATTATTTGTTTGAAAGAGATAAAGTGAAAAGTTTTCAAGAACCAATTTGCCAATCGTTTTGATAGTTCTTTTAATTTTTAGTTTTCAATAACAGGAATTTAGAAATAGAAGGGTTGATAAGCCTGCATACCATATTGCTTGGTATATATGAAATATTTCCTTGTGCTGGAGATTAGCTGAATTTTTGCGGTTCAGTTGTGTAATTACTAATTAGAGCACTAAATGTAGTTCATGGGCTGAAAAATCATCAAGTGTTGTTTGATGAAGCCCATTTTTCCGTGTCTACATTGTGTTGAAATATTGGGCTAATTGAATGCAGGGAGAGTAATGTCACCCTGCTGCATACATTTGATGAAAAAAGAATCTGTCATCATGACATAAGGACGCCAATCAACTTGAGTAGTTTTATTTTGTTAGGACTTCACAATCTGTCTAAGTAATCGAAAGAGGTATTACTTGTAAACTAGTACATTTTGAAAGAAGTATGATTCTGATTATTTTTTGGCACAGTATAATTCTGATATTTATTCGTAGTCTCCAAATCTGTACTTGCTTGAATTGCTAATTTAAAAGTTTAATAATTTATATATAACATGAATATGAACTTCTAAAGGCTTTTGAAAAATAACATGTCTTGCTTTAATGAGGAATAGCTTTGAAGTTTGAAACACTTCTGCATATTATTTGTTGCTACTTCAATAAATTTAAAGATTAGCACTTATTTTGTTTATCTTTTCCTTTTGGTACAATTACAAGAAGGCAATTCCTAGTGGCTAGGTTCTTTTTCATTTTTCGTTTTTTTCCCCTAGGCCAAATAGTTAAGTTCAAATGGCATAGTAGCACTTTTAATTTGATGTTGAAAAAGATAACCTACTCGCTAATATACCTGTCTTTTATTATGATGCTCAAAATGATGTTGCCAAGTGAAAAATGTGAGAAATTTTACCTAATGAAGAAGTAGAACATAATTCATAACAAGTTGAAATTAGGCATGCACACAAAATTGGAAAAAAAAAGAATAGAAAAAAGAGAAAATCGATGTTTACATTTTTTTTTTGAGAGACTAAATTAAAGTTATTTGAGAAGAAAAATATTTGTAAAGACTTTATCTATACAAATTATGTAGACTAGATTAATCATTAATTGAGAGAGATCTATTGTGACAACCGAAGACTCAGTATCCATATATTTCTGATTTCAAAGCTGGATGACATATATTCAGTAGAATGGGGTGCAGCTTTGGACTTCGCATTTCTCGAGTTCCATGCGATATATGCTACAAGAGAATAAAATTCCAAAATGAATTACATTGCTTGTACTTTGATCTAAACAAATCTTCAATAAAATATATTTAGTGACTGTGTCAAATAGAAGTGTTGTTGACTTGATGCTCCATTCTTGAATTTCTGCAATTACATTAGCTTCAAGATTCCGCAAAACTGAAAAATTGACCCACTGCAGAAGGAAATCATTTAGCATCGTTCCTTGAATCTAAAATTGCAATAAATAGTAAAAAAAGATATAATTCAAGATTTCATATGCACCATCCTAGAAATTAATCTACAAGAAAGGTAGAAGAAATAGAGAAACATAACCTGCCTCCTTTAAATGCAAAGATGCCTTCCACTTAGCACCATGACCATTACCACGTTGCCAAAAAACATGATTGAGTGCAGCGTCGATAACACCATTTGGCATCTAACTGATAGACATAAGG
The DNA here is from genome assembly GCA_029884595.1 of Ormosia semicastrata. Lineage (NCBI taxonomy): Eukaryota > Viridiplantae > Streptophyta > Magnoliopsida > Fabales > Fabaceae > Ormosia > Ormosia semicastrata. Next base: position 5,640,665 of record JAQQTO010000057.1, on the reverse strand, counting down.
TATATACTAAATAGGACTTCATCAACGCTGCACTCAATGATGTTTTTCCAATGTGGGGAGTTTACAATACTTCCTGAGATCCACATTTCTGTTGCAAATTTATGGCTAATGCATCTGTTATATAAATATGATATCACTTGTAAAACAAGCCTAGAAAATGTACTACACCAACCTCCATTGATTTGTACTACCTTATCATTACTCGACAAGTTGTTAGCCGTTACTGCACTTTCTATATTCTTTTCAGCATCGAAATTGTACTGGTCAATTGTACTGGAATGGAATCTTGTACTACTATTTCATGTATTTTGGTTTAAAAAATTATATTATTCCTCTCACGACTTTTTGTTGAAATTTGCATATAATAATTCATGGTTACTTTGATTAGCAGAATCATGCCAGATATGAATAGAAAAATTATACTTCATAATTTGTAATTACTTGTGGCATATGCGCTTGACAAGTTCAAACGTAGCATGGGTTTTGCGTGTGGGCTGTGGACTTGACTAGTAGCCTAGCCTTCTTTACCTGTGGATAATGTGATCCAGTAGGCGAAAAGGGAAACTTAGCCCCAGCACCAGTAGCTCATAAAGTGCACTGAGCAGTGGGCATTTTTGTTTTGACACAATTTCGTTTTTGTACCCAAAATAAAGTGCACGGAGCATTTTATAATAAAATATATTTATTAAAGGTATATGGCGTTGCTATGTTCTCATTCAATGTCAATTTTAGAGTCCTTGTCCTTTGTTCTTTGGGTCTATATTATACCGATTGAAAATATAAGATAGTTGCTGTCAGTTTTACATACATAGTGCAAATAGAAGCATCAAAATGTTCAAGATTTGTTAGAGTGTAATTTCAAGTAAAGTAAGAAATGATCAAAGCTTATTACTTCTAGCATAAGTCACTTTCACTGAGCTCATTAAAAAATGAATGGAAATAACAACTTGCTATATAATTTTATGTCATCTTATAAACCCAACTTTTCCAGTACCTCCGCGTAAATTGTTGAGAGGCCCAACTTTGCCAGAATATTTGTCACTTTCGTCATCACAATAATCATAATCAGGAAAAGAAATTAAGCATCCCAAATGCAAGCGGTTGCAATTTGAACTTTGAAGAGATTGTTGCTGCCAACTTAGCTGGTCATTTACATGTTCAACGAATAATTCCATTTCTACATCCAATATCTGTGTATCAATAAATTTATTACACATATATACATCCACCTTGCCTGAAAAGAATGCATATTCCCTATATACAAATAATAAATTAGTAATAATATATGCAATGATTTATCCTTTCCTTCGAAGAACAATTTTACCTTGAGCATCTTCATGCACAATAGCCAATACTTCATCAGGAGGAACGTCTCTCCAAATTCTAGGCTTGTCCAAGTGATGCCCCATTTGAGCAAATTTATCAGCTGCTCTATTCCCTTCCCTATATATATGACTCACAATGCAGTTGTTAAACCCTGGTAGAATGGAATTTATATGACTAATATGTCTTTGTACTTCCATGCATCTAACTTGTCTCCTTTGCACTATAATTTCAACCAATGTTTTGGCATCCCCTTCAAGCCAAATATCATTCCAGCCATTTTCAAGGACTAATTCAAGGCCTCTTCGAAGTGCAGTAAGCTCAGCAATAGTGCTATTGGCTCGCCCTATGGATTCGGCATAGCCAAGCAGAAATTCTGCATTATGATTTCGGATGACTCCTCCAATGCTAGCTTTTCCACTTTTAACTTTGCAAGAACCATCAAAATTTAATTTGGTCCACCCAATTCCTGGTTTTTTCCATGCCACTGGAATTGATTCCTTGTGGAAATACCTAATCAACTGAGAAACTGGACTTTGCACTAGTTTTTGGCACCTAAAAATATTTATTAGGTCTAACATTATATCTCTAATATTTTTTTTTTCTAGTATAACCACTCAGAAGTTGGAACAGTGACTGGGATTATTGGAACATCAATCCACCAAATATATATGTAGAAGCTCAAAATACTAACATCGAAAGATAATCTTAATTAGTTTCTTATAATCATAAGAAAATATTTGCATATGCAACTAAAACGATGGCCAATAGTAGCAGAAACTCATTGCAAATGGAAACTAAACATTGGAAAAAAAAGTTCAATATAGCACCATCATTAGTAGGAAAATTGTCCTCTTTTTTCCTCCTTGTTTTCCTCCCTTTTTTTTCTCTCTGAATGAATTTCCACTAAAGACAAAAAATGAATAATGAAGGTTAAATACATACCAATTCTAAGAATAAAATTTGAAAAACAATGATAAAAAAGGTAGGTATGACTAGCAGAAACCGAAACCTTCAAACTTGAAAGGCAATGTTATGGAAGAAGGGTTGATCAAGATGCGTACTACTTATAATGAAAGCAAATGAAACTTGCTTCACGGAAGTTCACATGGATGAAGTTGGAGTGAGGAAAAAGCAAAGATTCAGAATTTTACACACTCAAGGCAACATTTTGATACCGGAATAATGGAAAATGGCCAGAGAGGTTTCTTCAGGAACTCTCAACTTAAGCATATTCTTTAAACGTTCAGTAAACAACATTACGTGCATGAACACTACCATATAAAGGCTCCACGAGAAGAAAGAAGACACTGCACATTTTCCCCCCAAACGTTAACCATTGAATTGTATAATTAGTAAAAACTAAAAAACGTACTTATCCAAATATGGGAAACTGAAAGATGGCTATATTTGTCTGCACTACCAACGACCATACACCAACGTGTGTATATTAAATAACTTAAAAATAAAAATATTAATGTAAAAAATATATCTATACTAATACATAATCAAACTGTCTCCCACTATTACTAATGAAGTCTCACAAAGTAAGAAATAGATTTAAATATGAAAAAAAAAATCCACTAATTTTAACTGCCCACACAATAACTGTCATATAGTCACTCGCATACACAATTCAAATTTAAATATACAAACAAAAACCGCCTATTTTTTTTGTAAAGGCTTAATATGGAGAAAGTGGAACGCGAAAGAAATCATGATGCAGATATAATTAATTAATTTAATTGCTAATATTTTATTACATGTATTTTATAAAGAATCTGAACATAAGAATCTGGGTTGGTTGGCGCTAGACTTGGTCAATTAAATAATAGAGAAAGACAATATATACTCAGATCATCATTATGTGATTATTCTTATTATAAAAAAATACCATTAATAAAGTGATTATTTTTCGTAAAATAAAATAAGTAAAATAAAAGATTCCTTTTTTTATTCTCCATAAAGCCGATTATAATTAAGCCATTGTGATCATTTATTTTTTTGGTATTGCCCGCGGCAATAATGGTAAGTTATCCTTCATTCCTTCTCACATTTTGCTTGGGCTAAGTAACGTATTGGGCTACCTCAAAAGAAAAGCATATTGGGCTCTTGTTTGAACCAACCTTCGCTTTGGAAGATCCGTTTGACCACGTCACTACTCACTAGTTGACATCGACGAATGGATCAGTCGTGTGGTCTAAATTATAATGTTTCGTGCTGGATGCTAATTAGTGCTTCTTGCTCTCTCAAATTGTCATTTGCGCCAAACAAATGCCATTTTCTCACAGTATTATTGGTTGGACAAAACTTAATTTTATTTTTTATTTCTATTATATTTATTTTATCAGTTAAATTATGAACTTATGATATATGTATTTTTTTTTAAAAAGAAAAAGAGAAAAAAATATTAATAAACATATGTCATGATTTAATTAATAAAATAAATGTAATAAATATAAAAAAATAGAGGTAAGATGTGTCCTTATTGGTAACCTTTGAATCTCTACATATGGTTTATTCCTTAACAATACCATCATGTATCTGATGAATGCTCATTGATGTTGTAGAATAATTACTTAGTAAACCCCAAGCAATCACAGTAAGCACACACAATGCGGAAATGAGAAAGTAGTATAGAAACCAATACTAAGAATGCACAATAACAAAATAGAGAAAAGTAGAGAAGAGCAACACACTTGATTTACCCTAGTTCAGCCAATGTAGCCTACATCCAGTATTTAGAGATCCTCCACTAAGATTAGAACAAGATTACAAATGATTTGGGAACAAGCTCTCCAATAGGAACACCCTCCTATCAAGCTTTCTTACCCTCTCACTCTCTTGGACTCCTTCCCCTTAGCAATCTCTTGTCTCTCTTGTGTTTTTCCTCTCAAGATATCCTTAATTTTGTGCCTCTGTATTTTCTCTCTCGTGCCAACCCTAGGAGCTAACCAAATATATATATGGAAGAGGGGAAAATAAAACAGAAACAGCAGAAAAAAATAACTGGTACGTGTATGGACGCCGCGGCGCTAGCTTTTGGAGCCGCGGCGCCAAGTGCCTTCTCCATCTGCTGCTATACCACTTCCCCTCATGGTGTCCAAGACTTGTCCAACATCTCAGGGCAACAATGAGACATCCTCACAATTGACTATATTGGATTTTCAGATACGAGGTTCAATGGATTTTCAATTATTCCAGTTCTATCTCAGCTCGTCTGGAAATTCAACATTCGAAACTACCCTGTAAGTTGTAACCATGCTCGAATGGGTTTTGTAGCTTAAGTTTACCTTGAGAATTCCTTTCAAAAGTTTTAAGTCAGACAGCCCATATTTCAGTGCTTATATATCAACCAAATGGGTAAAATGCTAAAAAATCCTTTCAAAAGTTTTAAAAAGGGTGAAAAAAAAATCCTTGAACTTCTAGCAAATATGTAAAACAAAAAAATATCCCTTTAGTAACTTAATTAACATAAAGGCTCTCCCATTAATCTTTGATTAAAAATTAACATTAGCGATAATGTATTAAAAACTAAAAATCTGACCCATTTCATTCGAATTAAAACCAAACATAGCTAACAAGAACATGAAGTTCACCACAGAGGCTGAAGGAATGATACATGTATAGTTATAATTAACATCAATTAAAGCCATTCAATACTATATGCAGCCTCCAATATATCTTTCATAAGTTAATATATTCATTTAAATTAATGTATAGCATTCTCATGAAACTTAGATATACAGTGAATAAGCATAAGAGTAAAGTTTAGATATATATTGACTGATTTATGAAGATTCCAATTAATTTCAAGGTCATATATAGAAACTGACTGAGGATTCATCAATAACAATATACACTTGGGTGTATTTTTAGAATGCTCCTTTACCTATGAGCCACAACCAATCAAGAACAACCCCAGCAAATATGCCGCCTAAAAGACACAGCACAAGCAAATTACCCAATGCATTCTGTTCAGGACCCTGCAACAGCACGAACTCTCAGAAATAAACCTGTTTTACAAAGTTAGTTTAACATCCAGATTTTGAATAATGGGTTAGGTATAAACTTGCCTTGTAACCTCTTGGTGCCACTGTAAGAACACACACAGTGAGATAGCCATTGGTGAGTCCCAAGAAGGAGGTGAGCAGGATCATCCATCCTTGGTCACCATATTTTGCTGTAAAGTAGAATGCTGGGATCAGCAAGAATCGAGAAACAACTGCTATTAGTAGGGCCTTTCTGGATTCCAACTTCAGCCATTTCACTAGGGGAATATATCTTGATATGAGATCCACCACATTATACATTGCAATCAAAACAATTGGGTACCTAGAAAGACCACCAATGCCAAAATAAAAATTGGTAATTTTACCTATCAATTTCATCAGTCATCAAAGGGACAAAACAGACAAAACACATCAAATAAATGGTTCTAGTAACAATAATTATTATTTTTTTCGAGATCATGGTCAGCTTACATATTAAAGCATACTTGTTTTGCGTTTTTTCATGGAGGTGGGGGATGGAAGGGGTCTATGGGTAGGAGATTTTTCAATAAGTTTCGAGTAATCATTATTAAAGCATGGTTGTAGTCAGGGTACATAAATGAGCGCTTACCATGTGCCTAACTGATGTGATCCAGTATTTTCATACAAGAATCCAGGGAAGATTGACAATGTTATTACATATATAAGAAATAAGTCAGCTGCATAATCAACGTTCTGAAGAAATAATTGTTTGTTGCTCAACCGCTCTTGTTGTTTGGTATCATATCCACCCTACAAAAAAGTCCCAAAACCTTTTAGGACATAATAAAAAAAAAAGTATTTCCTTGAGAATAATGTAGTACTACTTTAACATAATTATGTTACTTGATCATTTGTCGTTGTTTGAATGCCGGCAGCAGCAAGGTCTGCTGAAACAGTTTTTGATCCCTCTAAGGCTGCCTTTGAACGGTAAAATTTCACTATGGGCAATTTGGGGAAGTAGATTGCATATAGGATAATACACAGAAACTCAATGAATGTGGAGATAGCAAAGAATAGTACTGCAAAAATAAGAAAGTAACAGCTTTATTTTAAAGAAAACAACTTCTAGAGCACTAGGGACCAGTATACTGATTGAGAAATGATAGAATCATTATGCATGCTATAAAACGACCAACTAGAGCAAAATATAATATTCTAACAAAATCAAGAGAAGACAAATATAAGAAACCAATATATACGAGCATTGTAAAATAAGAATCACGTACTAGCTCCCTTGCGAAGTCCATTATGAGATTTCTCAAAAGCTACCTTGGTCAGCACTCTCAGAAAAGAAATTAGAGCCCCTGATGCAGCCAAACCAGCAAGGTAGGACTGCATAATGTTAAAAAGTTTGTACTATTTAGGCCATAAAGATAGCAGAAGACCTCAACTTGCAATACCCCGCTCCCCCTCTCCAAATATATATATATATATATATATATATATATATATATATTAAAAAGGATGTAGAACTGTATAAGGGTAACAGTGAAAAATATTTAAGAAATTATATGCAAGATCAACCTGGATAAACTCAGGGCACATAAGACACAGGTCTCCTACCATGCCACCTTGGACATGAGCATCTGCTAATCCAAAACAAGCAGCTAGCACACATAAACCAATATAATGTCCAATTCCACCTTTCCCTGATGTTGCTAGATCCAACTGTCCCAACAGATTGTAGAAGCTTTATGAGACAAGGAAAATAGGCCACATATGAATTACAAAAATCAGATGCTGCAAATTAAGGTATTGGAAATGGTGTACTTACAACAAGAACAAAGAAAGTACTAGCAAAGAAAAGAGTGTATCCAGCCAAATTCCGCATTCTAGTATTGATCTCTGACTCATAGTATGCCAGTATTGCTATTGTTCCAAGTGCAAATGGTTGATAAACCAGGGTAAGTACCCTTGCAGGATGATATTTCTTCAGAATGGAAAGAAAGCTTCTTTAGAATGACTAAATTTTCAGAACCTTGTAGTAGTCAAATTGCCAGGAAAAATTTCAAGTAGACACATGCAATTAAAATGAAGCAGCAGATGAGAGATACGTATCAGTTTGTGCTGGGTCACCTAGTGTACTGTATTATTTTCCTGCATTATTTCCCAGTTCACACGTTACAGACAGGATTTATTTTATAACCAGTCCACCAAGATTTTGGCTTCTGCCAGGCCGCCACACAACACTTATAACTTCATATCCTTAAAACTTAGTAGCAATTATAACCTCATTCAACCCAAACTTCAGGAAGTCACGGTTTTTCCTAGCCCCTTATTTGTAGGACAACCATTCATTCTAATAGAAAAACTTTATACAGTCATGTCAAGTATGATAAGAAACTGAAAGCACCATGAGTTACTTACTGGGAACAATTTGTAATAGTAATCTCCTATTGTCAACATGCTGTTCCAGGAAACAAGGGACCCAAGTCCGAGAAAGAAACAAACTGCCATTGCTTTGTGTTTTCCCTGGTTGCATTAATCGATTGAAAACATAATGTTAGATATATAATAAAACTATTCATGTGCCTTTGCCAAACAGCTTAAGCTTTTGGAGAGTTTGTTCATCTCAAAGCTTCTATGACCAAGTAGTTTAGGGTTTTATGACCAAGTGAGCCTGTGGCCCATGCTTTTAAGCCCAAAGAGCTCTTGCATAAGGAGACGTGTTAGAGATATAATAAAACTATTCATGTGACTTCATCTAATAGCTTAAGCTTTTGAGAGAGTTTCATGAAACTTTTATTATATGTTTAACAATGGCAGGATAACAAACTTTGTTCTTGAGAAATATTACCATCATGCATGTTAGTAATCAATTCTTCAATGGAAAATAAGACTGGGCGTGCTCTTACCTCAGGCTTTCTTGGTCCTCCACTGCCATCACTAATCATGACCATTCCACTTACAACAGAAACCGTTAAGGATAATCAATGATTCAACATTTAGCAACAATATCTTTTAGTCCACAGAAATTTGAGTCCTTTCATAAGAATGTCTTGATTACATATCTGAATAGCATTCTTTGAATAAATTAGAGATAGAACAACTATAGATGGAAAGAAAGAAAGAAAAAGAAAACTATTACTACAAATTAAATCTTCATGCACGTAGAACTGAAATTATCTGCTGCCCCCTCTTAATTTCGCTGTACCTGTTATTTTGATACTTTTAAAAGTGGGTTTGAACTTGAATAACCAATGCCTACAGTTGGTAGTGAAGGACCCGGAACGAAAATTCCAGCATATATATTGTGAAGTGTTAGAATAATTGACACAAAAGTTTTGGATTTTATTTTGATGCACTTTCAATGCAAAACTTGTTTACACTATCATTTAATTAATAATGCAAAATTATTAAAATTGTTTGACTATTACAATCCCTTTCTAGGAATTTTAACTATCTTAATAATGTGCCAAAGTAAAAAAATTTACATTGACCAAGCATCAAATTTAAACTAAAAAATTTAAGTGGTTTAGCTTATAGCATACCTTCAGATGGAGGCGACAACAAAATTTCACTAAGAAAATATAATGGAGAATTCAAAGTTAGATCAGTTCACTCAAAACCCAAACCCCAAATACACCAAAATATCTCACATATGGACATGGATCCTCTCTTGTTACAACTTACAAGAAGCTCACTTACACTTCTACACTTTATGCAGAGGTATCAAGTGCTCTCTGCTACACAATTCAATTGGTTGGGAAAATGGATGAATGAACAATCGCTCAACAAGGATTCATTATCCTATTTCAGCAAAATCTACAGCCAATAGAATACAAGGATTTGGAAAAGTCTCACTCTGTTCACCAAAAAATCATGTTATATAGCCCGAAAATGACAGAATTCAGTCAAAATTTGGCAAGATTAACAGTTTGTTAGACAAGTTAAATTGGTGGGATCCCTCATCCTTCTAAAAGTTAAAAATAATGTGAACTCATTCTGGTAAAAATTCTGGTTAAATAATTCTGGCTGTTAAACATTTTCCTTGACAAAACACCTATCTGTCCATTTCCTATCAATGACTTGCTATAGATGAAGTGAAATCTAGCCACTTGCTCCAGCACCCACTTTTTTATAACCAAAAAAAAAAAAACTTTGAAAGAAGATTTAAAACGCAAAATGAATAAGGAATAATTTTAGGACGTGAAAAGATTAAGATTCGCAAAATCAAATAGGAATGCTGGTGCTAATGCAGTAAAAAACTAAGCAAATGAAGATTATAAAAGAACTTAACTCACTCACCTACTATTTGTTGCCATGGTAGATGATGGGGATGGACTAGTGAGACTGAAGGCAACTATGGTTTGGTGCTTAGGAATCAGAAAGAAAAATGCATCAAAGATTTATTTGTTGCTTCATTTCCATTTGAAGCTGTTTTTGATTGATATGATGAATTGGGCACAAGTTTCAGATGAACTAGGTGATATATTGCTAGTAAACCATTTCTGCGGGCAACCGCGTCCTATGCTTAAGCAGGGTTCTGCTTTCTGCACCAATCACCTTCTTCACTATCAGCAAACTTGTTCTAAATCGTTGACTTCTGAATTATAAAAATGAATAATAATAATCATAATGACGATGGTCATGATAATGATTAAATTGGCTGATTAATTTGGTGCTTTCAATAAAAGCCGGGAGGTAAACTTAGGTATGCAACGCACTTTTTTTAATATTTTTTTAATATTGATCTATCTCATATATTTAAAAAAATTATTAAAAATAATAATATTTATTTTTAGATTAATAATAAAATAAATATTAAATAAAATATAAAAAAATGTGTTAGTAACATTTTTTTTAACAATTATAGTGGCTCATTAATTTTAGCCGTTTTAAATAAAGGATTTTTTAAATTTCATTTTAAATAAAGGATTTATATTTTTTAATTGTACGAAGATTCACGGGAGAAGCTCACGTACTTGTTTGGAAAAAGATCAAAATACGTTTTTTTTAGGAATTTATATACTGTGACACTTTTTTAAGAGTATTAGATTTAATAAAATAAAATGATAGAAAAAATATAATTATAATATTTTTATTATTAATAGTATATATATATCTTTTCACACTCTTCTTAATATCATTTATCATACTTATTTTTTATCAATTTTCTCATTTAATTAATATTTTTAAAAAAATATTAACAGTTTTACATCTTTAAAAAGATAAGTATCATAAATAACATTAAAAAAGTATAAAAAATGTGTTAATACTATTAATATTAAGAATATCATAATTGTATTCATTTGGATTTGTAACAGCTTTCAGTTGATGTAGTTGTTGATAGTTTATGACAAAAGGACTATGAAACACAGATATGGATATGGGCGTGGGACACGACACGATTACGAAGATACATCAAATTCAAAAATTGTAGACACGGATCATATATATATATATATATATATATATATATATATATAATTACAAAATTTAAGTAAAAAAATTTATAATTCATTAATATCATTTCTATAAATTTGAAGATTTACAATATCTTAATATATGTCATATGTACTTAATATTTGCTATCTAATAAGTCATTCCTAAAAAATATGAAGCATCATTTCTATTAATATATTCTAAAAAATATCTTAAACTAACTTCTCCTAATAGAACTAACCATGAATGAGTACACGTGCATAAAAAAATTAATTAGAGGGAATATTGGTATGAAACAAACTTTAGTGACAACGAAGTAGACGATTTGGTACGAGTAAAGGTAAAAGGAGCATATGAAAATAGTGGTGTGTGAAAAGATAAAATTTAAAAGTCTAATAGTGATGTATAAAAAAATAAAACTTAAAATACTGATGTGTGAAAATAGTGACTTGGAACATTAGTTATGTGATTGGACTTGAGTGGGTTACGGACTTACTAATTGAACGTTAATCATGAAAATTGTTTAAAAAAAATATTAATAGATTGTGTCCTAGACATGTCCAAACGTGTCCGAGACATATCCAAGCGTGTCCGAGATGTGTCTAAGCGTGTCCGAGACGTGTCCAAATTGAAAAAAATAATCTTTTTAATCTGACATATTCTGACACGTAGGACACATGTGTTGTACGAGTATCCCCATGTGTCTGACATAGACACGTGTTTGATATGTGGACACGCCTCAACAACGACTTGTCCGTGCTTCATAGCAAAAGGATCACTTTTCATTTCGTTGAAGATGAAACAATAACGGGCGTATCCCTTTTGTCACTTTCGAATGGTGATTTCGTCAAATCAATTTAAATAAGATTTTATTTCTTATAATTTTCACTAAATTGATTTTTTTCCATATAGTCTATTTTTTATTATCAATTTTTATATTTTTATTTACTAATTTTTCTATCCGTGCAATGCACGGATATAAAATAAAGAAAAAAATATAAAAAGAGTTAAAAATAATTTAATCAAGAACGAAATGTTTATGAATAAGAGAAATTAATAATAACTTATGTATGACTAAGAAATTAAGTATTAAAGTGAGACATATAAATAAATACAAACTAAACACGTTACACAATATTATTAATAACAATGACAACAAATATTAATTCATTTATTTATTTATATTATGTAGATGTTTTTTAATTTTTATGTACTATTATTGATATTTAGCTCATTTAAAGTGAGAAGTGAGTAAATTTGTATCATTAAAATAAATTTTATCATTTTAATAAAATATTTTATGATGAGATGTTATAATCTGAACCACTAATTTATTTTAATGGTACAATTTTACTTACTTTATATTCTTACTTCAGAGGAGTTCAATCCCTTTATGAGAATAAGATCTGTAACATTTGACAGCAGAAGTATCAGAAGATGTGTCTTTGATAGAGTTTTAATTCCATGCCTTGTCAACTTCCAGCAAAGTTTAAGGCCTAGTAATATTAACTGGCTTAAATGTTTGAAATGACAACTATAAAAATGTTTATTCAAAATTTAGAAATGTTTATTCAAAATGTGATATTCAAACACTATAAAATGAAAGTATTTAAAGGCAGCTAAACCTAATCAGATTCGCAAATTACAAAATAAATGATAAAAATTAAGACAAAAATTTAAAAAGAAAGTTGAAACAATGCAAAAACAACATTTTTTGGGCCCGAAAAGACCTCAACCGAGTTAACTTTTTGCCATGATGATGCTCTCTTCTTGAGTTTTGCATTGATATATAATAGTAACGATTCTGACGGTCAGATCAAAATTTATGCCTAATTAAAGTTAGACTGATCGTGTGGGATTCTAACGATCAATCCGCTCCAAATAATCTTTTACTACATGTTCCACATCAGTACTCTAAAAATATGTCACTGAATGATTATTCATTTTTTATTTTTTATTTGTTGAATGATTTTTATTTGTTTATTTAGTTTTTAATGTTTGTATATATGGTGTCCATATGTGTGAACATGTCAATGCGGTGTTATAATTTTTCCTTATTTATAAAAACATATGACATTAAAATATGTAGGTAATTTGACATGTGACAGAAAATTAGAGTTTTGCTTGTCAGCTAGGATTGACACATGACAAAATTTTAAACTATATATCTTTATTTTCTATATTATATTGATTTAAAATTTTGTCTCTCATACATCAATGCCTTAATAAATAGAAGACTTAAATATATTTTTTGTCTAGAAAATATAATATATTTTTTTTGTTTAAGTCTCTATTAATTACTATTGTTATTATTATTTTTGGATTTTGGTCTAAGTTTTTCAAATAGTTTTTATTTTAATTCCTGTGATTAGTGAACCCACATTAAAAACTTACATGGCAAACAATATATTAACATGTGACATCATTGAGTGAGACTTTCGTTTGTTACGTAAGCACTTAATGGAGGCTCACTAATCACATAAACTAAAACAAAAAATATTTGAAAAACTTGAATCGAAACAAATAATAATAATATAATAATAATAATAATAATAATAGAGACTTAAACAAAAAAAAAATGTTATATTTTTAAGGATAAAAAATATATTTAAGCTTAATAAAAACTATAATTACCAACTTTTAATGGAAAATAAAGATAAATATTAATATCTTAATGAGTAAAAACAATGAGAATTAAAACTCAAATGAATAGAAAATATAACAATAAGAAATAAAATTTGAATAAGTAAAAATATAGCAATCAATTAAAAAACCAATAAGTACCAAAACCCAAATAAATAAAAACTATGAGAACCAAAATATTAATCAAACCAGTTTAAACAATTGGTTAGACCACTCCCTAAACTAATGTATGTCTGCCCACCGTCTCCTACTTCACGGCTAGATGAAAAAGTTAGGTTAGATTAAAATTTTAGTTTTTATATTTTTACTTATTTTTTAAGTTAGTCTTTATAATATATTTTTTTAATTAAGTCTTTATACTGATAAATATTTTTAAAATAATTTATTAATGTAAATTTTTATTATAATACTATTAATTTAGTCTATACAAGACATTTAAAAAAATATATAAAATATTACTTATTAAAAAAAAAAAAGCATATGCATAAACACTTATTTGAGTGTAGGAATACCTATGGACACACTTATTAAATTAGGTTATGTTTGGTGCATATGATAGTATAGTATAAGATAAGATGATAGGATAGTATAAAATATGATAGTATAATTAATAGGATAAGACATAATCCTATCTTTTGTTTGATAACAAAAGGATAAATTAGCTGATTGTATAATATTTTTTTTAAGACCAAAATATCCTTTAGCATAAAAGTTAAAATAATTAAAAAATAATAACAAAAAAGCTTTATTGTGGTGGTGGTGGCGGCGGTGGCGGTGGCGGTGGTGGCGGTGGTGGAAGTGGCGATAGTGATGGTGGTGATGGTGGTGGTGGCGCGGCGGTGGCGGCGGCGGCGCGGCGGCGGCATAGGTGGTGGTGGCGGTGGTGATGGTGGCGGCGGCGGTGGTGGAGGTGGTGGTGGTGGCGGCGGCGATGGTGATGGTGGCGGTGGCGGTGGTGGTGTTGGCGGCGGTGGTGGTGGTGGTGGCGGTGGTGGTGGTGGTGGCGGCGGTGGTGGTGGTGGTGGCGGTAGTGGTGGTGGGCGGCGTGCGATGGTGGCGGCGGTGGTGGTGGCGACGGCGGTGGTGGTGGCTACGACGATAGTGGTGGTGGCGGCGGTGGTGATGGTGGTGGCGGTGGTGGAGGTGGTGGTGATGGTGGTGGTGGTGGCGGCGGCGGCGGCGATGGTGATGGTTGCGATGACGGTGGCGGTGGTGGTGTTGGTAGTGGTGGTGGTGGTGGTGGTGGTGGTGGTAGTGGTGGCGGCGACGGTGGTGATGGTAGCGGTGGTGGTGGTGGTGGTGGTGATGGTGGCGGTGGTGGTGGCGCGGTGGTGGTGGTGGCGGTGGTGGTGGTGGTGGCGGTAATGGGTGGTAGTGGTGGTGGGCTGCGGTGATCTTTGATGGTGGCGTGGTGGTGGTAGTTATGGCGTGGTGGTGGTGGTGGTGGAGGTGGTGGTGATGGTGGTGGTGGTGGTGATGGTGATGGTGTGGCGGTGGTGGCGCAAGGGAAATGAGTGATAAAAATGAAATTGAGGATAAAATTGTAATAGAAATCTTATCATGTCTTATCATGTACTAGGGAAGGGGATAGAATTATCACCTTAGAGTAGGATAAAGTGACTTGACCTGATTTCATTATACTATCAGTTGAATACATCAAACATTGAATAAGACCTGATAGTATTAGCTTATACTATCATATCTTCTTTATACGATGCAACAAACGTAGCCTTAGTTGTTACAATGGAAAGTTAATCGGAAAAGCTATATTAAAAATATTTTTTGATGTGAGGACTATTTTAAAAAAAACTATAAAAAGAACAAATTAAAAATAAGTAAAAATTATCGGTCGCGCTATATGTCCACCAAATATACATCCAACTTTTATCCACCGTATCTTC
This sequence comes from Ormosia semicastrata, assembly GCA_029884595.1. Classification (NCBI taxonomy): domain Eukaryota; kingdom Viridiplantae; phylum Streptophyta; class Magnoliopsida; order Fabales; family Fabaceae; genus Ormosia; species Ormosia semicastrata. The sequence goes on along the minus strand of JAQQTO010000057.1, from coordinate 5,625,379 downwards.
CGTATGTATATTTGTCTCTTTTCATTTTCGGCTTATCTGTATTTTGTTTTCCCTCATTTCTTCCCTCTATTTCTCATTTCTTTCTTTCTTTCATCTCTGTTACATCTCCATCTCCTGTGATATTGTCTCACTCACTAGGGCACCCACCCACAGTATTTTAATTATTGTTCTCGTGTCCTCATTCTCTTTCCCCCATTTTCAGGCATCACTCACTCTCTTCCGTCACTCTGACTTTCACACGTACACGTGGGTTCGAGTTTTGTGGATTTTCTACAATTTCGGTAAGTATCCTCTACTTTTCTCCCCATAATATTTCGTGTTTTCTGAGATGGACACTTGCAATTTCTGTGAAATGTTGCGTATTATGCTCTCTGTTTGGTGAGTTGTATTTTTTGTTGGGTACAAATCCATGAAATCTATTTTTGTTGGTTGTGTGTTGATTAGATAGGTAAATAGGAGAATGCTTGTTGGTTCATTCGTTGGTTTATTTGGTATATTTTGTTTCAGTTAGGAGGATTTAAAATGGTTCATATAGCAGAAATAGTTGGTCCATTGACATGGTTTGTGGTTTGTGGTGAATCTAAAATTAAGCTGGTTAATATGCTTGGAATAAGTAGTTAATCTTCACACGTTTCTGGTGAATCCAACAATGACTTTCCAACAGTGGGGGTAATTACTTACAAATGAACTACTAGTGGAGTGGAGTTGGGATGGGTTATGGGCTGGTTCATATAGCACAAATAGTTAGTCCATTGACATGGTTTGTGGTTTGTGGTGAATCTAAAATTAACTGGTTAATATGTTTAGAATAAGTGGTTAATCTTCACACGTTTCTGGTGAGTTCAACAATGACTTTCTAACAGTGGGGGTAATTACTTACAAATGAACTACTAGTGGAGTGGAGTTGGGATGGGTTATGGACTGGTTCATATAGTAGAAATAGTTGGTCCATTGAGCATCCTTAATTTCTTACCTAAGCGTTGCTATAGAGGTAAAACATATCCTGTTTTAGAAGAGAAAGAGTAATGGCATGTTTTGAATGCTGTTTTTATACACTTTAAAATTGCCACTTAGCCATTTGAGACTTATTTGAAGCAGACGTGAAAGAAGATTAACATGACTACCATTGTACGCGATTTTGTTAACTAGATGATTTCGGCTATCTTTTTAAGCTTTATTTCATCTCATAAAAGGTTAAGTGTGGCCTTTATAGAAGAGACCCATTCGAATGGGTCTCATCCTCATTATCTATTGTCATTTGTATGTTTATTTTTCACTTTGCCATTTCTTAACTTTCATAATAAAATCTAGATGTTGGTGAAATACAAAATATGCTTGTAACATGACAAGAGATACTTGATAACTTACAGTGTGTGTAGCAACCCAAAATCCGAAGTTGATGGAGGGTTCAAATAATCTCAATATAGCCGAAATTTGTTGATAATGTAGAAGAAGCATGTGAAAATGACTTCATTATGAGTGATGCGTTGGATGGCGAGTTTGAAAGTTATGAACCAAAACGAGGGATGTTGTTTGCATCAGAAGATGATGTTAAGGAATTTTATAGGAAATATGCTTACCAAAAGGGGTTTGGTATTGTAAATAGAACTTCAAAAAAGGAGATGATGGTAAGGTAAATTACATTATGCTAGCTTGTTCAAGACAGGGGAAAACATGTGTCAACAATACCAAATACTTTGAAGACACTTCCAACTAGACGGACAAATTGTGAAGCAAAAATTACAGTCAAGAAGATGGGAGATGGACGATGGTTTATCAAGACAGCTATACTTGAACACTCTCATGAACTTAGCCCAACAAAGGCGAGAATGTTGAGAGTTAACAAGAATCTTAGCATGCACGTGAAGAGAACAATCCAAGTGAATGATGATGTAGGGGTGAGAATACATAAGACAGGTCGGTCTCTTGCTTATGAGGTGGGAGGTTACGAGAACTTATCATTTAATGAGCAAGATGCTAGAAATTATGTCAACAAGGAAAGACGTGCAATTGGCAAGGAAGGTGATGGGAAGGCTTTGAAGAATTATTTTACAAGAATGCAAGAGGAGAATAGTAGTTTTTTCTACGATATAGACGTTGATGATGATTTTCATGTGCAAAATGTATTTTGGGCTGATGCTAGAAGTAGAGCCACCTATGAGTCATTTGGAGATGTTGTGACTTTTGACACAACATATTTGACAAATAAATATGATATGCCATTTCTTGCTTTTGTCGGTGTGAATCATCACGGCCAATCAGTTTTGCTTGGATGTGGTCTAATTTCAACTGAAGACACGGAGTCATTTGTGTGGCTATTTAAATCATGGCTTCGTTGCATGTCAGGTAAGGCACCTGATGGTATTGTCACGGACCAGTGCAGGGCCATGCAAAATGCTATTGAGATAGTCTTTCCAACTACTCGACATAGGTGGTGTCTATGGCATATAATGAAAAAATTCTGAGAAGTTTGAAAGGTTGCATTGAATATAACAATATAAAGAATGCAATTAAAGTAGTACATTTACGATACCCTAACAATGGAAGATTTTGAAGAAAAATGGTCTGCATTCATCAAAGAATTTGAGCTAGAAGATAACAATTGGTTGAGTGGTTTGTACATGGAGAGGCATAGATGGGTGCCAATTTTCTTGAAGAAGTATTTTTGGGCAGGGATGTCAACAACACAACGCAGTGAGAGCATACATGCTTTCTTTGACGGATATATCAACTCAAAAACAAGCCTCCAACAATTTGTGAAGCAGTATGATAATGCTCTAAGAAGCAAGGCAGAAAAGGAATTTGAGGCAGATTTCAAGTCAATGGACTCCACCATTCAATGTGGGTCAAACTCACCTATTGAAAGATAGTTTCAATTCGAGTATACCCATGCAAAGTTCGTTGAGGTCCAAGCTGAATTCAAAGGAAGAATGGACTGTTTTGCATCCATTAAGTGTGTGGAGGGAATGGTTTGTACTTACCATGTGAGGGCGGATATGGTAGTTGGAGGGATAGCAAAAAATGCTATTTTTGAGGTGGTATTTTATCGTGACAATCACGCTGTTAGTTGCAATTGCTTGTTGTTTGAGTTTAGGGGAATTATGTGTAGACATTCACTTTGTGTTCTTGGTAATGAGATGGTTCAAGAAGTGTCGTCAAAGTATATTCTACGTAGATGGAGCAAAAACATTAGATGGAGACATGCATACATAAAGAGCAGTTACGATGTGACCTTGTTGAAGCCACAAATGCAAAGGTTTGATAAATTATGCAAGCATTTCTATGAGGTGGTGAAGTTCTTGCAGAGTTTGAGGATCTCACGAGAAGATCTCCATCGGGGATTATGTGAATATAAAAGTAAGATGCAATTGATGGCTGCATCTATTAGAACAACATGCAATGGTGATGACCGTCAAAGGAAGTTAACTGCGGGCATTGAAACTGCTAACACTGGCATTCGTAGTCCATTACATGTACCTCGTAAAGGACGGCCACCAAGCAATAGAAAAATGTCGAAAGTTGATCGAGTATTTTCTAATTTGAGAAAAAGGAAGCTTCAGCGTCGTCAAACTTTGACAATTGATGTATGCATATATGATTTTGCTAATTATAATTGTATGGGATGTTTTGGTTGTGTATATGTTTTATTTAGACTGATTAGCGTCCCCTTTTATTTGTGCATTAAGTTATTTTATTATGAACATGTGGGAGTGCAATGTTGGAAGCTCAAGTCAGATGGATGGAAATAAGTTGCGCATAGAGTCATCTATAGAAGTGAACAGCTGTGGAGAATGCCGTGATGATTGTACTGTGGTGTGTCTATACACCAAAACTGTTTGTCATGTGTAATCATTGTTGAAATGTTTGTTAAGTTTTAAGCTACTTACATTTGAATTGTCATCTGTTTTAATGAAAGGATGTTTGGTATATTGTTGCTTAATTGTCATATGTGTGACGGTAGCTATTGGGTTTCGCAACTATCACACAACTCATCGGTGGTTTTTTATCATTATTAGAAGGAATTGATCATGATGTCAGTCAAAGGCCACAAGCATGTCCAACATATCTTGAACAAGTTCATTGTAATTATTGAAATTGACATTTTTATATGTTTTTTTCTAGGGTTGTCATTGTCAAATATCATACACCAATTTTATGGTTAGTGGTAATGCAGGCCAATTTGAAGGTACTCAGGCTGGGAATCAGTGACATAGTACAAGTCTAGATTTGTATAAATTATATCAGGTAACTTCATGTATATGCTTCAAATTAGCACTAATCTCATCTACTGTTGTCGCGACCAGTGACCGCGGCGAAACATAGCAACTCGATAGGATTTTAGAATATGAATATGAAAAATGGAGTCGCCACCAATTTTATTTTAAACTTAGGAAAAATTGGAAAACCTTTCTTTGAAAACGGTCTTTGAAACCAGATTGGATTCGGGAGTCGGTTATGCTAGGGAATGATGGAAACTTAATCCCACTGCACCCCTAACGCACCCGTCCTAAGACGGTACCTTGGGTTAATTGTGCAAATTATTAACAATCCTTAGAAATATTTATTTTACCCCTTTTACAAAAAAAACATTGTAACTATTTACAAAAAGCGGAACCACAAAATTATGAAAATTTAATTTGGGCTTGACAGAAAATGAAATTCTGCTCCTACGTATCCCTGGTGCAATGGGGAACTCAAAGTTACGTAGTTCTCTAAAAAATATTTGTGGGTTGGTTGATTTTAATTAAAATAATTTCAAAAATTTGAATTAACAAGCGTCGCGACTCAGTTATCAAATTAAGGATTAAATAGGTGAAGCTCGCGTCATGCTAGAGACGTCACCCATTGATTATCAAGTTAAAACTATCAATTAATGACTGATTTTATTTTTAATTATTTTAAAAAAAATTTGATTTAACAAGTCGTCGCGACTCAGTTAATCAAATTAAGGATTGAATAGGTGAAGTTTGCATCACGCTAGAGACGTCACCCATTATTCATCGAGTTTGTTACTGAAATTTTTATTTAAGATTATCAATTAGCGATTTAACTTAAAAAATGATAATAATAATAATAATAATAATAATAATAATAATAATAACAATAATAATAATGTAAATCATCAAGCTATCGCAACTCGGATATTTATAAAATATAAGGGTTAGCAAAGTTGTCATGACTCAGGTAACCCATTTTTATTCCTTTTTAAAAACTTTTAATTATTTCTTTATTTATCATTTTTAACTCCCAAAATCTAGCCCAACAGATTGATAATAAATGAAATAAAAAAAAAAGAACAAGGAAACGTAAAAAGAAAACCAAGAAACAGATAACCCAAAACGGGAGATATAACAGTAAGGACCTCGTTTACGATCAAATTAGCAAGGGAGGGTGGCTGGCTTCTTCGGTTCGACGGTCGAATTGCTTTCTGAAGTCCGACGGTCGGGAGCTACTTTCGAGATCCGACGGTCGAGCACAAGGCTGCTCAATAAACACTCTGGTAATGCAAGAGGTGACTCGTAGGAGAGGGATCTGGTATTGGCAGCCCGACAGTCGGTTGGTTGAAGGATTTGGTATCTGATCCGACGGTCGGTTGGGAAGGATTTAGAGTTCGACGGTCGATTGGAAAGGATCTTAGGTCGGTCGGTGAGGGGAAAGATTTAGGGTTCGACGATCGAGTTGGAGGTTGGTGGATGGTGATGGAGTTTGGATGGGTTGTCAGTGAGGGGTAGTAGCTGGTGTGGTTCGACGGTCGAGTGAAGGGATGGATTCGACGGTCGAGTGAGGGATGGAGTTTGGTTGATGGTGATGGAGGTTTGGATGGCTCGTCGGTGAGAGGAGTGGAGCTCACGGTTCGACGGTCGGGTTAGAGGTGAAGGTGGGCTTTGTGAAGTTGGTCGAGGGTAACAATGGTATGGTTCGACGGTCGAGTTGGAGGTGAAGGTGGGCTAGTAACTGAGGTGGTTCGACGGTCGGTTGAGAGGCTGGTAGTTGTCCGATGGTTGTGGGTGAGGAGTTGCTGAGTGTGGTTGATGATGAAAGTGATGAGAAGTTGAAGGTGCAAGGTAGTTTTGGAGGTGGCAGAGATGGGTGAGGGTGGAAGATGGTCACGGTTGCAAGTTTGGATGGAAGGTGTCGGGTGGGGATTGTTTTTAGGAGGGTCTGTTAGTGAGCTTGAGGGTGAGGGAAATGAAGGCTCCCATTCGGTTCCGCGTTCTGGAGGGTCCTTTTGAAGGTTGGTCTTTGAAAGTTTTATATCAGCCTCCGATGGAGAGATCCCCCTCTAAGGTCTTGAAGTTGGTCCTCTCTTATTAGTTGCCAGCAGCCAGGTGATAATGGAGTGGGTGAATCAGTGAGGGAGTAGGTGCAATTAGTGAGGGAATCTGTTTGTTTAGTAGTGCAAGTGGGAAACTAAATGGGGGAGCAAAAAACTGTGCACTGTGGAAAAAGAGAATGGGAGGCAAAAGTGCTTGTCCCTCTTTGCATGAGTGGTGATCTTTGCATGAACAAATCTTTATTATTATTATTTTTTTTATTATTTTCTTTTTTTTCATTTTTTTATTTTTCATTTTCTATTATATTTTGGGTTTATGTATTTGGGTTAAAAAGATGGGTTAAAAAAAAAAAAAGATAACAAGAATCTTTTTTTTTTTTTTTTTGATTTTTTTTTATTTTTCTCTTTTTTGTTTCTTTTTATTATTATTTTTTTAGTCCTAGGTCAAAATTGGGTGTTCACGATTGCCCTCTTTACTTGTTTCTTATTAGATAAAAAGAAAAATTGTGTTTTTTCATTTTATCGTCGTAAGAAACGAGTAAAAAATGAACTCCAATTTTGTCCCAAATAATGCATGAAAGGATAAATGCAAAACAAAGTAAAAACAATGAAAAGAAATTAGAATGCATGGGCCGATACGCTCAATGAAAGTAAAAAAATGGGCGACCGAGTCCCGAATTTTAAAGACAATGGCAATCTGCGTCCCGAAACTTAAAAGACAAGGGGCTTGATCAAATTTAAAAAACACAATGGCTTGGCCCGAAATTTGAAAAACATGGGCTTGCCTGCAATTTAAGAGACAATGGGTTTGGCCTGAGAATTTGGGAGACAAAGGGGCTTGGCCTGGCAAATTTAAGAGACAAGTGGACTTGACCCGAGAATTTGAGAGACAGTGGGCTTGCCCAATTTGAGAGACAGATGGGCTTGCCTTAATTTGAAAAACGATGGGCTTGACCCGAAATTTGAAAAACATGGGCTTGGCCCAATTTAAGAACAATGGGCTTGGCCCAGAATTTGAGAGACAATGGGCTTGGCCCAAATTTGAAGACAGTGGGCTTGCCTGAAATTTGAAAAACGATGGGGCTTGCCCAAAATTTGAAAGACAATGGGCTTAGCCTAGAATTTAAGAGACAGTGGGCTTGCCCGAATTTAAAACAGTGGAAGCTTGCCTGAAATTTGAAAAACAATGGGCTTGCCCCAGAAATTTGAAAACGATGGGCTTGGCCCAAATTTGAAAAACAGTGGGCTTGGCGAGGAATTTAAAAACACATGGGCTTGGCAGTCTTTAATTTAAAACAGATGGGCTTGGCCTGCATTTAAAAGACAATGGAATAAGCATCTTGATCAAAAAGATTTTTTTATTTTTATTTTTTTTTTCTCATTTTCTTTTCTTTGTTTTTCCTTTGCTTTTCTCTCTTTTCTCTTTTTTGTTTTCTTTTTCTTCTTTTTTTTCTTTTTTTTTTTTCAGAATTTTAAAAGACAATGGGCAACTAAGTCCCGAAATTTAAATGACAATGGGCAACTGCGTCCCGGAATTTTAAAAGACAATGGGCAACTGCGTCCCGGAATTTAAATGACAATGGGCAACTGAGTCCCGAAATTTTAAAAACAATGGGCAACTGAGTCCCGAAATTTAAATGACAATGGGCCACTGAGTCCCGGAATTTTAAAAGACAATGGGCAACTGAGTCCCAGAAAACAGGATTTTTCTTCTCTTCTTTTTTTTTTTTTTTTCTTTTTTTTCTTTTTTTTTCTTTTTTTTTTCTTCTTTTTTTTTCTTTCTCTTTCTTTTTTTTCTTTCTCTTTCTTTTTTTTCTCTTTCTTTTTTTATATTTTTTTTCTTATTTTCTAAATTTTATTTGAAAAACATTTGAACCAAGGACGACTTTGGAAAGCTTTGACCAATCAAACCTTGTTCACACGCTTTGGTTCTTTCCTTCTTCTTCTCCTTTCCTTCTTTTTTCTTTGTTTTTCGCTCTCGGCTCTCCTTTTGAGAAATGAGATGAACCATTGCTTGACTGATTCCTTGAGAGAAAATTTTGCCCCAGTGTTTAACTTTATCCCTCATCTAGTTGATTTCCTGCAACTGTCTAATAACACAGCTTCTCCTTAATCCTTCAAAAATTTTGCCCCAAGATGGCCAACTAAATGCAAACAAAATTGCCCCTGTGTAGATGATCACACGCAATTCAAAATTGCCCCGGTTTGGGTGCACCCTTCAAGGTGTTTCGTGCTAACTTCCTCGAGATTTTGCCTTAACTTTTGCTTAGACCGACCTTTTGGGTTTTCGGACTACAGCTCTTTTCCTTTTTTTTTTTTGCCCAGTCAAGACTCGACAATGGACATCATTAATTATCAAATACCCCCCACTTACTCTTTTGCACGTCCTCGGGCAAAACAAAATAAAACTGACTCAAAAGTTAAACATTCTAAAAGACTCAATTTCTAATAATATTTAAGAATGAAGATCAATTAATAATTCAAGTAATCAAACATTCATGAGGTAACACGTCTTCACACCTCAAATCAACAAGCAAGGATACTTCAATTGAAAAGCATGAGTAAAGAATGATAGATCCTCACAGAATTTACTCTCAATCTCTCAAATGTTTAAAAGGTAGGTATTTCACTCAATTCAACCCATGAAAATTGCACTACCATAAGCTTGCTTATCTTCTACTTCTCCACTACTCAAAACACATGCACACACAAATCACGAGGACTTTATTCAAGGTTGTAGTGAGGTCAAGGTAACGAAGAGAGATAAAATGAATATGAGAAGATAAATACCAAAGGGAATAAAAGAGCATTATGATACGATTAGAGTGGAGAAGATGTTTGAGAACATTCAGTCTAACTTTTCCAAAGATTTTCTTAGTTTTTTTTTTCTCATACGGACAATGACCAATATCTAACTAATGTTTTGTTAAAGATCAATTGGTAGATTGAATTTCTTTAGGCTTGAACATTCTCCTTCTATTCCTGTTATTTCCAATCATCCACCCTCATTCTAGGTATGAATATATCACATGGTGCATTCTTTTGATTGTAGCAATAATCAGCTCTCTCTCTTTTTTTTTTTTATAGAAACATATTTTCTTTTTCTTTTCTTTTTTTTTATATAACCAATCTGCACATGCACCCCCACACTTGTTCAAGAACTCATCAAATAACAAAGTCAATGCTCTCTTATTCCCTAAGGTTGGGTTAGAACATGGTTTTTCATTTAAGGCACGTAATGAGTTAGAAACAAAGAATGGTCAAATAAGCTCAAAGGGGTTAAGTAAAGGAAAATATACAAGGTTGGCAAGAATCAGAAAATTTTCAAGAAGTCAAAAGAGTGCTTGATATCATATTGAAAACAAGGTTGGCTATTTGGTTAAACTAGCTAAGAAAGAGGGCTTCAATCATGTTCATGCATGCAAGTGAAACGTAGCCTCAAAAAGAATCAAAGCAAGTTCTAGAGTGATCATTATCATGAGTGAAAATCACACAAGAAAGAAGAGAATGACATAAATGTTGAATCCATCCATTAGGCTCAAGATCTCACAAGATATAGTTCTATCATTCTCAGTCCACCAATTCAACATCCATAACCAAACATATGATTTTTAAGAAAGAAGACAATTAACTCAATCATGCAAATTTCCTAAATTTCAATTGCTACTTTCACACAAACTAGTTATCTACCCCAACTAAAATGCGTCTCAAGAGTAAAATTTACTCCTACTACTGCCATCCTTAAGCTGGTTTAGAAAATTACTTGATAAACACACCTTTTTTTGTTTTTGTTTTTTTTTTGTTGTTTTTTTTTTTTTTTGTTTTTTTTGTTTTTTTTTTTTTTTTTTGTTTTTTGTTTTTGCATAACCATCCTTCCCCCCAACCAGATCATAACATTATCCTCAATATGATATAGAAAAGAGCAAAATAACACGATAAGAAGTGAATCAACGCCAAGAAAAAAACACACACATCATCTGCGTATCGACCACGATAAGAAGTGAATCAACGCCAAGCGAGAAAAAGCACACGGTCGGTGCAGCATCGACCACGATAAGAAGTGAATCAACGCCAAGCAAAAAAAGCACACAGTCAGTGCCACATCAGACCCTAAAAAGAAATCATATAATAAAACTTAAGTACTTTCACAATTTAATACTAATTAATTACTACCTAAAAACACTCCTTACTCTGCCACCAATTAAGATGCGTCTCAAGAGAAAAATTACTCCTTACTCTGTCATCCCTATTTACTTTTGTTGTTAATTGATGACAAACACAACAAACATATTAACAAACACACTTTTGAATTTTTTTGTTTTTTTTTTGTTTTTTTGTTTTTTGTTTTTATATTTAGGCACACAACGATCCTTTCCCCTAACCAGATCATAACATTGTCCTCAATATTAAAATATAGATGAGTAAAGGATAGAATAAATTACCTGTTGGAGAAAGCAGACACAAATTTAAACAGAAACAAAGTACAATAAAATCAAACCGATTAAAGAGAAAGTGTCAGATCTGGCTTGCTTTTCTTGTTACTTCCTTCGCTGCTTCCTGTTGACCAATCTATCTGAGTTAATACCTTATCGTACATACTCAAAAGCTTCCAATTTATCAATGAGCTCATCAATAGTGGAGGCGAGAGATAAGAAGTTGTCTTCTTAGAAGGAGTGATAAATTTACGTTCCACGACTTTGTCAAGAAAAAATAATAAAAGGTCAAAGAAATTATTAACATTCAACAAACCAATGGGTTTATGGTGGATGTTCGATTCACCAAAAGACAATTTGAAAAATTTCTTCCAAAGTACCAAAACCTCCTGGTAAGACAAGAAATGCATCGAATTGTCAACCATTATTTTCATGCGTCCATGCATGGATGTTACACGAATTTCTTCTCCAACTGTCTTGCCGGTGATGTTATTTTCACTAAAGGTTTAGGAATAACACCTAAAACCCGATTGCCTCCTATAAAAGCGAAAAGTGAAACAAATTTCCCCATTAACCCACGACAACCTCCCCATATACAAGATGAATATTCCTCGCAAAGACAAGTGATCGACCAAGAGTGCTAGGCTGCGTTTACAAACTCTAATCTCTTCCCATAACTCGACCCACAAAAAACACAGACATTTTTGAGGTTACGAATAGAAGGCCCCATTCTATACTCTTTCTCTCTTTGAGTGTTTCTGAGTTGAAGATGAAGGAGAAAATGAAGTGTTTAAATAAGAAAAAGAATGGAAAGGGAAATAATTGCACCTAGAAGGGTAGGTCGGCTGTTGTCAGAAAAGTTTGAAATGATAATAATTTTTTTTTTATTTTTTTTTTTCAAGAAAATCATCAGGGTAAAGAAGTCTAGAAACCCCCGAAGGATCCCATCCAAAGGATCGTCTATCATACAATAACAAATGATTACATACCTTTATGTACAGGTTTCATGGCAGATCTTTATACTGCGCGTCATGAGTGCAGTAATACCAAGACGGCTCAGCCAATCTGGGTATTCTTCTCCCTCCCGCTTATGGGATATTTTGGATTGAGCTACGACGCCACTAATTAAAGTGCGTAAATCGACAGCTACCACCAACGACCACAGCCAGTGAAAGGTCGTTTGAAGAGCCCATGGCATTAAATCACAGGATTCAGCTCAGAGGCATTGTCACGCGAGAATGCAAGCACGGACGCTTCTTTCTCGTCCATCGGCAAGCGAGCCTTTGGTTAAAACACAGGGAATACTTGCGCGGCTCTCTGCGAGCATGGCACACGAACCTTATTTACCGACCGGCGTGCGAAGGTCCACCCGAAGTCAATGACGGGTCTGCCACCCCACCATGGGGGGCTCTAATCTAATTAAAGACCAAGTACAACCGAAGTTTCGCCACTTTTTTATTTTTTTTTTCGTTTTTAGTTTTTTTTTTCTTTTTTTCTTTTTTTTTTAAAAAAAATATACAAGATAATATATACATGTTGTTGTGATTGTGGCTCACATCTTCCTCTGGTTTCACGTCCGAAAAGCCGCTTAAACGCCTTCTATGAGTCGAGGATAAGCTTCCCATCCAATTTTCTTATAAATTGGCAAACAGTGTCTTTTTGAGTCAGATTCCCAAGACTGTAATGCTCTTGCTCGTCCTTGAAGAGATTCCACAAACTAAGAAGTTCACGCTGCACAACTCCACAAGAATGCGTCTCAAGAGTCAATAAGATATTATCTAATGACTCCTTACTCAGTCCATTCTTAATGAAGAATATTTTATCTTCTCTATTTACAGAAACCATCCCCAAAGAGTGACATCGCTTGTTACAGTTCCATCGTCCACATTTGTGACAGACTTGTAACCTTTTTGCTCTTCTCCTTTTAGAATATGAACTTCTTCCAAGACCGGGCATATATGAGTCCAATGAAATTGAGGACTCACCTGCTAATCGGACCTTTGCTTCAATTATCCAGCGTACATCTTCTGGCATACCTTTGTGCATTAACAGTCTCAATCTTTCACATCGAACTTTGTAGATTTTTCTCAGAGCATTTTGAGGAAGAGAAGGAAAATATTTGCTCAGGTTTGAAAGAATGACATCCATTTTGAAGGAGAAGAAGGATTCAGTTATTTTGGGAAACTGAAAAATAAACCGACTTGAGAGTCACGCGAGTCTGCCGTATCCGCCACTTAACCGCAGAACACAAAAACTCAAGAACTTAGTTTTCCAGGAATGGTTGAGTCTTTGGTCATTAACTTTAAGCGCATTACCATTCCTAGGATCCTCAATATCTATGGCCCCACGTGTTTGACAACCAAAGAATCGCGCCACCTAGATCTCAATTTTTTCAAGGAGTAGGCGCAGATGATAATCTCAAAGCAGACCTTTATTGACCAATTTCCGCAGCTTTTGCGAAAGGTGTAACAGACCTTGAATAAAGAAGACCAATAAAATCCATACTGCAAGATTTTCACAGTTGTTGTCGCTGAAAAACAAAAAAAAATGACCTCCACATGCTTCCGACAAAATTTAATGGCACTACCTACCTTATTGTCGGGTACACAGCTATCTCTTTTTTCTTCTTCTTTTTTTTTCATAATGCGGATGGAGAAGGTTCATCACCTCCATTTCTGCATTCTCTGGAAGTTCTTGAAACTGTTTGAGGCGGTGTCTTCTTTCCTTAGTCGCGCAATAGTTCTTAGAACACGGTAACATCATACAAGGAATGTCATGCATAAGATGAGATGAATGAAATGAAAACATTTTCTTTTCAAATGCATGGAATGAAATGCATGATTTATTTTTTATATATATATATTTAGAATGCTAAAGATGCCATGCATGAAAATTTTTTATGAGAATGCCTGATTTATTTTTATTTTTTTTCTTTAAAATGCTAAGGATGGCATGAAAATGCATGATTTTTTATATTTTTTTAGTTTATTTTATTTTTTTTTTTAAGAATGCTTGGAGTATCATGAAAATGCATTATTATTATTATTATTATTATTATTATTATTATTATTATTATTATTATTATTTTTAAGAATGCTAGGAATGCAAGATGATTTTTTTTTTCTTAGGAATGACATGAAAACACAAGATAATGTATTTTTTTTTAAGTTTTTTTAATGCAAGAATGGATAGCATGAGGAAAGAAGAAGTATGCTCCCTTTGTGTCCTAATGAGATTGCCTTAAACTTAGGACTTTCTATCCTAAAGATCTAAGAGTCCTTCTGATTCGTGAGAACTTTCATTGGGTGGCTCTTCTTTTCTAAAGGTCTCTAGAGCCAAGTCCTATTTCAGAATGTTGACCATGAAATAGAGGGTAAACCACTAGGTGTGGGACATTCATGAAAAAGGCATACTCTAGATGAAGTTTTCGCGATAACCAAACAGGAAGTACATCCAAAATGGCTACCACTACGCAACCTCTACTTAACTTAAGCTTCACTCAGACCCGGGTATAGGGCCCCACTCGATTGTGTGTACTTTATGTGTAGGTGCAGTGGGTGCTGGGAGCGTACAAACCTTTACAATCCTAATAGACTACCCACATCCTGCAAAACAAAGCAAATACAGAACAAATTCCAAAAATTTTCTACCCTAAGGTTCAGATAGTACAACAATTAACACTAAAAATAATATATATAAAAATCATCAAATAATAATAAAAAAGGGTAAAATAAACACCTAAAGATCACCAAAAATTTTGCATAACTAACTTTTACAAGCTTGACTCTCAAGCATCCCCAGTGGAGTCGCCATCTGTCGCGACCAGTGACCGCGGCGAAACATAGCAACTCGATAGGATTTTAGAATATGAATATGAAAAATGGAGTCGCCACCAATTTTATTTTAAACTTAGGAAAAATTGGAAAACCTTTCTTTGAAAACGGTCTTTGAAACCAGATTGGATTCGGGAGTCGGTTATGCTAGGGAAGGGTGGAAACTTAATCCCACTGCACCCCTAACGCAGATCCTAAGACGGTACCTTGGGTTAATTGTGCAAATTATTAACAATCCTTAGAAATATTTATTTTACCCCTTTTACAAAAAAAACATTGTAACTATTTACAAAAAGCGGAACCACAAAATTATGAAAATTTAATTTGGGCTTGACAGAAATGAAATTCTGCTCCTACGTATCCCCTGGTGCAATGAGGAACTCAAAGTTACGTAGTTCTCTAAAAAATATTTGTAGGTTGGTTGATTTTAATTAAAATAATTTCAAAAATTTGAATTAACAAGCCGTCGCGACTCAGTTATCCAAATTAAGGATTAAATAGGTGAAGCTCGCGTCATGCTAGAGACGTCACCCATTGATTATCAAGTTAAAACTATCAATTAATGACTGATTTTATTTTTAATTATTTTAAAAAAAATTTGATTTAACAAGTCGTCGCGACTCAGTTAATCAAATTAAGGATTGAATAGGTGAAGTTTGCATCACGCTAGAGACGTCACCCATTATTCATCGAGTTTGTTACGAAATTTTTATTTAAGATTATCAATTAGCGATTTAACTTAAAAAAATGATAATAATAATAATAATAATAATAATAATAATAATAATAATAATAATAATAATAATAATAATAACAATAATAATAATGTAAATCATCAAGTTGTCGCTTAACTCGATATTTACAAAATATAAGGGTTAGCAAGTATTGTCATTACTCAGGTAACCCATTTTTATTCCTTTTTAAAAACTTTTAATTATTTCTTTATTTATCATTTTTAACTCCCAAAATCTAGCCCAACAGACTGATAATAAATGAAATAAAAAAAAGAACAAGGAAACATAAAAAGAAAACCAAGAAACAGATAACCCAAACGGGAGATATAACAGTAAGGACCTCGTTTACGATCAAATTAGCAGGGGAGGGTGGCTGGCTTCTTCGGTTCGACAGTCGAATTGCTTTCTGAAGTCCGACGGTCGGGAGCTACTTTCTGAGATCCGACGGTCGAGCACAAGGCTGCTCAATAAACACTCTGGTAATGCAAGAGGTGACTCGTAGGAGAGGGATCTGGTATTGGCAGCCCGACAGTCGGTTGGTTGAAGGATTTGGTATCTGATCCGACAGTCGGTTGGTTGAAGGATTTGGTATCTGATCCGACGGTCGGTTGGGAAGGATTTGGAGTTCGACGGTCGGTTGGAAAGGATCTTGGGTCGGTCGGTGAGGGGAAAGATTTAGGGTTCGACGATCGAGTTGGAGGTTGGTGGATGGTGATGGAGTTTGGATGGGTTGTCAGTGAGGGGGTAGTAGCTGGTGTGGTTCGACGGTCGAGTGAAGGGATGGATTCGACGGTCGAGTGAGGGATGGAGTTTGGTTGATGGTGATGGAGGTTTGGATGGCTCGTCGGTGAGAGGAGTGGAATGGTTTCGACGGTCGGGTTAGAGGTGAAGGTGGGCTTTGTGAAGTTGGTCGAGGGTCACAATGGTATGGTTCGACGGTCGAGTTGGAGGTGAAGGTGGGCTAGTAACCGAGGTGGTTCGACGGTCGGTTGAGAGGCCGGTAGTTGTCCGACGGTTATGGGTGAGGAGTTGCTTGAGTGTGGTTGATGATGAAAGTGATGAGAAGTTGAAGGTGCAAGGTAGTTTTGGAGGTGGCAGAGATGGGTGAGGGTGGAAGATGGTCACGGTTGCAAGTTTGGATGGAAGGTGTCGGGTGGGGATTGTTTTTAGGAGGGTCTGTTAGTGAGCTTGAGGGTGAGGGAAATGAAGGCTCCCATTCGGTTCCGCGTTCTGGAGGGTCCTTTTGAAGGTTGGTCTTTGAAAGTTTTATATCAGCCTCCGATGGAGAGATCCCCCTCTAAGGTCTTGAAGTTGGTCCTCTCTTATTAGTTGCCAGTAGCCAGGTGATAATGGAGTGGGTGAATCAGTGAGGGAGTAGGTGCAATTAGTGAGGGAATCTGTTTGTTCGATAGTGCAAGTGGGAAACTAAATGGGGAGCAAATAATCCGTGTACCTTTGTGGAAAAAGAGAATGGGAGGCAAAAGTGCTTGTCCCTGTGCAGATGGTGATCTTTGCATGAACAAATCTTTTTATTATTATTATTATTATTATTTTTTATTATTTTCTTTTTTTTTCATTTTTTTTATTTTTCATTTTCTATTATATTTTGGGCTTATGTATTTGGGTTAAAAAGATGGGTTAAAAAAAAAAAAAAGATAACAAGAATCTTTTTTTTTTTTCTTTTTTTCTTTTTTTGATTTTTTTTTTTTTTCTCTTTTTGTTTCTTTTTTATTATTATTTTTTTAGTCCGGTCAAAATTGGGTGTTCACAACTGTTATTTTGCAGGTTGATTTCCTTTTTTTTTATATATAGGATAATTTACATGGTCAAAGTGTGCTGACAAATACCTAGGAGCAAATTGGTGAATCTCATGCTCACACTGTGATGCATATATGATTTTGCCTACAGTAATTTTTGTGGCAATCATGAAAATAGATCTTAGTGGATCATCAGGAACCCACTTAGATAGTTTTTTTGTTCTTTTAAGTGGATTGTTTCTGTGCTATAGTTATTTATGATTCACATGTAATGTGTATAGAATACATGTAATTACACGTAGAGGGGGAGGGGGAATTTTTGGACATATGTAATGTTGTTTTTACCATGTTGCGGGTAGATTTGCAGAAAACCATGGAAAAATGGGTGAAACTCATGTATTTGGCGAGTTCAAATATAAGTGGTTAATAAACTACGCATAAGTGGTTAATATGAACAAATTTCCAACTGAAGGTGGGAAACTGGTTAGACACGAATCACTGGTGGAGTGGACTAGTGTAATGTTGTTTTTGCCATGTTGGAGGTAGATTTGCAGAAAACCATTGAAAAATGGGTGAAATTCATGTATTTGGTGAGTTCAAATATAAGTGGTTAATACACTATGAATAAGTGGTTAATAAGAACAAGTATCTGGTTAATATGAACAAATTTCCAACTGAAGGTGGGAAACTGGTTAGACACGAATCACTGGTGGAGTGGACTAGTGTAATGTTGTTTTTGCCATGTTGGAGGTAGATCTGCAGAAAACCATTGAAAAATGGGTGAAACTCATGTATTTGGTGAGTTCAAAAATAAGTGGTTAATACACTATGAATAAGTGGTTAATAAGAACAAGTATCTGGTTAATATGAACAAATGTCCAACTGAAGGTGGGAAACTGGTTAGACACGAATCACTAGTGCAGTGGACTAGTGTAATGTTGTTTTTGCCATGTTGGAGTTAGATTTGCGAAAACCATTGAAAAAAAGGGTGAATCTCATGTATTTGGTGAGTTAAAAAATAAGTGGTTAATACAATATGAATAAGTGGTTAATATGAACGAGTTTCTGGTTAATCATTGGATTAGTTCCCAATAATGGGGGTAGACTATTTAGGAATGAAGTACTAGCAGAAGTTTACACTTGTAATGTTGTTTTGAACACATTGGGTGTATATTATCAAAAAACCATGGACAAAGCACAAATCTCAAAGGCATCTATCCAATTATCATCAAAACTGCTATCTATACAAAAAGTGGCTTATATAAGATACAATTCCAAATCAATGGATAACTGTACATAGGGCCAAGCTAAATAGTGTAGAATAAAATTTACAAATCAAGACAACAACTCCATGGCATTTGCAGCTCTCAAAACTTCTTCTCTGCACTCGTTCTTTGGATGCAAGACCCAGCCACATAATAAGTCACGTCGCATTTGTGTGACTTCTCCCTACACCAATATAGTACGAATAAATAAAAATTCTAATATAATGTAATTGTTGAATCAAAAAACAAAATAATTAATTTGCTCACCACTTCCCATTCGGGCATAGTCTTGTCCCCAAACATCTTGTGTCCATCCCACACTCCATGTACTTGATAACGTAAATGCCACAATCATCCCTATTTCAATGACATACAAGCACAAGGGAATAAATTAAACATATATGCCTCAACATAACAATTAATATTTGTTGAGAAATGCAACCGTACTCACGAGTTGCATTGTCGGGAACAAGTCAACCTCCACTAGGTCTAAATGATTATCATTCGTCCAGGTTGGACTAAGTATCTGCAACAATTCTTCAAACCGGCGCTTCTACAAATTCAAAGTACAATTCAAAGTCAAATCATACGGCACAACTAATACACTATCAATACAATGACATTAGAGGAGTGTGATACCGTCAGAACGTCCAGCTTAGCTTTTTCAGTGTCAATATGACTGCCCATTGAATCCAACACATACAACTTTTTAAATTTCAGATGCAACACATAACACCACCAATGGCCGTCAAACACGATTGGAGCGAATATCTACATGAAAAAATGCGTACAAGTTCATTAAATGTGTTCCTTGTAATATGTCATGAATGCATGAAACTTGAACAAAGTAATGGAAATCCATTTTAACTGATAAAACTCTGAAATTTTATGAGTACATAGATCTTTCTCATATCTTTCCAATTCCACAAACCTTTCCTCATTTGGATAAATGTAGCCAAAGTTATGCAACATTTTGCAGAGGCCAAAACAGAGCATTCTCTATTTTACTCATTTCTGACCTAACTTTAAATTAAATCTGGGAACAAACTACATGTGGGAAAATTCTGAAATTTTTACCACATGAAGCCTCATGTCTTAGTTTTCAAATGGCACCGGTTTCATGTCCATACGACATCGGAGCAAGAAATTATGCAATCTGGTTTACTGACTGCCAGAATACATTTTTCTGCAGAATCTGCCGTGGATTCAAACAGAAACTGGTATTGATTGGCTTGCTCCAAAATTCTGAAATTTTTACCACATGAAGCCTTATGTCTTAGCTTTCAAATGGCTCTAGAATCAGGTCATTCCGATATCGGTAGCTCGAGTTATGCAGCAAACATCGCTGACTGCTCACTGGATTCTGCAGAATTCTGCAGAATCCGAAAATGGTTCCTTTGAAACAATTCTCAATTTCAATCATTCAAGATCATTTTCTATGTGATTTTAAGTTCCTAACTAGTTCATTAACACTTAGGAAACATTAATCACTAACTTAAACCACTTGATTTGAATCAAACCCAAAAATCACTCTTTTAGTTGTTCATGACCTAGGTTCAAACTCAAGAACCAACTAGCTCCAATCTATGGATAAATCCATCTATTTTATTCTCAATAAGCTAAAAACATACTAACTTAGTCCTTGAAATTAAGAACCATATACAACCCTAACATGATTTTCTAGGGTATTACATAATATGCTTACATAAAGTATTTCTATTCCTCAAATGGCTTTTTATGTTACATAGTTATTTGATAATGTAGACATATGATAGTGATGTGCATTATAGTTGGAACATAAAGTCTTACGTGGTATTAAGAAAATAAATCACTAGACACAATGATACTAGATAAATGATGGGTTTAACCCCAGATGTTGCCCAATAAAGTGTATGCAGCCAAACACATGTAATTTTTGACACATAATGATTAAAAGTTACCAAGTTGCACTGAGTGATGTCATATCCCACTTCAGCGTGAGGCATGAAGTCGTTGATACTTCGCCAGGGCCTGTGGCGAACTGATTTGAAACGCTCCAGTCCACTTTTCACCAAATCCTAAATTTTTTTAAATAACCAACAATAAGTTAAGGTTGACATTGTCAATATGCATATAGTGCTAAGTTAATTGAGCATGTTGTTGTTACCATGAACGTGGGACAAAACATTGATGAGTCACTGTTCGTGATCGATCAATTTCATCTCCCACAAAAACCCTTGTAGCCAACATAATAACCTGAAAGAGTGAATTAAGAAAGGTCCTTATATGTGAACCGACACAATTAAGTACGTGTGATATATATAATCTTAATTATGAGTTGAATGTCATTCGATCTTACCATATTGCTGACCTACCCCTTGGTTTCATGCAAGAGGCGTCTGCAATGGTAAGGAACTGATCGTATAGTTTGACCACCGCCCTACACCACAACCCAAAACAAAATGTTTAAATACAATCACAAAACAAATTGCCTGATGCTAAAATTACATAAGATGCAAATGACAAATGTTAGACCAAGTAAAATCGGTCTTAAACGTATCAAGCATGTCATGATGGTAATTCAAAAATTTACGTGGAATTGTGGTCCTCTTTTTAAGCACTCGGTGCAATAAGTAAAAAGTTGGGTACGCAGATTCGTTTTCTTACGCTTATTCTTCTCAGAGTGTAAGGAGTTCGGGTGCTTTTCCCAAGCACACGGTTCTGGGGCGAGCCTTAACCCGAGTGCAAATGTTGGAGTCGGGGTTCTTTTTGATTGGGTTCATGTGTGTACCAGGGTAGCCAACAGGTGCTCCTGGAGG